>JAENPR010000176.1:0-600000 GCA_018135685.1 Themeda triandra
TTTTGAAGAGTGACCGCTCCATGTGATGCTACTTCAATTACCTTGAATGGTCCTTCCCATTTACTTCGTAGTTTCCCATGTCCAAATAGCTTTACTCTAGAGTTGAATAGTAACACCTTGTCACCTGGTTTGAATTCCTTCTTCTTCGTCTTTTGTCATGCCACCTCTTTGTCCTCTCTTTGTAGATCTTTGCATTATGATATGCTTTTTCTCGCCATTCTTCAAGCTCGGAGAGTTGCATCTTTCTTTTCTCCCCACCGCTTCAAAGTCCAAGTTCCATCTCTTTATGGCCCGGTGTGCCTTGAATTCTAGTTCGATCGGTAAGTGGCATGTCTTCCCATAGACCAGTTGGTATGGTGACATTCCAAGAGGTGTTTTGTAGGCTGTTCCGTAAGCCCATAATGCTCCATGAAGCTTGTCCTTCCAGCTGTCCCCATTTCATTGACGGTCTTTTGCGGAATATTCTTGATTTGCTTGTTTGATGTTTCTGCTTGCCCACTTGTTTGAGGATGGTATGGCGTTGCAACATTGTGACGGACCCCATGATTGTGTAAGAATCGTTGAAACTTCCTATCAATGAAGTGAGAGCCTCCATCACTAATCACCATGCGTGGAACTCCAAAGCGTGGAAAGATGGTTTTTGCAAACATCCTTTTGGCGTGATTGGAATCAACGGCTCGACATGGTAGAGCTTCAACCCACTTTGAAACATAGTCCACCGCCGCTAAGATGTATTCACACTGCTTGGACTTAGGAAATGGTCCCATGTAGTCTATTCCCCAGACATCAAAGAGTTCTATCTGGAGGTTGTTGGTGAGTGGCATGGCATCTCGTGTATTTATGTTCCCATGCCTCTGACATGCTCCACATCTCCGGATGAAATCTTTCGTGTCTTCATACATGGTTGGCCAGAAAAATCCACATTGCCAGATTTTTGCATGCGTGCGGAATACCCCATAATGTCCTCCATATGGTGATGAATGGCATCTTTCAATGATTTTGATTCCTTCTTCGGTTGGTACACACCTCCTGAGTAGACCATCAGAGCAGACTCAGAAGAGGTACGGTTCATCCCATATGTGTTGACGACTCTCTTGGATGAGCTTCCGTTTGTTCTCCCCTGGTGGTACATAACCCGCAACCATAAAATTGACAATATTTGCGTACCGTGGGTCGACGCTCATGACCTTGTAGAGCATGTCGTCTCGGAGGTAGTCATTGATGGGCAAATCCGTGGTTTTTCAAACCGCATCCGGACAAGAGATCTCACATGTAATTTTCTACTCCCTTTCTATCTTTTATTTCTAAGTCAAATTCTTGGAGTAACAAGATCCATCTTATAAGTCGTGGTTTAGCATCTTTCTTAGTGAGCAGGTATTTCAAAGCGGCATGATCGAGTATAAACAATCACCTTAGCTCCTACTAAGTAAGATCTAAACTTGTCAACGGCAAAAACAACAGCCCGGGAGCTCTTTTTCAGTTGTTGCATAATTAAGTTGAGGTCCCGACAGAGTTTTACTAGCATAAGCAATTGCATGATGCTTTCTATCCTTTGTTTGACCCAAAAGCGCCCCCACAAGATAATTACTAGCATCACACATGATTTCAAAAGGTAGTGACCAATCAGGGGGTTGAATGATTGGTGCATAGATGAGTGCTTTCTTAAGAATATGAAAAGCATCTAAACACTCATCATCAAACTCAAAGGGAGCATCCTTGGCTACCAAACTTGTAAGGGGTCTAGCAATATAAGAAAAGTCTTTTATAAAACGTCTATGGAACCCCGCATGGCCAAGAAAACTTCGCACCCCTTTGACATTTGTGGGAGGAGGCAACTTCTCTATTACTTCTATCTTTGAATGGTCTACCTCGATCCCACGTTCAGACACTAAGTGTCCAAGCACTATGCCTTCTCTAACCATGAAATGGCATTTTTCCCAATTAAGAACTAAGTGCTTTTCCACACATCTTTGTAAAACCTTGTCTAAGTTTTCTAAGCGGTCATCAAAAGTTTTTTCCATATATAGAAAAGTCATCCATGAAAAATTCCATGATCTTTTCTATCATATCTGAAAATATAGACATCATGCACCTTTGGAACGGCCGGCGCATTGCACACCGAAAGACATCCTACGATAGGCAAAAGTTCCATAGGGACAAGTAAAAGTGGTTTTGCTTTGGTCATCGGGATGGATTGGGATTTGATGGTAACAGAATACCCATCAAGGAAACAAAAAGAAAGAGTGCTTAGCAAGCCGTTCCAAAGATCTCATCGATGAAGGGTAACGGGAAGTGATCTTTCTTTGTTGCCTTATTAAGTTTTCAATAATCAATGCACATTCTCCAACCAGTGATAGTTCGTTGTGGAATCAATTGATTTCTCTCATTTCTTACCACAGTCATACCCCCTTTCTTGGGTACAACTTGTACCGGGCTTACCCACTCACTATGTGGTACAGGATAGATTATCCTAGCTCGCAAGAGTTTCAAAACCTCTTTCTTAACAACATCCCTCATCGCATTGTTGAGCCTTCTTTGGGGCTCCCTAGAAGGTGTATAAGCTGGGTCTATTGGAATGCGATGAGTGCAAAGGGCTGGACTAACTCCTTGAGGTCTTCGAGTGAGTAGCCAAAGCGAACGATGCTTTTCTAAAACAAGAAGGAGTCGGAAGGTCTCATATTCGAAAGTTTATCACTAATTATGACGGGAGACTCCTTGTTGTCATTTAGGAAAGCATATTTCAATCCCGGAGGAAGGGGTTTTAGCTCAATGGGGGATTTTGGAGGTTCCTGAGTTTCATCCAAGGGTAAAGGATCTCGTGGTTGTTCTACTTCTTCAATGAAATCTTTGGCGACTTCTTCGAGATCTTTGTCGGATGATTCTAGGAGAGACATCGCCATTATCTCTTCCATTGGTTCTTGCTCGGGACTTAGCTCGCCTTGGCATGGTGTGAATGAGTGATGGGAATGGAAAGGTTTAAGTTTTTCCGAGATGTATATTTATACTCCCCTTTCTTCCTTCATGGACAAGTCTCTTTATTGGATGCCCAATTAAAAGGTCGAATTCCCTAGTATTGAAAATATAGAAACTAAGGTACAGTTTGGTTTCGTCTACTTTGATAGGGATGAGGTGGAAGATTCCTTCACTAGGAAGGATTTGGCCGAGAGACTTTTTTAGAAGCCTAGTCGTTGGAGTTAAATTCATGTCATCAAAAAGTGTCGTGCAAGAGACTCGGACATGATATTTACACCTACAACTGGATTGTAAAGACCATCGAAGGAGGTTTGATGAATCTGACAACTAATAGAGGTAGAAGGAGAATCTAGACGAATGACTTCATGAGAAAGCTCGGATTCTCTCAACCATTCATTGCTTACGATTGTTGTCAACTCCTTCATGGTATCTTTAAGGAATTTATCTTCGGTTGGATCAGAAAGGTGCTGGTTGGGTGCAGATGGTGCCGAAGACTTCCTAATTGCAGAATAATTCGAGGTGTTTCCATAATTCGAGAAAAGATCCTCCTCGAAATTAAACATGTCTTCCGAAAGTGGAATTTCTTCCTCCTTCGGCGGTTCAGGAACTTGGAGGATAGTTAAGGCTAAAAGTGGAGTAGCTAAAGGTTCAGGCTCAACTATCATAGGTTCTCCCCGGGAGCTATCTCCACTATATCTTCGGGGATCATCCGAAATGCTAGTCTACGGAGTGTTTTCAAGAATTTTTGTAAGGATTTCTCTCGCTTCACTAGCGAGAGAGATGCAAGAAAGAACCTCCGAGAGGATGTGTCAAGAATTTGTTTGGTTTCTCCACTAAGACCCACATAAAAGTGTTGCAAGAGCATTTGGTCTTGAATGGAAAGGTTAGGGCGAATTGACTAGGTCATTAAAACGTGCCCAAGCCAAACCAAGAGATTCTTTTTCTTTTTGTTTAAAAGTTAGAACCTCTCGTTCGAAGTTTAACAACGAGAGAGGACGGGAAAGAAATGTAAGAAAAATCTAGAGCATAGAGTTCCCCGAGTCTCCCGCACACTCCCTACGGTTCGGGAATACCGGTGTCTAGCTTTTCCCGTTAAAGAGAACGGAAATAGCTTCCACCTTAAGGTTTCATGTGACATGCCTTCAATTTGCAAGCATGCACAAATTAGCTCAAATTCCCGCATATGTGTGTATGGGTTTTCATCGTCTTCTCCTCGAGAATGAATGGTCCTTGACCATCTTTATCAAAGACGGGCGCAAGTCATAGCCAGTGTGAGGATAGGTTTGGAAGATTCCAGTGGCTCTAGTTGTGCGCCCGTGGGAGCAAGCATATTGATTGATAGGAGTGATATTTTCCATGCTTGACAAGGTAAGATATAAGAACAGAAAATGATTTGACAAATCACAAGAATCGTTTCCCTGCAACGGTGCCGAAAGCTTGTTGGTATTTTTAACGCACACGAGATAAATCCGCAAGCGCACGGATACCGTTGTAGCTTTCACCGGAGGGTTTTAAAATATCGTATCCACGGGGAAACGTGTGTGGGTCGCCAAACAACTAGTTTATCTATGGGTAGCAATCAAGGTTTAAGAAATGATGGGTAAAGAGGATTCCTATGGTAATGATCCTATGCAAGGCAAGGTTATGAAGCAATTGTCCTTCTAATGTTCACTTCGGACGCCACTAGACGGAAAGCACCACAAAGGATAACTCTACCGACGCGACTATGGTCCTACTAATTTAAGAACCTACTCAATTCGGTGTGGACGGGCCGTCACCTCCCGTAACTACCACACAACGAGAGAATAGGCGCAAACACAGTAAACCGATGCCCTAAGCACCACGCTTATGCTAACAATTACTACTCTAATTCGGAGCGCTAACAAGAACTAGAGCAATCATAAGAACCGTGAACCAATGAACAAAAGAGTAAAATAAATACTTGAATAAAGATCAATTACGAAGTATCCCGGATGCGAGGCTTGGAGAAGCCCGAATCCGCCGAAGTACAAGCCCGAGGGGGAGCACCGACATGCCGGCACCACCTCCAACTCTTCCCTCGCTCTCTATCTCTCTATTATGCTAATACTAGATCCTAATGAGGACTAATCTTCTCTTGATGGCTAGGTTTAGCGAGGAGATCCATTCAAGGGACCCCTCTCAGCTGATCCTGGCTGGAGCAAATGAAATTAGGGTTTAAGGGATGCCTCCTCCAGGGGCCAGGGGCCTTGTTTATATAGCCCCCTAGGATGCACCGCAGCCCTCGGATCAAACCTATCTAAATGGACGGTTTTTATTCATCCTCAAAGGCGGTGGAGGCAGGATCCGCGAGATTCGCTGTGATTGGCTGCCGGCGCGGGGCGGCCGCCCCTAGGATGGAGGCGGGCGCCTCTTGGCTGGGCCCAAATGGGCTCATATTTGGTGGGCTGATAGGTCTCTTCGTTAGCTTCGATTCGCCGCGTGGATCACCTAAATCGGAGTTCGTATGAGGGAGATATGCCCGTTATACTCCGGACAGCTCTTGGAGCACAATTGCAATCTTCTGGATGGCGTAACTTTGTCGTCTGGACTCTGATTTGGGTGAACCAAAACTATATTTCATGTGTCTAGATGAGCTCTATGCAATGGTGCACTTTATTCCATCATTTGACATACTTCCATTTGATGATTCTGGTACTTTTCCAGTTTAGTCCCTGCAAAACATAGATTCACCAAAACTCATGGAATTCTGTCAGTGTAACCCCTATATCTAGATGGTAATTATATTTAGGTCCCTTTTCATGTCTAGTTGACGGTTAAAAATAGGAGTTATCTACCGTCAACAGCGATAATTGGAACGAGAACAAATACCATTTCGAGACCATTTTGGGGGGTTTTTTTCCATACACCGGCCTACCATTCTAGACTTGATCATAAAATTGTACTCTCTCATGTCCTATAATATAGTGTATTTTAGAATCAACTAAGCTTAAGTTTGACCAAATGTATAGCCCGGAATATTACCATCTAACACATTAAACAAGCAAATTATGAAAATATATCTCGTAACAAACCTAATTATGCTTATCGACATCAAAAATATTATTGCTCTTTTCTATAAATTTAGTCAAATTTAAACTAAGTTGACTTAGGACAAACTAAAATATATTATATTACAGAATGGAGGGAGTAATATAAAGTATCGATACATACACATAATATATTTATGTATGATTAATTTATATTCTTACTATTACTAATAAGAGGCTCGCTCCATGTTAATCCTTATCAAACGTTCTAAAAAAGTTATAAAATCCTAACAATAATAAAAAAATACCTAATATTTTATTTGATAGACTCTAATCATCATCGTCGTCATCAACATAAATAATAAACAATGGATCTATTATGTTTTATAAAAAGATTAAACTCAGTACTTAATATTTTTTTCAAAAGAATCAGCGTTGAAAACCCGAAACCCTAAACTCATGACCGTCAATGGCAAAGAAGGAAAGACGTATTGATACAAATTGGCAGAGTTTCTCCTTGTTTTAGATCTAGAAACATCTGTTGACGTACGTATGAACTAGTGAAGGGTTCATGATACAAATGTTGGGAAAGATAAGCTCAATGAAAAGAAAATGACGTTGCCATAATCTCATCAATGATAATTAACTACCATAAGATTTTATCATCCACCCATAATCAAACACCCTAGTTTGACATAACCCTACGAGAGCGGGTGGACACGCGTACTTGGCTGGCCGTGCACGTCACTAGTTGGTGCGCCCCGTGATCCAACCACCGCGGATCCGGCCACCATGAGCTGGCTGGCCTGGCCAGCCTTAGCCGCAGCCCTGACCGCCGAGCTGGCTAGCTCGGCTGGTCACCGCCCGGCCAACGCCTAGCATGAGGGGAGAGGGGCAGGTCAACACGGTGTACACTCCACCTCATGTACTCTCATACATCCAAGGGTCAAGTCCATCTTTCACCGCTCCTGGTCCATCGACACATCACATCTTTGTTTGACTTTCTCCATGACCACCAACCGTCTTTGCAGACCAACACAGCCAAGAGAAATGTTGTGTACTACTCGTGCCATGGTTCTCCAAACCTAACCAAAACCGATCTCATCCCCTCACAATCACTCATCACAAATTGATACACAAGGGCTAACTTTGCACTAGTTGTGGTATTTAACACAATGCTTACCATGTACTCCTATACTACTGGTTATGAGAGGATTTGTGTAATTGTTTTATTTTCTTTCATTCCTTTTATGCTTCGTGAGGACCTCTTGGAACTCTTTGTACACTTGTTTAATATTTTAATATAATTTCAGTAGGGGTTGAAACCCCTCCTGCCTCATAAAAAACTGGTTAAATATGGATGCTCTGGCGTGTCGACACGCGTCACCCCGTGCTGCCGCGAGACACTAACGCTACATATATGATGCATGGACCCTGACGCGGACGGCAGGAAGGAGACGGTACCCCAACCCCTCCCGGGGGCCTGTCTGCAATCAGTACGCCGGAAGACTCAACTGTCGACGCCCAGCAGCTGTGTTGCCCACCCATACGTCGCTGTTCCTTGTTCAAGACTCCCTGCAGCTAGCCACCCATCCTCGACGGTTGCACGCCCATCTGTCGCCCTCGTCTGCCTCAGATTCTTTTTCTTGTGTTACAGCACAAGAAAATGGGCGTTACTGCACCTACAAGGTCCATCAGCCATTTGCAGCTCCGACTCAGAAGCTTTTTCTTCTTCTATTTTAAAATAGAACTTGGCCGATGAGCGGAACTGCAACTTGAACTATTGACTACACTCATACAGAGTGTGCAGCTGTCAACGGCTCCTGATGAGCAGACTTGCCATTTTAAAGACCACACCAAAAAACTACAGTCTGGGCATATCCATAGCGTCGCTTCAAGGAAATGCAGGCATCATCAGCTACTATATGCTTCCATCTGGAAAGAACAGATTACCTCCAAGAGTTAAGTTCATAAGTAAGATAGCTACTTGTCAAAGCAAATAATTCAGTATCGTTTGAACGTGCTCCAGAAGAAAAAAAAAAACATTGACACTGCCTCCTACCCGCTCTGCATGGATGAAGATGAATCTCCTGGCAACATGATTTCACAGTGCCCATTCAGCTCGACCCTGCTGACACGCTCTGGAGTTCTAGGCGCCTGATCAGTTCCCACAACAACAGACAGCATCAACCTTTCTCCTCTTATGCTGCTGGGAAAATCCAGAAACACACAGGAATGATGTGGTACTAATTAAGACACCTTCAACCAAGCTTTCAGTGACTGCACCTGGCATTTAGCAGTCGTTATCGGTTGGAGCTGTAGACTTCCCTAATCTTAGAAACAAATCATAAGGAATTGATGTAATGTGTTTCGAATGTAATCTACTATTTTGGTCATCACTTTGTTATCCTATGCCAAACTTTGGGTCATGAACCCTCCACTCTGGAACCTGGTTCGGCATATGGGGTTAATATATCAGGCGGAGACTTCCCCCTTCGTTCTTCTAAAAATTTGATTGATGCTTTCAACCGGACTCCCGGGAATAGTAGCTACAGCCTACCTCGTTGGCCCACAGTGCGCTCCCCTCGGTGGCCACAATGGGCCAGAGAAAACGACATGGCATCACTTAACGAGGACTCGATCAAGACAGATGTTTTCCATATGTACTTTTAATTACTGAACTTTCTTTTATGCGTTTTTATATTTCAAAAAAGGGAGAGATCTATGTCAAAATTTCAATTGCCAAGATAACGTATCTTGCTCAGAGTCATTCATTACCGTTTTCTCTACTTATTCTTCTCTGTCCTCTCTTCCACCTCCTCCTCCTCATGTATGTGACGTCATAAGAAGCATACGAGCATACGTGGTGTGTACAGCGAATCCATGCTAATAAAGATGTGTCTCTTTTGTTTACAAATGAGAGGCCTTTTTGTGGCGATGAAAGATGGGATCAATATATTGGCATGAATGCAATGTCAAATGTGGGCACTCTGATGTTAAGATGAGCGCACATTGCAGATGGAATATATGAATAGGATGGGTACGCTGCTATATGGCATGAGGTGGTGATATGACTGCAATACTTCACGTGTTGTCTTGCACATTGAATGTAAATACCCTAGGGTACAGTATAAACTTATCAGACCCACTCCATGCATTTGGGACCATATAAGGATACACACTTCCACCAACTCACTTCAAGTAAAATGATCAGACAAAACCTACTCCTTAATGCAGATAGGTGATGACAGGAGTGACCTCCGTATATGTGAGGGGGGCCGTGAGATGATGCACTACTGGAAATCCAAGTTTTGCTGAGTGCCTGGGATTTTGCCGAGTGCAAAATATTAGGGCACTCGGC
Source organism: Themeda triandra (assembly GCA_018135685.1). Taxonomy (NCBI): domain Eukaryota; kingdom Viridiplantae; phylum Streptophyta; class Magnoliopsida; order Poales; family Poaceae; genus Themeda; species Themeda triandra. The sequence continues at coordinate 9,343 of JAENPR010000176.1, forward strand.
AAACCCATATTTTGTCGAGTTCCAGGCACTCGGCAAAGCCAAGCACTCGGCAAAGCTTGCCTTTGTCGAGTGCCGGCAAAGTCGGCCATCGACAAAGGTGGCCGTCTCGTGACGGCGGCCACCTACCGCCACCTTTTGCCGAGTGCCGAGTGCGAAGGGCTCTTTGGCCAAGCATAATTACACTTGGCGAAGTCCCTGGGTGCAGTAGTGATGAGTGACTCTCAACATATACATAAAAAGATAGGATGAGCAATAGCAGACCTGACTAAAACCTACTTCTCAATACATACTACAACATTATAATCTTATTGGATCCTCGTCAATTCGATTCGGACCTGATGTTGGTGGGGTAACCCAACATATGCATGTGTGACCAATTTATAGCATGCAGGATCTCCATGTCTCTTCTCTCTGGCCAGATCCAAAGCAGAAAGGTTTCCACACCGGCTTCCGCTGCTACTGCAGAGAAAGGTCTTTTTCACTCACATATGTTGTGATGCACAATGATGTACGGTAGAATGGGTCCATACTACAAAAAAGTTTTTTTTAGAGTTGCTTCTAACTTTTTTAGAGTGATGCCACACAGAAGATGAGTGACACATCGAGTGTGGATCGATCAATGAATAGATGATGATCTAGTATAGGGACAAACTGCATGTGAGCGGCTAGTAAGATGTTGAGTGCCTCTCAAAGTATGAATAAAAGGTCCATTGGAAGCTACTTCTTTCACCTTTAATGTAATCCTCAAAATGTATGTGTACGGAGAGAGAATACAATATTTTTTTTGAGGGAAAGAGAGAATACAACATTAGCAATAGCGGATCAGACCTAACCTACTTCTTAATGCAGATAAGTGATGATAGGAGGAGTGACCTCCATATAGTAAAAAATTTAATATTTAAATTACATAATTAGTGTCATTAGATATATCGATAATAAATTTATTAAGAGACACAAAATACTAATCGTGTATAGTATCAATAGATAATAGTATCAATAGATAAGTTGTATCAATGTTAGTAGGCATGCACAACATGCAACAGCCGACAAAAAAGCAACATCAATGGCCGACAATGGTGGGCAATTATAAAAGACGGTGATTGAGGGCATGTCACTTCCCCTAGTGACACTGAAGGTGCCCGGCGTCGCCAGTGCAAGGATCTACGCTCAAGGTCGAGCTAGTGATCATGTTTATGCTAAGATCTATCTAATTCAACAGATTTGAGGCTACTTATTGTTACCGCCTATTATGCAAGCTCTGGCATGTCGACATCCGTCCCTCGCGTGCTACCGCATGAGACGCTACATGTTATGATGTTTGGACCCTAACACTACCGAATCCGGCGGCTTTGCCGATGGCCGGCCGCCGTCGGCGAAGCCAGCTGGAATACCATCGGCATGCCGGGGCCCTAATGGTTCAAACTGGGAGACTCAATGACGACGCCTCGCAAGTGTGCCTCCATGACCTCCGACGCGGCACATATGGTTCAAACTGGGCTGCACATATGTCGTTGTTCTTTTGTCAATTCCTCCGACGACCCATCGCTCCCAGTCCCAATCCGAGAGCCATATATGTAGTGTTAGGCAGTGGTCCAAGATAACAAAGCTAAGGGCCTGCGTGCGTACGGTCACCACGGGATGATGGGAATAGTCTGCAGCTTACCTTGTTGCATGGTCCAGTGCACTCCCTATCGGTGGCCATGTGCTTGAAAATGACATGTCATCACTTAACAGGGACTCGATCAAAACAGATGCCTTCCATAAACATACTTTAAATAGAGACAGATATTTTTCTTGAGAGAAAAACAGGGGGCACGACTGTCCCCAGCTAATCTATTTACCACAGATCGATGCCAGAAACCCTAGTGGGTGGAGGAGCGAGGCCCAAGTTGTTGGTGGCGGTAGCCACGGTTACAAAGCCAAAGGAAGGAGACGAAGACTTCCTAATACATGTTACTAGTGCCAAAGGAAGGAAACGAAGACTTCCTAATACATGTTACTAGTAGAACTCTAGAAGGTAGACAAGGCGAGATCTCCTCGATATCCGGTAATTCCACATGACCGACGTGCTTTTGCAAGGCTAGAGACAAATATTTTATACATAATGTTTTTTGTTTATATTTCAAAAAAAAGGGAAGATTTATATCGGCATTTCAATTGCCAAGATTATATTTCCTTAAATCCATCCTTATAGTCCATTATAACAGTCCTCGTATCTTATTCTTATTCTTCTTCCTCCTCCGTATGTCATGGATACAAGGTGTACTAATATCCATGGTAATAAAGAAATTTTTTAATGTATGGAGGGTTTTTATGTGCACATTTCCTAAAAACTAGTAGTCGTCTGGGTTGTGGCAAGGTTCCCAGTTGATGCTACTGCTGCTACCGGGTGACGCTGGTGGAGCTGTACGTACAGGAAAAGAGGAGCAGGATGTAGGGGAAAAAAGATGTTGCCTGAGACGTCTAAGGCATCTGGGTTATAGCAAAGCCTTTTTATGTGGAGGTCAAAGGATGTGCTATATATTGATGACTGACTTTGGCAATGTGAAGTGTGGGTGCTCTAATGTTTAGATGGTCCGCATTGCAAATGGAATATGAATGGGTGGGTATTATTGTAGGTATTCGAAAGGTAGGGCAATGAGACATGAGGTGACTGCAAACATTTATATGTTTTTGCATATTGGATGCAAATCATGGGGTCTAAAACCACATATTCACATCAACTCTTGCTTACATTTTGGTCCTTGTTTCACGTTAAAGGATTAACATCTAGCATTGGCGGCATGGACTCTGGAAACATTACATGTCAGTCTAACTACCTTCAACTATAGTATATTAGGTCCAAATCCCACATAATCTTGTATTATCATACTTATGGTCATCATGCATGGGCCTAATTAGTTCAATTTTGTTAGAATATCAAATACAAAAAAAATGATCTAACATTTTCATTGACTCAAACTACCAACAACTAGGCAAACAATGACAAAGAATGTTCCTTGGCATATGGCCATGCATTGGACACCTGTGCCTTGCCTTGCATCATAGCAGAGCCACACAATTTATTTGCAAGGTGTCAACACCTGTGACTGGCATGTGAATATGTCTTTGAATGTTGCCTCAGATATCCATTGTTTGGATCCATATTATACATTCCATCAACTCTCCTACAACTTAGTACTCACTTCATGTCAAAGGACTATTGAGTTGATGAGACGATGGACTCTAGTAGATTCATTATATAGCCTAATGTACCCTTGATTAGGAAGCTAGGATAAAACTTGAACAAACTCACACATTCACACGCACATAGGGCTCCATGGTCCTAATGCAAACTGAACTGGATGTCACGGATGTTATATTTTAAGCGATAGGCATACCCGTAATTAATAAGATTTGAATTGTTTCCTATCAACAATTTCATTACCAAAGGATTGATCATATTGACCAATGCCAAAAAACCTATAAAATTTCTTGTTGAGCTTCTTCTGTTATTCAACATAGTTGTAATCGTTTAGGCATGTATAAGCTTTGCCGGTGACTTATGTTGTGACATGTGTGATTGTTGATTTGAAGTTAATTATTGCATCTTATAGGATCAAACCAAGTATATTTGTCCATCTAACATATATTCCATTGCGACATATCACATTGGATCAATTCCCTAACACAAGGCAGCTAATTAACTATATGTCTAAAGCAATTCTGACCAAACCCCAAATTTAAGTGTTTATTCTATTCTCTTTGCAACTCAAATAATGACTTCTCATATTTGCCTCCCTATACTCTTCACATTTATTATTTGAACCTACGGCCATGTTTGTTGGCATTTTGAGACAAAGAGTAAAGAACAAAGGAAGACACGAAAAGTGATATCACTGGTACGTACTTTGCATTCACATATGTTGTGATGCACAATGGTAGCGAAACTAACCAAACCTACTCCTCAATGATGCTAGACATGTTATGATTTAGTAGGGGGCAACCTGCATGTGAGGGGTCCGTGAGATGATGAGGGGCTCTATAATATGAATAATATAATAATTCAGTTGGAAGCTAGTTCTATCACCTTCGTTAACTCTAAAAGTATGTAGAGATAGAGAGAATACAGGACGAGCAATAGCGGACCGGAACGGACCGAACCTACTCTTTAACGCATACTCCATCTGTCCCCAATTGATTGTCGTTCTGGAGTTGGAACCGTGTCCCAAATTGAGCGTCGTTTAGGCTGTCCAACATCTACGAACTAGCCCTGCAGTGTCACTCCATCCCACCTCCTTTTGTCCTCATCTGCTGGTCCCCGCATCTTAAAGCAATGTGATTGGTTTTTGTATTGGCTCAAGAATAGTTAGAACAGTACGTAGAGGAGAGAGAACACTGCGAGGAGAGAGAACACGTACTGCCATGCGTAGGCTCTCACCTTAATCTCTGTGCCCAGCTCCACAATGATGATCAATTGGGGACGAAGGGAGTATATTGAAATATATAATCTCGTCAGTGGATCGTCATCAACAAAAAGTTGATCTCGAGTCTGGATCTGATGTTGGTGGGGGCTGGCCCAGCATATGCTTGTGTGAGCAATTTAGAATGCCAGATCTCCATGTCTCTTCTCTCTGGCCGGATCCAAGCAGGCAAGGTCTGTCGTCGGCTTGCGCTGCTGCTGCTTCCGTCCGTACAATTGGTGCAGAGAATCCCGTGCTCCCGTCCGTACGACGACGTATAGGAGCAGAGCTTGGGGTGGTCTGGTGGGTAGTGACCTGCACGTGCAGCCCACTCCATGACTCCAAAAAGCAACAATCAGCAAACCGTAATTCTCAGTATCTTTGTAATGTCAAAGAGAGAGAAGCAGGAGGAACCACTTAGGGCGTCTCCAGGAATTCAATTGGCTAAGAGAATATTTTAATAACAATTTGCAAATCGCTATCTAGATGAGGCATAGATATAAACACTATAGTAGAGAGTTATGTGTGAGAGAGATTTCTAAGAGATTGCGCTAGACTAGTTATTTATGAGTCGCTAGCTATTTGGGAGTCACTAGCTATTTGATCTCTCTCTTTGATAACCAATGAAAGTGTTACGTTTTTATTATTTTAATGTCTTATCTAGCTAGCTATTTGCATATTGTCATTGATTGCCAATAGAATTTCTCCTCGCTAGTTATTTAAGAACCATTGGAGAAGCCCTTACTCAAAAATGGAGATGGAAACCAACATGGATCATCATATATTAATAGATTGTATCTAGTGTACAGTGCCAATCAATTATATGAATGATTATATTAATAGATTGTATCTAGTGTGCAGTGCCAATTAATTATATTAGGCCGTAGGCACGCACATCACATAAAAAGGGGAATCGACGCAAAAAAAAAGAGAGAGAGACATAAAAAAGGAACATCTATCACGCACAGCTTACGGCTAGAGCTGACCTCACTTAAAAGTGTTCTCATGGATCTGGCGACCGCCACTTGTTCGACGAATATATGTGCAGTACCTACGACCCGTGTCTTTTTTTCGAAACCGTGCTCAAGCACGTTTTTCATTAAGGGAAGCCTACGACCCGTGTCTCAACAAAAGAATGTAATTTTGGATACACTACTTTTTTGTTGAAATTTTTAAAGTTTGATAAAGTATTAAAGTTTATCACACCAAATGCGGCTCAATATCAATGAAAATCGTGGGCGACCCTCTCCCCTATGTGGTCCCTCCTCCATCCGTGATGTGCTATGAGTGCCCACGTGACGCCATCTTTCCTGACTGGAAATGGACGTCCTTGCTTGTCACTATTCTAAGGAAAAATCAGCAATTCTTAATAGGCTAGTCAGCCATTTGCAAAAGTCAGTGCAGCACAAGAGCATATATTGTTGGGTTATCCCTCCACATGGTGGATGACATTTGAGCCCAGCAAAACAGCTTAAAACCAGCCACAAACCTAATATTTGTGCATTGTCGATCTCGGATTGAATCAACGGTTGAGAATGCTTCTAGGGATGAATAAAAGGGAGGAAACCCTAGTCTCCATCCTTATTGCATTAGAAGCTGCTATGAGAAGAGAAAGCACAACCGAAGAACACCACAAACGTGAGAGAAGAGAGAAGGAAGCAGGAGAAACAAATCTGTCCAGATTTCATCAATCTGAACCGGTCATCATCAAGCCGATGGTTGGAGGCTCAAACATGGTCGGATTGGCACCAAACTTGGTGACCTCATTCCTCGCTTAGAGTACTTCGATCTGTTCAGTAGGTTTTAGGATTGGTTGAGCATAGGTTCGATTTGAGAGGGTTTTTGTCAATTCGGGTCTGTGCAATTTCAGGACGAACAATTTTGGTAGATGATCTGTTCGAGGGGCGAAATTGTGTCCGATGGAGCTGAAATTTGGTAAATGGTTAGGGGACTCGTGGATCATGTTGCCTATCAAAATTTGTGTGTATTGAAGCTAAGGTTTGGGAGATACGAACTGATTATTGAGGAGGACAGAATCTGTGTCTTCCGTTTGGCGCTTTGTTATTCCTCTTGTTAGAAGGTTGTGGTTGTTGTAATGTCGTAACTTGATGAGTGTGTTGGTGTAGTTTTCTAGATGCTCTAGAGAAGAGTTCTTGTACCCATTTGATTATATTAAAAGTTTGGCTGGGAGTGGACCGATTGGTCCCGTGGTTTTTTCTTCTCACCTTAAGAAGGTTTTCCATAACAATCGTTGTGTCTATTGCGCATTGTGCGATTGTTATTTTCACTGCAGATCTGGTGATAGTTGCTATTCTCACGATTCATCACAACTTAAGGGATAAATTATGCATTAGTTTTGCCCCTAATCCCAACATATATCAGTATCACCAATCCAAAGAAAAGGCAACAACTCCTAGGAAAGTTGGCACTAGCTATCTCTATAGGTAATGGGCCAGTATCAAGAAAAACACGGCCGGAGGGGAACAGCCCCAACCATTTTTCATTAAGAGGAAAGTCACAGCAGCTTCCCGGCCGCGGAAAAACCCCGAACCCGGCCGCCAGTGAGGGGATTTTTATTGTGCAACACCCAGGCTTTGAACCCTGGATGGGTGGCTCCCCAACCGGAAGTCCTACCACTGAGCTACAAGCTCATTTGAAATGGGCCATTATCGAATTGAGCATTTCCCACAGCTGCTGCCATATCTAGTTATCTACTTGAAGCAAGAGCAAGAAGTGATGAATGAGCTGATCAAGCCTTGATTTGTGCTGGTTTAACTGCACTTTCAGGTTAATATAAAACCGATAAGTTCAAAGTTTCAGTTTTATTATAGGGCACGATACAAAACCGTTATCGGCTAAAAAAATCATGGATTTTTTTTTTTTGCGAGAAAAAAAATCATGGATTTGAGTCCAGCACGGTAGAATTTTATCCCACAAGCTCGTGTGTCCATCCAAAACTGAGTACCTAAAATTAAAAATTCTATTGTATTTTCCAGCCTTCATCATCCCAGCAATAACTTAGTGCTTATTTTAAATGCAGAAATTTCATATATATGTACTACTTAAGGATCAATCGGTTTACCACCGTCTACAGCCTCAGCTCGAGGTCTGGCTCCTCTTCGGTCGTCTTGTTGGCTGCCTCCTCGCGCGCCAGCATACCCCTGGTCCAGTTGATGATCACGTGGATATCGATCAGGCCACGCATCTACGAATCTGCGAATACTCGCAGATCAAACGCCAGGTGTAGCGGCGGAGAGGGGTGTTGCAGGCATGTAGACACAATTAGCAATACGTACTTAGTACTCTCGGTCTCGGTACTCGGTAGCATGCATATATATCCCGACAGGTCCCCGGCCAGTCGGCGTCATGCGCTGGCCTATGGACATGGAGGTGCGAAGCTGCAGGAGCCAGGATGCTGGTATGGAGGAGTGCACGACGGCGATGACGGCACTACGGCAGGAAGAGGCGACGGGACGACGGCAGCCCTGCACCCTCGCAATGGGGATTCCAACTCAAGACGCTCGCCGGAGGCCGACACCAGCAGGTGCCGCGGCATGTGCTGCCGCTGTCGCCAGTACACACACGACGCTAGCTGTTGCTTGTTGTTCGCCGCCGCGTCCCCATTCCCGTCCGATAGATGCTGGCCACCGTATACTCGTCCCTCGGCTACCCTCTCGCTCCGCTCAACAGGCCACACAGGGACACTTGTCGCTAGAACCTATAGTAAGAAATAATATGAAATTGACACATGGGCGTTTAAATATGAAATATGAAATTGACAAACGCCACGTCGTTGAATATGAAATTGAGACACATTAGAGTTAATCTAGTGTCCCAAAACCAAATGAGCTTTAATTTGATCAATAGTTATTCCTCAAAAAATTTTGATCAATAGTTGTGGACTTCGTAGCACTGACAAGCAGGGAAGAATAATCTATGTCAATAATGATCCTCATCATACCATTAATGCCTCGGAGCCATATCTGGCAAGTCACCATTTATGCACGCATTGGGCACCTTATACGTCATCTATATATTATAATCTAGCGCCAGCCAAGAGCCTTCACAACCAGAATTTTAGATTTTTCCTAGTGATGTGGGAGTCTCCTAGTGTTTTTTCCATTCGAAATTTATTATAAACTTTTCCTACTAAATGTCTTCTAATGAGATTCTCATTTACTATGGCTAGTAGTGTTTTATTACTAAGTCTGCATTTTGGTAGTGGTTCGTGTTCACCAGAAATAAAAACCCCAACTGCTCTTTTTTTTTTTTTGATTCAAACCTGCGTTATTATATATTAATATGAAACCTCCAGAAGCGAGTACAAACACAGGCAGCCACTAGAAAGATACAGAAAGGACAGCTGTCCAAGCTTTCTTACACAAAAGACCCTGAACAAAAGAGAAAATACAAACAAGTCCTTAGAGTCTTCTGTGCTTGCCGAGAGCACCGCCCCACGCCCAGTTCCGTCGTCACCGAGGCCACACCGGAGCAGGAGGAGGACGGCAAGACCACCAAGGCCAGAGGAAACACCATCGCACAAAGGCTTCGGTACATGCCGCAGTAGAAAGAAACCATGGAGGAACATCGGCCAGGGACACGCCCCATGCTTCCCTTGACCATGGACCTGCACACATCGCCGGCGAGCAGCGAACCCGAAGCGCAGGCCCATCCACCGCACAACCTCAAATCCACCAGCTTCCAAACTGTATCGAGCCACTCGCACCCAAACCATACTTGGTCCAAGCGCTGAGCAGCGGTCTTCTGCTGCCGATGAAGTGCAATCCCCCGACGCAGAAGCACGACCCACAAAAGGAACGCAAATCCTCCAACCCAAACACAGTAGGTTGAGGAAAACAGACCTCCCAGTTGAGGCACCGGAGCTCGCGCCAAAGGGGCCAACGACACCGGGGAACCACTGGAGGAGACAGGGCCGCAATGGAATCGACGACGACGCCGAGGCCGAACCCATCCGGCAAAACATAGCCTACTAGCAAGCCTCAATATACTGATACTAGTAACTATAGACTACTCAAGACGTCGATCCGCCCGTTCCCAACCTTCTCCGATGCCGAAGAGGCCTCGGGAGGAAGGGGTCCGGCCGGATCGACGCCGGAGAAAGCGTCGCTCCTTTTCTCCCTTCCGAGAGAGACGGGAAGTCGTGAGAGCGTTTGCTTTGCGCGTTTTTTAAAAAAACCCCAACTGCTCTTGAGAGTTGAGACCATGGAATGGAGACGACAAATCGAATTTGGAAACTGGGCCGGTCGGCAGCGGATCTTCCCAAGGACGGCCTGCTTTCGTTCTTCCCTTGGGCCGCGGCGCTGTTCGAAGCAACGAGCGGCCCGCTTTAGTTTGCCTGTCGTCTAATTTGGTACACCAGCTCGGTGGGCCGAAGTACTCAGTTGGACTACATAGGAAATACACGTGTTTCTAAAAAAAAAAAAACATAGGAATGCACGTATATATAATCTCTCTCTCTCTCAAAAAGGACTACAAATTGCATTGGAAAAAAGACTAGAAATACATTCATTTATTTTTTTTCGATTTTGATTGAGAATGGTGTAAGGATGCCGGGGAGCACGTCCACAATCACAGAGCACTAATACACATGTCGTGTTTCTTAGTATATATAAATCGAGACTAGTGTCCTGCTTATTTTCACCCACAATAAACTGCACACCTAAGTAAAGACAACGACAAAAAAAAAAAAACAATAGGTTCCTGTGCTTGCGTTCTCGTGGCCCTTGTCATGTCATTCATGGCAACCAAAATGAAAGCCATGCATATTGCACTGCATGACTTAACATATCGTGAATCATTATCCAAATAGCTAAAAAAAATTTCGAACCGAGGCTTAACCCCATTTCCATTAAGCATAACGGAAATACAAAGTGTAATCCAAATAGCTAAATGCTAGCTTAGAGATCCAGGAGCTTACGTGTGTTACTAGTAGCAGCATATTCCCCTATGGCAACATGCCAACATCCAATGCAAAGCAAAAACACTGCAAAAGTAGCGGCACACAACAAAGACCCCAAACATCCACCAACGGCGGCGGGGCGCCGACAGCAACTGACTGCTGCTGACTTCAATCAATCGGTCAAAGTGGGAGTCGCCCTGACGGCCGCCGCGCTCGCTCGCGCCGTCAACCGCGCGCCACTCGCACTCGCACTCGCACTCGCCGTCGCCGCACTCCAACTTACGACGGCCAACCACGTATGTGCATGTACGAGCCACAAGTTTTCCTTTTTTTCTGCACTGCAACTTATCACATGGCAGTTTGATTTTTTTCTATTATAAACAACAAACAAATTTATTTGCTCTTTATTAGTAAGATTCAATCGAAGGCAGTTTTATTTTTATAAAAAATATAAAAAAACTATTTTCATATGGTTATTGTTGTTAGAGATATTTGGAACTTATTTACCTGAATTCATAATAGCTTTTTATATGAAGTTAGAGGAAGACCCATTTATTTGTAGCAAAATTGTAGAGCTCGACGCAATCAAGAGCCAAACTTCAAGTTTTCAAATGACCTTGAATGTTATTAATTGAAGTTGTAGTTCTCTAATAGTTTGTATAGTTGACAAGTTTTTGTATCTGAAGTCGCTTAGAATCCTAAATTTGTTTCAAGTTTATACTAGACTAGAGGTTAAACCAGATTTTAATTATTTTTAGATGTAATATAAAGCCACCTTTGGAACCAATAGTGGACTAAACCTATTTGGTTTTAGCCAAAATGTTGGAGGACATCAGTAGTTCACATGTCTATCTATATGTGCATATGACACTCGGGAGTCTAATCTTGCATTGATTATAAACACATCCTTTATCTCCATGGACAACTTGATATGGTAGCGTTTTGCACCACGCGATCCTATTGGTCTCATTGTCTACACTCGTGTTGATTGGGCCAACTGCCCCGACACAAACAAAATGCACTTTCGTTTATATATGCTGTCTTTCATAGTGATAATCTGATTCATGTCCTTTAATTGACAGCACACCATATCCATCGTTCTAGTGTTGAAGTTGGATATCGTGTTGTGGCAAATGGCATCGTGGACGCAAGCTGCTTGCGACAATTGTGGATGAGCTCCATTCTCCCCCTTTGTCACGCCATTCTTGTGTACTGTCACAATGTTAGTGCTATGCTCTACTAACCCGGTCTAACATCAGTGGACAAATTGTGGAGATTGTATTGATTTGCACTTTGTGAGAGCAGTTTGCCATTGGTTAGGTCCTGTTTTTCCATGTCCCCACAACTACTTCATGAGAGGACAGCATCTCATCAAAAGGTTGCTGGCACCAGTTTTCAAGGAGTTGAACCGGATAAATCGTCAAAGTTTTTCCTCCAACCATTCCTAGTGTGGAAAATGCCGTTAAACGTATGAGTAGTAGTGCAGGACACCATCTATCAATCTAAAAATCAATCCGTCAATCTGCGGTAGAGTCATCAACTCATTACACAATGTCCCTCTCCACGGATATATAGAAAAGTAAATAAAATTAGTACTAGTACTGAACGAATAAAAAAAACAGAATGAACATAGATACACACGCACATACATACTGTAAATACATACATATTACATATATATATAGGACAGGTTTTCTGTACTCTTAAGAGTATGTACTCCTATCTCTATATCTCTAGATTTAGGGTGTATATGACCAAACGAAGTGTATATACACGAAGTATATGGTCATACTAGAGTACCCAGGGTGTTATATATGTCAAGTATGCATGTATACATTGGGTATATGGTCATATATATTTTATATAGTACAGTAGTGGTATTTTAGTAATATATCAAAAAATATATGTTCCTTTGAAATTTTTTAGCGTAGAAAGACATGGAGTATCTTAAAATGAGTATATAAACATGCTCAAACCAATACACAAGTATTGACACATACCTAGTATGGTTTTTTAGAGATGGGAGTACATACTCGTAAGAGTATAATGGAATTTCCCATATACATATACATATTTTAGATTTATGCTATGTCCAACATTATTACATCTTTAACCATGCATGAATTTCTAAAAATCCCTATAGATTAACATCATACTTAGCCAGCAGTACTATAGTAGTAATCCTTTATGACTATTGTGTTTATAGATGCAACATGCATGAGAATTGAAACACACTTTTCTTAATTAATATGTAATATTGCGCATTGTTAAATCTACTCAAATACATATAGAAAACTGCTGGCTTATTTTGTGATAAACTGAAGATAGGATGATAACTAATTAGAGGAAGAAAGCATGAAAAGGCTTATTTAATAACCAAACTTATGGAACTTAACCGGAAGAAAGCATGAAAAGGCTTATTTAACCTAACTTATGTAACTTAACCACCTGCCTACCCACGGCCTGCCTGCCTTGAGAATCCAAACTACTCCCGACATTCGATCTTGGATAGGACGACAGGAAGCGCGTGCGCTTTGCTCGCGTACGCAACAAAAAATATCTACTGGCCGGCCGGCCGGCCGCCTAACCTAGCTAGAAGCTACACTGCACATTGCTGCATGATCTAGTGTAGTATGTAGTCGTCAGTCGTCACTCACGTACAGTATACGTAGTAGTGTATAGTCGCGTATATATAGTGTCGTATTCACGCTGTTAGCCATGACTAATTGTACTTGGAGTACCCATATAGTGAATAATAGAACAGATAAATTCGCCTGCCCGCCCTCTACCTCGTGCTTGAATGAACAGAGGATGACAAGCAAAAATGCATCGTGTGTCCAAGTCGTCGTCGGCTGCGCGTGTACCGTGTACGCGTTAATCTCGTACGTAGCCGTCGTCAGGTAGATGGGAACAGGATCGGAAGCAAGCTAGGTCATCCTCGTCCTCGTCCACGTCCTCGTCCTTGTCCTAGACCAACAAGGTACGACAAGGCAGGCAAGCCAAGCCAACGAGAGGTGGCGGCGGACGGCCGGCGCGATTGGAACGTGGACGCGGCAAAACCGATCATTCCCGACACGGAGGCAGGAGGGCTGGCGATGTGGACACGCCGGTCGTCGCTCTCGCTCTCCCCGGCTTGGGCTCCCTTTGGACGACTATGCTCTGCCTGAGGCAAGTGGACCACTACTACTTTGCACAGCAACCTGGCAAGGATACGCGTGTTTGAATCTGAATCCAACAGCTCGTCCAACTCAATTGTCGGTGTTTCGTACCCCGGGGGTGTCACACCAACGAGTAAATTTTTAAGCGTGCTCCCTAATCCGGATGGTGATGCAAGAAGAACACAAATGTTTATCCTGGTTCGGGCAAAAGAGTGCCCTACGTCCAGCAGTGGGGGAGACTTGTATTATCTTGCACCGAAGCTTGTACAGGGGGTGAATACAAGCGGGACTTAGCCGTGAATGAGTGTGTGAAAATGTAGGAACGTGTGTGCGTAAAGCCTCCCCTATACAAGGCCCTGGCGTCCCCTTTTATAGGCCAAAGGGAGGCTCAGGGTTACACGGTGGTTAGGGCTGTCGTAGGCGTGACGTCGAGGTACAGGCGCCACGTCGGGTCGTCGAGACTGTAGATGCTCCCTTTGGTCCGGTTCGAGCCTGTAGCGGCATGGCTGGTGATTGCCTGCTTGTCCTTGTCTGACGAGGGCTGACGAAATGGAGGAGTGGACGATGACGACCTGCCCGGGAACCCCGCAGGATGGCCGTCGAGGAGGGATGGACTGATCACTGCTTGCTCCGTACGCCAATCGCGTCCGCCATTATTTCCTCGAGCGCCTGGGTGCCGGCTCGAGGGGTCGACGTCTCGTGCGATGGGACTGATCAGCGGATTAGGTGGTACGGAGAGTTGACAACGGCGTTTGAAGGGGGTGCTACACGTGGCACAGTACAAAGCTCGGCTTAATAGTAGCGCCGCCATCCTTGAATCCGGGGGATGGGCGGCGTAATGGTGAAGCGACCGGCGTACGCTCCACTATTGCGGGCTCTGTAGCCATGGAGTTAGGTGGTGTCAGTGTACGTTGGCGCTGTTCGAGCCCTGTAGCCATGTGCGAGCTCTGGACAGGCAATGATTGAGAGCGGACTCGAGCGACTGCTTGCTCGAGCGTTCTCCGTCCCGCTCGAGCGGTCGCTCGCTCGAGCGGTTTGCGTTATCGTCTCGAGCGGTCGCACGCTCGAGCGGTTTCCGTACTTCTCTCTCGAGCGGGTGAGCGGCCGCTGCTCGAGTTAGAAGGTTCTGAGGCTTTATGGGCCTGATAGTGGGCTGGCCCAGTATGAGAAGGATTGGGGGTTTCAGCTAGTTGTTGGGATTTTTAGAGGGGAGTAAAGCTATTTTGCTCATCTTTAATCCACCTAGTTTAAGACCCCCTAATCTAGGTACCCGACAGTAGCCCCCGAGCCCTTGCTTGATTGTGAAATTTCAAGTGAGGGATCATGAAGTGGAGCTGAAGTACCTAGACTTGGGGTTGTGTGGTTTCGTTTTGAGGGGCAAATTTCTTGTTTTTCCGTGGGGGGCGCGCGAGCGTCCCCCGCGGGGGTAGCCCCCGAGGCCCCAGAGGAATGAGGCATTCCTCTGGGGGCTTTGAGACGAGCCATTTTGAGCAAAAACGTTATTAACTCGAGTCGTAGTGGCTCGAAGCAGGGGGTTTAATGATATTTCGAGCCCCCGTGCATCTCCCACTCCTCCCATGTCGAGGGAGGTTACCGGTGTGACTCGAGCCCCCGAGCCTCGAATGGCTGGGCTAGAGTCGTGATCCAGTTTATCGCTGGATCTCTTGGATCAGCTCCAAGTGGTGGGAGGACTGACGCTACTCGCGGTCGAGCGAGCGTCAAGTCTCCCTGTGAGCTTGTAGCGGGGAGTCCAAGTGAGAGTCCGTCTCCATTCGAGGGGAGGCGGCGTCGAGGCCCGGGGGCACTCTCATTAGAGCTGGGCGCATAGCTTTTTAGAGAAACGGCTCCGTTCGAGGGGACCGGCGGCTCGAGTGCCTTCCGTCGACGGGATCTCTCGAAAGCTCAGCGCCCTGCCTTGGACGTGCCTTTGGGTTTCGAGAGCTCGTTCTCGAGCGGACCCTTTCGAGGGATCCTTCCCAGGGGCACCCCTGACTCCGGTGCTCGAGGGCGGCTGTTCGAACCCGTTCGTGGGTCAGCCCCCGCTCCCTCGAGTCTTACAGGTGGGACCAGAGTCCCAGGTTATCTTACCGTGTAAGGAACCGTCTGTT
Organism: Themeda triandra; assembly: GCA_018135685.1. Lineage (NCBI taxonomy): Eukaryota > Viridiplantae > Streptophyta > Magnoliopsida > Poales > Poaceae > Themeda > Themeda triandra. The sequence goes on from JAENPR010000176.1 coordinate 24,971, forward strand.
CGAAACGTCCCGTCGTCGCGCCAGTTGAGAGGGATTCGTCCGTTACTGGTGGCGCGCCTTTTTAGGCAGAAACCGGCGCGTCATGATGATCGTGGCTCGGCGACGGTTCCGCGTCATCTCGCGACGTGTGCGCCCTGTGAGTGGGGATAGGGGGCGGTTGTCAGAGGCAATAAATGCGGTTACCGTTTCTCGTCGAATCCACCGGGGGCGCGCGTCCGTTGGATGGCGCGATCTGGGCCGTTGGATGCGATTCACGCGGACCGGCTTGGGCTCTATAAATTTGGAGGAGTGGGCTCCCAGTTCTTCTTCCCCGCATTCTCGCCCTTCCTGCCATTCCCGCCGCCAGTTGCGCCCCGCTTTAGATCCAACACGCCGCCGCCGTCATCCGCAACCGCTGCCGCCGCCACCCGTGACCGCCGGTGCCGCATTCGCTTCGCGACCGCGCGCTCTCCGCGCCACCGCTCCCCGCGCCGTCGTTCTTCGTGCTCCGCCGCCGTCGCCGCTCCACCATCCCACTTCCGCCGACGCCATGGGGAGGTCAAGCAAGAAGACGGCCGAAGCTCCGGCCGTGGTGCCGGTGGCAAAGGCAAAGGCAAGGAGGCCGCCAAGCCTCCCACGCCGGTGGTGATGCACGAGGCGCTTCCGTGGCCTCGGTCCACGGTGACCGAGGCGACGCTGTTGAACCTTGTCAACGGCGGGCTGCTTCTCCCCAATCCGGTGGAGGGGACGCCGGAGTGGCAGGTGCCCGACGACGACCACTCGAGCCCGTGGTCCCGCCGGGCTATGTCCCGAGTTTTGTCGGGTTCCACCGGGGACTTGGCGCGCGGCCGAGCCGCTTCATGCGGGCGCTCCCCATCACTTTGGGGTCGAGCTCCAGCATTTCAATCCCAACTCCATCTCACACGCGGCCAGTTTCGCCGCCGTGTGTGAGGGGTACCTGGGCATGGCGCCGCAGTGGGATTTGTTCACCCATGTTTTCAAGGCAACGCTCTTCACCAAGGCGGTGAACGACAAGGGAGCTGACGGCAACGACGACGATGATGGTGACGAAGAGGCGGAAGAGGAGAAAGAGGAGGAGAAGAAGAAACCAAAGGCCCGTCGCTACGTTCGGGCGGGCTCCTGCTCGATCGGCCTGAAGAGGAAGGAGTGCTGGTTGTCCGGCACGTGGGCGTCAAACAACGCCGGCTGGGACGCGTAGTGGTTCTACCTCTGCAATGAGGGGAACCTCTTCCCGGAGTACACCGGCGTCGTGCTGACCGCGCCTGGTGACAACTGGATCTATGGTCAGCCGAAGGCGCGCCAGCCCCGCATCAACCCCCTGCTCGACGCCATCTCGAGCCTCCGCAACTAGAGGGCCGGCAACCTGTTCTTCAACCTCGCTCACGTCGTCGCCGAGTTCCACGGCCGCCGGGTGCTTCCGCTCGCCGAGCGCCCGCTACGGCCGGACCCGGATGACGGAGGACGCCGACCCCGTGGCACTCGAGGCCGCAGGATGTCAAACACGCCTCTTCCGCCCGCCACGATCGTGGCTCGAGTGCGCGATGCGATTGATGGCGGGAGGAATTTTGGGGAGAACCAAGTCGGCCTCTTCCGCATGCGCCCTGGACACAACCTGCTGGGCTATGTAAGTTTTCCTGAGGCTTTTTCTCATCGTTCTTTTTACTTGAGTCATCCTCATCGAGGCCTGCTTGCTCAGAACATCATCGACCACGCGGACTCGAGGCCCCCGGTGAAGGAGGATGCGCCCGACCGCGAGGTAAGACGTTTGAAAGGCGAACGAGAGCACGCGGCAGCGGTCTCAAGGAAGGATGAGAGGGCGAGGAAGGCCCGTGAGCTGGAGGAGAGGGAGAAGCGTAAGTCTAGGCGCCGCCGGGCGCGTAAATTGCGTCTGGATGCGGATCCGACCGAACGGAGCTCCAGTCTCGAGTCGACCGACGAGGACGAGGGCGAGGATGACGAGGGGGACGACGAGGCATTCGACAGCGATGGCGCCACCGCCTCTCGAGCTCTGACGCCTCCTCGCTCTCGCGTGCAGGAGTTGTCTCTGGCGCCGGGCCTTCGCGTGATCGCCGTCGCCGGTTCAAGCGGACCGGCAAGAGGGTCGTCACGCCACTCCAGCCACGGCGCTCGGACGCCGTCGCCGACCCAGGCGGGACAGCGGGGGGGAACGTCTCACCGCTCCAGCCACCGCGCCCGCTCTCCGTCACCGGCTCGACCGGGGCGGCGGGAGGAGTCGCCCCGCCGTTCTAGCCACAGCGGGCGGGCGGCCTCTCCGACGCGGCGGGACTCTTCCTCCCGTCGCCATCCATCTTCAACGGCGCGCACACCCGGCAGCATCGCGCAAATGTGCGCACATCATCTTCTGCGCAGCCCGGCGAGCAACATGTGGAGCGCCGGGCTCCTTCCGACCGGTCGAGCGAGCGGACCTCGACCCGCAGGACTCAAGATCCCGCAAGGGACTCCGTGCCCGACCCGGCCAAGGAGTCGGAACGGGGCGGCCACCAAGGTCTCGAAGCCCCGAGCGGCGCAAGCGGCGGGCTCGAGGCCCCCAAGTCCTCGAGCGACTCGATGGGGGCGACTGAGGCTCGAAAGCCCCCGAGCGTCTCGAGCAAGCCGGGTGGCTCAAGCGGCGCCACCTCGACCACAGGGTAAGCCTTCCGATCGGCCTACCCCTCATTGTTTTTCGTTCGACGTGTGAATGTTTCATTCTTAGTAGTTTTTTTGTTTTTCTCTTCCCTTCAGGACTAAGCGCCCCCTGCAGTCACTCCGATCCCTCCCCCCCATGCTGCCTACCAAGAGGCTGAAAACCACAGGAGGGTCGAGCGGCACCCTGTTGACGATCGTTAAGTATCAATTTTATACCATCAACGCAGCAAGAGAAAGGACTAATATGAGTTCACTGTTAGATATAGGGGTTACACCGATGAATTCCACGAGTTTTGGTGATTGTCTATTTCTGCAGGGGGTTATCGAAAGAGAACCAAAGGAGGCCCACATGTCATGATTACATAGAGATAAAGACCGAACGGGTAAAATTGTATAATCTAGAAGACTCCGAAGGCAAACCCCGGAAGCTGGGACCCACGGCATTGTGGTGGTGGGTCGGCCGACCAGGGGGAGTCGGCCGACTCCCCACCTCCACCAATCGGGTGGAGTCTCGTGGATCCCGCCTCCACCGCCTTTGAGGATGAATAATTATCGTCCATTTAGGTCGGTTTGATCCGAGGGCTGTGGTTCATCCTAGGGGGCTATATATTCGAGCCCCCGGCCCCCGGGTGAAACCCTAATTCATTCAAGAGTTCATTCTCTCATCGAATTCGGAGAAGCCAGAGCCACCATCTCAATTAGAGCTCCATAGTTTAGTAGCATAGCTACATAGGAATAGATCTAGAGGGAATCAAGCCTAGCTTGGAGTCCGGATCTGTCGGAGTTCTTGGTAATTCCCCTCTACATTCTTGTAATATTCATCATTGTCGTGATACTATGAGTAGTACTTTATTCTATTCTATTATATCGAGACTTGACTTTGCTCTATTTGATTATGTTCTCAATTATATCGTTCTTAGTTTACTTTGATTATATGTTTAGCATAGTTGGACTAGAATTATGTTTATGCATAGGATCGTATAGCGCTTGCTCATTAGGCCAATGGGTGAGTGATAGATATTGTGTAGGCATGGTGTCTATACCGTATTTATCGCGATTGCACCCTATATTCCGGATCGTGAGGTAGATCGCGGGAGTGACGGTCTGTTGAGTCCTTTGTAGCCCTTCTCCCGAGTATAGGTCTAGTAGAACAAACCTATTACATTGAAGTCATTGCTATGTCTCTTGTCTTCTCGGTAATATCACTATGCATAGATGTAACCTTTTCCCGCCATGATTGCTAGATGTTCTTGCACTAATCATTGTATGCTTTGACTTTATAGTTAGAATAACATAGGATTATACCCTAGATCGTCCTAGTCCATGCTAGTGTTATAAGCTTAGAGTGCTAAGTTGAGATGGCTTATTACTATTATTTTATGTGGCTAAATGCTCTCATTTATCTTATGTCATTTATCATTCATTCCTATATTTTATGTGACACTTACCCTCTATGAGATGATCGATACTGACAAGGTTAAGCTCTCCATTATCGCATGTGCATTGCTCATCACTCATTATCCAAAGTGCATTCCCTTCCCAAAGTGGTAAAAATATAAATAACGATACCTGGATTACTCCGGTTAAAATGCTACGATGATATATTCGTCAGGCGCTTGCGGAAACCTTCTTTATTTGGGGATGTTGCACTTAATAGACATCAACAAGCATTTTTGGCGCCGTTGTCGGGGAAGGTTGAAAGCCAATGGATAATGAGCAGCATTGCACTACATAATGAGATTGAGCACTGTCACCATTCTCTACTCATACGGCCTTACCCTTGTCTTTCGTTTATTTTTATATCTTATGCGGGGTAATGTATGAAAAAGACAATTCTTCCGATAATTATATTGACGATCCGAAGCTTTATTCGGGAAAGCCGGAAGCAAGTTGAAGAAGACCAATCAATCATCATCATCATCAACTCAACTTGGAAGTTTGTCGAAGCGAGAAAGTCAACCTTTCGTGCGAGACTTGACACCAGCGTTTGAAGCCATGGCGAACAAGTCACTCCGCGAGTTCTCGGCTCAACTACGGACAACATTCGTACTTGGACCGGCTGCGGACATCGAAGGAGCTTTTGAGCTCAAGCTCGCGCGATCAACATGGTGCAAGCAAGCCGGTTCGTGGGAAGGCCCATGAAGATGCTAGTGCTCATCTCCAACACTTTCTCGGAGATTTGTAGCACATTCACTATCAAGGATGTCCCCAGAGATGCTATACTACTTCGCCTCTTCCCATTCTCACTCTTGGGGAGAGCGAAGCGTGGTTCTACGCCAATAAGGAGAAGAATACTACGTGGGCACTATGTTCCACCAATTTCTTGGCGAAGTTCTTCCCCATGGGCAAGACAAATGCTCTTCGTGGGAAGATATCAAGCTTTCAAAGCAACACCATGATGAGGCTGTCCCGAAGCTTGGGAGCGCTTTCAAGATTACATCCTCGAGTGTCCTCATCATGGCATGGAGAATTGGCGCTTATGCAGACATTCTACCACGGGCTTAGCAACAAGACACACGTGAGACGATGGATGCCGCTGCTGGAGGTGCATTCTTATCACTCACTATTCCTCAAGCCACGGCTCTTGTGGAGAAGATGGCATCCAACCAAGGTTGGAGTGAAGAAAGAACTCGAGACCCGCAAGAGAGGTGGAGGAATGCACCAGTTGAAAGAGGTAGATATCTTGTCTCGCCAAAATGGATTTGCTAATGAAGAGGCTCGATGAGAGAGCCCCCGAGAAGAAAGAAGTCATGCATATACATGATGCTCGCATGACATGTGAAGAGTGTGGAGAGACTGGGCACACAGGTGCTAAGCGCCCGTAGCTGAAAGAGGACGTGAACTACCTCAACAACAACAACAACAACAATTACTACCGTCCTCGCAGAATCAAGGTTGGAATCGCAGCAGAGGCCTAACTACTCGTGCAATTATTCAGGCAACTATCAAGGTAACAACTCCTCCTACAATAATTACAACCGGCCGCCTTTGAGAGAGTTAGTCTTTGAATCAAGGCAAGATGATGGACAATCTGTCCAAAAAGCTAACATCAAATGACAAGGTCCTAGAGACACTCGGCAAGAATGAATGGATGGCTTCTCTAATGCCATCAAGAGTCGGCTCGGCTTCAACAAGATACTCGAGTCGCGGGTGCAACGGCTTGTTAACCTTGCTCCCTCCACCGGTCAAGGTAAAGGCGCGGGACAACCCGAAGAGCTCGAGACGCAAATCTTGTTGATATATTCAATGTAGAAGATAGCCGGAGTGATCCATCGAAGGGGTCATGGATTGACTCAACTCTGCCAATCAAGAAGGGCGATCCAGGGAGACCAGTCATTCCGATCTCCATTGGAAGTACTAACTTTAATGAGGCAATCTGTGACTTCGGTGCAAGCATCAACATCATGCCAAGAGTGATATATGAGAAGCTATTCAGATGCCCCTTAGCATACACAACTATGTGCTTACAGCTTGCAGATCAGTCACTCCGTGTCCCTTTGGGAATACTTGAAGATATATGTGTACGAGTAGGCAACTCGTATGTTCCAGCAGAGACTTCGTGGTAGTGGATACGGCGGTAATGAAAGGTCCCCTGTCATTTTGGGACGACCATTCTTGAACACCGCTGGAGCCATCATGTATGCCAACACCGCCAAGATCATCTTCAACATCAAGGGCAAAAGAGAAACCTTCTTCTTCAAGAACAGAGTGTTGCGGTTCAAAGACACCCTCATCAACGAACGGTGAGAAGAAGAAGAATCCAGCTAAGAAGAGCAAGAACAAGATTAAGAAGACCAAGAAGACGGAGACAGTGAGGATGGTCACCTGCAGTCCATAAAGAGCATGACCATTTACTCGGGTCCCCACGTCGATCAAGAAGGATGACCCTGGTGTCCCAACCATTCAATGCTCCATCAACGAAGCTCTTTCAATAAAGCATGCGTGACACCGGATCGGGCGTCAACATCATGGCCAAGGTAACCTATGAGTATCTATATGGCACTATGCCTTTGGAGCCTACCTATGCACGGCTGCGGATGGCGGACCCGGACATTCCGCTTCGTCGAAGGAGAAGTGAAGGATGTCCTCATCCAGATAGATGACCATTATGTCCCTACTGACTTCCTAGTCATTGACATGGGAGATGACTACGATCCTCCAATCATCCTAGGGAGACCATTCCTGAATACCACCAAAGCTATCATCTATATTGGGACAGGAGAGATTCACTTCCATTTTCCCACTGAGAAGGTACGCCGCTACTTCAACAATAATTATATAATCACTGAGGAGCCCAAGAAGAACAGAACAAGGAGAAGGCAGCGTACCCATCGCCAGAACAAGAAGAACATCACTACAGATGGATGGGCTGACTATGAGGGAGAAGTGTCAAGATATGAAGATCGGTACCCAGAAGAGAAGAACATTGTAAAAGAAGAAGAGGTGCTACCAGAAGAAAACCAAGTGATCCAAGAAGCTTCCTCCTCAAGGTCACCTTCTCCAACAAAGAAGGTGTGGAAGGTAAAAGCAAAATCAGAATCAATTCCTACACACGAGGCGACATCATCCGAGGCGCCAGCCAATGCGCCCCTTGAAAAATGAGCGAACATGATAAGTCCTGTTCGGAGGACTTAAAACCACCGAACGCCGCGCCAAGAGGTAACTTGGTATTTATCAGCAATTACTTTTCAGCATTGCATTTTTTCCTTAGCATATTTATTTCCCTACTTGCATCTTAGTTGCATCTTTATTCTTTTATCTCCGCATTTGAAAAGAAAATAAAGATGTTGTGCATTTGCATCCAGAAAATCGTCAAGCCCCATGTGGATAGTCATTCACTGTGGTGGCACAAAAATAATTTCCTAGCATATTTATCTTTCCCCGTCTCGCATTTCCTTAATAATAAAAAAAGATAAAAATAATTCTTGTGATCTGTTAGAACAAGTCTAAGTTAAGAAAGTTCTAGACAACCAAGGCCTAGAGGTTTTATCACTAACACTTAATCAGTTCCACAAGCTTTGTTGTCTATTTGAGCTTCACAAGAACATCAAGGATCATGAAGAGCTAACAGCGCAGAAGGACATCCGGTCCCCGTCGGAGTCGCCCGCGACACTTGAATGCTTGTCTCCAACAAGCAACTATCTACGACACTCCGGAGAACTAGAACGTCTTCATTACCTGTCGCAACATCGCGAGACTATGTCAACATCCGGCTTGGGGGAAAGCATCCCCGTGTACCAAGCTAAGTGTCTCCAACTTATCTATTTATGCTTTGTTAGAGTGTGCTTTGTTAAAACAACTAAAAAAGATGCGTAACCATAGAAACCCGTAAAGATTTCCTTATTTATCTTTTCTACTTTTGGAGAGCTCTTGCAACTGTCTTTAAAGTGATCCCTAGAATAAACTCTACATGGAGATGATGAATAGTTGCTCGCTAGTAATTCCTTTCAAGTACCTAGTTTTCAACCTTGCACTCTCTCGAGTTTTGGACACAACTTGTTTAGATTTGAGATTTGCTCGAACACGAAACTTGTGGGTAGCGAATACTTGATCTAAGTCTAGGTGGTTGACGGGTATGATATGGGAAGGTTTTGAGCTGTTGTCCATCTTGTTCCTAGAGATACTAGAGTTCTGGAGAATTTATCTTTGAAAATATTAAATTCCTGCATGATGAGTTCCTTTATGATGAGAGTTCAAATTCCTACCACAGCCATATATTCATGCTTACTAGATTAGGAAAGACCCATCTGTTTATATAGATCATATTGTAAGTTTGAGTGTAGACTTTATAGGCATTGAGTGTGGTTATCTTTTGTGGACCCATAAGGAATTAGTCACGCAGTAAAGTCAATACTATGTGCTCTCCATCCATTGATCTATGCTACTTACGTCCTCGAAGCAAGCACCCATTTTATAAATGTTATATTCATTCCGTGCTACTTCGTTCCTCGAAGTACCACCCACATATAGATCTATATCCACCACATATTGTGCTATCTCTACCCCGGAGATACGCACTTATCTTTGCTCCTACCCTAGGAGTACGCATTCCCCACATATTGTGCTATCTCTACCTTAGAGACACGCACTTATGCTGCTCCTACACTGGGAGTACGCATTCATCCATTCATCCATCCACATATACATACGCCATTCATTTCACATCATCCAGAAAAGGTTCTACTCCTATTCTGGGAGTGAACATCTAGAAATAATCATTGCCGTTTCATTGCCTACATAAAAGCTCCAAGTCATTATCATTTCAAGTTATACACTCCCCGTGCTAAAGTTTCGTTTTCGGAGGATTGGTTATTCTAAAAAAATATATATATATATATATAAAAAAGAGAGAGAAAGAAAAAGAAAGAGTAGCCAAGTCCTTCCATTCATGAAGTTTCAAGGTTTCTAAAATAAGGGAGTCATATTATCTTCGAAGGAGCAAGTGTAGAAGTAGATGTTCACCAAGTGATCACCCCTCATAATCATTTCCTTATTATCACCATCATATTATCATCATCCTATTATCATCTTATCATCCATTCCACTTCCTCATTCACATGCACATATGACTTTTTTATTATTTTAGTTCCTATTGGATCCATGTCTTAACTATGCAATATATGCAAGTAAGTTTGAGTGTCTCCCCACCTATGAGCTCCACATAAGCCTATTAGAAAGTAGGGTGAGAAAGAGAAGGCACTTTTCACTATGCCTTAGTTCCACAAATACCACATATTTTGAGAGAAGAGAGAAGGCATACATTACTCATGCCTTAGAGAGGATCCAGAAATACCACAAATGAGAGACCTGAAAGGTTCATACAAGGAACTCTGAGTTTTATTTCAAAACCTTGCAAAAACTCCGGGATAATAGTTGATCAAAGAGCGAGAAACATGGCGCTTGACTTGACTGTTCTATCTTTCAACTACTCAAGACCCAAGTGACGGTTACAAGCCCCATGGTGAAAGGTAATATGAGTGAGTTTTGAGTCAGGATAGTTCACTCTAATTCGGAGGAGAGTTCTTGTTTGAACGCATGTGTACTTGTGAGGAGTGAAAGTATTGTAGCAACTCCTGATCCATCACTGAGTCTATCTTTGCTCAGGGACGAGCAAAAGGTAAGCTTGGGGGAGTTTGTTGACGATCGTTAAGTATCAATTTTATACCATCAACGCAGCAAGAGAAAGGACTAATATGAGTTCACTGTTAGATATAGGGGTTACACCGACGGAATTCCACGAGTTTTGGTGATTGTCTATTTTCGCAGGGGGTTATCGAAAAGAGAACCAAAGGAGGCCCACATGTCATGATTACATAGAGCTAAAGACCGAACGGGTAAAATTGTATAATCTAGAAGACTCCGAAGGCAAACCCCGGAAGCGGGACCCACTGGCGGGGTGGCCGGTCGGCCGACCCAGGGGGAGTCGGCCGACTCCCCACCTCCACCAATCGGGTGGAGTCTCGTGGATCCCGCCTCCACCGCCTTTGAGGATGAATAATTATCGTCCATTTAGGTCGGTTTGATCCGAGGGCTGTGGTTCATCCTAGGAGGCTATATATTCGAGCCCCCGGCCCCGGGTGAAACCCTAATTCATTCAAGAGTTCATTCTCTCATCGAATTCGAGAAGCCGAGCCACCATCTCAATTAGAGCTCCATAGTTTAGTAGCATAGCTACATAGGAATAGATCTAGAGGGAATCAAGGCTAGCTTGGAGTCCGGATCTGTCGGAGTTCTTGGTAATTCCCCTCTACATTCTTGTAATATTCATCATTGTCGTGATACTATGAGTAGTACTTTATTCTATTCTATTATATCGACTTGACTTTGCTCTATTTGATTATGTTCTCAATTATATCGTTCTTAGTTTACTTTGATTATATGTTTAGCATAGTTGGACTAGAATTATGTTTATGCATAGGATCGTATAGCGCTTGCTCATTAGGCCAATGGGTGAGTGATAGATATTGTGTAGGCATGGTGTCTATACCGTATTTATCTGCGATTGCACCCTATATTCCGGATCGTGAGGTAGATCGCGGGAGTGACGGTTCTGTTGAGTCCTTTGTAGCCCTTCTCCCGAGTATAGGTCTAGTAGAACAAACCTATTACATTGAAGTCATTGCTATGTCTCTTGTCTTCTCGGTAATATCACTATGCATAGATGTAACCTTTTCCCGCCATGATTGCTAGATGTTCTTGCACTAATCATTGTATGCTTTGACTTTATAGTTAGAATAACATAGGATTATACCCTAGATCGTCCTAGTCCATGCTAGTGTTATAAGCTTAGAGTGCTAAGTTGAGATGGCTTATTACTATTATTTTATGTGGCTAAATGCTCTCATTTATCTTATGTCATTTATCATTCATTCCTATATTTTATGTGACACTTACCCTCTATGAGATGATCGATACAGACAAGGTTAAGCTCTCCATTATCGCATGTGCATTGCTCATCACTCATTATCCAGTGCATTCCCTTCCCAGTGGTAAAAATATAAATAACGATACCTGGATTACTCCCGGTTAAAATGCTACGATGATATATTCTGTGCGCTTGCGGAAACCTTCTTTATTTCAGTTGCACTTAATAGACATCAACACACCCCGTCAATGCCAGGTGGAGTGACCCTTCCTCCTTCTACTCCAGATTGGTTAGAGCGGGCCAAGGATGCAATTAGGCATGGCAAGCTGATGGCGGCTGCGTCTCGTGCAGGTGTCGGGGCCGTGACCAAGGCCACGGGGGAGGAGGACACCACCGCCACCACGGCCTCGACCGCCCTCCCGCTCGAGACCCCGTCGTTGTCAGGCGCGCTAGGCGACGTGGCGGCGGGTGACAAAGGGGCGATGGTGCCGGAGTCGGCGGCCTCTATTCTGGCGACGGGGGCTGGATCGGAGCAGCAGCCCATCGTGCTTGAAGACGCGAGTCCGAGCTCGGGCTCTAAGTCCTCCTGGCCAATCGGCCTGCGCCAGCTCGAGGAGGAGCGCAAGGAGAAGGAGGAGGAGGAGACGCCGGCAGCCACCGATCGGACGGTGGGGGATGTGGAGATGCAGGAGGCGGGAACGGTGCCTGAGCCTCAGCCAAGTCGGGCCCCAACCCCTCCTCGGGATATGGAGGTCGAATCCTCAGCTAGGCAACGGGTCGAGGAGGGGGAGGCCCAAGCTACCGCTCGAGAGGGGGCGCTTGAGGAGCACCCCGCCGCCACGCAAGAGGAGGAGAAGGCGGAGGAGCCGGTGGAGCAGCAGGCGGAGCCGGTGGTGCAGCCTGCCGCCGCAGGCGACGAAGAGTATCGGCTGCAAGCGGAGCAGCAGGCGGCGCTGGTGGAGCAGCAGGCGGAGCCGATGGAGCAGCGGCCCTCCGTCACGGGTGGCGATGAGCGCCAGGACGTCGAGCGAGAGCTCCGTCTGGTGCCGTACCAGGTGCCGCCGCAGCCTCTGTAGCTGTTGGGGGCCCTGGTGCCCCACCTCGTGCCCGACTCGGAAACTGGCGAAGTGAGGTTCGAGGACATGACCGACGCCGAGCAGTGGGAGGAGGCCCAAAGGAAGCTGACGGCGGCTGCCATCGTCGACAGCCACATGCGGTCGGTCGGCCTTGGGCCCACCGAGCCCACTGATGTCTCTATCGAGGAGCGGAGGCGGATCGAGGCGCGGGCGCTCGCCCAAGAGGCATCCTCCTCCTGGAGTCAGCCGCAACGCCCACCTACCCTGGCCGAGCGGGTGGTGACGGCGGATGTCGACCTGGAGGCGGTGAGGAGACTCCATTCCTCCGTCAACAAGGAGATGCGGGAGGAGTTCCCTCTTTGGGAGAGGCCGCCGTTGGTGCTCTCCGACCCCCTCGACCACGAGGCTCCTCCGATCGTGATGAACGATCAGAAGGAGCTTGAGGCGCACGTGGAGGCCGAGGAGCGCCGGCAATGGCTCGAGAGCGCCTTGAAGACTGCTTTGTCGCTCGTCTCGGAGGACATGCCCCGGCTTCTTTCTGTGAGTGCCCTCGAGTTCGGTTGCTTGCCCTTTTGGTCTATCGCGTTTTATGTTCTAACGTTTCCCCTTCGAGGTTCAGATGACACAGAGTCGCTCCTATGCCAAATCCGTGCATATCCGTGCCACGCAAGAGAGCGAGCACGAGATCCGGTGGTACGTGCGGATGGGGCAGGAGGCTGAGGGCGAGCGGCACCGCTTTTCTCGGCTCCTCCGAGAGGCTAATGCCGCCCTGGACGCCGCCAAGGAGGTCGCCAAGAAGGCTCAAGATGAGCTCGCTCGAGTGGCGCAGGGAGCCGAGGTGGCTCAACGGGAGGCAGGCGAGAAGCTCGCCCAAGCCGCGCAGGAGGCCGAGACCGCTTGTCAGAAGTACGCGCAGCTGCATGAAGTCTTCGAGCAGCTCAAGAAGGACGTAGCCACGGCGATGCAAAGCTACAGGGCCAAATGCCGGGACATGGAGCAACTCCAAAAGGACAAGGCCGCCGTGGAGGCGTACACAAAAGATCTGCAGGCGGCGGCCACCCGAGCAGCCGCCGAGAAGGAGGCCCTCGTGAGTGCGCTCGAGGCGGAAAAGAAGCGGGCAGACAGCCTTCAAACGGAGGCGGCCAATCTTCGTCAGACGGTGACGGAGAAGGACCTCGCCATCTAGGGTGCCGGCAAGGCCTACGAGGAGCTGCGGTTGGAGAGGCGCGACATCGAGCGCACTCTTCAGAGGAAGGAGACCGAGCTTACGCGGGCGCTTGAGCGCGAGCAAGGGCTCTCGACCCGCTGCACCCATAAGTAGTCTGGGCCCTCTAATCCTTTTTCGTACGTGGTTTTTACGCACCGCTCGAGTACTTGACTTTCGTCGTTCTCTTTCAGGTTTGGAGGCGGACCTGGTGGAGGCGCGTGAGGACGCAAAGTCAGCCCATGCGCTGGCTCATGGTGAGCTTTCAGCCAAGGCCCACATCACCGACGCCATCGACACCCTTAGCGCCAACTGGGGCTTCCCGCCGGTGGTGGACGTCGTGGGGTCGGATGCTGGTCAGGGCTACGCCAGCCGGGTCCGTGAGTTCGGCGCCTCTCTGCGGGGCCGTATCCAGGAAGCCCTCGTCTTCGCCGCAAGCCGGACAATGGCCATCTTCTACTCCGGGTTCGACACCTCGAGGGAGGATGCCCGGGCCGGGATGGAGGCCGTTGCGGGCGGCTTCACTTACGCCGAGGGCGAACAAGAAGGAGGGATCAACCCCCGGATCGAACAGCTCAAGGCCGAAGCTGCGGAGCCCGGCGCCCGTCTTGGAGACAGCCTGCTGCGAGAAGTCCTCCCGCCTGATGTGGAGTAGCTCTTTCCTGGCCTGCGAGCCGAAATTTGGGCAGCAAGGCCCTTGTAAGAATCAAAATGTTCTGGTCGTGGAATGGCCTAAGCGGCCTAAAAACTTGATGCTTGTAATTTGAGCCGTTATGCTCTAGTTTTTTCTTTGCGCTCGATATCATTTTCCGCTTCCTGCCTTTACTTTGTTTTAGCTAAGTGTTGGCGCTACGGTTGAGCCACTTCGAGAGGGGATGAGTTAGGGCGCCGTAGCTCGGAAGCGTGGGAAGCCTTGTGCTCGATCGTCCTGACTCGGCGAGCTCGAGGTGACGCAAATACTTTAGCTTACGAAAAATTTCGAGGCGAGGAGGGGAAAGATTACATCGAGCACTGTTTTTGAAAAAACTAGGTGCGTTTTTTCGAGGACTTCAGGGGGATCCCCCCCTGGTCTAGCCCCCGAGGGGGGCTTGACTTTGTGGAAGCAAAGTCGAGCCCACCTTGTGTATGAACAAAAAGTAAGAAACTGGCTTGCGACGTTTTTATTTATCCATACTAGCGGTACATTTAGACGAAATATGTACAAGGCATCGAGGCCTAGGGGAAAAAACGACGTAGCTGTTCGATGTTCCACGCGTTGGTGAGGGTCGAGCCGTCCTTGTTGGCTAGCTTGTACGTTCCCGGCTTCAGCACTTCGACCACGATGAACGGGCCTTCCCAAGGAGGAGTGAGCTTGTGGCGTCCCTTGTTATCCTGGCGTCGACGGAGTACGAGATCACCGACCTCGAAATCCCTCTTGTGCACGTTCTTCTCGTGATATGCGCCGCAGCTTTGCCGGTAACGCGCGAGTGTAGGAGCACCGTGTCTCGAGCCTCTTCGGCTGGTCGACGGCGTTAGCTAGTCTTTCCTCGTTAGTTTGCTCGTTGTAGGCCTTAAGTCGGGGACCCGTACTCGAGATCGGTGGGGAGGACGGCCTCGACCCATAGACCAGGAAGAACGGGGTGAACCCAGTGGCTCGACTTTCGGTCGTTCGTAGACTCCACAGGACAGATGGGAGCTCGGCTACCCACTTCTTGCCGTGCTTGTTGAGGCGGTCGAATATCCTCGGCTTTAGCCCCTGCAAAATCATGCCGTTGGCACGCTCGACTTGGCCATTAGTTCGAGGGTGGGCGACTGCCGACTAGTTCACACGGATGTGGTGCCGATCGCAGAAGTCCAAGAACTTTTTGCCTGTGAACTGGGTGCCATTGTCAGTGATGATGACGTTAGGGATTCCAAAGCGATGGATGATGTCGGTAAAGAACTTGACCGCTCGCTCCGAGCGGATGTTAGTGCTGGGCTTGGCCTCGATCCACTTGGTGAACTTATCGATGGCCACGAGCTGGTGGGTGTAGCCTCCCGTCGTCTTTTGAGGGGTCCGACCAGATCGAGCCCCCGGACCGCAAATGGCCACGTGAGGGGGATCATGCGGAGTGCGTGTGCCGGAAGATGCGTTTGCTTGGCGTAGAAGCGGCATCCTTCACACGCTCGAACAAGCTTGATGGCGTCGCAGATTGCGGTGGGCCGTAGAAGCCTCGACGGAATGCGTTCCGATAAGGGTTCTTGGCGCGGCGTGGTGGCCACAAGCCCCGAGTGCATGTCTCCCGAGCAATTTCCTGCCCTCTTTGATCGAGATACACCGTTGAAGTATGCCGGTCGGGCTGCGGCGGTAGAGCTCTCTGTCCTCCCCGTAAAGGACGTAAGTTTTGGCTCGACGAGCTAGTCGCCTCGCCTCCGTTCGATCCTCTGGCAACTCCCCTCGAACAAGGTATTCGAGGAAGGGCGCACGCCAATCTGCCGGTGTGCCCGAATCCTGATCGATCTCCATGACTTCTGCCTCCTTCGAGGGGGAATCGGTCGCTGGAGCGGGCTCGACGACTGGTTCTGCTCCAGCCCCCGAGTCCCACTTCACAGATGGCTCATGAAGATCTTTTGAGAAGACGTTTGGGGGGAGCGGCACTCGAGTCGACGCGATCTTGGCTAACTCGTCTGCGGCTTCATTGAAGCGTCTCGGGATGTGGTTGAGCTCGAGGCCGTGAAAGTTTGCTTTGAGTTTACGTACCTCGTTGCAATACGCTTCCATCTTTTCGTCGTGGCAGCTCGAGGCTTTCATCACCTGGTCGATGACGAGTTGTGAGTCGCCTCGAGCATCAAGGCGTCGAATCGCGAGCTCGATGGCGATACGCAACCCAGTAACGAGCGCCTCATATTCTGCCATATTGTTCGAGGCGGCAAAGTGGATCCGCAGCACATAGCGCATGTGCTCTCCAAGAGGTGAAATGAAGAGTAGGCCTGCGCCCGCTCCTGTTTTCATGAGCGATCCGTCGAAATACATGGTCCACAGTTCGGCTTGAATCTGTACTGGGGGAAGTTGGACGTCGGTCCATTCAGCGACAAAGTCAGCCAGTACTTAGGATTTGATAGCCTTTCGCGGGGCGTATGTGATGGTCTCGCCCATGAGCTCGACCGACCACTTGGCGATTCGACCCACGACCTCCCGGTTCTGGATAATTTCCCCCAGTGGGAATGACGTTACCACCGTCACCGGATGGCTAAGAAAGTAGTGCTGGAGTTTTCGACGGGTGAGCACGATTGCGTAAAGCAGCTTTTGGATATGGGGGTATCGAGTCTTGGCATCCGAGAGCACCTCACTGACAAAGTATACCGGCCGTTAGACAGGGAGCGCGTGCCCCTCTTCCTGCCTCTCGACCACTATAACTGCGCTGACCACTTGCGTGGTTGCGGCAATATATAGGAGGAGTGGCTCGGCGGGTTTGTCTGGTGTAGCTGGCCGAGGCGGCACGAGCACAGGAGGGGAGGTGAGCATGCTCTTCAGCCTCGAGAGGGCTTCCTCCGCCTCGGGTGTCCATGTGAAATGCTCGGATTTTTTGAGGAGTCGATATAGAGGCAAAGCTTTCTCTCCTAGACGCGCAATGAATCAGCTAAGGGCGGCTAGGCACCCTGTGACTTTCTGCACCCCTTCCAGGTCTCGAATCGGCCCCATCCGCATGATGGCCGTGATCTTCTCGGGGTTGGCCTCGATCCCGCGCTGGGAGACGATGTAGCCTAGCAGCATGCCTCGAGGCACTCCAAAGACACACTTCTCGGGGTTCAGTTTGATATTCTTAGCCCTGAGGCACCCGAACGTCAACTTGAGGTCCTCGACAAGGTTTTCGACCTTACGTGTTTTGACAACGATGTCATCTACGTACGCCTCAACCGTTTCTCCTATATGTTTACCAAAAACATGAAGCATGCAACGCTGATATGTTGCCCCGGCGTTTCGAAGGCCGAAAGGCATCGTGACATAACAGTACATGCCCATGGGGGTGATGAAAGAAGTCGCGAGCTGGTCGGACTCCTTCATCTTGATTTGGTGATAGCCAGAGTAGGCATCGAGAAAGGAAAGTACTTCACAACCCACAGTGGAATCAACAATTTGGTCTATTCGAGGTAAAGGAAATGGAACTTTGGGACATGCCTTATTTAAACTAGTGTAGTCTACACACATCCTCATTTTTCCATTCTTTTTCTCTACTAATACAGGATTGGCTAACCACTCGGGATGATGTACCTCTTTGATGAATCCGGCCTTCTCGAGCTTCTCGACCTCCTCGCGGATGATCTCGCGCTTCTCCTCGTCGAAGCGGCGCGGCGTTGCTTGACAGGTCTCGAACCGGACGGATCTCCAAGGCGTGCTCGGCGACATCCTCGGTATGCCCGGCATATCCGAGGGACTCCACGCAAACATATCGGCGTTTGCGTGGAGAAAGTCGACGAGCACCGCTTCTATGCGATGTCGAGGAGGCGCGATGATCGGCGTCCTCTCGTCTGAGGAGCTCGGATCGAGCGGGATTTTCTTGGTGTCCTCGGCGGGCTCGAAGTTGCCAGCTTGTCATTTTGGCGCTGGGGCGGCGGCGTCGGCTGCCAGACAGTCGAGCGTATTGGCTAGCTTCTTGGACTCGATCAGGGACTCACCGTGCTCGACGCACTCCACGTCACAGCAGTACGCGTGCTCGTACGTGGAGTCGACGGTGATGACCCCCTTTGGTCCCGGCATTTTGAGCTTGAGGTAGGCGTAGTTGGGGATCGCCATGAACTGGGTATAACATGGTCGGCCCAGGATGGCGTGGTAGGTCCCCTCAAAACCGGGCACGTCAAAGGTGAGGACCTCCCGGCGGAAATTCGCACGCGTGCCAAAATACACAGGGAGGTCGATGCGGCCGAGCGTGAGCGCCTTCTTGCCGGGGACGACACCGTGGAAGCCCCCAGTGCTCGGCTTGAGCTGTGCTCTCGCGATGCCGAGCAGGGTGAGAGTCTCCATGTAGATGAGGTTGAGACTGCTGCCCCCATCCATGAGAACCTTGGTGAAGCGAGCGTTGAGGATGATCGGGTCGACAACAAGAGGATACGCGCCGGGGTTGGTGACGTGCTCTGGATGATCATCACGGTCGAACGTGATGGGAGCATCCGACCAGTCGAGAAATCGAGGCGCGGCGGGCTTCACGGAGAAGATCTCCCGGCGCTCGTTCTTCCTTTCTCGACGTGACATCTGAGTTGTAGGGCCGCCATAGATCATGTAGCAGTCAGCAATGGGCGGGTACCCGTTGTCGTCATTGTTGTTGGCTCGGTCCTCGCCACCCTTATCCTTCTTGCCGTCATCCTTGTCAAGGCCAAATTTCTTGAAGTAGCCTCGAAGCATACGGCAGTCCTCGAGGTTATGCTTGACCGGCTCCTTATGGTACGGGCATGGTTGTTTCAGCATCTTGTCGAAGACGACCCCATCTGGAGGAGGTCGAGGCTTCTTGCGCTCGGCTGCGGCCACTTCGTCTTCCGCGACCACGCGCTTGCCTTGCTGGTTGCCCTTCTTCTTCTTCTGATTCTTCTTCTTGTCCTTGCTCGAGCCCTCGCCGTTCCCTGGGGACAGCGCGGGCTTGTTCCCAGCACCACCAAAGAAGGCTCCCACGGCCTCGTCACCGGCTGCGTAGTCGGCGACGACGTCCATGAGCTCGTTCACCGTCTTTGGGCGATTGCACCCGAGCTCCCGCACGAGTTCTTTGCACGTGGTGCCCGAGACGAACGCCAGGATGACGTCGTGATCTGGAATGTGTGGCAGCTCGGTGCGCAGCTTGGAGAAACGCCGAGCAAAGTCCCGAAGAGACTCCGTGGTATTTTGCTTGCAATTGCGGAGATCCCACGAGTTACCTGGTCGGATATAAGTGCCCTTGAAGTTCCCCTCGAAAATCCAGACCAGATCGGTCCAGTCGTAGATCTGGTTTGGGGAAAGCTCCTCGAGCCACCGGCGAGCGGTGTCAGAGAGGAACAGGGGGAGTTGGCGTATGATTGCCTTATCCTCTCGAGCTCCTCCCAACTGGCAGGCCAGCCGGAAATCAGCGAGCTAGAGCTCTGGCTTGGTTTCCCCGTTGTACTTTGCCAAACTCGTGGGAGGTCGAAACGGGTTGGGCAACGGCGTGCTCCGGATAGCTCGACTGAAGACTCGAGGGCCCGGCGGCTCAGGAGCCTGCCGGTCCTCATCGCTGTCATAGCGCCCTCCTCGATGGGCATTGTAGCCACGGTCCTCAGCCCCCGCGGTCTTACGCCGTCGATTGTCGTTGATGTCATGACACGCGTCTTGAGGCTCACGGTTGTCGAGGATGCGGTCACGGGCGGGGGCCCTACCATCTCGAGGGGGTGCCTCCTGGTGGACCGAGCCCTCTCGCTCGTGTCGTGGTTGCTCTGGGGCCGCCCTCGCTCGTCTTGAGGCCGAGCTCTCGGCCCGCGAACGGCCGCGACTTGGAGGAGCCCTCGGACCTCATCCCGTATTCGTAGCGCGTGCGGATTCGAGGGCGCAGGCATGTCCCGCAGCAACATGGCTGCCGCAAGGACATTTTGGCTTGCTCGAGGGAAATGGGCTGGCTCGACCGGCGCTTCCGGCCGTCCGTCGTTGACGATGCGGTCGAAGACACCCGCGCCTTCCTCGAGCGCCAAGAGCTCGAGGCGGGGGTTGGTTTTGCTCAAGGGTTCGCTTGAGCAACTCCAAGTTTGCGCGCTCGGCGTCCATCTTAGCCTCGATCTCCCGGATTTGAGCCCATTGTGCGGCCCGTGCGTCCTCTTCAGGTCGTGGGTTGGCTTGTCCTTGCGGTCGTTCCTCACGGGGAGGAACTACCTGCAAGGCTCCAGCCGCTGGTGTCCCGAGGACCGACGTTCCGACGGGGCGGCTGGCCGCCGCGGCGGCTGCCGCGGCGTCGTCCCTGGTCTCATCGTCTGACGGAACGTCGTTCTCGAGACGGAAACACTCGCGAGCCGGGTCATAGCACCCTGAATCCGAGTCATCGGAGTCGGGGTCAGCGCCGGACGGAGTCCAGGGCCTTCCCGTACTCTCCTCCTCGATCCAGCGGCGCATGTTCCCGACCGTGGCGCGACGTCGTGAGCCAGGCGCTCTATCAAACCCGCGGTCCACTGATGCCGGCCATACGATCTCCAAGTTCATGGCGGCACACAAGAGGGGGCCAGGGGTCTCCTCCTGCGGCTCCATTGCTGACTGGATCCCGTTGGCATACGTGGCGGCGGCATTGGTGAGCCCAAACGGGAGCCTGTGACGGGCTCGATAGAGTCCGTGTGGCAAGAGGTTAGGCGACACCGACCGCGTGCGCGCTCGAGGTGCCACACCGGGCTCTCTCGGCGAACGCATGGCGAACGTGAAGCCAGGGTCCTCGTCGAGAGTTCCCTGCCCGCGTGCCACTCCCTGTCGCACACTTGGCACCCCTGCTGGGTGCGTCGTGGCACCTGGCTGGGAGGGCACGTTGGCGGGGTGCTCGAGGCCCTGTGCCTGCTGGTGATGACGCTGGTGCTGGTGGAGTCGGCGACGTGGCGGTGAGCCATGGTGGCGCGGTCGGCGCGCGACTCCACCAACGCGTGGGGGTGTCAAGCGTCCCCCTCCTGGTTCACCGATTGAGAGCAGAGCCATGTCGTGGCCGGGGCCGAGCGACACGAACTCTAAGCTCCCAAACCAGATCACCGTGGCGAACGGAAGCGAGGAAGTGGGTGATGCCATCCGGAAAAATGGCGGGAATCGGGTGAAAACACGCAGCCCCCCTACCTGGCGCGCCAACTGTCGGTGTTTCGTACCCCGGGGGTGTCACACCAACGAGTAAATTTTTAAGCGTGCTCCCTAATCCGGATGGTGATGCAAGAAGAACACAAATGTTTATCCTGGTTCGGGCAAAGAGTGCCCTACGTCCAGCAGTGGGGGGAGACTTGTATTATCTTGCACCGAAGTGCTTGTACAGGGGTGAATACAAGCGGGACTTAGCCGTGAATGAGTGTGTGAAAATGTAGGAACGTGTGTGCGTAAAGCCTCCCCTATACAAGGCCCTGGCGTCCCCTTTTATAGGCCAAAGGGAGGCTCAGGGTTACACGGTGGTTAGGGCTGTCGTAGGCGTGACGTCGAGGTACAGGCGCCACGTCGGGTCGTCGAGGGCGTAGATGCTCCCTTTGGTCCGGTTCGAGCTCGTAGCGGCATGGCCGGTGATTGACTGCTTGTCCTTGTCTCCCGACGAGGGCCGACGAAATGGAGGAGTGGACGATGACGATGGCCTGCCGGGAACCCCGCAGGATGGCCGTCGAGGAGGGATGGACTGATCACTGCTTGCTCCGTACGCCAATCGCGTCCGCCATTATTTCCTCGAGCGCCTGGGTGCCGGCTCGAGGGGTCGACGTCTCGTGCGATGGGACTGATCAGCGGATTAGGTGGTACGGAGAGTTGACAACGGCGTTTGAAGGGGGTGCTACACGTGGCACAGTACAAAGCCTGGCTTAATAGTAGCGCCTGCCATCCTTGAATCCGGGGGATGGGCAGCGTAATGGTGAAGCGACCGGCGTACGCTCCACTATTGCGGGCTCTGTAGCCATGGAGTTAGGTGGTGTCAGTGTACGTTGGCGCTGTTCGAGCCCTGTAGCCATGTGCGAGCTCTGGACAGGCAATGATTGAGAGCGGACTCGAGCGACTGCTTGCTCGAGTGTTCTCCGTCCCGCTCGAGCGGTCGCTCGCTCGAGCGGTTTGCGTTATCGTCTCGAGCGGTCGCACGCTCGAGCAGTTTCCGTACTTCTCTCTCGAGCGGGTGAGCGGCCGCTACTCGAGTTAGAAGGTTCTGAGGCTTTATGGGCCTGATAGTGGGCCGGCCCAGTATGAGAAGGATTGGGGGTTTCAGCCAGTTGTTGGGATTTTTAGAGGGGAGTAAAGCTATTTTGCTCATCTTTAATCCACCTAGTTTAAGACCCCCTAATCTAGTTACCCGACATCAATAATCCTAAACCGGCCATTTCGTCCTCATGCTTAATTTCGCTCGCTCTCCCGATCGATAGATCCACCCGGCCCAGCTAGACAATATACACGACTGCTTGAAGCAACCTAGGACGGGTCAAACACAACTAACTTGGCTAGGGATATACGTATAGGAGATGCCTTGCCGACGAACAATTATATTCAGGGACCAAACAAATTTAGTGTTTTTCTATGACCAGATGACGATGAATCTGATCAAATAATTCATTGTTTGATTGATGATCGACGATGGACAAACAAAAAAACAATTCTCTGGCAGCTAGTAAACCAGACATATATATAGACCCAAAGCCACGTCGTCCTTTTCTAACCAAGGTCCTCTAGGAGCAACTAACACACAATACTGTTCCCACTGGTAGTAAGTTCAATGTTCGTAGACAACGCATGCGTGCTATTAGTCGAAAGTACGTCCACATGTAACTCGAAACCCACACATGAATTTAAAAACGGAGTCAGCAAAGGGGGAAAAAAAGTAAAACTCATTATTCAGCTATTTCACGATCTTTTTTTCTCTCTTCTTTTTCATCATATGCATACTCGCTCTGTACACACATTTAAATCAGGTTGTACGTACGTGAGTCATGCAGCAGACATATATGAATCATGCATGCATATATGATACATATCCATTGCACACGCGCAAAGTACGCCAGATAATTGCACTGTTATTCGTCGGGAAGAAAGATTCCAAAAACCAGCCGCCTAAACACTCGTGGGACGACGGAACGTGACGACCCACGTACGTAGGTACGTGTCCTGGCACGGAACCTGCCAGGTGCCGCAGCTCTGGCTACACATAGTGCGGTCAGCCGTCCGGTCAGCACCATCAGTCCATCATCAAGATCGTGAGCCGGCCGCTAGCTAGCTGCTGCTGCTTTTTGATCGATCATCAGTCCATCTGCATGCACTAGGATGACACACGGCCAATATGGTGCTTCGATCATTCAGCTAGCAACCTAGTAGACCGGCCGCCATGTGTCGTTGCTCTGCAGCTGACAGGTATCTTCTTGCACGGTTTGGAGCCTAGCTAAGATAGCCGAAGGAAGCACGCATGCATGCTTGTACCGGCCGACCACGGACGACAACTCCAGCACCTGTAACTATCCGTGTCCACCGTGTGCTCCTACCTAAGTACATATACTCCTCCAAAACGTGCATTATTTCCTTCGTCGTCCAGACGTGCGTGCATTTCGGGCCACACGTCACGTGCGCCAAAACCAAAAAACATCGCACGCAACGTAACTAAAAGCTAATTAAGTAGGCGACCACCAGCTACATGTGGCCATCGATCGATCAGTCAGGGATAGATTGCATTTGCTGCACTGTGCTATACTTAGCGACTATTAGGAGTGTACGTAAGGAACACTGATCTTGCAGTGCTTATTGGCCAGAATGCCAGATTCTCAATCTCGAGAGATTTGCGGAGATTATTGCAGTGCCTCATCGATCACCTGTGCCAAACTTTTTCACATTCTCCACCGACGACAGGGAAAACACACTTATTACTCTACTATCTCATCATGCTAGCATACTCTACGTTGTCTCTACCCGTCCGAAAAAAGATACAACTCCAATCCAACTTTAAATAATTTGCATTAAAAATATAATACTAATATTTATAATGTCCAATAAGTAACACCAAAATAATTATGAAATGTAATTTTAGTAAATATTTTTGAAAAAAGTATTAATATTATTTATATATTGGACGAAGTTAAAATTTCAATCACAACTGTAGAGCCTGGTAGGATCTAAAACTCTTCAGTTAACGAAAAAAACGGTACTTTTTTCGAACGGACGGCAGAAGCTTTGCCGCTTTTTATATTAGACGAAAAAAAGAAAAAAGGAAAAAGGTTACAGGTTAATTACAACTTATGCACGCAACTCCGAAAGAACAAAAAGAAGCAAAAAAACAGCCTACTCTGTACAGACTACTGCCACTGTTGAGAACATTTAGGGGCCCGGATATACTATACTATTAGAGACAAGTGCTATATCAAAGTTGGTTCTATGAGAACTAAAACTTTGTAGTTGAAAATTTTCTATTTTAAAATTGTCTAAGAGCCAAAAGATTCTATATAAGATTCGTGGAGATATGTTAATTCAAAATGATAGCATTTTCTATTGTCGTTGTAGGCAACGGGCACACAAGGTAAAGGATTGTGTTCAAATCCACGTGCATGCACTTATGCAAAAAAAAAAAGACCTTCCTATGATTTTGACAAAGTACCTCGCATATATTTTTTTAAAAAATACAGTAAATTATTTTTTTTGAAAAACATTTTTGGGTGGTTGACATGACAAATCCATCTCAAAAAATCGCCTCTAAAATGACTAATTTTAATCATTTCTACAATTGATGGCATAGCAATGGTTTTAAAAGCCACATCTAGAATCAGTTTTGACTCTCTAAAAAGCTTCTCCGCGCTAGCTAGTGAAACATATATGATAATTTTTTTAGCCCTAACTACTTTACTTTTACAAATTCAAATTTTGCATTACCAATAATTATGTACAAGAAAATGGTCAATATGAACTAAACAGTATGCAATTGCTATAACTTCCATTCTTATCTTCAAGACCCCAAGAGGTGCTTCTCTTCCACTGATTGTGCGTGGACTTGTGTTAAAGACAAATTGACGAGGTTCTTGTCATGGAAAAAACAGAATGTCGTCCTTGGACAAGTTCAAATAAGCTAGTGCATGTACTAGCTCATTGACAAGACATTCCTTTTGTGCAAGTCAATGCTTCAGGCATACTTAACTGAACCAGATCCACTCATTATGTTTCTAGTCAAAAAGCAAGGAGAGCCTAATTGCTTGCCTTGCCTGGATGGAAATCATATACATACACTACATTGACTTGAAGTTGACTAACTACTCTAACATGTGTTCTTGCATATGTGGTGACGTTTTTCGAGAAGGCAATATATATCATGCATGTATCTAGCTGGCTAATTAGCTTAAGGGAGTGATCAGGTGTCGTACCGTGCAAAACTCTAGCTAGTTCTCCATGCGTGTGTGCTGCTCCCATGCATATATAGGACGCCATCCTTTAAAGATATCCAAGATATATCTATCTCTGCCTTGGTCTACCCTTTTTCCAGCGTAGGTTTGCACCAGAGACCACACATTTACGGGCACTGTATGACGTACGTGGACTAGAGAGGTCATATGCCACTCGGACTACGTACACTGCCAGACAAAGAGCCATTTTGAACTGGCAAGATCATTGCATAATAACCGTCGGTCCACATAAACAAATCAGCAAACGTAGTCCTACTCCACCACAAGCAAAAATTAAAACCGGTATGTTGTAGTACCATGAGCAACTCCATAGCCACTAGATGGAGATAGGTTCTTCTTATATCTCCTCTCTTTGACCAGCATTATTGTGAAGAAATCTACATAGAGGGTGTTTGGTTCTCTTCCCAAAATAGCCTGGCTCACATCTTGAATGCAAGCTCCAGCTAGGCTCAGACGATGTGCCAATTGTACAGAAGAAAAATATAGAAAATATAGTATATACATGATGGATTTTTGTTTAAAGGTAGTGATGGAGCCAGAAAAAATATTAGGGGAGACTAAAATCTATTTTAGACGTACAATACCTCCTTCTCAAGGCAACAATGATTTAAATTTTTAGGTGGGGCTCAGGGAGCTCCATGGACTCATCGGTAGTAGGGGGCTCGAGCCCGATTGCCCTACTGCTGGCTTCGTTCCTGTAATAAATAGTATGAAGTATTATACATTTAGGTTAAGCAAGGGAGAGAGAGAGAGAGAGAGAGAGAGAGAGAGAGAGAGAGAGAGAGTTGGCATGGTCATGAATCTCATGATAGTGATGATAGCACTGTACGTGGGTGCGGGTCCTAACCGTTAGTGAGAGAGAGACGAGAAATAGAGGCAAGAGGCTTGGCTGGGCATGGCTCATGTTGGCTTTTTGTGTCGTGTTTTTTAATTTGTGGGTTTTAGCTTTGGATTCAGTTGTTCCCTTAAAATGGAAAAAAAAAAGCTAGGATTCAGTTTATATTTTCTATGTATGGATTTGAATTACTTTGAACTCAAATCAACACAAATTAAAGACCCAAATGAAATTTGATCCAAAACAATAATGGAAATTGATCGAATTTTTGGCAACTGATACTAGTTTAAATTTGAGTTGGAGTGGAAGCGTTGACTTCGGCATGTATGGCCTACACGGTTACATGATTTCACTCATTCAAAGATATTTGCAAACAAAGCATAGCACGATTTTGTGGTAGCAGGTTACAATCACAGGCGCCGACCATTCTTGCAGGCTACAGAAAGCAACGGTGACGGCCTTGCCCTTTGGGCTACGACAGTGACGACCCAATTGTCATTGTCTAGTAGTGCCAACCCACATTTATATAGCAACCGGAGGACGACCTTAATGTTGTTTTGTATAAACTGAGGATGCTAATTACGAACGTAAGCTAACATACACAGTGCTCGTGGGACCCAAATATATAGATGCACCGGCAAAAACAACGCGGGAATTTCAATTGGAGGTGCGAATGAATTCCACGTGTGAAATCTATTTTAGGTCCACGTGTGTGAGGCGATCAAACACACAGTACTATATACTGATCTTCCGTATGCTGGGTTCTCGGAAGCTACGGACCAGGTTCCTTTTATTTTGGTTGTCTCTGTTGGCTCTCCGACGAGACGCCGGCGCTTGGCTGGATGCCAGGAGGCTGCAGCTCAGCTGATAGCGCCACGCACCTTGCTGGTGGGAGCTGGAGCCGCAGGAAGTCTCCACGTGTCCCATCACCTGATGGCGTGGCTGGAATGGCGTCACTCTGCTTGCTAGCTAATTGTATACTATCACCTGGATTAACAAAGATTCTGTGTGCGTGTGATCGAGCCCGGTCCGATCGACACACTTGCTTGATACTCCACTATATTAATTGCCTCTGAGAGCGATCGAGGCGTGCTTGGTCCTAACCTAACCATATAGGCCTATACAACCTTTTGTTCTACGACGACCAGGTCTTCCGCGCGCAACTGCGTTTCCTCAGACCCCACTATCAGCAGGTGTATTCTGTCCGGATTAACCTGCATGTTAATGTTATTACCGTACACGCCTCTTGGTCCCTAATGGAAATGCACAATCGGTAGAAAAGGCTCATACACACTCACACATAATGTTTCATTAAATTTTCACCAAACATAAAATGTATATAAAAATTATGGCCATGCATTGTATCTATGTTTGACATGTTGTTGTCACTCGTATCACCATGCGACACACACCCTCCTTACTGGGGAGTCGGGGCACCGAGCGGTCGGCGAGAGACATCCAGTTGCCCAAAGTCAACGGTAGGGGTGACAAGTCGTGACAAACTCTCGGACTAGGATTAGGGAGAAGGGCAGGGAAGGAGTGGCGGTGGTGGGCGGTAGGCGATGAGGTCGCAGGTGATGGCCTAGGCGACACACGATGGGTCGAGATAGGACCGGTGAGGGTGAAGACACGAGAAAGTAGAACAACAAGACCTAAGGAAAAAAATGTGCGCCCATATATATCTAGCGTCATACTAGCTAGTACTATTTGTGCTACATTCAAACTCCTTTTTCCCTTCAAGCAGTACGAGCATGTGCTCGATTTTGAAAAAAAAAATGCTACATTCAAACTCCATATATCTATCTTAAGTAGGTATTCAGTTATATATACCCATCAGTAAATTTGACCTTACTTCGTTGAAAAACAATGATATGCCAGCTATAGCTAGCTAGCGCTGGTGACGACGTGTGCTCCGACACACCGTTTTGGGCAAGCAAGCAATTGCAAGCAGCCACTGCATGGATGATGATGTGTCTACTTATCTATCACTCACACAATCTCACGAGCTTAATTAATTAACTAATCTATTGATTAATAAATTAACAAAGGTACGGTGATGCATGACTGATGAGCGAGTAGTGCAACGTCAGGATCATCCGTCGGAGCTTATATAGCACCAGCAGGACCCTACGACAATCTATTCTAGTACGAAATAAAAGGGGTGGGGTGGCTACGTACTGCGAAAACGGCACGATTCCGCGTTGAAACGGTCGAGGATACGATACGTTACACACAGCTAGCCAAGGAGAAAAGCCCGCAGCATCAGCAGCAGGTAGCTTTTCTCGATCGCTCGCTCTCTGCGTGCGTCCGCAGTGCGCGGTCGGTGTGTGTGCTGCATGCAAGTGGTGGAACGCCGGACACCCTGGGCCCGACACGTACCCGCGGTACGTGGACGCCTCCCACTGGAGGGAATTGCTTGGACGGGGCGTCTGTGTGTGCTACCCGGCCCGGCCAACCCAAGGTACCCACGGTGTACAAAATGAGACAGGAATCCGCAGGTGAAGTGCATGCGGGTGTGTGCGATCCTGATTATCCTTGGACCAACTAAAGGTGATTAGTACGTGTACCTTGCTTTTGATAGATGGGGTCAACACGGCTTCATTCTGATGATCAGGCAGGCGCAGGCCTAGCTAAGCTGAAGGCCATCGTCAGTACTGGAACTGTAAGCACCACAACACTTTGGCCAAGGAATTGAAGCGAAGCCAAGAGGAATTGAAGCGAAGCCAAGAGGCTCGATCTCTAGCTCCAAGTGTGGTGGGCGGGACCTCTGTCTGCCTGTCTAGCTAATGTTGGGCACAAAGGGGGGACTTTCTTTGCACGCTGAGCGAGCTTTTTGCCGTCCAAAGTTTAGATTTAGTGTCCCTCGACACGAATAACTACCCATTTAATTTGTGGCTTTCAAAAAAAAAAAAAAACTACCCATTTTGTGGTTTATTTTTTTATACCTAGATTACTATAGCTACTCTTCTCTACTTTCAAAAATATAGCTACTCTTCTCATCCCAAAATGAAACATGCCACATTAACAAATGAAGTGTTGTGGGGATATCCCCCACAGTTTTTTGCATTAAAAAAAAAACTAGCCCACTTTGTAAAATAAATTCTAAAAAAAAACTGTGAATGCTCACTTCTCCATTAACAGCCAATTTTAATTAGGTATGACAGGCATCTTAAGAAGTCCGTTTCAGGACACTCACAATGCAGACTCTATCATAGACTCTAAACTTATTTATTACCTCGAACATTGTGAACTTGGAGTCTTATTTTTCTCCATCTTTCTTCAATAAATATGCTGTCACATCAGCAAAATACCTTAAATAAGGTGTAATAAATAGTCTTCAACTCTATAATAGAGTCTTATATTGTGAGTGCCCTCAACGATCTCCTTATGAAGTTTGTCTCTATAAACGATTAAGACTAAGGTGGGCATTTATCTAACACTCGCCTAACCATTAACAAAGGGGCAGCTCCTTATACTTCGCCTATGTTAATCAGGGCCTTGTCTCCTAAAATTCCTTTTTAGTAGTGACTTGCCCACGAATGTATTTATTTTGAGGAGAGAGTATTTCTAAGCTTCCATGGGCATTATAATAGATAGTCAAGTATGAAAAATAGACCTCTTACTGTGCTCCTCTCTCTCTCTCTCTCTTTCTCAAGAAAATTAAGTTGGTGACATGAAATTTATTTTTCATTTGTATTTCCTTTTTAATTTAGCAACACCATGCAAATTAAATTTTTAAGCATCACTGCCATGCCCTAACACTTGTGAACATGAAGCTCATAGGCTTATGTAGTGGGACATGATTATTGATTAGACATTTTATTACCCTTTTTAGTCTATTTTAGAAAGTCCAGGACATATGTTTGCAAAGCTCTCAAAGCAACTCCTTTTGGCCTAAATTCATCAGTAGATCTTTACCAAATATTGAATTATAGAAAAGTGCTTATATGCTGATTTTATATAGTGGTTCTTTAATTAAAATGTATCATAAGAATGAGAACACATAGATACACTAGTGATCCTAGAAATTTAAATACTTTAGGAAGCTTCATTTATACGTCATCATCAAGTGATCCATATAAGTACCTTGTAACAATATCCATTATACAAAAGCTAAGATTATCATTGTTTCTGATTAATATCATAACATAAAAGAGGTTACATCTAGCAAGGGAGATTAATTTTCTTGATAATCAATAATAGTTGTCACATTATAAGAACAATTTGGGACAATCCTTAGGTAACCTTGCCTAACATCTAGTGATTTTAGTTTTCTCATTTTTTTTCCTAAAAACACCTAGTTATCTAGCCAAAAATATTTTCTTTGTGAAAGAAGTCAAATATGCTTTAATGACATTAATTGATTTTGTTAAGCTTTTCTGTGTTTGCTTTGTCAATTGTTTGGTATTGTACAACCCATGTTTTCATTATCATAACAACACTAGATTAATTACAAATGCATCAATGAGTACAACTCTATCACAATATACTAGATTATTTTCCCACATATAACATATTTTAGTATGATTTTTCTATAGAATTAGTTAGTTACCTTTATTTCATCTAGGTTCATGTGTTTGTTTTCCTTAGAAGATTTTTTGTGAACTATTATTTTCTCGACTTGATCATCTTGATTGATCACACATTTCCATTTTTGAGCATTCTTAGACATATTTGAACCTAGTAATCTACCACATTTTCTAGTAGGAATTGGTCTATTAGCAATAGATAATTGTCCTTCTTTGACATTAATTAAAGTGCATCAAACAAGTACAATGTATGACTTGGTTACTCTTTGCAAACCCAGTGATCTACCACATTTTCTAGTAGGCTTTGGTCCATTAGCAATAGATAATGGCCCTTCTTTTACATTAATTCAAGAGCATCAAACAAGTAGAATGTACGACATGGTTACTCTGTCCAAGCCTATAAAAGCATTTAGCAAATTGTTCACTAAACTTTGTGCATTAATTCTTCTTTTCAAATTATTTTGGCCGAGGGTCAAAGTGAGATAATGATAATTCATTTAAACTTATTTTTTATTTAGCTACTTATGTTCTTCCCCTATTCTATATACCCTAATAATAAAACAAGAAAATTTTAGTCTGCCAAATAAAATTTTGTCCGCCCTATTCTCCGTCTCCCGCTCGATCTCACCCTTATCGTATTATCCAGGTGAAACTTACGTAGGAGATTAAGAGGGGAAATAGAATAGATAAAACTACAGGGTTTCAGTTGTAAATATACTAGAGAGAAAGAAAAGGTGGAAGGACTTCAATCTTTTTTAAAAAAGATTAGGGTTCCTGATGCAAAATGCAAATCTTTTTTTATTTTCTCTTCATTTTTCTTTTTTCAATAAAACAAAATCCTGTAAAATTCATTAAAAATCATAGAAAAATCAGAAAAATTCCAAATCAATTTTGTTAGCATTATAAAAATATGATCTATTCACATATGTTATGATTTTTATTTGGTCGTTCTTTGTCTTCCGGTGATGATCGAGAACACACCAGAGGTAAATTGAGAATATGCGGAGGTAACTAAAGAGAAGTATAAGGAGGATGTCCTCATCGTTGGTGATATACGTTCATTAAGGGATGAAGTTTGCTCCTAAGTCCTGTAACATCCACGATGTTAATCATGCATTAGCTCTGCAAATCGTGGGCATAATCATATCATTAGCATCAAATCACCATTTTAACATGATTTGCTTGATGATTGATGCACCTTGTTTGACTTAGGTCCTAAGTGTGACTAGTGAATTAAACTAGAAGTGGTAGCTAGGTTGCTTATCTCAGGTTGGTCCTTTAATAAAGTTTAGAGAGAAAAATATTTGGAGAAAACTTTGTGTTGGGACCATTTTATGAAAATGCTTTTTAGGTGTTCAAAAAGGCCAAAAACGGTCTCTAGGTATTTTAAATGTATTATTTCTATATGTGAAAATGGCCCAAATTTGTATCTTCAAAACTACGTCGAATTAGACCAAACTCCTTTTAGATGAAATACTCTACTCATCAAACGGAGAAACTTTCATGTTGGAAGTTTTTCGAGATTCGAATTCGTTTGAAAACTACGGGGCATCAAAGTTTTTAGTTCATTTAGAGAGGGGGTGGGACCCACCTGTCATAGGCTTCAACCCCACCTTCTCCTACCTTCAGCCACCGTGCCCGGCTCGACGCCGACCGCGTGGCCGTCGCTCATCGGCCATCCTCCGCTGTTGCCTGTGCGTCGCCCCGCACTACGACCGCGCCGACCACAAGCCACGCGCCCGCTCCTTCCCTGCTGCCCTTACCACGTGGCTCAAGAGCTCCGACGCCTTGCCCGCGTTGCCGGCCGTGGTTTTCCCAAAGGGAAAAAACCGGGGGCCGCCTAGCTCTTCCCTCTCCACCTGCTCCGCGAAGCCTCAGTCCTTCTCCTCCATCCCGCAGCGCCTCTTTCCCTTTCCCCCTCGCCCGAGCGACCACGGCCGCGGGAGCCGCCATTGCCACCGCCGGGAGCCGCGGCGCTACCAAGCCGCACCACCACCACCTTCTCTTCCCCTTGCTCGCGCCATCGCGTCGCACTATCCTCCTCCATCTCCTCCACCCAGTCGCGCGCCGAATCGGGAAAGGTGAGAACTGAGAGCCCAATCGGGCAAATCTCCGCCTGTTACCGCGGAGCGAGCTCCGGCGAGCTCTTCAGCTCCGTCGCAGGCGCATCTCCCTCTGCCTTCCTTCTCGTGCGCACCGCATCCGTCGTAGCAAGGCGTCCGCCGTCCCGTAGTCAAAGCCGCCGTTCGGGGCTCCGGCACGCCGGGCCGCTCCTCGCGCCGCCGCCATGGCCGTGAGTGAGACCGTCGTCGTTGCGGCCGCCGCTTCTCGGGCTTCTTTGCACGTCCGTGTAGCCTAAGGTCGCGCGGAGTCGATGCGCTCGTCCGTGTGCGTCGCAGTCGCCGGATTAGGCCGCCGACGGCCATCCCGCCGCCATGCATGCCTCCGCCGCCGCCATTGCCGGCCGGCGACCTTGCTGCGGTGCTTTGCGGACCCCATCGTCTTCAGCACTGCGTGTAGCTCGTCGAGCAGAGCACCCCGGTACCTCGGGCTCCGCCGGGAAACTCACCGCCGGCGAGATTCCGGCCGGCGGGAGCGCCTCCCCTGCCCCGGGTCACTAACGGATGGGCCCGGCTGACGTCACCTGCTTGTGTCAGCTGTGGACCTGCCTGGGTGCACTGCTGGGGTGAACCTAGCAGTGATACGCCTCTGGGTGTATCCAGGGGTGCGCATAGCAATTTAGGTCTCGGTTTTAAAAAGAAATGTATTTCCAGAGTTTAATTTAGATCTTGTAAATTTTGTACAGGAAGCTAGGGAGGTCCAAATCCATTGATCTTGGTCTTGTTGTGATCATGGTGATGTGTCAGATTGAGCAAAAATATGTTATGCTATGTTTGGATAACTTTTCTGTGTAGTTTTATTTAAAGTTTATCAATTGGCATAAATGTTGTTAATCTTTGTAAATACATAACTAAATGTAGGATGCTCAGAAAAATATGTTTTTTTGTCTTATTGGTCTTGTATTGAGATGCTCTGTCTATGGTAAAGATACCACATGCATGTTTAGGGTAATTTTATTTAGTTGTAGTTCAAGTGCCTATTATTGCCTTGTTCTTATTAAATTCACAAATGATGTCTATATGTCTAGTTAGGGTTTAATTCTTTTTGTGGACTGTTTATATGTCAGTAGGAAGTCATTGATGTGACTAACCCTGTAGTTTGTCAAGCATCATAGTACAAAGTATTTATAGGTCCAATTAATTGTGTTGTCTTGTGTTTTATGTGTAGGCCAGCAGGATTATCCAAATGATGTGAATTTTGGATGGTAGGCTAGTATTGCCATGCTATGTCTACTGTAATTTTATAGGATTTTATGAGGTGTCTAACCAGGGGTTGTTGTTCAACCCATAGATGCTTAAATTGGAGTTACTGGTATGATGTCATGCTTAACCCAATTATAAATTGGTTTTCTTGGAAACTTGCCTTTACATGATTAGCTTATAATTAGGATAGCTATCTACTGTTCAAATTTGGTAGGCATTGGATGAATAGTTTAGTAGTTATGGCCGTTGCAATCTGGTCAATAGGGGCTGTTAATTGCTGTTTTGTCAGGACCTAGATCTGTTGTTGGCTGTTTTAGGCCTAGTTAACTTGAGAATTAGGCCCTGATGTCTTAAGATGTTTGATGGAAAATTTTATAAGATTTCCAGATTGTCCTCTATCATGTTCATAGGGTTTATATATCTGTAATTATGAATTTATTACAGCAATGCTGAGTGTAGGCCTATGATTGCTAGTGAAGCATAGATGAGTGTTGATTGTATGTAGAGCTTAATGAAAAGGGTCTTGTAGTGCCTGGGACATGTATGACTGGCTGATAAAAGGTGTGTCATGATGTTGGGTTAGGATGATTATGCTCAGGTTTAGGTCTTTGGCTTTACTGTCTTTGTTTGCTAGTGATAGGTGTGGCAGATTAAATAAGTGATCCACCTACGAACGTCTATCACCCTTGATCATCCGTGATCATGCATACACCGACAATCACGTACTCATACATATGCACATGCATTATTCCAGGATTGCGCGTAGAACATTCGTCGAGGAGTCAAGGATCCACAAGGACAAGATGCGAACAGAGTTCCGCACGAGGAGTGAACGAGAACCAGGAACCCGACGTGGATTAGTCGAGTACCTGAGGCTCCAACCTCGATCTACTAACTAAGGCAAGCCCCGGAGCATCCCTCCTACGTTTGCAAATGATTTACTTTGCGTCCTTTTATTCTTTATGATGCATTAAGTTTATAGGCGTTGCTTGAAACCGTAGTTGCATCAGGACTATCTTGCCACCAGAAATATCCTACTTTTACGTACAGGATCGACTACATGCTTAGGCCAGCTCTCTTAATCGGTAGAAGCCGGATGATCGACCATCATCTGCAAGTATAGGAGGTTACTACCCCTTTGGATTGAGGATAGTGAGATGTTGGATATGAACATAACCATGTGGCCATGATAAATCATCTCTAATAAATCATGGTACACGAGCGTCCTCAGTCATTTTTAACAATGCCTCACAGATAGCTGGAAGGGCAAGGGTGCCCGACCGCGAAGCCTAGAATCTACTTGGGCCGGGTTTCAACTTCCAGGTATCCATCCTGGCGATAGTGCGGGCATAAACAAGGGCCCGGAGAGTGAGTCTTTAAGATGGGGCGGTGCCATTTGATGGGCACGCTTACCTGTTGGCAGCCAGGAGTTTCCTTGGTCATGGTGGTGAGTTGTTGATCCCGCGTCTTTTCCCTAGTAGATCAAGGTGACCTATACCTCACTTTAGCGGGTGAGTGCGGTTTGTGTGAGGAATACCCCGCCAGCTGGTTTGCAATCGATTATAATCGCCATCGTTCCTGGATAGAGAATAACTTGACTGAGCAGTTACGGTGCCGCAAATAAGATTTGAAAGCGAGTTGGTTATGTTCTCTCATGATGGTTGTTGACGGTCGTTAAGTGTCAATTTTTACCGTCAACTAAACATGAGAAAGGACTAAAATATGTTCACCAACTAGATATAGGGGTTATCTTGACGTAATTCCACGAGTTTTGGTGAATGTACATTTTTAGGGTGTCACCTGAAAATACCCAAGGAAGGCCCACATGTCGGGTTTACATAGAGATAATCGGAAGCGGTGAAAATTCATGTAACTGGAAGGTTCGAGAAGGCTCTGGACAAACGGGAGCCCGAACGGGCTCGGTGGAGAGTCGGCGACTCCCCCTTGGGCGGCCGATCGGGCACCTCGGCCAATCGGCGTCGGCCTCGCGGATCCCTGTTCCACCGCCTTTGAGGATGAATAATAATCGTCCGTTTAGGTCGGTTTGATCCGAGGGCCGGTGCATCCTAGGGGGCTATATAAGCGGGGCCCCGGCCCCCGGAGGAGGCAATCCCTTAAACCCTAATTCATTATCTCCCAATGGGATCGAGTTGTAGAGGTGTCCCTTGAATGGATGACTTCTCTTCTCTAGAGAATTAGAGCTAGACATTCCAATGTAGTAGATTAGATCTAGATGAGAGTTAGGAGAGCGGAGCTGCGCTCCGGTTCCGGGAGAAGTCTTCAGAGATTTGGTATGTCTTTGTATCTACTCTTTGTAAGACTTATGCTTTAATATATTTATCTTCTCTATTTACTTTTATGCCTATCTTGTGATTGTTAGTATAGTTGTTATGCTTTAGTATGGGATCTTCGCTCGCATCGAGTGCTCTAGTTATCTTAAGTAATTAGAGTAGTAATTGTTAGCATAAGCATGGTGCTTAGGCCGTCGTTACCCGAGTTTGCGCCTATTCTCTGGTTGTGTGGTAGTTACGGGAGGTGACCCGTCCACACCGAATTGAGTAGGTTCTTAAATTAGTAGGACCGTAGTCACGTCGGTAGAGTTATCCTTTGTGGTGCTTTCCGTCTAGTGATGTCCCGAAGTGCTATTGTATGATTGCTATATCTATCCATCCCCTGTTATCACAAAACTAGAGTAATAGAGAAGTATTTAAGAACCTTAATCTCTCCCGTTGTCCTCTCACTCTAGCTAGCTACTCATTTATTATAGAATTCTTATGTGTGCTTTATTATATTACCTTATAGATATCATTTACCCCCTGCTTTAGTCTAGTTGGTTTACTACGTTAGTAGATACATGATGGTGAGTTATCAGATTCTTTAACCCTTGCTTCCCGTGGTAAAATGTAAATAACGATACCTGGTTTACTCCGTAAAATGCTACAATGGTATGTTCGTGCGCTTGCGGAATCCTTTATATTTTAGTTGCACTTAATTTATACCAACAAGCATTTTTGGCGCCGTTGCCGGGAAGCAATCGGTGTTAAGTTTTTGATAATGATCTTGATGTCTCGCTAATTTAGTGTATCACTAGCTTTAGTAGGATTACCCCTTGTTGTTGAGTGTGGAATAGACAGACAAAAGATGTCGTTTCGACCTTCCGACAAGCTTCCACAAGACATTGAAGAGCCCAGGGTCCCTCAACATTCAACATTCATCAACACCGGAACCCCGCCACCTCACGGGTTTGCGTGTACATATATATTATTTCTAACCATATGTAGATTGGAGGAAAGGCCGTCGTCACAAGAATTCAATTCACATCAGTGACAAACATGGATGTTGCACTACTCACAAATCCCAAATTGTGAGTAATGGTAAGTATGATCAAGAAAGGTGAGATAGTCTTGCTCATGGACTTTAAAATTATGAGTAGTTATCTTTTTAAAAATTCTTGCACCTCACTACATGTTTACTTTTAAGAATTCATGCATCCACTCCACTCTTTTATGTTTGCTCATCCATTGCATGTTTAGTTTCTTGCATTCATCCATACGTTTTGCATCCAAAAAGAAAAAAAAATTTCCTCACCATGATCATACTCTTTCATCTCCTCTTGAGTAAATCACTATAGTGCTTTTCATGCTACCTTTGTTTGCTATAGTATACTTTGGTTTGGAAGTCTTTGGAATTGAGTACTTCTATGGGCTTTTAATGTAAGCGTGGTGCTTAGGTTAAGTAGTCCTCCTTAATCTAATTAGACATGGAGTCTACTTTGGTTATTGAACTAAAATTGTGCTTTAGTAGATATTGGTTATTTTGCTAGACTAACTCTTGCGAGAACTCTCAAATCCAATTTGGCTAAGTCAAGGGATGAACACTCATTGGAGATGAAGCAAGGCATATGATGAATTCCAACAACTTCGCACAAAAGACACAACTCATCCATCGTTCAAGGAAGAATTGTAAGTATCAAATATCATCCACATTGTCTTTTGTTGCAAGTTACCTATACCTTGAACCGTGTTAAAGTGCCATAAAAAAAAGTTGCTAGAAAACATGATAAATAAATCCTATGCTAAAGTAACTCGAAAACCATCTCTTTATTAGCATAGATGAAATTCAAAAAGATGCTAGCCCATAGTTTGAAATTATTGCAATCCTTCGGGTATGTGTTGGCGTTTCTTAACGTCATCACTAGAATTAGCAACAGCGCCAAGAAACGCCGGTTGGTATTCTACAACGATTACAGAACAAGTCTGCAAGCGCACGGAAATACCGTTGTAGCATTTCACCCGAAAGTATTCAGGGTATCGTTATTTATATTTCCCTAAGGAAGGCATGGTATAAAAGACTCCAATATGGACATGGACAAAATAACAAGATTGCATAATAGACCAATGCTCATAACAAAGGTAACAAAGGTTTTGTATAAGGATAATCGACACACACACTCGAGCCAACTCAAGGATAAAGTAAAAGAAAGAACAAAGAAACCTAGACCGGGAGCAGCATTCCTAAACAAGCGAGTCGGACAACGGACAATCACACAAACACATGCTTGTTAGTGAGGTTCTAAGTTAAGATAGCCGGCCACTATTAACTTACTTCGGGCACCGGATCGCACACGGTACGCCAAGTGATGCCGGCTCGTAGCTCTACGCCGTAGCCGGACGTGGGGATTACAAGGGACGGACGTGGCTGTCACCACTCCGCCGCCTACCACCTCAACCGTGGACTACGAGGCAAACGAAGGTAGGTCCTAGCCTAGACACCACGTCTATGCCGGTTGCTACAACTCTAGCGGTGATCGGGAGCTCCCGTCTCTATCGGGGTCCTCTTACTAGAGCTTCCGCCACGGGGACGAACGACGAACCCGCAAGCCAACATTGACCAAGACTACAATAAGATAGACCTCAACATCACAACCTAGCCCTAGGTCTAAACATGCATGCACTAGTGTTAAACGTTAGGTTCTATATGATAAGATCAAGACATGAAAACTATATTCTAGTTCATATGTCAAGATCATATCATAAGAACTATGCTCTAGTTCTACGACACAACTATACTAATAGAACTAAGAATAAGAACAAGATCATCTAGAACAAGAACATAGGAACAACTAAGAACAAGAACATAAGAACAAGAACATAAGTGAAACCTTGATATTATTCATACCAAGATTCCCCTAGAGGTTCAAGCTCTCCAACGAGGCTTGCCTTGCTCCAACTACATAACTAAAACTACTAAAGAAAAAGATACAAGTGGAGGGAGAGAGAGAGGCTCTTGTTGTGGTGTGTGTTTCTAGGAGGGGGAATGGCCCTCCTTTTATAGGTGAGGTGGAGGGGGCTCTTTGGAAAAGAGCCATCCCTACATGGAAGGGACCAAACCGACCTCAAAGAGGCGGTTTCACACCTTCCATGTTGAAAGCACCAGCAGATTTGGCCTTGGATCATCGTCATGGGCCATCTGGAGAAAGTTAGGCCCGTTTGGCGCCAGGCCAGGCGCGCTCGCGCCTTGAGCGCGCTCGTGCCCAATGTGGGCCCATTGGGACTCTGCTTTCATCACCAGTGTGTGGGCCTTTTAGCTGGCTTCGAATCGGCTGGTCATTTGCCCAAATCGGAGTTCGTATGAATCCGTGGCGTCCAAATTACTGAGACATGGTCCTGCAGCCCAAGATAGAATTGGTCTAGACTTTGGCCCTTCTTCTCATGGGTTCATCTTGGACACTTGTACCCATGGTTGGATCTCCGGCACTACGGTAAGAGGGTTTGGCCTAGTTTGGTCTAGATTTGACATTTGCTCTCCCTCTTTGGCTTGACGCTTTTCCGAAAGGCGCATTTCTTTATACAATCCCATGCACTTGATGTATATTTTACGCAAAGTGTTACAACTTCCAAGTACATGTGGAATTGGGTTAGTAGTAATGATATATGTGCAATGAAATAATTATTTCCCCCATAATGACCTATAGTTGGCGGGTAGAAATCGAGTTAAGGACCGCCAACAAGATCCCCAAGCTTACCCCTTGCTCGTCCGAGCAAGTCTTTGCTTTGGGTTGTTGATCGGGGTTGCTACGATGCCGATTATATCTCAAGTGTACAAGCTAAAAGAGAGCGTTCTCTTGCTATTTGAATAAATCGGCAATTGTGTCTCTCTATGATTCGTGAAGGAGTGGGGCTTCTAATTTTCTCAAGTCTTGGGCGATTGCAAAATAGAACGGTTCCAAAGACCGGTGCTTTTCATTCGTCCCAAGATCAACTTTCGATCCGGAGGTTTTGTAAGTTTTTATAAACAAACCAAGTTCCTCAAATGACCCACTCGATCGCTCAAAAGTGTATAGTAACCTCACCAAAGGCATTTTCAAATTTCTGCCTTCTTCCTACCACTAAAGCGAGAGTGGAGTTTTGGGTAGGTATGTAAGTGGGCATACTTGTATCACATATGTTGTAAGGTCAAGGACTAAACCTTATGGAGATTAAGCTATACACCTTGATTGAGATGTGCAAGTGTGTGGATGGAATGAAAGATGATTCCTAATTTTTGTGGTATTTTTGGGTCTCCATGCATCATGACATACTTTCTTTTATTGATGAATGAGATGATGGGCTATCAAAGAACAACTAAATTTATTCTCTCATTTTTTTTTTTTTTTTTTTGAACGGGGATCTAAGACTTTTCCCGTTTGCTTATAAGAGTGATAAACCTTCTAACTATAAAAAAAAATCTCTCTTCTTCTTTTTTTTTTTTTTTTTTTTCTTCTCTTTCTTTTCTCTCACTCTTTTTTTTCTTCTTCTTTTTTTCGACTAAGAACATAGCCCAAAACTTTATTGATGGATAGGATGAGGTGGAGAGAGATGTCATGATGAATCAATGCATGGAGAATATTTGCAAACTACATGAGAGGGTGCGCGATCCTCGGGGTAAGGGTCGGCATTTTTATTTGGTGGAAAAAATGGTGCGCAACTCTCAGTGTAAGAGTCGGCGGATGGTGAAGGGTGCATGTTGTGCGCAACTCTCAGTGTAAGAGTTGGCTTTTATTTGGTGGGTGCAAGTGAATCTCAATCATGGGTGTAGAGTCATAATCTCACGTCGGTAACAATCCGACCGAACTCAATGTACGAACAAGCAACGTATGAAGGTTCTTATTCTACGAGATAAATCATATGGCTCGGTGGGTATTTCACGATCACGAGGAACTATTGCTTTTGAAATTTTTTGAAACAAAGACTCCGGACGTTAGGTTTTTTCAAAGGGACGTTTCATTCTTTGTGGTCTAAGTCACTATATCATTTCGCGCAATAACCTAGATGAGAGTAATTGTATGCACCACTAACTCAAGTTTCTAGAGCATGATAATATAAAGCCGATAACCCAAATATTAGAGAAAACTCTTTTTTAGACAAGTACAAACGAGACATAAATCGAGCAACCAATCATTTCAACATGGGTGGAACTAAACATTTCATGGCACATATATAGAGTGGAATTAAATTTTTTTTTTCAATGCAAGATAAGAAACTTGAATTTAAACATGCTAAAAAGAAAATAAGATTG
Source organism: Themeda triandra (assembly GCA_018135685.1). Taxonomy (NCBI): domain Eukaryota; kingdom Viridiplantae; phylum Streptophyta; class Magnoliopsida; order Poales; family Poaceae; genus Themeda; species Themeda triandra. The sequence goes on from JAENPR010000176.1 coordinate 66,533, forward strand.
CGGGAATTTAAATATGCAATGCAGGTACCTCATGTGGGGGTCCTCCCCCAAGCTAGCTCTTTACTTACCATTAGCCTGGAATGCCGCTAGCTGGTGCATGCTATGGCCCGATTCTCGGTTCATGGCCTCCTTTGAGCATGCTAGGAAGACCCTCCCCCAAGCTTGTCTTGTGGTGACATCGAGATAACGGGACAAGACACTTGGGGTTGAAAGGTTTATTTTATTATTATGTTATGACTCTTTTTTTTTTGTGTGTTCACCAAACAAAAGATCATCTCTGTTGTTATCTCCAAGACTATCCCATGAAATTGATAAATCCCTGCAGGGGTTAGTCCATATGATTCACCAAAAATCTATACTGACAGCTTTGGTTCAAAGATCAAACTAGACACCATGTCTAATATGATCTAGGTAGGCACCTTAATGTAAGCATAAAGCTTAAATTAAAGAGCCTATGGAAGCATGATTGTACATTTAATTAAACTAAGCACCATGCTTAATTCAAAAGATGCATAACCAATACTTCCAAACCAAAACTATACAACATAGAAATTGAAGGCATGAAAAGATATATAAGATTCATCCAACAAAGGTGAAGACATTGCAAGGTGAACAAGATAAGCAAAGGTTTTTTTTAGAAGAAAAATGTAAAAAGATAACTTACCGATTGGCCTGTCGGTCAGGGCTCACCATTTACAGTCCGTGAAGCGGGACTTCTCTCCTGTTCAGGTTGCGCTTGATATTGGTACATCCGTCTGAGGAGAAGTAGACGGGTGCGCTTGCTTGGGCCTCCACACCATCCTCTTCTTCGGGGGTGTGGTGGCGCATGGTGTAGAAGGTGGTTGTTCGACCTCTTTCGGAGGTGTGGAAACTTTGTCCACCTTTATCACCCCGGGAACCGGTTTTCTTCTCGGGTTCTACCTTGTCTTGGGTCGAGCTTGCCCTCTTTCTTGTTTTCTTTTGGTTGTGCATGAGCAACTTTTGGCTCGATATCTTTTTCGCGGGAGCTTTCTTTTCTTTCTTTTGTGCCGAATTGGATCTTTCTTTTCTTTAGGAGCTTTTTGCTTTTGCTCCTTTTTCTTCTCGGCTTTTGCTCCGCTCTTCGTTCCCAAATGATCTTGGGAATCATGTTCGCACCATGAGGTCGGATTTCAACTTCCGTGACCTCTCGTGTGGTTGGCTCATACTTGATGCGAATCATGTTGCACTCCTCCGTCCTCCTTGACCGAAATTGGAACTTCTCCTCATTTCCATTGATGTTGAACCAGATTTTTGTTTAGCTCCAACATCAAGTTGTGCCCCCCGGTACCGGGGAATGATCGTCCCAAGATAAGCGATGTTTCTTTGGTGGCCTCCATGTTGAGTACGACGAAGTTCACCAGACGAAGTATCCTCGTATCTTCACGGGTATATCTTCGCTATTCCCGCATTTGGGTAGCGTAAGGAGGAGTCGGCAAATTGGAGTGTGATCGTTGTTTGGTGGCGGCCGTGTATAGCTCGGCTTGTCAAAAGCTTGTCTTTGGCATGCAACCGACGCCGGCACCGGGATCACGAGTGCGTGGTCAAACGTTGTCCGCCGATGGAGCAAGTGATAGTGGAGCATTCGGGATCCTTCTTCTTCTCTGGTAAGTGATTCAGAATCGCCGCATTATACTCCTTCGTCAGTTTGACCATAGCCATGGACGACAATGGGCGCTTGTTGTTGATGATGTCCTTTATGTACTTGGCGTGAGAAGGTACATGCAAGACGTCCATGAGCGGAACGCTCACATGTACTTTCTTGACCATCTCAACAAACCGAGCGAATTGATCGTCCACGGCTTGCTTTGCATACCTGAGTGTTGTTACCGGCAACATGTATGGATTGTTGAAGTTGTTGCTGCGGTTTGTATGATGGCTTTTCCCAGGTGAACCTCAAGACCAGCCCACTCATAGCTCAATGTGTTTGGGCCATGGGTCTTGATAGTTGTAGCAAAGGCTTGGAGGTGGCTCCTTGTTGAAGCGATGTTGGGTGAAGTCAGGCAACACTTCGGTACATCAGGCCAGCCTGCTCCTTCCCTCTCCTCCAATATATTTTTTTTCTCTTTTTTTTTGCATCATAATATAATTTTTTTTTCTTTTTTTTTCAGTACTCTCTTTTTTTTTCCTGTCTCTTTTTTTTTTCAAGCAAGGTAGAGCCAACATCTCTATTTCTTCTCTTTTTTTCAAAGGCATCAAAGTGTTTATCGATGTGACTCCTGTGTCTTCACGTACCATATGTCCCTTGTTCTTCTTAATCTTCACTCCGAAATGGTTAGTGACCAAGAATACCCGAAGGTGCATGGTAACTTGAAAACATATCCTTGCCTTATTGGTAAGGGAAAAGAATTGTTTATTTTTATAATCAAGGGGTACCTCCCGGCAGTGCTTGCTTTATGGTCATAAGCTTGACCGCCAAAAACTAGGACGAGGTTTATAGCCAGAAACTATGATTGGCTTCCATCGACATGGCTAATCAACTTGTCCCAAAAAGGAGATTTTTTTTTGTGGCTTGGTATAATTATTCAAAGATCACATGCAGCGGTTTCAAACGGTGATCAAACATGTCATTCAATCAAAGTAGGCAATTTAATCTAAGCTCCATGCTTAATTTAAAGAGCCCATGAAGATATGATGTTGCAACAATCATACTTCAAACCGAAACATGCTTCATGCAAAATTTTAAAAACAAACCAAGATTTTAATAAATACTATATATTTTTTTGAAAATAGTTTTATAAATCTTTTTCGATAAAGAAAAATAATTTTTTTTGTTTTGAGCAATGGCTACAACACAAGCAAGCTATCATGAACATGCCCTAATAAATTCTTTTAACCAATGCCTTCCCCGGCAACGGAGCCAGAAATGCTTGTTGGCATTTCTTAACGTCATCACTAGAATTAGCAACAGCGCCAAGAAACGCCGGTTGGTATTCTACAATGATTACAGAACAAGTCCGCAAGCGCACGGAAATACTGTTGTAGCATTTCACCCGGAAGTATTCAGGGTATCGTTATTTATATTTCCCAAAGGAAGGCATGGTATAAAAGACTCCAATATGGACATGGACAAAATAACAAGATTGCATAATAGACCAATGCTCATAACAAAGGTAACAAAGGTTTTGTATAAGGATAACCGACACACACACTCGAGCCAACTCAAGGATAAAGTAAAAGAAAGAACAAAGAAACCTAGACTCGGAGCAGGCATTCCTAAACAAGCGAGTCGGGACAACGGACAATCACACAAACACATGCTTGTTAGTGAGGTTCTAAGTTAAGATAGCCCGGCCACTATTAACTTACTTCGGGCACCGGATCGCACCGGTCCGCCAAGTGATGCCGGGCTGTAGCTCTACGCCGTAGCCGGACGTGGGGATTACAAGGGACGGACAGGCCGTCACCACCGCCGCCTACCACCTCAACCGTGGACTACGAGGCAAACGAAGGTAGGTCCTAGCCTAGACACCACGTCTATGCCAGTTGCTACAACTCTAGCGGTGATCAGGAGCTCCCGTCTCTATCAGGGGTCCTCTTACTAGAGCTTCCGCCACGGGGACGAACGACGAACCCGCAAGCCAACATTGACCAAGACTACAATAAGATAGACCTCAACATCACAACCTAGCCCTAGGTCTAAACATGCATGCACTAGTGTTAAACGTTAGGTTCTATATGATAAGATCAAGACATGAAAACTATATTCTAGTTCATATGTCAAGATCATATCATAAGAACTATGCTCTAGTTCTACGACACAACTATACTAATAGAACTAAGAACAAGAACAAGATCATCTAGAACAACAACATAGGAACAACTAAGAACAAGAACATAAGAACAAGAACATAAGTGAAACCTTGATATTATTCATACCAAGATTCCCCCTAGAGGTTCAAGCTCTCCAACGAGGCTTGCCTTGCTCCAACTACATAACTAAAACTACTAAAGAAAAAGATACAAGTGGAGGGAGAGAGAGAGAGGCTCTTGTTGTGGTGTGTGTTTCTAGGAGGGGGAATGGCCCTCCTTTTATAGGTGAGGTGGAGGGGGCTCTTTGGAAAAGAGCCATCCCTACATGGAAGGGACCAAACCGACCTCAAAGAGGCGGTTTCACACCTTCCATATTGGAAGCACCAAGCAGATTTGGCCTTGGATCATCGTCATGGGCCATCGGAGAAAGTTAGGCCCGTTTGGCGCCGGGCCGGGCGCGCTCGCGCCTTGAGCGCTCGCGCCCAATGTGGGCCCGCTGGGCCTCTGCTTTCACCACCAGTGTGTGGGTCTTTCGCCCTGGCTTCGAATCGGCTGGTCATTTGCCCAAATCGGAGTTCGTATGAATCCGTGGCGTCCAAATTACCGAGACATAGTCCGCAGCCCAAGATAGAATTGGTCTAGACTTTGGCCCTTCTTCTCATGGGTTCATCTTGGACACTTGTACCCATGGTTGGATCTCCGGCACTCGGTAAGAGGGTTTGGCCTAGTTTGGTCTAGATTTGACATTTGCTCTCCCTCTTTGGCTTGACGCTTTTCCGAAAGGCGCATTTCTTTATACAATCCCATGCACTTGATGTATATTTACGCAAAGTGTTACAACTTCCAAGTACATGTGGAATTGGGTTAGTAGTAATGATATATGTGCAATGAAATAATTATTTCCCCCATAATGACCTATAGTTGGCGGGTAGAAATCTGAGTTAAGGACCGCCAACAGTATGTGTCCACTAACATTTTGCAGGAAAGAATTTATGATGTGACTGTTCATGGATTGGCATCACCTGCAAAATTTCCACTTCAGTGGTGGAACAGAGAAGAAGACAAAAGAGCCACAAGAAGGATCAACATCTTGAACTCACTCAAAGAAGTGGATCAAGGCGACAAGCTATGAGCAACTTTGAAGACATCATAGCATTGAGCCCAAAACTCGAGCTAGGATGCCAATGAGGAGCAGGGTGCAACTCATCTCATTCTAGCCAATCAAAGACCTGCTCTCATTGTTCCTAAGAGTGAAGACACCATCTTGCACATTGGCAGTAAGGACAAGGATGGCATGATAAGCATGCATCCTTGTGTCAACCAATCACCAATCAAGGGTTGACCACCGATCAAGCCTTAAAGGACCATGACCATGGTTGCAAGATGATGTCCCTAAGCCATTGGCGATAAAGCCTGCATATACAAATACTAAAGAAGCTCCTTCCTTGATCATCAAGACGGATGGCGTACAACTCTTCGCCATGCCACTAGAAGACAAGACCTTCAAGGAAGAATTCGAGTCTACATCTCCAATGAACATCAATGCGTCAACCAAGACTCAATGAAAATCAAGAATGGTTGACGAAAGAAGATCATGCATCTTGTCTATACGCTCATCTTGGATTGGACAAGTACAAACAAAATCGAATGCAAAGGAGAGATCTTTGCTCAACGGACCTATAATCAAAAGTCCCTCTCGACAAATGAAGGCTTAAGAACGAGAGGACAACCGTGTCTAAGGACATAGGAGTACACACAATCGAGGGATGACTCAACACTCATATTTGGTTTCACGTGGCGAGCGACAACAAGGTCAAGCTTGGGGGAGGAAGGCCGATGACTCTTCAAATCCAGCAATGCTCTTCCTCTTCTCAAGCCCCCGTTATTCTGGCACGTTGAGAAGAAACAATGAGTGGAGCACAAGGTCTTGGCATAAGAAAAAAAAGAGGGAAGGAAAAAGGAGTGTAATTTTAGAAGACAAGATGCTCAAGGAGAGAGGTCAATCAAGCAAGGCAAACTCCAAGAAGAAGTAAAGGACCATTAGAAGCATCTACTCTTCATCACAAGTTCTCAAGGTCTCTACCTTTGGGATCAAATGATGCACTGAAGGAGTGAATATGACAAGAAGTCCTGTTCAGAGGACTTAAATCACTGAACCCTCGCCAAGGAGGTAACTTGGTATTTATCAGCATTTCCCTTTTCTCAGCATTGCATTTTCCTATAAGCATATTTCTTTTCCCTACATGCATCTTAATTGCATTTTCGCTTTACTATCTCTGCACTAGAAAAAGAAAATAAAGATGTTGTGCATTTGCATCCAGAAAACTACTAAGCCCCATGTGAAAAATCATTCATTGTGGTGGCATAAAAATAATTTTTCAGCATATCTATTTTCTCTGTCTGCATCCTTTATTATAAAAAGATAAAAAAAAATTCTTGTGATCCTGTTAGAAGACATTTGAGTTAAGGCGTTCTAGACAACCAAGGCTTAGAGGTTTTTATCACTAATGCTTAATCAGTTCCACAAGCTTTGTTGTCTATTTGAGCTTCGAGAGAACATAAAGGATCAAGAAGAGCTAACGAGACGAAGGATGTCCAGTCTCTGTCGAAGTCTTTCGCCCTCAACGGTTGAACGCTGTCTCCAATGCAACTATCCACGAAACTCCAGGAAGACTAGAACTCCTTCACTGCCTGTCAGCAATATCCGCAGACAATGTCAACATCCAGCTTGGGGGAGAGCATCCCCGTGTACCAAGCTAAGTGTTTCCAACTTATCTATCTATGCTATGTTATAGTTTGCTTTGTTAAAACAACTAAAAAGATGCATAACCTTAGAAACCCAGAAAGATTTCATTATTTATCTTCTCTACTTTTGGAGAGTTCTTATTAATCTGTCTTTAAAATGATCCCTATAATAAACTTTTTATGGAGATGATGAATAGTTGCCCTTAGTAATTCCTTTCAAGTACCTAGTTTTCAACCTTGCACTCTCCCGAGTTTTAGACACAACTGTTTAGATTTGAGATTTGCTCGAACCCGAAACTTGTGGGTAGCAAAAGCTTGATCTAAGTCTAGGTAGTTGGCGGATATGAAATGGGAAGGTTTTGAGTCAGTCTTGTCCATCTTGTTCCTAGAGATACTAGAGTTCGGAGAATTTATTTGAAAATATTAAATTCTGCTTGATGAGTTCCTTTATGATGAGAGTTCAAATTCCTACCACAGCCATATATTCATACTTACTAGATTAGGAAAACCCATCTATTTATATAGATCATTTTGTAGGCATTGAGTGTAGTCTTTATAGGCATTGAGTGTAGTTATCTTGTGGACCCGTAAGGAATCGGTCATGCGGTTAAAGTCAATACTATGTGCTCTCCATCCATTGATCTATGCTACTTCGTCCTCGAAGCATGCACCCATTTTATAAATAATACATTCATTCTGTGCTACTTCTGTCCCTAGAGGTACCACCCACATATAGATCCATATCCACCACATATTGTGCTATCTCTACCCTGGAAATACGCACCTAAGCTGCTCCTACCCTAGGAGTACGCATTCCACCATATGATGTGATTGTCTCTACCCTGGAGACACGTATTCATGCTGCTCCTACTCTGGGAGTACGCATCCATCCATCCATCCATCCATTCTTCCACATATATATATGCCACTCATTTCATTCCATCCAGAAAAAGGTTTTACTCCTATCCTGGGAGTAAACATCTAGAAATAATCATCGCCATTCTATTTGTCTACATAAAAGCTCCAGTCATTATCATTTCAAGTTATACACTCCCCGTTGCTAAAGTTTCGTTTTCAGAGGATTGGTTGCTCTAAAAAAAAAGAAGAGAAAAAAAAAGAGAGAAAAGAAAGAAAAGAAAAGAGTAGCCAAGTCCTTCCTTTCAAGAAGTTTCAAGGTTTTCAAATAAAGGGAGTCATGTTATCCCCAAAGAAGCAAGTGTAGAGGTAGATGTTCACCAAGTGATCACCCCTCATAATCATTTCCTTATCATCATCATCTTATCATCCATTTTCTCATTCACATGCACATATGACTTTATTATTATTTTAGTTCCTTTTGGATCCAAGGCTTAACTGTGCAATATATGCAAGTGAGTTTTTGAGTGTCTTCCCACCTATGAGCTCCACATAAGCCTGTTAGAAAGTAGGGTGAGAGAGAGAAGGCACCATCCACTATGCCTTAGTTCCACAAATACCACATATTCTGAGAGAAGAGAGAAGGCATACACTACTCATGCCTTAGAGAGGATCCAGAAATACCACAAATGAGAGATTTGAAAGGTTCATACAAGGAACTCTGAGTTTTATTTGAAAATCTTGCAAAAACTCCAGAATAATAGTTGATTAAAGAGCGAGAAACATAGCGCTTGACTTGACCGTTCTATCTTTCAACTGCTCAAGACCCAAGTGACGGTTACAAGCCCCATGGTGAAAGGTAATGTGAGTAAGTTTTGAGTCAGAATGGTTCACTCTAATTCGGAGGAGAGTTCTTGTTTGAACGCATGGGTGCTTTTGAGGCATGAAAGCATAGTAGCGGCTCGATCCATGCGAGTTTATCTTTGCTCGGGGACGAGCAAAAGGTAAGCTTGGGGGAGTTGTTGACGGTCGTTAAGTGTCAATTTTTACCGTCAACTAAACATGAGAAAGGACTAAAATATGTTCACCAACTAGATATAGGGGTTATACCGGTAATTCCACGAGTTTTGGTGAATGTCCGTTTTCGCGGGGTGTCACCTGAAAATACCCAAGGAAGGCCCACATGTCGGGTTTACATAGAGATAATCGGGAACCGGTGAAAATTCTGTAATGTCTGGAAGGTTCGAGAAGGCTCGGACCAAACGGGAGCCGAACGGGCTCGGTGGAGAGTCGGCCGACTCCCCCTTGGGCGGCCGTGGGCACCTCGGCCAATCGGCGTCGGCCCTCGCGGATCCCTGTTCCACCGCCTTTGAGGATAAATAATAATCGTCCGTTTAGGTCGGTTTGATCCGAGGGCTGCGGTGCATCCTAGGGGGCTATATAAGCAGGGCCCCTGGCCCCTGGAGGAGGCAATCCCTTAAACCCTAATTCATTATCTCCCAACGGGATCAGAGTTGTAGAGGCGTCCCTTGAATGGATGACTTCTCTTCTCTAGAGAATTAGAGCTAGACATTCCAATGTAGTAGATTAGATCTAGATGAGAGTTAGGAGAGCGGAGCTGCGCTCCGGTTCGGAGATGTCTTCGGAGATTTGGTATGTCTTTGTATCTACTCTTTGTAAGACTTATGCTTTAATATATTTATCTTCTCTATTTACTTTTATGCCTATCTTGTGATTGTTAGTATAGTTGTTATGCTTTAGTATGGGATCTTCGCTCGCATCGAGTGCTCTAGTTATCTTAAGTAATTAGAGTAGTAATTGTTAGCATAAGCATGGTGCTTAGGCTGTCGGTTACCTGAGTTTGCGCCCTATTCTCTGGTTGTGTGGTAGTTACGGGAGGTGATGCCCCGTCCACACCGAATTGAGTAGGTTCTTAAATTAGTAGGACTGTAGTCACGTCGGTAGAGTTATCCTTTGTGGTGCTTTCCCGTCTAGTGATGTCCCGAAGTGCTATTGTATGATTGCTATATCTATCCATCCCCTGTTATCACGTAACTAGAGTAATAGAGAAGTATTTAAGAACCTTAATCTCTCCCGTTGTCCTCTCACTCTAGCTAGCTACTCATTTATTATAGAATTCTTATGTGTGCTTTATTATATTACCTTATAGATATCATTTACCCCGCTTTAGTCTAGTTGGTTTACTACATTAGTAGATACATGATGGTGAGTTATCGATTCTTTAACCCTTGCTTCCCGTGGTAAAATATAAATAACGATACCTGGTTTATTCCGGTAAAATGCTACAATGGTATGTTTCAGGCGCTTGCGGAATCCTTTATATTTTAGTTGCACTTAATTTATACCAACAATGGTTTAATGATTATTCAATCAATGCGGATATGATTAATAGTTTGATTGCTTCTACCTAAAATGAGAGTAGTTGCAGGTGCTAATGTAGTAATGGCAGGATCCAACTTAATTGGATAAACTAGAGAGTCCTTTTGTCACTAAATGATTATTAATAAGCTCACCTTTTGGCAAACAAAGGAGTCGGCTAACCCACTATAAAGCCTGGCGTCCACCAAAGAGTCTTTATTTTCTTTTAGTCGGGTAAGTCTTGCTGAGTACAATGTACTCAGGGTGCAATTCCCAATGTTGTTGTAGATTCGAAAATTACCGCCGTGGCGATACGGTGGACATATATCCCACTACGGGGGGAGTAGACTTCGGGCGAGTCAACTCTTATACCTCATCTACCTGCTGTTGATGGAGTCGACCCTCAGCTGGCATTGTATTTAAAAGTATAGGTGTGAGTGTGTATTATCAAAAGTGTTTTCTTCCGCTTTTATTTTTGAATTGGATTGTAATAATCCTATGTGCGAAATATAATTAAAACGGTGAATGGGAACCGCTGAACCGTGGATTCAAGTTTGTTGTAGAGTTGTTTGAAATCCTTCGAGATTTCACGGACTACCGGGCTGGTTTGGTTACTAAGTTCTAATTGAGTTGCCACGTCAGCTTGATTAGTGCTTCGTAATTAAATTAGTTGGTCGGTTACGCTGCAAGTCCTAACTAAGATGTAGGACCCAAAGTGATAAAGGTAAATGAACAAAATAGTACCAAGGTGCATAATTCCTTTCAGTAGTCGTTGCCTAATAAAAAATTAACTGAATCGTGGTATCTTTCGGTGATGATCGAGAACATACCAGAGGCAAACTTAGAATATGCGGAGGTAACTAAGGAGTAGTACAAGGAGGATGTCTTCGTCGTCGGTGATATACGGTCATTAAGGGATGGAGTTTGCTCCTAACTAAGATGTAGGACCCAAAGTGATAAAGGTAAATGAACACCAAGGTGCATAATTACTTTCGGTAGTCATTGCCTAATAAAGCATTAACTGAATAGTGGTGGTTGTAAAAATGCCTCAATCTTAATCAATACTAGCATATAAATTTTTGCGTCATGGATCCACGATTGATCCTGATGAGATTCTATAGATCTAAAATCGATTTGATATAAATTGTATTTTGATTGAAATGGTTTATATAATAATGGAGAGAACCACTTACTATGGATTTGAGCTATAGTTATCAATGGTGGAAGATGAGATCATTATTTGAATTAAATCAAGTGTATTGATCTAGATAATAATTTTTTCTCTCGTTGCAACGCATGGGCATTTTTGCCAGTGTTACTAAAAATTGACTCTTCAAAACAGTACTAAAAACCGTTTATATAAATACATCTCACATTGATGATTCAAGAAAATCGTTATGGGTGGTAATTTATACTCTAACATATATTCCCTTGGTTAACCGAATACCCAGCCCTGTAATTCAAATTTCAATTTTCCTACTCCAAATTATAAACAACCTGTTGCTACTGACTTTGTCAAAAAAAAAAAAAAAAAAAAAAAACTGGCGCTACCGACATACTCCTACTTCCACAAGGTGGCAGAGGTAGGCAGCGCCGCAGCGGACGGACATGCGGGCATGGGGAAGAAGCGAAGAAGACTTGTGTGCGGCGCTCGGTGGCCGCACTAGCGCCGTAGCCACTGTGCAGGCCTGACACGCGGGGAGCCGTCCCGGCCTCAGCTCCCGCCACGTCGTCGTCCTCCTCGCCCCTTTGACTGCACCACCCACTCGCCCCCTCCCATCGCCTCCTATAAATTCTCGGATCCGCCACACCGGAAACCCAACCCCAGCTCGCTCTCCTCTCCCTCACTCCAAGCCTCTGCTCCGCTCGATCAGCTGGCTCCGACGATCACCGGACCTGGCCACAATCATCAGCTCCTGACTGATTAGCTCCCGCTGCAATGGCGTCCTCCCTCTCTGCTCCAGCTCCCCGGCGGCTCCGGCCAGCGCGCCGGCGCAGGCTCGGCCGACGGCCAAGAAGCCGTCGCAACTCAACCCGAACACCGGGAAGACCAGGAAGACCCCGGTCCCCGCGCGGCCAATGCGCGTCGCCGCTCCGACCCCGGCGCCCAAGTGGAACCCGCTCCAGCGTCTCGCCGCGGCGGCGCTGGACGCGGTGGAAGAGACGTTCGTGGCGAACGTTCTGGAGCGCGCGCACCCGCTGCCGCGGACCGCGGACCCGGCCGTCCAGATCGCCGGGAACTACGCGCCCGTCGGGGAGTGCCCGCCCGTCGCCGCGCTCCCCGTCTCCGGCCGCGTCCCGCCCTGCCTCGACGGGGTGTACGTCCGCAACGGCGCGAACCCGCTCCACGCGCCGCGGGCCGGGCACCACCTCTTCGACGGCGACGGCATGCTGCACGCGGTGCGGCTCCGGGGCGGGCGCGCCGAGTCGTACGCGTGCCGGTTCACGGAGACGGCGCGGCTCCGGCAGGAGCGCGCCATCGGGCGGGCGGTGTTCCCCAAGGCCATCGGCGAGCTCCACGGCCACTCCGGCGTGGCGCGGCTGCTCCTGTTCGGGGCGCGCTCGCTCTGCGGCGTGCTCGACGCGTCGCAGGGGATCGGTGTCGCGAACGCCGGGCTAGTGTACCATAACAACCGCCTGCTCGCCATGTCCGAGGACGACCTCCCGTACCACGTGCGCGTCACGGCCGACGGCGACCTCGAGACCGTGGGGCGGTACAACTTCGGCGGGCAGCTCGACACCGCCATGATCGCGCACCCGAAGCTGGACCCGGCCACCGGCGAGCTCTTTGCGCTCAGCTACAATGTGGTGACCAAGCCGTTCCTCAAGTACTTCTACTTCACCGCCGACGGGCGCAAGTCCCCCGACGTGGAGATCCCCGTCGACGCGCCCACCATGATGCACGACTTCGCCGTCACCGAGAACCATGCCATCATCCCGGACCAGCAGATCGTGTTCAAGCTCCAGGAGATGGTGCTGGGAGGCTCCCCCGTGGTGTACGACCGGACCAAGACGGCGCGCTTCGGGGTGCTGCCGAAGCGCGCCACCGACGCGTCGGGGCTGCAGTGGGTGGAGGTGCCCGACTGCTTCTGCTTCCACCTCTGGAACGCGTGGGAGGACGACGTCACCGGCGAGATCGTGGTGATCGGCTCCTGCATGACCCCGGCCGACGCCGTGTTCAACGAGTCCGGCGACGGCGAGGAGAGCTTCCGCAGCGTGCTCTCGGAGATCCGGCTGGACCCGCGCACGGGCACGTCCACGCGGCGCGCGGTGCTAAGCGACGCCGACCAGGTGAACCTGGAGGCCGGCATGGTGAACCGGCAGCTGCTGGGCAGGAAGACCCGCTACGCCTACCTCGCCATCGCCGAGCCCTGGCCCAAGGTGTCGGGCTTCGCCAAGGTGGACCTCGAGGCCGGCACCGTCGAGAAGTTCATCTACGGCGAGGGACGGTACGGCGGCGAGCCCTGCTTCGTGCCGCGCCCGGGCGCCACCACGGAGGATGACGGGTACGTGCTGTGCTACGTGCACGACGAGGCCCGCGGCGCCTCGGAAATGCTCGTCGTCAACGCCCGCGACATGCGCGCCGAGGCCGCCGTCAAGCTGCCGGGGCGCGTCCCGTACGGGTTGCACGGCACCTTCATCGCCGGCGAGGACCTGCAGCGGCAGGCGTAGCTGCCGAGCTCGTGTGCTGGTGCTGGTGCAACCTCGTCGATCTCGAACTCGACCGGTCTCACGTACATACAGAAACAGAGACTACAGTAGCTAGCTGACAGTGACGTGGCAACTCAATTATTTACGGCTAGTAGTGCTGCTTAATTAGCACAGTAATTTGTTCATTAGTAGAGCAGGTAGAGGGCCGTGTGGGACTGATTTTTGGTGCAGCCGCCGGCCTACCTGTATATACACATAAAAGTATATAGGAATCAAAATTGTTGAATTTTTGTGCAGAAATATAAAAAAGAGGTTTGTACATAAACTAAGTACTGTACATGTCTTTATTTTGTATGTATGTATGCATAATAACCGTATACGGTATACCTATACATGTATGGCTACGTGCATGTATTATACATGTAGGCTGTATTAAACAATTTGCTTTAAACTAGTATTTCTTTTTTGCTGTGTTTTTGACCTATGTCGGCCGGCTGGCTTGTCGGAAAGAGACACAGAGTACAGTGTGAACTAGGGAAACGATTCTCTGTTGACAAAGGAGTGCATCGTGCCTGTTTATTAGTTGTAACGGGATGCTCTGTCGAGGGCAGAGCAGCTACCTTAACAGAGTCAAAGTCGTCTTAAACAAAGTGCTAAAAGCGTCAACTTTAAAGATAAGGTAGATTAATCAAATAAACACCTCATTTACAAGCAAGGCATTTGAAGGAAAGTTACCCCTGGACATACATACCCACTCCGTTGAAAAACATATTTTCTTTGGCTCTATCTTGGAAGTTATATATACTTTCAGCCTTGTTTCTTTATTATGTAATTTGTCTTGTTTGTAGCTACTTATTACTGAATTAGTATTACTGTATTGAAGGAATGCCTTTGGCGATTGGCAGGGTGCCGAGTGTTGGTCGATGCGGTGGTGGCGCGCATTCCCAGCTGGAAGGCCAGCCTCCTCAACAAGGCCGGTCGTGCTACCCTCGTCAAGACGACCTTGTCTGCCATCCCGGTCCACCTGTCCATCTGTTGTGCCCTCTCCCAGAAAGCCATCCACGACATCGACATGGCCAGGTGAGGGTTTCTCTGGGTGGGCAAGGAGAAAATGGTCGGGGGTCGGTGCATGCTAGCTTGGCCGACCGTCTGTTCGCCCAAAGAGTTGGGCGGCCTAGGGTTGCCGGACCTATGCGTTCTCGGCATGGCGCTCCGCCTGTGCTGGGAGTGGGCGGCTAGAGCTAACCCTGACGCCGTCTGGGCCGGACTACCCCTCAAGAAGGAACGGCACATCACCAGCATGTTCGCTGCATCTACCACTGTGCTGATTGGGGATGGAAAGACGGCTTTGTTCTGGACTGACCAGTGGCGTGCCGAGGGCAGGCTATGTCTGCTGGCGCCGGAGGTCTACCGTTCGGTGCCGAACCGCTTCCGGCAGCGCTCCGTCCGCGACGCCCTCGAGGCCAACCAGTGGGCTTGGGATGCGGAGGCAGGGTCATCACAGTCCTATATCTCTCAGTTCCTGAGGCTCTGGACCATGCTGGAGGACGTGCAGCTCCACCTCCATCAGCAAGATCGTTTCAGGTGGAAATGGACGTCGGATGGGGAGTACTCGAGCTCCTCCTCCTACAGGGCTTTCTTCTTGGGCAGGACTACGATGAGAGGAGCCAAGGAGCTCTGGCAAGCGTCCGCCCCGCCCAAGGTTAAGCTCTTCTTTTGGACCGCGCTTCATGGGCGGCTGTGGACGGCGGAACGCCGCAAACGCCATGGTCTACAGCAGGACGATGCTTGCGTGCTTTGCCTCCAGGAGCCGGAAGGGTTTCACCACCTCCTCGCGGCTTGCGTCTTCACCAAGGAGGTCTGGAGCCGCATCCACGCTGTGGGCGGACTCGGGCACCTAGCTCCATCGCTAGACGACCGTCTGGACGACTGGTGGTTGCGCAGCCGGAGGCTCTTTCCATTTGAACTTCGAAAAGGTTTCGACTCCCTGGTGCTCCTGGTCTCCTGGTTGGTTTGGAAGGAACGCAATAGGCGGACGTTCCAGGGGACAGAGGCCACGGCGGTCTACATCGTCGATCGGATCCGCGAGGAGGCGGGCGCCTGGGTCGCCGCGGGGTTCAGGGCGCTCGCGCCACTGCTGTCCGCAGTCGGCTGGCATTAGGTGCTCGCGCTTTCGTTACTTTGAGCAAATTAGTGCACGCCTAGTACTACAGCACTCGAAGCTCCGCCGTCGAGCCGGCGCCTTGTGTATGTGTGTCGTCCGCCGCTGCCTTAGGCATCTCGCCAAAGATGCCGCCGGAATGTATTGACTTATGATCCTTCTTCTCTTAATGAGCAATGTGCTATGCACGAGTTCGAAAAAAAAGTATTGAAGGAAAGGAAAATAGGAGCTAATCATAAATATTTATACTTTAAATAATTCAGTGTGGTTCAAATATATAGATATTACTTTTTAAGGGGAAAAGGATAAAGTAGTAGACATATAAAGTGTTCACCACCTACCCCTTCGGTCAAAAATATACTTGACACATTTGATTTGAGTGTGCTGTCTTTGATGTGAATCTTTTATCTGTAAAAATGTAACTCTGCTTGAAACACTAGAAAAACAGAGAAATGGAAATCATCTTAACTAGATAGTGCAACTCATCGCAAAGTAAATAAATTAGAAATAAAAAAATAGTGCAACAGGAACAGGAAGCAGTCATGTCGAGCACCTCAAATATTTTCTGCGTCTTTGTTTGATTTTTTTTTCTTTTGGTGAAACATCAGAACGAGGAGAAAAAGTTTACAACACTTTTTTTCTTGAATAAAAATGTTGGCTTGTTAACATAGACTGTTTGAACCAGGATGATTTAATTTCCGGTTGCAAAGATGAGATATGTTCTCCAACAGGTGGGAACGGTTCGTACCGTACAAACTAAATCTTATATACATACAAATTAATTGGTGTAGTCCTAAAGTAATTTGAAATCCCTACATTTCCACTAAAAAGAAGGACATCGTGCGTTATCCTAACTAAAACGCTCCTTGCAGGAAAGAAAAATATATGGAAAGCAAGAATCTTACGTTACTCGCTCCCGCGTTCTCAACTGACCATCCTCATCATTTAAAACAAAAAACAATTATGACCATCCTCATGACTTGCTTCTGCTCGGTCCAGCATGCCAAATACACACTCGAAGGACGACATGCACAGTAACACACGTGCTCTCTTTTTTTAAAAAAACAATAAACTAATTATATCCTAAAAAAGAAATTAGTTAGCTTATCATATAATAAGTAAATAATTATGTATCATCATTTCCACACACCCTATATTTTAAAACGGGGCGAGTTGTATGTATCATCGTCATTTCCACGTACGAATACACGATGACGACAAATAATACTGCGTAGGCGTACTTACGTGTAGTTTACTCGCCGTCGTCGCCGATGCCATGAGAGTCGCGCAGGGCCGGTCCGGAATTAACTAGACGGTCGACACGTTTCTTCCCGCAGCGTGTGGAAATTATTAA
Organism: Themeda triandra; assembly: GCA_018135685.1. Classification (NCBI taxonomy): domain Eukaryota; kingdom Viridiplantae; phylum Streptophyta; class Magnoliopsida; order Poales; family Poaceae; genus Themeda; species Themeda triandra. Next base: position 83,449 of record JAENPR010000176.1, read on the forward strand.
CCTCGTCCGATCCCCTGATGACTAGAGTGAGATTATAGCTTAATTATCTGGGCAGATACGTGCACAGCAAGGCACTGGCGCGCCTAATCACGTGTTACGGGGCACGCACGCTAATGATTAATTAGCAGCTCATTACGTAACTAATGACGATCGACGACATCTCTGCTCGCTTTTGGAATTGGAAGGAAAAGAGGATCCGTGCGACGCGACACGGTGGTGGACGTGGACTGCTACCTGCGTTGCGTCGGTCGTCGTCCTCGTCCCCGTCGAGACCGTCGTCGTCATGCACCCATCGCGAGTCAAATGGACGGCCGGCCGGGCGCGTCGTTCCATCGGAGAACCCATCGAAAACGGCGTGATCTCAGCTGAGCTTTTCACCGACGGGTGCGGATCCTCAGTGTAAAGGTGAGCTGCCCCTGGGCCACTGACCTGCTTCGGTTAGCGGCTTGCTGCCGGTCGTCTACGGAGTATATACATACTACTACGCGGTACGCACGTATCCTGACCGCAGGTTGCGTTATATACGTACATAGATTAATTTATCAGCCACTGATGGAGTCAACTGCATGTCCAGTGGTAGCACTACAGTCTTTACAATTCTTGGTCCACCCGCTAGTGAGCGCAGTAGCGCACTAACAGGATCGGATATTCTCCCGCGCTCGGCTCAACTCCTACTCCTACGGCGATTATATTTCCACACGTGTTGAACTCTTTTTGTCCTAAATAAAATTAATAAATTCGACAAGTTGAGCTCTTATAAATACAAATTCTACACTTTGAACCCTTTTTGTCCTCATATAAGAAACAAGCCAATTTTTTTTTTTTTTTTGCAGGGGGTTAAACAATTCAGAACTGAATTTGGACTGCTTATAGATTGCAAGCTCGGAATTGGCCAAATTAGAGGATTTGCCCACTTTGCAGGATGCACGCAGAATCGGGCCTACACCTCTTCGAGGACTGTAGGTTCACGAAGCGCCTGTGGAGCGGACCCTAACTTACACCCGAATGCCTGGCCACCAAGCGAGACATTGGAGAAGTGGTGGACGGCAATATCAGCTACGCCAAGCGTGAGTAGGAGTGGCCTCCCTCGATCATCATCCTAGTTTGTTGGGAGGTTTGGAAGGAAAGAAATGCTAGAATATTCCAACACTCAGAGATCAATCTTGTGGTGCTTCAGAAAATCAAGGAAGAAGCGAGAGTGTGGATCATGGCGGGAGCAAAGCACCTAGCTAGTTTAGTGAATCACCTCCATTTGCAGTTTTGATCGGGTCCTCCCCTAGTGGAGATCTTTTCCCTCTTTTCTCTCTGTCTTTGTTTGGTTGTTTTTGTCGTGTTTGTACGGTGCCCGTCAGGTGTTCCTCCTTTTTAATATAGCGGGCAGCTCTCCTGCCGGTTCGTTTAAGAAAAAACAAATTATTCGATGCATCAGAAACAATGTTGTTAAAATCCTTAAATATATCACAGGAAAAAAAGAGCATCGACATGATGAGGTTATCATTTTACAAATTTTCAACCCCAATATATAGCCTAATTTCATAAAACACAATTTTATTTTTTCGTCCTCCATGGTCCCTTTCTTCGATCTCCACTGGAATCGGCCCTCCTCTTGCATTGAGCTTTCTCTAATTTTGACTCGATTAGCCTCATTCTTAGGCTAGAAAAAGGATCAAGGTAATAACAAAAACGTAAGAGGTTTGGAAAATAATTGGAAGACTAACCCTAAATAATATAGATGTCATTGGGGGGCAGCCAATTGGAGAGAGCATACAAGCAATACACTAATTATAATTAACTAACTAATTAGGGAGTGTATTGTGTTGATGAACTAGATATTTAATAAAAAGCACAAATAGCATCATTGACTTCCTAATAGTACAAAATGTTGTCAGAGATCAATTATAATGTGGTGGAACAAGAGAGGTGGACCAAAAAATAGGATTATCTAATTCTTAAGTATATATATAACATGCTATTAGAGTATTAGAATTCATATGGACAAAGGATACGAAACCAAAACAAAAATAGCATCCTTAACAAGCTAATTAAACTATTAAGTATATAGTTAAGAAGAAGTACTAAGGAGAGGAGGCGTAGTATGTTTGGAACCCTCAACCTCCCCCTCCCACCCCCACTCTGAATCGCGTGTCAATGCCACACTTGGAGCGAAGGGTTAACACGGTTAACATTTTATAATTATCTTCATTATAAATATTATAATCCTGAATAATAGAATGGCGGATGATGCAACAATATACTTCTCAACCTTTTGTCAAAGTCTGAAGTATTCTTGAAAACACCATACATGAAAGCATACTCTAATCTTCAATAAAAAACCTTGTACCAATTATTTCAAAACCTATGCAAGACGACTATGGTGTCCACAGAAGAAGTATGTTGTAGTTCGTTAGTATTGGAGCATACGCGCGTAACCTCACAAGTATCCAGAGACACGTCGCCTGTCAACGAAAGGATAGCTTTGTTAAATCCTGCAATTGATCTAGATAAAATACGAATACATGTCTTAAGGACTTGAATCAGGTGGACAGGTTTCACGGAAAACCTCTAATCAGCTGAGCTAGTTAGTTTGCATAGAATGGCGGATGATGGAACAGTATACTTCTCATTGTGTCCAAGGGCTTCGACAACACCATATATAGAAGCATATACTTCTAATGTTCAACAATAATTCTTGTTCATGTCCGTTATTTTAAACCTGTACGTGCAAGACCATGGTGTCCCCCACAAGAAGTATATGCTCTAGATTGATACCCAAAATAATATAGGACTAGTTAGAGAGTATACTTCAAGGCACACATGCAAGCTGACGACATTACAACTGTGGAGCTTGTTAGCAATGGAGCTTACGCATATATACGTGTTTAACCTCACAAGCTAAGTATATATCCATGTACACATATGTATATGCATGGGCTTGTTGTGTGATTGGTGGACACTAGAGCTCCTGAGGGTCCGTAGAGCAACACCAAGGGTCCTTGGCCCCTGGGGCAACACCAAGGGTCACCCGCCGCCGGCTCACCGCCAATGCCCATGAAAGTACACCCCTCCTGGTTTTAGACTCTATGCGTATTCATGAATTCAACGAGAGGCGGCACTATATTTGACTCTTTATTGTGTCTATATATTCTTTGAGTGCTGCACTGCACTACAGGAATCCGGCTGTTCGCCGACAGCCTAGGGGTTTGCCGACAGCCGGGATCCGGGCCGTCGGCGAACCCTGTTTTGCCGGTACCGAAACCCGTCGTCGGCAAATTCAACTTCGCCGACAGCCCCAGATCCACGGCGTCGCGAACACAGCTGTCGGCGAAGATTCTTTTTCCCGACAGCCAGTGTCGGCAAACCTGGGTGTCGGCGTTGGCCAGCTCGACCAAACGTCGTCGTCGCCCGTTTGCTTCGCCCGACACGCCACGCCGTTAGGGTGTCGGCAAAGTTTGCCGACAGACCTCTAAAGTGTCGGCGAAGACAGGTTTTGCCGCGACCATTGTCTCTTGTCGGCAAAGTCCAGGGTTTGCCGACGACCACCGTTGGTGTCGGCAAACTATGCTTTTTGCCGACAAAGAACTCGATCTTGTCGGCAAACATATTTTTTTTTTCGAATTTTGACTTCAAAATTTTTTTGTTGCCTAGATACATTGTTTACAATCACATGTTTGAATTTGGGCCTTTTTGGAAACATTTAGCTATATTTCGTTAATTTTTTTTTTGCTCACTTTTGAATTTTTCACGCAGTGTTTTTTCATTATATAAAATCCAAACGAAGGCCAAAAATCACGAAACTTGACGGGGTGTCGTGTTATCGCATGTGAAGGCTATGAAAAAATTTGAAAAAGTTTGGAGCAAGTTGCGGCGTACATGAAATAATCTCACTAGTTATCACATGTGGAGTTGTGTGGCTTTTTAGCATGTGACACCGCAACTTGCTCTAAATTTTTTCAAATTTTTTCCATAGCCTCCACATGCTATAACACGACACCCCGTCAATTTTCGTGATTTTTCAACTTCGATTGGATTTTATATAATTAAAAAACACTTTTACCAATCCTGGATGGTCGTGTTACGTGGACAAGGACTTGAAACTTTTGGGTGAGCTCTGGGACACGGCCTTAAAACACACTCCCCATCATGAATATCATTTTTTCAAGGCCAAAGTTTCACTATTTCATGCACCTGCAGTTCAAACTTGAAAAATGCGGGAAAATTGTAGTGAGCGAAAAAAATTAAGGAAATATAGCTAAATAACTCAAAACAGCCCCAAGTTTTGAATTTGAGATGTAATTGTGTTACCTAGGACCCAGAAAAAAAATGGATTAAAAAAACAAAAATTTGAAAAATTTTTTGCCGACTGCACTTGGATACAGTCGGCAAAAAAAGTTCGCCGACCTTGTCGGGAGAATTTTGTCGGCGAAAAAATTTAAAAAAAAGGAAAATTATTTGCCGACAGCCTTGTCGGGAGGGTCGGTGAAAAAATTTAAAAAAGAAAAAGAAAAATTGTTTGCCGACTGCCTTGTCGGGAGGGTTGTCGGCGAAATTTTTTTAAAAAAAAAAAGGAAATTGTTTGCCGACACCGGGCCGGGCCGGGCTGTCGGCAAAGCGTTCCAAAATTAAAAATAAAAGCCGGGCCGGCCCAACTAACAACCCTACCCACAGCGCATTCCCCCGTCCCCCATCCCGATCCACTCCGCAGCCGCCGCGACCCGCCCGACCCACGCGCGCCGCACTCCGCAGCCGCCGCACCACGGCCGCCGCGACCCGCCCGACCACTCCGCCGCCCGCCCGCCCGACCACTCCGCCGCCCCGCAGCCGCCCGCCCCGCCGCCCTCTCTCCTCCGCCGCTCCGTTCCGCGACGTGTGGTGGATTAGGGCCCCAGCAGCGGCGAGCGCACCCCGTCCCCTACACCCGCCGCCGCCGCCAGTCCCGTACGCGCTCCCGCCGCACCGCGCCGGTGGCGGCGAGGGCGGCCCCCGATTGTGCGAAGGTTCCCCGCACGAGGTACCTGCCCTGTTGCCCACCCCACCCCTCCCCTCCGTCTGGTGATGCCGTGATGAGAATCGATGGATCCGTTAATCCGTTTCTCGGCAGTGGCCGCCGCCGTTTCTGTGGCTCTGACTGACCGCTCGGCGTCCGTGGGAGTAGGACATTCGGGGATTCCTTGCGGGCTCGTCGTGGCCGTGTGGAATTTGTGTCGGATTGGGGATGTAGCGAGTCTGGCGGTCTGTCGTTGTTCTTCTAGAAGTGAATTGGACACACGGGCTGTGAGTTGTCTTTCGGTGTGGTTGGGTAATTGATAGGGTTGGGAGGATAAACAGTGATTCCGAGCTCCTGCTTCTTTTTCCCCACTGCAATTCTCTGTAGTGGTTTAGTTGTTGAGGAGAGGGGCCTTTGCTTCTGCTACAGAAGCGATTTTTTTAGCAAGAAAGTGAGATTTGTGCAGAGATTGTGTTCTTGTTGGCGTCTTAAAATAATTGGCAAATGACTTGCTGGCCCATATGTATGCATGTGACAAATTGCAACGGTTAGTAATGTCTGGATTAGTCACTGTATTTTCTTCTTCCAAAAGATGTCATTGTTTTACCCCATGTCATAGATTTAACCAAATTTTATATTAAGAATACTAGTGGAGTATAAAGTGTTGCTATGAGAAAATGTGTTGGATGTGCGGGTGTAATATTGCAGGCTAGGATGGAAGAGCTGGAGGCCAACCAGGCGGCCCAGGACTTGGCCCACAAGATGCAGCTAGCGGCGGTGGAGGCGGCCCACCAGGCGCACCTGGCGGCACTGACGGAGCACCACCAGCGTCAGATGGCGGACCTGGCGAGCTTCCTCCGGACCCAGCACCAGCAGGAGCTTCCTCCCTCGCTCTTTGCTCCAGCACCAGTCCCAGTCCCAGTGCCTGCTCCTGTTCAGCGTCCGGTGAGTATAATACTAATTGCCTCACTTGCTTTAGCTTGTGCGGCCATCCTGCAGGTACTTTACTAATTACCTCACTTGTCCTTTGTGCAGGCTCCATCGGCGGGTTCGAACCCGACTCCCAGCCCTCCACTGGGTGCCAGCCCTACACAGCAAGGCTGGCCAGGGTACCCGACCTACCCGACCTACCTCACGCAGCCGTTCACGTGGGGGCCTCCTCCTCCACAGTCGCAGGGCTACTCCTCGTGGCCGGGGGCGCAGACGCAGCAGGTGCCTCGCGCAGGACTATGGCGCTACGACGCCGCGCCGTCAGGGTGGACTCAGGCACCACCACAGGCAGGGTGGGGTTCGTGGGGCGATGGGACCCCTGGGGACGGCGCCACGAGCTAGGTACGTTTGTCTCCCTTAACTACTTGTCGGCCTTCGTGCCGCGATGGATGTCGGCCTTCGTGCCGCTGTGTTTATCGGCCTTCGTGCCGTGGTGGTTATCGGCCTTCGTGCCGTGGTCGTTGTTGGCCTTCGTGCCATGTTTTTTGCAGGTCTTGGAACCTCCCCGTGCAGGGGAGGTGCTGCCGAATTTTTGAGAGGATACTATTCTTTTTATCTCTTTTTGTAGGAGGAGGACCTGTGGGGGGTACTCGGTGACGAGCTAGGTACCTTTGCCTCCATCTTCTCGACTAGGATGCATGTTAGACCCTTTCGCCCTTATGTTGGACTTGTAGGACTTGTTGGACATGTATGTTGGACATCCATATGTATGTTGGACATGTATGCACTTGTCTCGCGACGTTGTGTGTATTTCGGACATGTATCGATGGATTTGATGATGTTCATGTGTGGATTTATGTTGAGATCGAATCCGATGATAAAATGCGGTTTATATGCTATATTGTTGTTATAAATGTGATCGGTTTATATGCTAGGTATTGTTGTTATAAATGTATGCGCCTCCCACCCATGCATGCATGCAGGGAATCTTTTTTGTTTCCAATCAAAAAATGCAATATCTCCTAAACCGTAGCTCCAATTTCAGATCCGTTTGCATCAGATTGTTCAAAAAAATATGCTTAACAAAACGAGATCCATGAAGACTATATTTGATGAACTTTTTTTAAAAGTGTGTAATTGCAACATCAATGTACTATGAATTGCAATCATGACTACAATATAATTGCAACATGTCTGTAGCGTATTAGCGCTTGTTGTAACCACTTACAACGTATTTTTTGCCAAATTTGCTACTACATGCAACTAGTTATAACATGGTTGCAAAAGGCTAACTAGTGAACAGCGTGCATTTTATATACCAAAATATGTGTATTCTATGCACGTTGTTCACTAGCTAGCAGCCAGCAGTACGCGCACACCAATTGCAACGCGTCGTGTTTTCCTTTTGCAAACTTGGTTATTGTCCGGTTGTAACATGTTATTTTCTTAGTAATCAATTGCAACGATTGCAAACATAATTTACACCCTTACCCTAATCTCTCGCGACGCTCGACCCTAATCTCTATCGACGCTACTAACCATAATCTCTGTCGACGCTACTAACCCTAATCTATGTCAATGCTACTGGCCCTAATCTCTGTCAAACGCTTAGATGGAACAAAAGTGAACTATACTAGGAATTTCTCAGATCTACTGACAGTTTGGTGACGCCTTCAACCCTAATCTCTATCGACGCTACTGACTCTAATCTCTATTGGTGCTACTGACCCTAATCTCAATCGACGCTATTAACCCTAATCTCAATCGACAATATAATCTTAGTCGACAATTGGTCCGAATCGAGCGCCAATTGCAACTCGGTATGTGTTGCGGTTGCAACCGTTGTTGCTTCCTGGTTGCAACAGGGTTTGTGTCACATGGGACATGAGCGGGTGTGGGGGAGCGAGAGATCTAGAGGGTGAGTTGCAACCTGACACGATTCAGTTACACCTAGAGTTAGGACAGTTGCAACTGGGCAAGAACTAGTTGCAAACATGGTGGGTGCATTCTCTATAGCAAATGCACCCAGGTGCATTATACCATTACACTATATATATATATATATATATATATATATATATATATATATATATATATATATATATATATATAGGGAAATTCCATTATACTCTTACGAGTATGTACTCCCATCTCTAAAAAACCATACTAGGTATGTGTCAATACTTGTTTATTGGTTTGAGTATGTTTATATACTCATTTTAAGATACTCCATGTCTTTCTACGCTAAAAAATTCAAAGGAACATATATTTTTTGATATATTACTAAAATGCCACTCTTTGTACTATATAAAATATGTATGACCATATACCCAATGTATGCATGCATACTTGACATATATAACACCCTGGGTACTCTAGTATGACCATATACTTCGTGTATATACACTTCGTTCGGTCATATACACCATAAATCTAGAGATATAGAGATAGGAGTACATACTCTTAAGAGTACGAAAAACCTGTCCTATATATATATATATATATATATATATATATATATATATATATATATATATATATATATATATATATATATATATATATATATATATATATATATATATATATGTGCTATAAATGTGGTTCGAATGCAATGAAACAAAAAAAAAAAAATCCCAGCTTTGCCGACATGCCTTTGACCATAGCCGTCGGCAAAGCCGTGTTTTTTTGCCGACAGCCAGAGTTTGCCGACGAAGCCTTGGCGGGGGCTTTGCCGTGACCTTGTGGACCTGGCGTCGGCAAAGAGAGGAGTTTGCCGACCGGTGTCGGCAAATTGACCTTTTTGCCGATAGCCATGTTGACTGGGCGTCGGCAAACCCTAACTTTGCCGACGACCCCGGGCCGTCGGCAGGCCCCGGCTTTGCCGACAGCCCTGGCTGTCGGCAAAACCCAGACTTTGCCGATAGCCCTGGCTGTCGGCGAAGCGAACGGCAGCCGAGTTGACGGCGTTGTTCCTTCGCCGATAGACCACGGGCTGTCGGCGCGCCGCCGATCGCGCCTCGATTCGTCGGCAAAGTCCGTTTGCCGACAGATTTTTTTGCCGACGGTTTGCCGACAGAATAGGAATTCTGTCGGCAAACTCTTTGCCGACAGGAATTAGGGCTTCGCCGACAGCTTTAAGCTGTCGGCAAACCCGCGATTTCCTGTAGTGCTGAAATCGATAACGATTTGGAGATCGAAACACACAATGATACTTCTATAGTTCCATGGTGGCACAAAAAAAAAACAGATTTTCTATGTTACACCATACCTTTACCTGCTGTTACATCTTTTAGAAAAATATTATGGTGATATGTCACATAACAGAGACGACCTAGGCTAGTGAACTTGAGATTAACATAGTCATCGTCATAGGCACGTCATTTACTTACTCAATAAATAGCCACATTGGTGGGGTGTGAGACACATGCCGTCAAGTCATGGGTTATTTCACTACTACACAAACATTTTCACCATCTATTGGAAAATCCTCATTAGCGCCGGTTCATGCTCTTCATTAGTGAAAGTGGGCGATGATAATGTATTATCACCACTGACTCCTATTTTCAACTAGTTGTGATGATTTAAAAAAAATAAAAAAATGGACAACCACGTTAATGAGCAGGCCACTATTGAGCCCACTGTCATGGAAAAGCTTTGATCTACATGGGGAGAGGGGGAGAAGCCTCATGGTGGGTAGACCCGTCCTGGCGCCAACACCATGGTGATGGTGAGTAGACCCACGCCATGGGGCCATCCTTCCGCTAGGTGCCAAAAAAAGGACGTCCATGCTAGGAGACGTCAAACCAGGTGTTGATGCCCACATTGTCGGGACAACGACTGGCCGTACTAGGGCATCACACCACGGCATTGTTGCACCTAGTTGATTGTCAGAAGAGAGGGAGGAGTAAAGGAAGAATAGGGAGTGAGTGAGGGTGTGTGACCGGTGGGGTAAGTACACTGGAACGGATGAGCCCATCGATCCCTCTCCCTCTCCCCCGACACAAACACATGGTCGTCAATCACAAGGAAATACACAGGTGACTGGGCCCTGCCTGTCAGCTACGATCCTGTTCAGCCAATAAAGTGTCGGCAAATTTTGGCAAATTTCCTCTCACAAATAACTATTGGATCTGCCGAAATCTATCGGCTTTTTGACCTGCTGAACAGGACATACCTTGAGGAGGCACATGCCGCAGGGATAGCGAGGCACACATTCTACCGACTCTTTGTAATATAAACCATTACAGAAATTCTGTATAAATGGTTTTTACAAAACTAGTGAAAATATTGTTTTCAAAAACCATTTTGTACTAGTGTTTAGTGCATAAACTAGCCCTAATTTCCAAGTGTGAAAATACCGTTAGTAACATTTATTATTTCAAATAGTGTGTTTAGATCACACATCATAGGTTCTAGAAATGTTTGAGGCTCCGGAGGCAAAAGAAAGTTTCGTATCAACCAATGGCGAATCTAGCCTAGAACATCAACTTTGTTACATGAAAGAAGTTTTCATTAACTTCAACATATTATTTTGGTAAAGGGTTTATAATTTTTATTGGGATCGATCCAACCCAGTAAACTCCCTTAAATTCGTCCCTGCTATTGACAATCCGACTTGTAACCCTTTATTTGGGAAAATTTCCTGTTAAAAAATAGAAAGAAAATGTCAATAAGTAATGTGACCAATACTCTAGTTCTGAAGGTGCTAATCGTATGTTTATAAGCGCTACAATATTTGTAGGGCCGAGTGATATACAAGTGGGAGGGAACAAAAATAAAAGGGACGGTTGGGAGAGGACAAAGCCGAATGGTGGCAAAAGAACAAAACCCTTCCTCTTCTGGCTGTGATCTGTATCTATGTTACTCCTTTCGTCCCAAAATAAGTGTCGTTTTGGGTTAAATATGTGTAATATTTATATTTTTAAATAAATTTGTTAAGAAAACTAGACATAAGATCTTTCGATGATATTCTTATGTATTTTAAAATATATAATTATTGGTAATTATTTCTAAGAACGATGTTTTTTTTTTTTGAGCATCAGAACGATGTTTGTTTTGGGAGGGAGTCTGAGTACATTTGGTTGTCTTGTCACTTTGTCGTAGCCGCATGTCCCGCCCATGCAGTCGCCCAAGATTACCGGAGGAGGAAGGCTCGTACCTGCACGGATCCTGAGGCGGGACCCATGTGGATGGCACAGCTTCGCGCATGGCCTCCACGCGCTTGGTTGAGCATCGGTCCTGGAATCCTACAAGGTTTGTTAAGACGTTTATCTATACTATAATTAAAATCTTCTAAAAGAGTGGGAAGCCTAAATCTCACTTCCTCACCCACTCCCACAATGTTTTCACGTCTATCTCACAGCCTCTAATTCCCCAAGAGACGGAAACAATCCCCCTAATCACGGAAACAATCTCGGAAACAATCATCACGCGGAAACAATCTCTATTGTTGCTGCCAAGGGAAGCAGCCCATGTTGTCCCAGGACCTAGGCGAAGCAGCCCATCGCTCTGCTGTCGTCGGCGCGCCGCGGGGCCGACGCCACCATCGTCGTAGCCGGGATAAACGACCGGACCAGGCTTCTGCTCCCTGTCCGGCAGGCCGATCATCATCTCGGCCGTCGCGAAGGCGGCCAACGGCGCCGTCGTCCTCGTGAGCCCATCGCTGCTATGACGACCGTAGCATCTCTGATTTATCTGTACTAAAATTGCGGCGAGGAGGACGCCCTCAGGCGGCGCTGCTGTGAGAAAAGCCGGAGCCCTTCTTCTGCTTTGATGTTTTCCTCAAGTGATGATCAGGACGACGATGCATGCCTGCAGCGCCTTGCTTGATCGGTTCTAAGTTTCAAAGTGACGGCTCTTCGTGCTCCTGCATCTGCAATCTACATATGCATGCGTTTCGGGGTATGCAACAATTTTTCCCTTTAATCATATGGCATATATGAAAATCAGATATTCAGCAATTTTTTCCCTTTCATCAATCCTCTGTTTCCCCCTTTCAAATGTTGAATTTTAGTAGAGAAAAATCAAGGCTCCAGCTGGCGTAGAGGGGCTCACCCAACTTTCATGGTCCTGTAGCACGTAGAGAGGCTCACCCAATTTTCATTGTCTTCCTTGATGTATACATGTACACACCGGAAATTGCAGGTCTTTGTATTCTCTAAAATTCATATCATCAGCTAATTCGAAGGTAACACATGTACAGTGACATCAACGTCGATGACGATTTTTTAATGGCGGGCAGTTGTTGCGGCAGGCAGTAAGACGGGCCGTCTCCTAACACGTCTCCTACAACGACCCGGTGGCGGGCAGGAAGACCACAATAAATCGTCGAGCTGATAGATCCTTGGTGCTACTTAACAATGTCCACGATGGGACATACACGCGATTAACTAAGCGACGTCACCAACGTCGTATAATCTCTACTATAATGAAAAACTTCTACAAGAGTTGAAACACTCAAACTCACCCCTGGCCCACAGCGCAAATCCCGCACCCGCACCAATCACGCCGGGCACCGCGTCGTCGGCCTCCCCTTCTTTCATCAGCGTCCGCAGCCAGAAGATCACCAGGTACTGCCGCAAGTCTCCAGGGCTGGATCGACCGCCGCCAGGGCCGCGACACACCAGGCCTGGATGCCGTGTAGTCGTGTGTGGGGATGCGCCAGTAGAAGCGTACGGCCGTACGCCACAGAGAGCCGGGATCCACCAAGAGCATTGCTTCGGCCAGGAGCCCGCGGCCCTCCAGAGCCGGACCACGACGTCGGACGCCAGGGCTGGGATCCGCCAGAATCCTCCCACGTCCGCCAGAGCTGGCCAACGACGCCGGATACCGCATCGACTGCGCCTCGCTGCCTCCGCCTCCTCTTTGCCGCCATTGGCAGGTCAGTACTTCCGCCAGAATCCATGTATGAGCCAGACGCTGCCAAGAGCGGAAACATGATTGTTGATGGCAACAATGGCAGCTCCAAAGAGAGCCCCTTGCCACCATGGATTCCAAGAACTCCAAGGGTTGTGTGGTCAAGAAGCCAAGATCGGTGTGGGCTCTTTTGACCATGTTTTTTGACTACCCGAATCATCCATAATGCTCCCATGCCACACAAATTCCTGTTGCTTCTCTTTTTCCAAATGTTGACTACATATGCTTTATAGATATATGTTTACGAAGGAAAAAATAATTATGATCTATTGTTCCATCAGACTGGCTATTATTTCCTTCTACTATAATATCCATGTCTTTATCGCCTACGATTGTTCTTAATAAGTTCAGATTTATTTATTTAACAAAATACTTTGTTCTCAGATGAAAGTTCAGATTTAAAGTATATGCAACAAAAGAATATGTTCTCAGTTTGGGATATAAGAGATTGAAAATCTTTACAGCCTGAAAAACGGTTAAATGGGTTAAATGCTTGCTCTCTGCATAGAGATATGACATCAGGATTTATTTTCTTGATTAGCCCAATGTCCAAGCCATAGAGATATGTATGCACGCGAATTCCTTTACTAACTAATTTGAGTTACTCGTGAGTTTTATAACATGGTTTTACTTCAATTGAGTTTCTTCTTGGTGCAACCGAGGATTAAACTTCTTTTGATAAGGAGGGTAAGTGGACTAATGGGAGGAACATAACATGTATTGCAAGTAGGAGGCAGGTATGAACTTTCCATCCTAAGACCGAGATTTAATAAATAACATAAGCACTGTTCAGTCTGGTACGATTTCCAAATTTGTGGTTGTACTCAGATAAAGGCCACACTACCTGGCATGGGCCGCCAAAACCTAATAATCTACAGGTGCACAACAACTTGTCAGATTTTACCCTCGGCTCAATTTTATACTGAGCGCATTTACTTTTTTCCTTACCCATATTCAGTTTGTCATTTGAAGTGAGAAGAAGCTAATGATCAAACTAATTTTGAGTTATTTACTATTGTTAAAATTAGTCATGTTAGGGGGAGACAAAGGGAGAGGGATGAGGGAAAGGCATGGTTTAAGTGGTAGTTTTTCTAATATATGTTATTCACAACATGAGCTAGATGCTTCTCTGTGATGCAGGTTTTTATCTAGATCTGAACCATGCTAATATATTGTTTGCATAACCATGGTAACTAATAAAAGAACCTATTCCTGGAAGCTTGGCATACTGTAAGCTATATATGTGCAGGAACTGATAAATATTTTTAAGCTCAACCAATTGCATAATTCTGAAGCGGTTGCACATTACTACAAAAGAATATCTTATGGAGTTGATGAAAATATAAGGTTAGTTTCCAAGCTTCCACTATGCTAGGGAATGTGTATGGCTCAAACTGAGATTAGCGTGCCCTGTACCATTGATCCACGTTTTTCAGATCATTGTATTACTACTCTGTAGGGCATCTACATCGTAGTTGTTTCGTGAGCTCTTGATTTTAATGGACTCAGATTTTTATATCTAATTTTGTGGGTACACGATGATTAGACTACTCAGCAGTGGACGTTTTACTTGGTGGATCTAAATTAATTCAAGATTTTATGGCTTATGTTTATGGCTTACCATGTTTTTCATATCATTGTATCACTACTCTGTAGCGCATCTAAAAATGTCCTGTTGTGTTTGATAGGTTGTGCGGTCTAATAGCCTTCCTGTAATATGTGCAACACCTAATTCTAAGATTACATTGCTTTTGGTTTTTTTGTACATCTAGATTGCATGAAAAGCTAATGGTGCTGCTTTATCTTGTTTTGTGCTTTACCCCATCAAAACTGTTCGCCAAACTTTCTTTTGCTGTATATTAAAAATTGAATATGTATCCACTATACTCTGATGTCATTGCTCTCATGGAAGTAATCTTTATTGAGCCATTTTACAATGGTTGGAAAAGCATCTAGATGTCTCTCAATACCTTCCAATGCCTTCACAAAATTATTATTTTCATTAATTAATTTATTTAAGGGTACTATGGTCTTTTCGCAAAGCAACACAACACCACCTCCGGCCCACCTCCCGGCCCGCCCAAGTAACGCAAAGCACCAAACAACCTCCAAGCATTGACGCAAAGCACCAAACAACCTATGTTCGTCATCCCTGCCACCGCCGCCGCCACAGACGCAGCGCCCCTCCTCTCTCCCTCACGAAGAAAAGGAGCTCATGAGGGAGGATAAGAAGCGGAAGCCGCCGTCGCACCGGCATCGGCACTGCCACAGGCGTCCTCGCAAGCAAGCCGAAACAGGCCATGATCAGGGCAACCGTTGCTGACAAAAAATATCCGATGAAGCCATTTAACTATGTGCTGCGCGCTTGGAAGAACCAATACAATCATTCCAATCAAATCACAAGAGTACAAAATTACACATCTACTGAATATCATTGCTAGAAACAAATTACACTCGCCCCCATCTAACCTTGGCGTTTAGCCAATGTTACTACACTACAGTACACACCTAACAACTTCACGTGCTTGTTCCGCGCATGCACACAATGCATACATGATTACGTGTACTCGGTGTCTGGAACGTCACGATCACGACAACGCCGCCCGTGTCGCCGACATGGCACCGGCACAGGCACTGCCACCACTGTCGAAGAGTGCCTCCATCTCCTCGAGGCTCTCCTCCCCTTGTCTCCGGCAGCAACGCGTAGACGAACACCCACGCGGCCGCCGACACGGCCGCGAAGACGTAGAACGTCCCGGGAATGCCCATCACCTCGTACTATTACAATTATGAAAGTACTTTTTACCCTTGATTAAAAAAATAAACTAAAAAAAACAATTATCACTCTTTTATTCGAGTCCTAATTTTCTCCAACCGGGCGTCGCGATGCCTCTCAATGCATGTGGCCCACCTATTATAGACACATCAAATGCCTCTTGATGCCTCCGTATTGATGCCTCGTGACTTATGGGCCCACAAATCATAGACACATCAAATACCTCTTGATGCCTCTCCAACCATTGTAAATTTTCTCATCTTTATTTGGTATGAGGTTGTCGTCATAATCAATTTTTTTATTCTAATGTTATAATACGTGATCGTTGATTTTTTTAAATTCATCAAAGCATTTACACTGTAGATATCACACCGTAGCGTTAGCACGGGCACTATACTAGTATTAGATAGGAGAACGTTCTGGTTTCTTGTTTGAAATCCGAGAATCTATGCAAAATGACGAAACGTTTCAGACTAGAAAAATTTCTATATGTTCTCTCTCCGGGAATTACTAGTTTCAACGTGATTCATTGACAATTATATCTTTTTAGTTATAATTCCTTTTCATAGCAATAAATTACGATGAGTTGCATTTAAATTGTTCCTTACCCCCAAAATGTGGCTTTTTAAAAATATATTTATACTTAGATATTTTTAAGAAAAAAATATATACTTATGGATCATAAACCAGTCTAGTAGCCAAATTGTCTAATAACAAGTGATCCGATTCATCAGCAAATTCTGACAGTCTTTGCTGGTTCTAAAACATGTTTACGGGAATCTAGATCTTATCAAACACCACACTTAGCATCAACATATATATGGGACCTACTAAAAAATAGACAACAATAGATGCATTCACTTTCATTCTCCCTCTCTCATCTACGTGCACTCTGAGCATGGAGAAGAGAGAATCATCAATGCCAGCATATTTTCTTGAAGAATTGCTAGCTACAATATACAAAACGATGCTTAGAGCCTCTCTCTACCATTCCAGGCATTGCATGTTGTGGCTAGTCTTAGAGGATATGGTCTTTATCACTGGCGTCAGCAGTTTCTTTAAGGGCGAGATTGAGGAAGGGAAAAGAGAGAGGGGTGAGGAGAGCGGTCGAGAGAAAAAGAATGAGGGATGAGGAGAGGATCAGATCGAACTGGAGGAAGTACTAAGGAGGCAAAGAAGAGTGGACATGAGAGCCCGGCTTATAAAATCCAATCTGATTAAATTATTGGTCTTGACCTCGTAACACGTACTACCATGGTGTTGTTAGGCCAGTCTCAATGGAGGTTTCACGGAAGTGTCATGCACATTAATTAGACTGTCATGTCAGCATTTGCATGAAATTGCATGAAATTGGGAGGAGAGAGAAGGAATTCGTTTCACCATTGTGAAACTATATAGTGGTGTTTCTAAAACATTGAAAAGCGTGTGAAACCTCCATTGAGAGTGTTATTTTATTTTATCCGCATGCATGGAGAAAGGTCATTGGTGGAACAGAGGAGAGAGAGACAACGGTGGACCCATAGAAGCTTTAAATAGTATGTGAAATTGTGCAATGAAACTATGCATTGAGGGAGTGAGTTGTTTCCTATCAAAATTTTAAAGCTTTAAATAGTATGTGAAACTGTGCAATAAAACTAACCATTGAGACCGGCCTTAGCACTGGCAGCAACAATTTCTGGGAACTAAAAAATCAATAGTGATGATTAGATCTACTAGTGACTAGTGATACCTCGTCCGTCACTGGGGTTTTAAAAAAACGATATTGATATATGGGACAATGCTAAATGTTTATGTAGTAAAAAGTAGGTCGTTACATTATATATACACCACCAGTCTTCGATAGATGTTAGTTCTTACTCGTCTATTCTAAATTACAAGTCGTTCTCTAGCTTTTCTAAATACTCCTACTTAGCTTTTATTATGTATCTATACATAATATTTAGATCAATGTGTAGAAAAATGCAATGTATCTAAAAATGTAGAACAATTTATAATTTGCAACGGAGGGACTATGTGTGTTGATATCGATTCCACTCCTGCGCCCGTGTATATATACACATACCGTGTATATACGCACGTATTCCAACCATCATCGTCATTAGCTTGTCACACGTGTAATAGAAAATCTAATCCACCGACTAAAGTCCACAGGGATCACACTACGGACTCCACTCAAATAGGCCACGCATCTCTGCGTGCATCATCCATCACCATGCATGGATAACCTAAGCTACTGATGATCGGTCGACCACAAATATATGCAGACCACACCTTTCATTCGATCTCTTTATATATATGAAAAGAAATCGCGTCCAGGCATAAATGCCATGCGGACACGTGCACGTCCACGTGTCCACTCCAGCTCCGTCCTGACCGATGTTTTGTTTTGCAGCATCGTTGTCCACTCATATTTTGACCCATTTAGTTCGTCCATGCATTATGATATAATAATATAATAATTTGCATGATGTAGTACTCCCTTCATATTATAGAAAAAGGAAGCCGTTTAGAATAGTGGTACGGTCTCCAAAATATTACTTTAACTTTATATTTTTATATTATACTTTTATTAAGATAAATCTATTCATATAGTTTTTAGATCCCAAAACTCAATAACTTAAAAAGTTATTTATAATTTATGTTCCTAATGTTTAATTCAAATTTTATACAAAACAACTTTTTTTTCTATACACGGGGAGTATGCGTTAACGTTCGCGTGTAATTAAATAGGAGTACTAGTAGCTAGTAGCATGCATAGGTAGGTAGCCCTCAGTACAGTATACGTGCAGTGGGTTTGTGCATACACGCATGTGATGCACGAGAATGGCAAAGCAGTGTTGGATTTTGCAGGATTGCTGGATACATGCATTTGGACAGACAGCTTGAGGTACGTGTGGTTATCTCATTGCTATGCCATGCACCGTATCTGCGCTAAACTCCGGGCAACCCTAATATTTCGGTACATACATTAGCTACACTACCGTGGACTATGATGAACAAACGAAGCTCTAGCCCTTTTATGAGCAAATTCGAGGGTGGAGTGCATTTGTCTTGTTGGTGTATATATATGTTTTATGGAGGTGTATATATATAGTGAAATTTTAACTAATCTCACTGTTTTTCAGTATTTTAGGTGGTGCATGTGCGCCCACTGCAAACAACCTACCTTCGTCCTTGCCTTTTATTTATTTATTTATTTCTTTTACTATAGTATTATATGAAGCACTTGGCAGATTTCAAAAACCGTCGAATTATGCCGGCTTTTCAACTGGCTGAATAGGACTAGTAGCTACAGTATTAGTTAATGGCGTTCCTGCCGTCATCAATGACTAGTTATTTAGCCAACTAGATGTAACGTGTGGGAAAAAGTATGAGACAGAATAGTCACTAGTGATTGAGCAAATAGTTGATCTATCTCACGTAGTTTGGAAACATGAGAGATAAGCATATGGGCTAATAGTATAAAAATATATAAAATAAAATAGTTTTTTCTTTTATCTCCTACCTCCACATAGCTGCGGATGCCCTAAGCTAGACCATACTGATCAATTTGAGAGAGAGCACCCTGGCCGGCAGGCTCATATATAAAAATATTGCTTCCACTGTGCAGTTGTTCATGAACAGACATACACCAACACCACCACACGCACACTCACACTCCTAGTACACAAACATATTCTACAAGTACACGAAGATACGAAGATCACGTCCTTCTAAAAATCACCGAAATCATCCAAGGCTCAGTAGATGGCGGGCACGTCACTATCCCTTTGTGGCACGAAAAACCTCTGGTGGGAAAAACCTGAGTCACCCAGAGCTTGAACCCAGGACCGGTTGCTCCAACACCTGGAATCACAACCGCACGAGCTACGGCTACTGCAGAGTTTGATGATGCATGAGAGTTAGTACTGGTACATTACTGTACCGTACTACAACGCGCCATGCAAGGTGTTGCACGTACTAGTACTACGACTTAAAACAGTCACCATGAATGAATGCATGCATGCACCGAATGGCGAATGCACAACACTGCTGCTGGTGCATGTCACAGTGGTCCGCATGCTCATGCTCATACAGATACGTATGCATGCCGGCGGCCGGCCGTTCCCGATGTCTGGCCTGGGAAAACTGCATGCATGCATATGCCCCGGGGACTAGGGACTTGATATAGCATGCAGCAGGGTTGACTAGTGCAGCGTCGCACGTACTAACTGAAGTCGACGTGGATCCATGAAAGCAATACAGCTCTTACATTGGGACTTGATATATGCCGACAGACCAGCAACGACAACGTCGTTGCGTCGACGCACGTACGTATTTCGTAACTTGTTGTACTATATACACATGCATGCACACAATTAGACGATGCATGTGGGTCGACTCAAAAAAACGATCGATGGGCTCATGACGCGACGAATCATTATATATATGATGGAAAAAAAAAAAAGGATTACTCGCTGTACATATGTCACTGCTTACGTGTACGTGGCAGCAAATTAAAACTGTGTGCCGCCATCCCGAACCCGTGGTCGTTCCAGCAGCGCCAGGAGAGAATTGGAGCGTGGACTCTAGTCTAGCTATAATAATGCGCGGCTGCAACCATCCATTGAACTAGCATGCAATTGCTCAGCCACACGAAACAACCAGCAGGCAACAAACGGTCACAGATGAATACTCCAATGGAGTACAGTATTTTGTAACATTGGTCTCGATCTGCCGCTTTATTTATTTAATTATTTATTTCCACGTACTCCAATATGGACTGTGGATTACCTACATTAATTTTGTGAAGGAACGATCGATGCATGGATCCGTGAGCTGTGTAGCCATATGGGCAGCGCGTATATACGGTGCAAGAGACTTCCAGATTCCTGGAGAATTTTTATTTGACATGGATGATGTGGATATATACATGCGCATCTGTTGCGTTGTCAAACCGCAACTGGAAACAACGGTCTCACGTGCACCCATCTATGGAATCTCTCCGGATTGTAGCTACCAGCTAGCTGCAATGCATGTATCTGTAGGCTGCGTTGTACTCTACGTGAAGTGTGAATTATGTAGCCTAGCTGTACGTACGTGAAGTGTGAATTATTATACAACATACGTACATATATTCCTTTCAAAAAAGCATACGTACATTATATACATGCATGCATGTACACCTTCCCAAGACCTTGACCTCGGGTCCAACACTGCAAAAAATGGTCTGTGAGTTCCATTCTTTTAATTATTATCTTCCTACGCGCCCTTGGGCCCTTGCCTGTGTGATCTAGGCTCCAGCACTTATTACAGGATTGCAAATTTCTGTAGCCCAGCGATTTATTTTTCTTGTTCCGTACGTTTGGGCTGAAGGCATTACGTATTACGTATACACATCACGTACGGCCACGCGCGCCATCACTAATTTTTACTCTCTCCATTCCAATTTATAAGACGTTTGACTTTTTCAACACTAATTTTGACCATTCATCTTATTCAAAAAATTGTTCCAAATATCATATTGTTTTACATGACTTCTTTTATTAATAAAAGTTCTTTAATAATGACTTGAATTTGACTATTTTTTTACAAAATCTTTTGAATAAGACGAGTGGTCAAACTTTGGATTGAAAAAGTCAAACGTCTTATAAATTGGAATGGATTAAGTATTTATAGTAGTAGGGTGTACTTTTTTTTTGCCAATTGAAGAATAAAAAATTATAGTAGGCACATGAATATTTGATAATTCTAGAGCCTCAATTTGCATTTCCCTCTAGGCTCCAAATTTTTTGCTACCGACTACGTAACTTTCAGTAAAAGGTCACAGCTTGAAACACAATAGAGCATGAAAAATAGTCTGACGGTCACTTTGGTTTCTCAGTGAAATCCTACTCATCACTTCGTCCACATCCACGAATGGAAGGAAGCAAGTACGATACACGCAGAGACAACAATTGCCTTCTTATCCTCTTGGATCAGCCAAAGCACTGTCAACAGCAGATTCAAAGGTCAAAGGGATAGTTCTCAGCCACCTAATCTAGTTCTATTAATCTGATACTCTTTGATGTACGCTTTTCAATCGGACGACGTGCTGAGAATTAATTATAGTAGCGCAGCGACCAAAATATCTATATGCTTTTCAATCGGATATACTAGCTAGGGCCAGTACTAGCTCTAGTGACCAAAATATCTACTACATGCTTTTCATACAAACAAATGGGCCATTATATTGTGGGGGCTCCGAAAGCCTATTAAACCCGCGCGTGTATCTCACTTCTCACAAGCACTTTGGACACATTTGAGGATTATTATTATTTATCTAAAAATATCCACAATATAATTCCACATGTGCATGATCGACCATGCATGCATCTATATATCACACACAAAAAAGGAATTTATCACGATGAAAAAATGGGGCTTGAAAGGGCTAGCTCAACCTCGTTTGCACTTTGGACGCTACTAGCATATCAGCTCAGCAAGCAAGAAAGAAAGGCCAGCACACATATATACATATATGGTCAAAGCTGCAATGTGGTTAATGGCATCAGCAAGTACGTAAAAATAATTAGTTCACCAAGTCAGAGCTCGAAACGTACGCGTGCGTCACTGCGGGCATCAGCACGCACGACGCAGGGAACGTGCATTGTAGGAAGTCAGGTCAAATTTCATTGTAATTTGCACCAACCACTACTACGTACCACTCGAGCAATTGCGAGTTCAGACATAACTTGCAATTATCCATCGATCGATAGAGCAATTGAGTTTTGCCACATGATCCATGCATTATATTCCACTCGTCGTAGGTTGAACAAGCAACATCTATCAGCAAATGGAAGTCATCAGAAGGATAATGAATATTAATGGCCGGAAGAAATAAAGCCAGTTGTGTTCATTCGTGCGCGTTGGTATGTATATGCGCGCTTTTTACGTGTTGACCTACTGGCTACTGCACTACACGTAAGGTAAGGTAAATTGGAAAGTCATCTCAATATGACAATATACAATGCACCGTGTTCGAGTGCGTCATTCAGAGATCAACAGGAGAGAAGAAATGATGATGCATCACTCTACGTTACTACGTGCACTCGCCTGAACCTTTGCAATGAAATGAAAGATTTTTCACCCACAGAAGAGAACAATTTCTCAAAAATAATAATAATAAAAGCATCCGATTCAGACGCAGCTTGGCGATTGATTCAATCAGGCACGTAGCGTGTAGTAAAACAAAATGCAACCACTAGTGTGTGACTTTTGTCGGGAAGCCCTTCATAACCCCTGATGCTCTTTTGCAGCATAGTAAGTACGTATATATGGAGGAAGAAAGAAAAGGAAGTGAATTCAATTGGCCGACTGGGCTGCAGCCCAGTGGGTCCATGGGCTAACACGCTATTCTCTCAAAACAAAGGAGAAGGCTATGAGAGGAAGGTTTGGACTTGTGGGGCACGGCCACATTAGGAATTTACAAGTGCGTTGTTTGTACTCCACGGCCAGACAAGCCCAGAACGAACCCACGGGCCAAGCAGCTAAAAGCCCAAAGCAGAAAGCAAGGCTGCTGCAAAGACACTTACATCGTAGAAACACGAACTGATCGTATATCAAGGTTTGTGTACCTGTGTTCAAGGTTATCAAGGTTTGTGTACCTGTGTTTACAGGGAGTGAGTGTGCGCGTGTGTTGTGGAAGTAGTTGTACCATGTAATTAAAGAAAAAACTTAGAATGTACCAGTAGAAACCAACCTACGAAAGGATGGCTAAGAGCACGTGTCAAAACGTTTAGAAGTAGTGCACGTGTGCTCTTATCACTGCAAAGGTGGTTTTTCCACGGACAAATTCGACTGGCGCGGCACAGTCATCGCTAATTCGCTACTAGAGACCTTCGAATTTAGGCAACTGGGACCGGGATTGAAATCCAGGCGTGTCCCCGTATCCGGCTTTGGTAAATTTCAGTTTCTAGCACGTAAACACAAACCGCTGGTGGTTTATATTGAGTGTGCGAGTGTACCTATTGTACACAGTAGTAAAAAAACGACAAAACTTTAGTCTGTGTACGAGTGCCGGGGCCGTGCTGTCAGATTTATAGGCCCTACACGAAGCTCTAAGAGTGAGGCCTAAATCAAAATACACAAATATAGCAAAAATAATGTATATACTGCTAAAGAAATTTGATTCATAATCTTTACTTAAATACTCCCTCCATCCATTTATCGGAGTCATCTTAGAAAAAAAAATTCTCCAAGAATTGGAACCATCTAAGCTAAGGACCACATTTTTCATGTCGTCCTAGACGCATGTAGCTCCTCTCGCTGGCCCAATAATTAATTCAACCGTCTGTATGTGGCTCCCCTCACCGGCCTAATTAATCTAACTATCTACATGCGTCACCCCACCTTGATCAGTGTGCATGATCCTAAGATGACTCCGATAAATGGATAGAGGGAGTAACATCTTCTCTTAGTCTCTTCTCTTAGTCGTAGAAGACATGGCTTCGAAAGATGAAAACAATAAAGTTAAAATTATACAAGTAATTCTAGACTTTCGTAGGAAGATTTAATTAGTACAATACAGATGGAATTGAAAAAAAAAAACTGTATTCCTGCACGGGCCTCTGCCACTCTTGCCCTCTCCCTGTTGTTGCCTTTGCTATACGCTTTCGATCGCTAGATGAACGGACGAGCGCCATGAGCCGGCTGACTGGTGAAGTCGCGGAGACAAGACGCACAAACAACATATACGCGAGATGACAAGAGATTTACATAGGGCTTCTAATGTTGGAGTGATTTTTTGAGGCCATAGAAATTGAGGGGCCCTATACGGTCGTACAGGTCGCACATGCTTGGGCACGGCCCTGCGAGTGCATTTAGGATGTCAAGTCCCCTACTGCCTGGATTTTTAGCAAGTTTGTTATCAAATGTAACAAAGTGTCAGTGTTTGGTCACGCAATTTGGTTGCTATGTAATAAACAGCTTAAGTAGTATCCAGTAGATTAGGTTTAGCTCGGCGGCGACGGCTCCTCGCCTTCGTCTTGTGTCTCCTTTGTACTAGGTCTATTGGCGACTCCTTTCCTTTTAATGAGAAAAGGGCATATATGCCTGCTCGTGAAAACAAAGTAACTAAGTTTTTCATCCTTTCAGTTTTATTCATATATTTCGAAGACTTACGGAAAAAAAATACAAGGGCACTACCAGTGCAATAGCAGTAGAATAATACATTAACGCGGCTTAATAATTCCTTTAATTTCACAAGTATAGTGACAATAAAAATAGTACAATACCAAGAATGTTTAAATTGGAGCTAAAACATGCCCAAAAATACTTCTTCAATTTACAACCCAAATATCTTATACAAGAGTGTTTTTATTTGATAAAGCCCATATATTTTTACAAATAAATAACTTAAATGTTGGATGTCTTGATTTGGATACCAAAAAATAAAAATAAATAAATATTGTTTGTTTAATATTTTTCCTTTGGCATGACGAAAGCAACTTGGTTCAGAAATATGCTGCTCAAAATAAGAACCGATTTCAAACCCAAAAGTGTCACACGGACTTTTGGTTTTGGTAACACGTTTCCAAAACTCGTTTTAGAAAGAAACAATTTTGTTGGTATTTTGAAACAAGATAAGAAAGAAGGTTTGGCTATGTTCTACATATGTAAGCAAGCATTCAAGATAAAATAAAATAAAAATGTCATATTTTTGTATTCACACACACAAAAAAAAAAAGCTCAGGTTATTATTACAATTATACTGGACGGCCATGCCGAAAAGTGCAAAATAGTTGTAAGGCCTTACACGTGGCATATATGCCACTTAGAATCTAAAAATCCCTCCAGGTATACACACAATCTTCTGTAGACAATTTGTACACAACTAATATCTCCCTCCAAAAATTCAAAAAAAAAATCTCCCTCCAAATTCCATTTTTAGCACGTTTCATTGAGCAACTTGATCGAGAAGGGCTCCTACTTGAACTCCCACCTACTTTTAAGGGCTGATGGAGAGAAACAAAAGCGTACGTCAACAAGATCACAACTATGATCAAATGTCTCGTCTCTTTAAAAAAGAAACAAATTATGATCAAATGCATCTCTCGATTTTTTATTTATGTAAAAAAAATTGGATGGCTTGGCCCTGCTCCATTTGGGCCCAATCTTTCTTTACAGATTGGGCCGTGAGCCCATGAGCCGCAGAGCATCTTAACACCCTAGCTAAGATGCTCTTCCCTCCTCCGCGCCTCCTCCACCACCGCCGCCGACACTACCGGCGGGAAGCCCACCGATACGGGGGTCGCCTCCGACACCACCGCCAACCTCATCTTCCTCGAGCGGGCGGTCACCGAGGTAGCTGCCTCACAGGCCGCCAGGTTGGATCGTCTTCACAAAGAGACGGTCGACATGACGATAAGCTTGAACAAGGCACAGCATGATCATGCTAATGCAATCGCAGACTGTAAGTATCAGGTGTGGATGACGTCTTGCGCTAGCTGGGGGGTCTTTACTCTTGATCGCTATGTTTCTGTTCGATTGAGTGTGAGGAATTGTCAGGGAGTGTGAGAGTGTGAGGAGTTATCAAGGAGTGTGATGTTTGTTGGTAAGGAATTTGGATACTTTAGTGTGTAACAAGTCTAATTTGGTACTATGGATTACCTCATCTTGCCTTGACTGTGGTTATCTGTCGGTGGTAGTAAATGTATTGCTACTACTGTTCCTTTGTTTGTTCAAAGCCAGCAAATATTGCTACTACAGTTCCTTGCTGAGATTTTTTTAGGTCAATTTTATGAGTCATAAGTTTGGTCTTTGAACCTGTTTAATGAATTGGTCAGAATCAGATATATACAATATTATGACATTATGCTGCTGTTAATTCAGTAGGCATAAAAGAATGGAAATTGAAACGGTTGTTGCACGTGTACCTGATAGAATATGGTTGTGCCTCTTTGATGTCTGGGTTGTAGTAATAGCAACAGGAACTGCTTCCGCTCACATAAGGTTTGCCTGAAATTAGACAGTAAATATTGTGAGTATGGTAGTGCATGTTGGTTTTCACTTGGTAAAGACAAATATAGGATCTGATTGGAAAGAAAATTTTAGAAACAGAGAAGAACACACTGTATATTTTCTCGGCAGGAACTGACAATGAACATTACAATCACTTTAGGATCAGCTTCATTGTACAAATGATTGATATTGAAATTTGTGGCATGCCTCACCCCATAGGATTACTTTGAGCTCATTATCACTGCAAAATGTTAACCTATTACTTGGTGTATGTAATGATGAAAAATTGATAGTGCAGGTCTACTGACCCATGTCCAAGAACAATTTCGTTGTGCTGTATATGTATATGCCTTATATCTTTGATGAAAACTTCTGTAAGGATGTTTGCTTTTGCCTTGGCCTGTTGCAGCAATCGATTACAGTGATGTGTGTTTTGTGACATCGGAATTTCTAATGATCTCTCAGCTGATTTTTTCACCCTCATCGGTCGATTTTTCTGTGGGCTGTTTTATTTCTGTGGGCTACCTTCCTGCTCAGCCCGTTTTGTATTTTCATCAAGATGAAGGATTTTGTCATGTCTCTCTACTATATCCATCGGTGGGTCTGAATCCACGCTCGAAAATCTGATAGGCAATTATTATTTCAGACTCTGTGCCTCTTCTGTCGTCGCCGCGACTTTTCTTTCCTCTGAACTTTTGCTCTCCCTTCCTCTCGAATATCCTGTGGACCTTGTTCCCCTCGCTGCTTCCTGTTCATCTTCCAGGAGCTGGAGGGAGGCGGTGCTTTTTCGCAGCCGCAAGTCGCCTATGCTATTGCTCCTTTCCC
The DNA here is from genome assembly GCA_018135685.1 of Themeda triandra. Taxonomy (NCBI): domain Eukaryota; kingdom Viridiplantae; phylum Streptophyta; class Magnoliopsida; order Poales; family Poaceae; genus Themeda; species Themeda triandra. Next base: position 110,862 of record JAENPR010000176.1, read on the forward strand.
CTATCCACTGAGTCTAGTTTTGGTTTTTGTTGTTTTCATTTTCTCTGATTATGTTTAGGTCATTATTCATTCGCCTTCCCAAACCTTTCGATGAGAGATCTCGTTCGCCTCCTCCAACCTGTCGGTGGCAGAGCTCCTCATTCGTGTTTATTTTATTTTCAGTTATAGTTTAGGTTTCAGGGTACTTAGTGGCAACATCCATTGCCAAAGGATTAGAGAGTTCAGTTCAAGTCAATATACTTATTTTCAAATATGCTTTAGGTTCATTTGGATATCAGGTTAAGTTTTGTAGAACCCATTTTTTGTTTAAGTTCAGTTCAAGTCCAACAAGTTAATGTTAAGTTTAGTGTAGCCTATTTTTAGTTTCAGTTAACTTCGACGCGCTTCGATCGACTTGAGCTTTAGTAATATGATTGTTCTCCTCTGGGTGCTATATTTTATTAAAGAGTTTCCACTTCTGCTTGTATATTTGAGTCCGTGAGTGCTGGGTATTCAATTATTGCCTCAGTTGTGTGTGAGTTTCAGTCCAGTTTCTTGAACCAGCCTTTCCCATTTAGCATTGTCAGAATTACATTTTATTCATACTGAATATCTATGAAAGAACTATGATTTTGCTTTGTCCTTCCAAAAAACTTTCTATTTCTTTTGGCTGTAATGTGCATCCGCAATTTGGATTTGAACTGGAAACAGACCTGTTGTTTTTTTAGGAACCTACAAATGAGCTGTACAGGAATTGTTTATACTGCAGAAGGATTCCAATCACATGTCACAGGGATACTGCAGGTGGATGCCATTCTAGAATAGGGTTTAGACAAAATACTGCTTGTACATTTGTTGGTGCCAAAATAATAGGTCTGGCTTGTACATGAGAAGCCTGAAATTTGGTGAATCTTGAGTCTGATTTGGGTTTTTTTTTTTCAAGTTTGAAAGCATGATTTCATTAGATGATATGCAATTTTCAAGTGCAAAGATGGGTGTACCAGACTAATAGGTCTGGCTTGTACATGAGAAGCCTGAAATTTGGTGAATCTTGAGTCTGATTTGGGTTTTTTTTCAAGTTTGAAAGCATGATTTCATTAGATGATATGCAATTTTCAAGTGCAAAGATGGGTGTACCAGACTGATGAAGCGGAGTGTACGTGTACTGTTTTGATTGGTTTTGAAAAATCGACAGTGATACAAACACATATCAGTCAAATGTTAGCTGGTTGGTAGTCACTTCCTTGTGACATCGCCAATGACATCTGCATAGTTTTTTTTTTTTTTTTGATAACGTACCTGTTGATTAATATTTAGATGAAAACACACAAGTACAAACAGGAGTACATTTCTAGAGAGATACAGAGAGGACAGCTGTGCAAACCATCTTACACAACAGACCTCAGAAAATAAAGAAAACACATTCAGATCCTTGGAGTCTTTTGTGCTTGCCGCAGCCACCGCTCGTCGCACATCTCCGTCGTTGTCAAGGCCAACATCGGAGTAGGAAGAGGATGGCAAGAAAGCCAACGCCCGAAGAAGTACCATCGCACACAGGCTTTGTATTGAGCCGCAAAATGAACAGACGGAGGAGAATCGGCCGGGGACGCACCAGCGAGGAAGAAGCACAGGTCCACCCACCATGCAGCCACCACTCTGCATCGAGCCATCTGCATACGGTTTGACGCAAAGATTCCAGTGAAAGTATTCTGTATTTTGCTCTAAGAAAGGAAGTGAATAGTTGGGCCACTAGGATGCGGCCCGATGGGTCAACCCGGTGAGTCAACGGGTTTTCTCTAAGAAAGGAAGTGAATAGTAGGAATTTTTTTTTTTTTTTGACGAGAGAATAGTAGGAATTGTTTGTACTCTACGGCAAAGACAAGCCCAGAACGAACCCACGGGCCAAGCAGCTAACAGCCGAAAAGCAGAAAATCTTGCAAAGGACTTGGTGGAACTACAAGACCAGCACTTGCTCCAAAAAAAAAAAAAAAAGGACTAGCACGAAAGGATGGCTAAGAGCACGTGTCAAAAGGTTTACAGTGCACGTGTGCGCTTATCACCGCAAAGGTGCTGTTTGGTTTGCCATCGGACAAAGTTGACTGGCACAGGCATTGCTACCACTCTACCAGAGTTGACTGGCACAGGCATTGCTACCACTCTACCAGACCTTCGATTTTACTCTCTCAAAAAGACCACCGTTGTTGACTTTTAAACATTTTCTTTGACCATCCGTCTTATACAAATTTCTTATATAAATATTATATGTTCTATTATTACTTAATTTTTTATGAAAAATATTTTAATAATAATTTATTTACTTCATAATTTATTAAAAAATTATAATAAGATGGAAGGTTAAATATGATGTTTGAAAGTAAAAAATAGTGGTCTTTTTTTGAGACACAAGTGGGCAACTGGGGACCGGGATTGAAATCCAGGCGTGTCATAATTTTTTATTTCTACTATAAACACAAACACTAGCTGTTTATATTGAGTGTGCGAGTGTACCTGTTGTATATACGAAAACGACGAAAGGTCGCGAGGTCCTCCAGTTCGGGGAACTTCTTTTGTTTTTTTGATATAATTCGGGGAACTTTGATTTGGATGACGAGAACCCCCTTTTGTTCCTTTGTTTTCGTGCTGGTGGAAAAAAAAGTTCAAGACAATGAGGATCCTTGATCCTTGCCTTGGAGCTGACGAGCCACAGGACCCATCCAACCCAACCGCTGCGCTCATCCAACCCAACCGCTGCGCTCCAAATCGCCAGGCCGCGGACCACAGCAACGGCCCCTTTGTCCCTCTGCTACTGGTTCGCCGCTTCCACCCCCAAGACCCCGTCCCGTTCGACACTCCACGGCATCCAACCACACCACCAGATCCGCCGGCCGCGCAGAGGACGACGAGAGGGAATTCATCGCGATGGGGGCGGTGGTGACGGCGGTGATCGCGATCGCGGCGGTGGTGCTGGGCTGGATCACCATCGAGATGGCCTGCAAGCCCTGCCTCGAGACCGGCCGCCGCGCCATGGACCGCGCGCTCGACCCCAACTACGACCCGGACTCCCCCACCAACGCCAACGCCACCAGCGCCGGCGCCGCCGCCTCCGCCACCGAGCCGCTCCTCGGCGACCTCTCCGCCTCCACCGCGCCACCCGCCAAGGCCATCTGATTGAATCTCAATCATCTCGTCCCACCCCCAGAGGCAGGTGGACCAGTAGTAGAGGCTTGCTTTTCCCCCCTTTTCCCTTCTGCTTTGTAATCTTGTTTCTTTCTAGTGAGTACATTTCCGTCTGAATTATGAATTTGTTATGCTCGGGTTTTGATTATGAAGCGACAAATGCTAGGAATATATAAACTGCTGTCAAACGGGATAGATTCCCTGGTGATCTGAGCATCATTTGAGCATCCGACTAGGTGAATGCACCTGATTCAGACTTCGTATTTACAAGTGATTCAGACTTCGTATTTACAAGTGACGTTGCAACCTAGATTCTGATGTGGATCCTCCTATCTTTCTACACCAAATGCATTTTGGTCAGGTTAGAGAGCGCTGTACAGATTGGTACCTATGCTACTATTCCTCTTCCTCCATCGGCGTCTCGTTACTCCCCTTCCGCTGCATCCTCCTCCATGGCGTTGCCGTTATCGTTCGCCTCATCAACCGGAGCGTCGGAGTCGCTCTCATCTTCCTCATCCACGGTCCCATACGCTTGAGAGCTCACCACATGGCCTTGCAAGTCCTTGTGCTTCAAACTGCCTGTCACAGTTCAGAGTTCACAAAGTGGACCGGCATTAGAGCATGAGGTAGGCACAGGCACAGCCTCAAATTGCCTATCACAATTCATAATACTACAGGTCTAGGTTGAGATGCCGTGTCTCCCAACTTGCAGCTTGTGCATGACTAGGCATGTTGCTGAAGAAACTGTGAATGAGATTGCAAAATTTACCCATCTTGAATTCATTTTCGGTGGAGCAGGTGTGTAGCAGCGCCTTAACCTGGAACAAGAATCGCTCCATGGATCTCTTTGCAGGAGGTACTTTGCTTGTGATCAATGTCCGCTTGTTACCCTGCACAGGATGGTCGAGGCACTGCCGTAAGCACAGAGCACAAGTCTTATGGTATGAACGTCGTACATACACAGAATCATCAGCTGTACCTTAGCATCTGAACATATGGATTGGATTATTCTTGTCGCTCTCTGAAGTAGTTTTAGCTGTATCAACACAATTCATCAGCAACACTGATCGGCCATTGTAATTCATCAGTGATACCAAAAGGAACATAAGTATAACCTACAGCCCTTACCATATTTACTATTGTGTCATTATGTTGCTCGAAATGTGTCTCTAGAAAGTTGAAGGCTGCAAAAGGCAAATGGTAAATTGAACATTTTAGTTTGTCAAAGGTCAAGACGAAGATACACCAAAATTGGTGTTACTAACAAAAGATGTTGAAAGGTTAAAGGCATGTCTACATAGTGAACTTATAGAACCTCAATTCCTCACCTTTCAGAAATGTGTCGATGAACTTTCCCCCATGTTTAACTGCCATTGCATGCATAGAAACCTGTAATTTAAGAATCGTGTAAGTAGTGTCTCATTCATTCCAGCAGCCCAATAGTTAAACAACCGCACAAGGTACTGTTTGAGGAATTTGAGCTTGAGTCACTATGGTGCAACTAACCTTTTCGTGAGCTTTGCACATTCCTATTAGAGAGACAAATGCCTCCACTGATTTCTGAATTTCTTGCAGAATAGTATCAACTGATCCTCTTTCAGGTGACGCTCTAGCCTTCAGTGCTTGTTTGATCTAGAGTAGGATGGAAATTACTCAAAAATCAGGCATTGCTACAGATTTAGATTAAAGAACACAACAATAGAGGAGCATGCTAGCACATATATGCTGATTTAAATTGCTCACCGTCTTGTTTAAACTCCCATTGTTCTCCTCATGCTGCATTTGTGACCAAAATGTTAGAAGACAAGACAAGCATGTTCATAAATACATCAAATGCCATACTTACAAGCACACGGTACCAAGATGGAATGGTGGAGGAACATAATGCTGGAAAACCATCCGATACATCTTGGGTTTCTTTTGTTTTGAGCGAAGGTTCCTTCAAACATGGAATAAGAAACTATGAGTATTCTCAGGCAAAAAAGAAAAGGATCATGTGGTTCATAATTTCATATCTAGTTATCTACAACTATATGCTACATGAGGTCTCTCAGAGAACCACTCAAGAAGTAGAGATGGCCCACCTTAGGTAATATCTCAAGAAGTAGATCTGAAGTAGAGTCACTATTCCTGAGGTATATTTGCAATATCTTCTGTATAACATCACCCTGACAGACAAAAAGCAGGGAACATATTAGTAGCAAGCTTATCACCTATCAGTAGCACATTAAAAGGGTACCTAGATGGAATTTAAGCTTACTTTACTCTGCCATCCTTTTTCAGCATCTTCGCTAGGGTCAGCGCTTAGCAGCTTATGAGCTGACAATCCAAGACGCTTTCGCAGAAAGGGAATGATCGCTTTGGAGCATCCCATGTGTATATTTTTCCCATTTGGTTCCCCAGATTTTTCCAACAATACAACAACAGAACTCACAATTGATTGTATAGTAATTAACACATCAGAAGACAAAAGGTATGAGAACGAGGACACTGCAAAAATATTAGAACACTAAAATTAGGCAAAAAGGTAAGGTTCAAAAGAAAATTAGGCAAAAAGGTTACATAATGCCCAAGCACTGTGGGCACCAGCAGCTAGTTACCTGGATCCATAATATCCTCCAACATTTTACATGCTCCACAATATAGGTAATCAACATTGCAAGGAGCAAGAGATGGATGGAACTCAGAAAGAACATCATCAAAATTCTCAGTTGGCTGCAAAGTCTGCAAAAGTTGTTTCAGAATTGACATGTTCGGTTGATTCAACATATCAGGAATGGCAAGTAACTGCAAAAGGCACCAGACTTGTTAGCAAACAGCTTCAGTTTCTAGATCTCTTGTCTATTTTCAGAAGAAAATACATTCACAGAACAACCTTCCTGTAGCATCCAAGAATTTCCTTGCATACAGCAGTCACAATCGATGATTTGGAGAACACCACATATGGTATGTCTGGGTTGCCAGCAGAAGATGAATGTGAACTCCAGTTATCTGGGCAGCTCTCTGAGAACAGTAGCATATCATGTTACCAACCGAGAGCAAGGAGAGTCAATGAAGAATTATGCAAAATTCAAAAGAAAGGAGCATAGAGGAGGAAGCCGGGGGTTGGGGGGGGGGGGTTGGTGAGAAACCCTACCAGCACATACAGCCCCAACCATAAAGAAACCGACTCAGCCCATTAATTATCTATAGTAATTCAAACAACTTAAAAGTAACGAGCAGAAATTATGAAATAGAAGTTTACCATCTTTGATCATTGAAACAGCTCCATCCAGATGCTTCCTTAAAACTAAGAACAGTGGCTGGATTTTGTCAAGAAATTCTTGTGTGCTCTTATGACAATGAGTACGAGTATATTTTGCTTGAGAAGTACTAAGAAAAGGCTTGGTTGAAGGATTTAGATTATCTAATTTGTTATGCAGATCACGGAGAAGATATAGATATGTTGGTAGCTGCATGAAAAAATAGCCAGACGTTAATAATTTAACAACATTTTAGCATTAATTATGTAGTAGGAATAAAGTACCTCAGTTTCAAGGTAAGAAGATGAATTTTGACACTGCAAAAAAAGCATACCAATTGTTTTAATGAACATAAGATGGCAATTGAGATAAGAAAAAAAGGTTTTCTGATCCACTAGTCAATTTAAACTGAAGAAATCCATACCTCTGAGTAGTTCAACAAAGACAAGCATGTTGTATGGAGAGCTCTGAATTTGAATCTTTGCATATCCAGTTTAATTGGCGCTGCCATTAAATCTATAAGCCCAAGTTCACCAGGATCAATAGCATCTTGTTCAATATCCTTTGACATCATTCCACTTGACAATGGTTGTGAAGAAGCTTTGTTTGTTGCTTGACTGACTGTTACCCCTGCTCTCTTGAAAGCGTCCAATATTGTGGGTTGCTTGAGTTTATCATCAGGATTTATTTTTTCCGAGGCTTTGCCCTTGCAACCCTTCTGTCTTTTGCGGGAAGCACCATTTATGCTCTGTTCTCCCATGTTCTTTGGAACGTTGAATTTGCTGGTGCTTGTAGATCCAGAACAATCCCCAAGATATCGCAGCTCAGGCAGAGATAATGGATAATTTTTTAGAAATGCATTCAGCAAGCCTTCAAGTAATCTGAATTGCACAAATTTTTCATTACTCATATAGGCATATGCCATACATGAATACATAAAAAGTTTGGAATCTACTAACTTCTCAGATTTAGATTAATCAACTGGACAATACTGATGGAAATTCACTGCCCACACACTTGGAGTTAGAAATAAGAACACGACAAAGTTTTCAGTGCCAAGGGCCCAGGAATGATATGATGGCAGAGCAAACAATATCCAATGAATACAAGGATCTAAATGGTTCTATTCCATTTATAGATGTCTCCTGAAATGGGCCTAACTATAAATGTGATCATTATCGGTATAAAAGCACAATAACGAGTGTACACTCACATCAGATTTCTTACACGCTGCATAAGTTTCACTGCTGTCTCATCCCTTGCTTTCTGTGAAACATCATCAACCCTACTTTCAACTTGTGTCCCGAAAGCATTGATCTGCATTAATGCTCTAGTTTAGACACTAGAGATAAAATCACAGTTTGAAAACTATAGCATACAAAACCACTCACCAACTCCCTGATCCAGTTTATTGCATAGTACAGGGAATAGCACACTGTTTTTTTCTGCAATCCTGACAAGTTTCCCCATTTAGTTCCATCCAAGTGCTGTCAGTGTACATATAACATATTAGAACTTATTATTTTGCTTGATCATTAAATAGCATCTCTCAAAATTTTGAAAATTTATACACTGCAGAAGTGATATTTATATATTGGAAGCAGTGAAGTACGTGTACTTTTTCTACGAGAGTGAAGAGATCTGCAAACAACCTATAGGTAAACATTTACAAAACAAAATAGCTACTCCTGCCATTATTAAATACTTGGCATCTGATATTACACATATATTTGGCACTTCCGTTTGGAAATATCTTGCAAACTACTTTAAGATTTACTCGCTCGAGTCAAAAATACTTCACATTTGAGTTCGACAGTCTTCAATGCTTACATTTGACGACTAATTCCTTTTAACAATATATTTTTAAAATCCTTCAAAGTTATGAGATTTTGCAAGTGTTTTTCAATATAATTCTACACATGTAACTTGCATTTTTCAAACTATGTAGTTCTTTATTTTTGACTAAATCTTTGCCTGAAACGACATGTTTCGCCACTAGAAGCTATTTGAGTGCAACAGCAAGTTAGTTAGAAGTATTCCACACCACATCCAAGCAATTTAGAACTACACCAAGAAAGTAGATAGCGATATAATTGAACAGAGAAATGTATATCACCTTGGTAGAGGGAAGGTGCAAAGGACAGCCAAGTAGTGCATTTATTCCCCCAAGTGAGCCTTCATTTCCTAAACGCTCAATCTTTGATATAAAGCAAGAAGAATGTAAGCTCAGCAATTAAGACATGTAAAACTACATAGTTATTGTACTTACTGTTGTTAAAAGTGAAAATTGGGACATAAGGACCTGCAAGCAGGATTGAGATCTGCAAAAGGTGAAAGTTATCAGTAAATTTGGCTAGTGCAAGTTCTTTGAAACTAATTAGCTACTCCTTCCATTCCAAATTATAATTCGATCTGGGTTTTATGGATACACGGTTAAGGCATAGTATATATCTAGGTGCACAGATAAAGTTGTGCATCTAGAAAAGCCAAAACAACTTATAGTTTGGAATGGAGGGAGTATCAAATAATGACACCAAATAACTAATGGTATTTTACTTTTGGGGCGCAGTGGAGGCTAGAGGCATAATATTTACACATACTGGAGAGACATTTCCATCCAACTTCATCCATAATTCTCCTGTAACCAAGGTCTCAACAATTACATTTGCACTTGTTTATTGTAAGTATGACATCCTATGTTCAAAAGAAATGGAGTCCATAATATAAAAAATAACAATGACATCATTTAGCTAACCTTCTATGTCATCACATACACATTTCTCCGGTAGTTCACCATTTTCTAGATCAGCAAGAAACGGTGTGTCAAATAATTCTGCAGCATGCTCTCCTACCCTGAATAGACCAATTGGTAAAATGAACCATCTTGCATGAGCACAACCAGCAGAAAATACATATGACGAAATATTGAACATATATCATCATTTTGTACCTACCACTCATGAATTGAAGAGTGAATAGCTTTGCTACCCAGCAAAGCAGCTAATTCATCATATAGTAAAATCAAGGGTAATGTCACAAATTTGCATGAGTTAACAGACATCTTCAGCAATTCCAGGGCTTCCTCACAATTCGGTTCCTACCAAACCAGCCAAATATATTAGCATTAGGATTTGATGAATGCAAAAAAAAAAAATGTTGATGCAGTAAGTGCAGTTTGTGCAATAAGAGCAGTTGTGTCCCAGAAAAAAAAATAACCATTTTTTCTGTACAGTATATGCATTCCTAACATGTTGTCCTTCATTTCAGCATGTGTATAAGATATATGGTATACTATTTTATCAGTCGTTCGCAACAAACAGAATCACCAACTAACAATGAGTAGTTTAATTAGGGATGTGTCATGATAGATGGTTTATACCTGAGATACTCAAGGAGTTTAAATAATTTCAGCAATAAATTTGTTATGATAGTTGTGCTTAGATGAGTGCTGGCCTTCACTTGGGCATATGAAGGAATGCCTTATGCACATGGCGTGTTGTTTCAACACAATATTGTCACTCATCCTAACTTTACATTGTGCTTAAAACAAACCTGAGATAATGAACAGTTCACAGCAGCATTGACATCAGTGGAAGCAATAGTAGAAACTATCCTTAAAACCCCAATTATCCCCATCCGTCTATACTTCATGTCTGGATTACTGACCTACAAGGTCACAAGTAGGCACAGAAAACAATAACAGATTGTAATTTGCAAGTGAAAGATGTCTTAGCGGAAGAATGTGCTACCCATGTAAGAAATGTGGTCATACCTGCTTTCTCACCACCATTAGAAGCTCATTAGCTACTTTAGAGCCACCTGAACCAGTATTGAAGCCGGCAGCCAGTGCCAAACGACAAAAGATATCGTAAACCTATATAGTTCTTGATCAGGTATTATTTATTTAGACATAAATTAGGAGAGAAATGAACAATGCATCACAAACCTTCCGAAGATTATCTTCATGAAAACTCTCCAAGTAATCCAATATTCCTGTATTGAAAAGGTAGATATGTCTGTTCAGCAAATGAAAAGCACTAGATACAAAGGAAAATATGTTTTTTTTTTCTCAAATATGCAGGAGCTCTGCATATCATTGCACTATATATCAGTAGAAGAATACAAAGGGTGTACTAAAGACCACCTACTAGCATAGGAAAGTACCTTACCAGTTATGTGTGAAGATATAGGAATCAGTTCCTCCGAATTGTTAGATGCTAGAGAAATCATGACATCCAGAGCAGATGAAACTTCATAGCTAACACCAGAACCTATATGAGCAACCAATGAACCCACAAGCTGCAAAAGAAAAAGGACAACTATTAGGAAATGATGAACAGATAAAATGCACAAAACAGAACACATAATTTTGTAATCAAAGATAAGCAATTCCATGTGTATGAAAATTTCATTGACCAAATTTCTTCAGAATAACACTTGAGAAATCACATCCAAACAAGTTTCTGCCAACTTCTTGAAACAAAGAAAAGCTACCACTCAGTGAAAGCAATATTGGATTGCAACTAATGGATCCCTCCCAGGGTTATGCTACCTGGACATAGAACATATCATAAGACTTGATTCTCTGCTTCTGTGGGATATGAACATAACCAACCAGAAATCAAATGACATTAAGTTTCTCAACTGTAGTCAGTTATCGATATCACTTCATCATCAGCTCCAACGCTCTTCTACCAATAGCATAAGTACTACATTCCCTCTAGCCTGCAGACATACTATGAGTTTTATAACATCCTTTTTCATGTATCATTCATATATATGCTGGACTTGACATGGCCATTCGATACTAATTCACAGAGTGCATATCCATTTGTTATGTATTCGCACTTAAACCGCCAGAGTGTCTGAAAGTGTTACAAAATTGAATGTATCGGAAATCACAAAGATCATATTGTGCCATCAGCATATACAAGACATTCTCAACTTTTTAGCCTGTGGATCATGATAACCAGAAGTGTCAGAAGACAAGTGGTACCTCTAGCCTGGAATATGTATCATTGAACTCTTCAAATAATGCTGTGAACAAATAAGCCGCAAACTCTCTAGCTTTCTCTTCCTTGCAAGCCAACAAGTAATCGCTAACTGAGAGGAATGACATGAAATGTTCCTGATTCAAGTTAAATCATGTCGCATTTAGACACCAAATTAGCATGAATATTTACATGTATGCTGCATGTATACAATCATTGCAGTATAATGAAGAACTAACCTTCACCAGTTCAGTGTTTCCATGAATGCATTGATCAAACAGCGTCTCCCTTATGCACTCCTGTAAGATCTTGGACTTCAACAGTTTCTCTGCACTCTTCTGTAGAGCACCCCCATTGGCATAGATAAGCATGATGAGCCAAACATCAATCACTTTGTGATCCCTCGGGTGGTCAACTGACTTCAGCTCCTTCAAGAAAGTCTCACAAAGCATCTGCATTCACAGCAAAGCACGGCCAAGAAGAAGCTTGAACATAGAGGCAAAAAGGATTTCAAAAAGTTCCAGGGGAGAGCTTCCCCAATCTACAGTACTTTGCTGCAAAATAAACTGAAATTCAAACAGTTTACATTCTTAAACCGTAGGCCTGATCTCAGTGTATCGAGTATTGCCCCATCAGTGCTCTTAGCCGATGCCTTCCCTTTAAGCTTCTTACTCCGTGCAGCCCGTGGATCCAAAACACCAACAAACTTGAGCTGCTCACGTATCTGCAATATAATCCTCCCAGCATTGACTGGTGTAGCCGACAAAAGCAAGAACCTGAGCAAGTGAGGCATCTGTTCTGGCACAATTGTCCGGATGCATGATATCGCAACAGTCACAGCCTGCAGGAGAGCCACGTCATCAGATCATAACATCAGACAGACACAAAACAAATTTCACTGACAGACACACAAACAAGGAGAAGAAAATGTGTATACATCACCTGCTGCTACTCATCATATAGACATATACAAAACAAAGTTCACTGACAGACACAGGAAACAGAGGAGAAAATGTGTCAACAAATATCACCTGCTCCTGCAACTCCTCGTTGAGGTTCAGATCCGACAGCACATCAAGCACGGCGACCACGATCTCGGAGTCGTCCTGCAGGAGCCTCTCGAGCGCGGAGACCACGGCGGCGTGGCTCTGGTCGCCGACGATCTCAGGGAGCGAGCCGATGATCTCCCTCTTGAGGCGGGGCGGGGCCACGGAGAGCACCTCCACGAGGTTCCCGACGAAGGCGTCGGCCTCGACGAGGAAATCGAGCCAGCGGAACTGCGACACGATGAGCCTCCCCACGTCGTCCCGCAGCGGCAATCCGTCGAGCGCGCCGCCGACGTCGTCGAAGTGCTCGGGGAGCTTCTCGAGGAGCAGCGCGAGGAGGCCCGGCTGGAGCGCGGGGACGGCGAGGAGCGCGCGCGCGAGGCTCGGCGCGTGCGGCGCCGTCGGGAGGAGCAGCTGGCGGAGCCGCGCGGGGGAGGACGCCGCGAACGCGGCGAGGCCCTCGAGGAGGCGCCGCGCGGGGGCCGAGGGGGAGGCGGCGGCGTCCCCGGCGGAGAGCTTGCGCGAGAGGCGGGCCGCGAACGTGTGCGGCGCGGAGAGGAGCGGGGGCTGGTGCGGTGGGACGAGGAGCGTGCAGCCCGCGTCGGCGAGCAGCGCCGCCGCCGCGTCGACGGCGGAGGAAGCGCCCGGGGGCTCGGCGGCGGCGGCCCTGGGGGCTCGGGCTCGGGGTCGGGCGGCGGGGCCGGGCGCTTGCGGGGGTTGATGGGGCGGGTGCGCTGCAGGAACACCATCGCCGGCGCGCCGCCGATCGCCGACGAGATTTCTTCTTCGAGAAGACACGGGGACGGAGTGGGGTTTGGGGAATTTTGGGATGGGTTTGGGGGAAATGAAATTTTGGCGCGCTGCGCCGAAACGCGCACGGAGGATCGCAGAACAATCTCGATGGCAGGTGGGTCCGTGTGGTCTCACATGGGCCCATGATGTCAGTGGGATGGACTTAATGAATCAGAGTTGTCAGACTAATCCAACCCACCCACTGACCCACTAGCTTCATATTTTTTTTAGAAACAGCGCTAGGTTCCGAGAGTGTCAATCTAATTGTTGCTGGGGATTTTGACAGTTCAAGTGCAATGAGAAGCTACCCAAGTTTTTTTTTAAAAAATCACAAACTGGAGATAAAAAAAAAAGGGTAAACTGACTGCCTGTAAGCATGGTAACTTTTACTTGTTTGTGCTATGTAATCTGCAAAATCTTTTCCCACACGGTTGTATCATGCTTTGATTAATAAAAAAATATATTAAAAGCCCTCGGATATAAAATGATTAAAAAAGAAAAAAAGACATACCTGCCGACGTGACCAAATCGAACCTTCCTACGCCGCAAGAGGCAATTGAATGCTAGAGAGAACATGATGGTAACAAATAAAGTCCATGGTGGTCCATATCTATAACTCTTATAAAGATAAACACTTTAGATGAATTCTTTCTCCATGCAAGGTGTTCACATCATTAACCCACTAAGTGACTCCCACTAAACACTATCTCTTAATGCAAGGTATTCACATCATTCTTCACTAAGTTAAAGTCATCCCTTATTAATTAAAAAAATGCCCATATCATCTCTATTATGTGATATAATTTAAATGTTTAATCTATTAATATACAAGTCATCTATATACACTATTTGTTTCATCACATGTTCCTCTATAATAATGTAATTAAATATTCTATTGATTTTTCTCCTGATTTTTACTAGATCTGGTATGATTAATTAACATACAAGTCAAATTCATATAAATGTATACATAAAGAATAACATATAGTAATGTTACGTAGTTTTACTTGAAATCCCACGACAACACATGGGGTATACTCCTAGTATGTAATAAGATGAGAGAGCCTAATGGATTGCTAAGTGGGCCTATGCTACAATAGGAGAGAAATTGCAATACTCGCCTTCGGTGTGTTCTAAAAAAAATAATAGCTAGGAAAGAAATTTGCTAGTGAGTGATAACCATGGGAGGATGGATCGAGATGGGAGGGAGAGGGATGCGAGAGGGTACGATGCAATCACATTACTTGCCGTCTAGGTTCATCAAGAGGTTGAGCTTTGCAAGAGGCCGTGGGTCTACTTTGTTGTTATGTCTATCCTCGGCTATAGCGTTGCATCCGAACCAAACAAATCCGACCGCCCTTGCTCATGATCTGTGCCCTGAACTATGCTATGCCCCGCTTCTGACCAATTAGGAGGAAACAAGAACACAACCAATAGAGAGCAACAATGTAAGCATGAGATCGACGAATGGGTACCTCAGTTTTTTAGACGTCTAAGAATATCATCTTAGAAATACTCTCAACTTAGGGCTACTTTGAAACTCAAATCCCCGTAGGATCCCTTGCTTTTTCTAGCGTGCCAATCTATAGAGATGTCATTTGAATAACCTATTTAGTTCTTCATGGAAGATCTTTCGTCTCTAGATGTGTCATCTCCTTACTACGAAATTAGGGCTTAAGACGGTTCCACAACACCTGTTCTCGAACCAAACATCAGGATGAAGTGGAATATCCACCTTGTTTGTCTTCTTGCCCTCAACTAAATGTATCCTGCGTCATGTGCATAGAAAGCATAGGGGAAAAGTTGAAACGGTAGTACCGATTGTGTGACCAATTACCTGTAATTTGGTCCTTTTGCCAGCAATTCTAGCGTTTCGGGCTAGACTCGGAACCATTCGGAGCTGCCAAATGGGCTCCTTGAACTTGTGTGGGAAACTGGGAATTGCACAAGTCTGACAAATAGAGACTCGCTGAGATGATGTGAATCTAAAGTTGCTTGTTTCAACCAAGCTTCAGATTGTTCAAAGTTCTGAAACTTGGTGTTTCGTTCTGTGATTCAGTGATTGTGTCTATAAGTCCATTGAGTTCTGAACCCTCTGAGACTTGCTGTCTCTTTGTTTTATGGATCATGAACTTACGACTGCAGCTGAAGCATGAAGGTTTACAAAGATAATCGCCACACTCTAAAAATCAATTTCGTTCCCCGTAGAATCAACACGTGCAAAACAGAAACCACTTCAGTTGTCTTTGCCATCTCGGCAAATGCTTACCTGCTTGGAAGTTTTAGTCTCAGGATAGCACTGCTGGCCTCAAGCGTCTCCGTCTTTTGAAACGAATCAAGCGTTCCGTAGCAAAGAAACAAATGTTTTCTCCTACTTTTTTTCTTTTGCGAATTACAAGAAGTTTTTTCTTTTTTTTCGATTTTGCTGAAGAGTGAATTACAAGAAGTTTTTTCTTTCCTCCCACGCATATATGAGATCAGTACCACCGCGCCTTGTACCGCTCAAGTGTACCATCGGCCGGCGCTTGTGGGTCCGGATCCACTTGCCGGTGACGACGTTGGCACCTCGCGGCCGGGGCACCAGATCCCAGGTCTGGTTGGCGAGGAGGGCCGCGTACTCCTCTTCCATCGCGCGGCGCCAGTGAGGGTCCGCCAAGGCCTCGCGGACGGAAGAGGGTACCGGAGAGATCCCCGTCTCGCAGGCAGTGGCGGAGAGGGCCTGCGGACGGGACGCCTGCCTCGTCACCATAGGGTGAGTGTGACGAGGGTCCCGGTGAAGCAGCGGCGGGTGGTAGACCGGCGTGGTGACACGGGCACCCGTCGGTCGAGGCGGCGGCGATGGTGTCCCCGGCGGAGAGGAGGACACCACCGGCGAGGGGTGACCCTGGCGAAGAAGGGGTCCGGCGGCGGGAGCGGCGGCGGTGGTGGCTCGGGCGGGCACGACGGTGGTAGACGTGCACCGGGCCCGGGCGGCGAGCCGGTGGCTCCGAGGTGGCGCACGTGGCGCTGAGGCGGCTCGAGGCGGTGGCTCCGGCCCCCCCACCGCTCGGCCCCTCCATGGGCGAGGAGGGAGCGAGGGTCGGGAGAGACACTAGCCGCCGGTGAGCCGGGGGCACGACTCCGGCGGAGTACGGTCTTGGAGTACTGCGGGAGACAAGCTGGAAGGTGGCTCGACCACCGCGTCGGTGGGAAACGAGAGAAAATGTCAAGCTCTGTGGAGTGGAAGTGGTGGGAGGAGGGGTGGAGAAGGGAAAACCGGCTCATCGAACACCACATGGCGAGAGATGAGAACCCTACGAGAGGTGAGATCATAGCACCGGTACCCCTTGTGATCCGGGGAGTACCCAAGGAAGACACACAAGGTGGACCGAGGAGCCAGCTTGTGGGGAGCGGTGGCGGTGGTGTTCGGGTAGCACGCACACCCGAAGACCCTAAGGTGATCGTACCGAGGAGGGGTCCTGAAGAGAGCGTGGTGTGGTGTAGGAGGCTGGACGAAGCGACGGAAGGTAGGCGGTTGAGGAGGTATGTGGTGGTGTGCGAGCACTCGGCCCGAAGCGAGCGGAAGTGAGGCTGGAGAAGAAGCGTGCGCATGGTGTCGTTGATGGTGCGAATCATGCGCTCAGCCTTGCCGTTCTGAGAGGAGGTGTACGGGCAAGACATGCGCAACTGGACACCGTGAGAGAGAAAGAACGCACGGGAGGTGGAGTTATCAAACTCACGGCCATTGTCACAATGGACAGCCTTGATGGTGAGGCCGAACTGAGTGGACACCCACGCGAAGAAGTGGAGAATCGCGGGGAAGGCATCGGACTTGGCACGCAAGGGAAAAGTCCACAAGTAATGAGAAAAATCATCGACCACCACAAGATAGTACTTATAGCCGGAAATGCGAGTACGGGCGATGTCCACGGTCGCGCAGTGTACAAGGTCAAAGATGCGAGCCGCATGTGAAGAAGAAGCTGGAAAAAGGAAGGCGAGATTTGTTATCATAGAAATATCATCATGCGTCTTAAGCAAATATAGAAGGCAATCAATTCTTTCGACATCAGTCATCACCGTCTAACCAAATGCTAAAACATGTTCTCTGAACATTCTTAATAAATGCTAAAAAAATGTCAAAAATACTAAAAAATCAAATTGGGACGGAAGAATTAGTAGCGCTTAGTGTCAGTGTCTGACACAATCAAGCATCAAATTGGATTATAGCGGGACTGATAGCAAATTGGGTTCATCCGAGCTGACACATCCTGGGCCCTGAACCAAAACCACACATAGCGTGCGCAATCACAACTCTTCCCCTGCTTCCAAACACTTCCGCTAGCCTTCCAGAGCTTCCAAACCCACGCCGCCGCTCATGTCCGCCGCGCCGGCATCCGCCGCGGCCCCGCCCCGCCGCGTGGTCATCTGCGGCGGCGGCGTGGTGGGCGCGTGCACGGCCTACTTCCTCGCCACCCACCCCACATCCCCGACCGTCCCGACGCTCATCGAGAGGTGCGCCCCGGCGTGCGCCGCCTCGGGGAAGGCCGGCGGGTTCCTGGCGCTCGACTGGTGCGACTCCACCCCGGCGCTGTCCGCGCTCGCGCGGGCCTCCTTCGCGCTCCACCGCCTTCTCGCCGACGCCCTCGCCGGCGCCGACGCCTACGGCTTCCGCCCCGTCCACACCCTCTCCGTCCTCGTCCCCACCCACCCCAAACCCGCCGCCTCCGCCTCCGCCTGGCCGCGGCTCCCGCCCTGGGTCGACCCGTCCGCGTCCGCGGCGCCGCCGAGGGAGCTGGGGACGCCCGACACCACCGCGCAGGTCCACCCGGGCCTCTTCACCAGGGCCGTCCTCGCCGCGTCGGGCGCCGAGGTCGTCATCGGCGAGGTGGAGCGCGTCGTGGCACGGGACGGCCGCGTGGCCGGCGTCGTCGTCAAGGGCCGCGGCGACGACGTGGTGGAGGCCGACGCCGTCGTGCTCGCGCTCGGCCCCTGGTCCGGCCGCCTCGACGTCGTCCGCGAGGTGTTCGACGTGTCCGGGCTCAAGGCGCACAGCATCGTGCTGCGGCCCCGCGAGCCCGAGAAGATCACCCCGCACTGCCTCTTCCTCAGCTACCAGCCGGAGCCCGGCGCCAAGATGCTCGACCCCGAGGTGTACCCGCGGCCCACCGGTACGCGACATTGCTGCCTGCTACCTACCTGCTGAAATTCCCAATTCTTGCACAACCACTATGCTGAATGCCACTATGCTGAATTGCATTGGCCAATTCGCTGCTCTGCGCGTTCAGGGGAGGTGTACATATGTGGGATGAGCAAGGACGAGAACCCGCCAGATGACCCAGCAACGATAACAGGGGAACCAGACTCGATTGCAATGCTGCATAAGATCGCAGGGAAGGTGTCCAGTCAGTTGAAGAAGGAAGAAGGCGCGGAGGTTGTCGCGGAGCAGGCATGCTACCTGCCGTGCACCGTCGACGGGCTGCCTGTCATCGGGGAGATGCCGGGCGTGAAGGGGTGCTATGTGGCCACCGGGCACAGCTGCTGGGGCATCCTCAATGGTCCGGCCACCGGCGCGGCACTCGCGGAGCTCATCCTCGATGGCAAGGCCAAGATTGTTGATCTTGAGCCTTTCAGCCCGGCAAGGTTTCTCAAGAGAAGGAGCAGGCGTGGAGCCTGACTGCCTGACTGTGTGATGTGCTTTGTGTGAATGTTCAGATTCAAGCTTGCTACTGAATAAAACACTCTGAATCTCCCTTTTGCCTTGCTCCTTAGTGCTGAGAGTTGCAAAACATGTATGAGTTAATAAATCATGGATATATACATACATCGAAAACTTGCCAACACCATGATCGGATGTTCATTTAGCTGAGGTTGAGCTCAACAAGTTGTTGCACAGCAGCTATTCTACTTGGTACTTGCACAAGCACAATGTTTCATTGTGGTCAAGTGAAACTCTACTACCGTAAAGAAAGAAGTTAGAAAAAAGGAGGAAAAAATTGACACTAAATGTGAAAGCTTCCCCAATAATCCTATTCCACATAATAATCTGTACGATTCAGACACTGGAAAACATGATTTCAAGACTTCCCCAAGAATGCTAACCATAACCTTATTCTTGAGGCATAATCAAGCACGAGAAGCAAAAAAGTATGAACATAATATTAGAGCTGAAAGCAGTGCAGACACTGGATGAACCTTCATTAACCTCAGTAGATAAGATTGTGATCCCACACAGGTACAAGACTACAAGATAATTTGCCTCCACAAAAACATATGCTGCACTATTCTGACACAGCCAGTGGGCAACTTAGTCTTAGACCAAATAGATAAACATGAGTCTGACTAGGGTTAGGATAGTTTTCATAAGTCAAGTTTCTGTCCTGGATTGACTAGTTTGAGTCCAAGTACAAGGTAACCTTCTTCACTGCTGTGAAGGAAGTCTGCAGCCTCCAGTCTTTCTGCTTCCTGTTCAGGGGCCTTCCTTTCCCAGCTTCTGCTCTGTTTTCCTTGACATCTGCCAGCTTCCAGACACAGTGCTCAGCCTGAGTGTCAACAGACTCGAGCAAGAAGATGCCATCCTTCAGCTGGTTCTGCTTTGACACAAGGTCATTATCGCCTTCAGCAAGGTACTCCACCCTCATAGCCATGTCCTTGAAGCGGTCCAAATCCTTGGGCACCTTCAGAAGCCTCTCTGCACCTGGTGATGATACCTGCAATCATGTCAAAAACTTTTCTGTAAGTAGGTCTGAGCTGCAGCAGCATCCATTGGTTGTCAGTTTGGTTAGGATGCTTGCCTCAAGTGCCAGGTCCAGGGATATTTCACCTCTTTCAATGATCTCATCCAACTTCTGCTTGTAGAGCCTATTGAAATTCTCTATTTCCTCAATATCAGGGCACCCATACCTGTCAATATACCCACAAAAAGGGCAAAGAATAAGATTGACACTTCAATGGAATCATGTTACCTTGATCAGGTTAAATGATACAGAGTTACAGACATTCTGGTGATATATGCAGTTCTGCATCGTTTAAGATCAATAATGCAAGATGCCAAGATGCATTTCACATGAAGTCATAAATTAACAGAGGATATGAGCACACCACCAACCAATAATAAACAGACTGAAGCAAAGTGAATATATACTACAACAATGGATTGGATACAATCATGGTATCACCATAGCAAGCCAAAATACCATTGAATATGTCCACCATAATAAGCCAAAATATCATCAAATATGCGATGGCCAGAGTGCTTAAGGCATCAAATTTGGAAACTGAATTTTGAGACAGCTTCTGTTTTATACCCAACTGCATCTGCATTGGTTAACAGAACCCATTCACACAATTCACTTTCTGAATCAACCCATTTCTGAATCAACCAAGGGCAAGCAGAACACCACAATGAACAAACGAGACCAACAAATGCCTGCACAACAACCAAACAAGAAGGAAGAAAGAAAAACGTTGCTCACACGTTGGTCAGCTTGTCGAGGCGCACATAGACGTATCCCTTGGGCGACACCTTGAAGGCGAACAAGGCGACGTCATCCCCAAAATGGTCGGCGAGAACCTCCTTGGCCGCCACGTGGGCGCGCTCGCCCCACTCGACGCCCCGCAGCGCGACCCCGCCGCCGTCCCCGCCGTCGCCGATCTGGAGAAAAAGCGCAGATGTTCAGAGCCCGCACTTCGCAAGCCGCAAGGCCAAGGACCAGGCCACCAGGGTCGCCGGACCGAACGGAGCTACCTCGGGCTCGTAGCCGTCGTCCTCGCTGTCCTCCCACTCCACCGCCCACTCCGGCGCCCGATCCTCCTCCTCGTCGTCCTCCGTCGTTGCCACGCGCCCGCCGACGCCGCCCCGCGCGCGCGAGGCCTCGCTCGCCAGGAAGCGCGCCTGCGCCCGCACGTGCGCCGCTGCCGCCGCCGTGGTGCGCGGCGCGGGTAGGAGGCGCCGGGAGCGAGAGGCGGGCGGGGAGGGGGATGTGACCGCACGGCTGAGGCTGGAGAACGAGGCGGCGGCGGCGGCCGATGAGAAGGGGCAAGGGGACGCGCGGCGGTGGCATTCCGTCGAGCACCTTGCGAGCAGCGCGCGGAGCGCCCGTGCGCGCGCGGCCGCCATCGGGTCTGGTTCGACGCTGTATTGCTCAGTGAGTCAGTGGGGCGTTTCGGGATCTCTCGACGGGGGTATGGGCTGCTATATGTGGGCTGGGCCCTCGTGGGCTTTCCCTTTGTGCTCGAAAAAAAAAATTAGATATCATTTCTTGTTTTTTTTTTTACAACATTTTTCGTGGTTAGTAGCGTTCAGTACGCTGCAAGGAAAACTGACTTCTTGGGAAGAAACTAATTTTTATTATTAAGCCAAGTAGCTAGACAGCCATTAGCGATTAGGCTTTCCAACAAGACAAGACAAGAGCTAACAAATAGAGAAAAAAAAAACACGAGTTCTTGACAAAAGACCACATGAAAATACTTAAGCACGTAACTAATTTGTAAACATCCGTCCATAATTCCATATATTTGCGAAGATCTCCATGAACGTCATCTTCAATCTTCTATATTTCAACAGGAATTTCGGGGGAGTGTGGGATTAAACTTGAGAACCTTATCCTGTAAGCTGGTGATCCAAGCAAAACTCTTTTGCTTTTCAATATAAAGCAGGGCCAATGGCCTTTAGTCTAAAGAATATTTCAACAGGAGTTAAAGTATCTCAACACATCAAAATAATTTCAACGAAATAAAAGAAGAATCAGATAAGTTAGGTGGAGCTATAAGAGATACAAATACAAAGAGACACAAAGCTCTTGGGCAAATCCTTGATAGACAGCAGGAGGTTGAAGCCACTCGACGCGTGCGGGAGATATTTAGTGCTAGTGTTGGTATATTATTATTTCCATAAACTAGGCTAAAGTTAGCAAGGTATAAATTATGAAAAAAATAATACTAAAAGACTATAATTTTAACCAAAAATTGCAAATAAATTACCCTTACCCGCCATCATATTTGCCATCAAAACATAATTTAAAACCCCCCTTGAATTGGCATCTAAATTACTCACACAGTCATATGACATTAATAGAAGTCCATATTACCCAATTCTCCCATTATTAAAGTTAAAGTAAAATACTCTCTCAAATTTACATCAAATTACCGGCATATCCTATTAGGGAAAAAATTAAAGAACATTAAATTATGTGTACATAACTTTCTACATATGGATACATGAGTTAAGCATGTATGTGTTAAGAGCATGGCGGAAAGCATCAATTCATATCGCTTATAATTCTTTAGTCAAGTGCACATATCCAGCTTACTTATCACACTGCTCTTCAATATCGTGTTTATATTGCTCAGAGTTACTTAGATAATTCAAGGAGGTGATAGTGATACAGAGAACCTTAGAGATAACAAGGCAATAGAAAATTATGCAATCTCCCACTTCTTCTACATCTCAATGAAAGGCGGCAATGGAAACCCCCTTCGGTGCTGAAGGCTTCACTTTGCACTTTCTACTTGGTTTGATAGCAGAAATCCAACTCTGGAACATTGAACAGGTTCGAAAAGTGAAGGAGGTGCAGACGCTATTCAGGCTAACATTCTATTCCCCGATGCTTCCCAATCCAATACAGTTCTGATCCAACCCAAACAAAAACTACTTCAACAAGAGAAAATGGCTGTATGAGTTTGCACGATGTTGCTGCCTCTCTCTCTCTTTCATTCCTTCTCTTCTATGGATTCAGCCTCTTTATATGCTCCAATGAATTATGAGAAGAACACACAAAGGGCTTGTAATTAATCGTTGTGTAAATTGGAACTGATGCTATGCAGAGCTAAGAAGAATGATGCTCTGTAGAGCTAAGAAGAAGTAATTCCCCAAAATTCCAAAATGGAATGGATAAGTCGCCTACATTAAGTTGGAGACCTTCTGTGTACCCTCTGTTCCTCTTTTTGTTTCCTTTCCTAGTTCCTTAATTACCTGCTTCCCTAGACTCTACTTTTCTTCTTTTCTGCTGTAGTCTGTATAAAACTCTCTTTTTAATATATACAGCAGGGGGCTCCTTGCTCCTCCTGTTCTTTAAAAAATCATTGTGTAGAAAAATAGGACTATACAAGAAGAGTCGTTGTCATTACTCTATTAAATAAGAGACATAACCCTTTTTTTTCAAAGAAGGACCTTTTTTGTACTGCTGTAAAATAAATAACATTTATTTCTCTCCTCTTATGTAACAGAGGTAGAGTTTTCTGTAGTACCCTTTCTTTTAAGAAGTATAGTATAATTGTACAGAAAGTAGATGTGTTGATTTTGTGACCTTGAATCATTACTCACACATGAAAAGATAAAAAAAAATGAAACTTATGTCAAACTGAGGAAAAACTTAACAAAGGGCCCCTTAACAAATCATATTTATGGAAGCTTAGCACTACTGTCCTATAACCTAGGGTTTATGGACAAACTCTTGTTTAGAGCTTGTTCGGATAAAACCATCCCCTTTTTAATGGGCACACCGCACACCCAGCCGTTGTGATTTTATTTCTAAATGTGCACACTAGTTCCCTAGGCAGGGGCGTCGCAAAGGTTGAGGTTGGATGGTGGCACAAATAATCTGATCATAACCATTTTGAGTACATGGATCAGTTAAAATCGAAAATATTGCTTCAAAAGTTGATATGGTTCCATATGACCATATGTATGGGGGTGCTGCGCACCACCGTGCATTTCGGTTCTAGCTTTGCCCTGACTCTATTATCTCTCTGCAGAGAGATCACATGCTGAGCGAAAACAACCTGCAAGTCTGCATTGCTTGTCTAATCGCCTCCATTATGTTGATAATAGATAGAGGCGTAGGTAGTCACTCTAGTGTATGCATACAAACAGCTTGTACACATCTTGATCTTTATTCATCTAATGCACTAACTAATAATAAGGAGAAAACTATAATAAAAATAGCACCACACTTTCATAATGTTTCCTCTGATCTGAGATGCTGAAATTGAGCATATTATTACATATATTATTACATATACGAACAAGAAGCTCATTTGATGAAAAAGAGAGAGACTCTGCTCATCTCTCATCCCATCCATAGTAATAATAAATAACCACAACTGAATTGGCACTACATCTACATGTTAGGACTCTGTAATGTACTAGTCGATAAATAAAGGAAGAACAGGTCCATCAAGCAATATATAATTTCTTTATTGATATTGATATTCTGCTGAACTAGGAATTCCCCAAAACAAAATAAATTACGTCTACTAATGTCAATTGAAGGTAAGTGTGAGAGGTGTGTATTCACGAGCCAAGGTGAAAACTGAAAAGTAGAAGAAGCAGACTAGGCATAAACAGTGCATTGCATCTCTTAAGCTGCAGAGAGACTAACTGTATTATTGAAGAAAAGCTATCCAAATAACGAACCAGCACTAGCTCTTGGTCTAGGTGTGTTGGCTGATTTTGCAGTGGAACTAGCTGTTTTCTTGAAGCAGTTGATATATCGTAACTGAAATCTTTTGTTGCTCTGTTGCTGGCCTTCTGGATGTATATACAGAATATCTCACAACACAAGAAGAGAAAAACGCTTCTTTACTCTGCTTGTTTTAGTTTTCTGTCTTAGTTTTTGTAATCTCTGTTGAACAACCTCTTTTATTTAAATAAATACCTGCGGGGGCCCTGCCCCTCCAGTTCAATCAAAAAAAAAAAAAAAAAAGAAGAAGAGAAAAACCACGGAATGCCAGCTCATGGGTTCCTCACAGGATCCAAAAGAGATGCTCTGCTTTCCATCACACATTAGGTTTCAAATAAGAAGAGCACTGCGTTTCCCATGCCTCAAATCTCAATTGATAATAAAAGGCTAAAACTCTGCGCTCGGTTGCATATATAGGTTTCTAATGCAAACTTGTTATGTCGTCAGCAGGCAGATAATAGAATGGCAGGATTCGCGCACTTGCTTAAATGGTTCTAGCTCTGACTTCTTAGCAATTTCTCTAGTATAGCTGAAACCGTTTAGAAAAATATCTAGCAAAACAACTCGGATGAAAACTTTGTCTCAATTTCTATCAAGTTCTTGTCCTTTTACAAATTCAAAACACTAGATAATATTGGAGGAGCCGATTGGAGCGGCAAACTTCGGCTCCTTTGGGCACATTTCACTTTCCCCCTTTGCTTGGGGCGCTCTAGAACTGATCCTACATTCTAGCCAGGTCGGTTGGCACAGTTCGTGAGTTGCAAGGAGCTAATGAAAAAAATGGCGTGAAAAAACAGCCTCGCTCTGAATGCGCTAATGAAACGGTGCGATAGATGCCTTGCGAACTAGCATTCCATTCCCTGGTGCTTCCCAGTCCCATTTAGTAGTAGTAGTAATCTATACAATGCTTTTGATCCAACTGCCTAGGTAGGTTCCTCATTGTGATATGGCAACGGGTATGCACCTTGTTCTCTCACGCTCGCTGATGTGTTCTCTGTTGCAAATGTCACGGCCTTTATAGACCTCAAATACAAACGGTAAGGTCTAAGGGAAACACAAATGGGTGACAAATATCTGCAGAAAGAGTAGGTGGGTTGCATTTCTTTATAGTCAGTTCAGAGAAAATTAAGGATAATAATATGGTCATTTGCTACAAATACAGTATATTATGAGCGATCAGCAAATACTAGCCTACCAACCTGTGCATCGGCACGGGTGAGTAAATAGATGAATGTATGCGGTTTATAAATTAGGCACAAACAGTGCATTGCATCTCTTAAGCTGCAGACAGACCAGTATTCTTAAAGCAGAGGCTGGGATTGTGAAGCTATCCCAGTAACGAACTAGCCCGGTCTAGGTGTGTTGGCTTATTTTGCAGTGGGACTAGCTGTATTCTTGAAGCAGTTGGTCTATCGTAAGTGAGATTTTTAGTTGCTCTGTTTTTATCCTTCTGGCTGTACATACATAAGATCTCACGACACAAACAGAGAAAACCAAGGAACGCCGGCGTGACATGCAATGGATTCCTCACTGGATCCAAAAGAGATGTTCTAGTTACCACCACACGTTAGATTCAATGAAGAACAGCACTGCATTTTTCGTAAATCTGATCTCAGTTGATAACTAAGATAAGAAGAGGCCAAAACTCGAGTGTGTTCAGTCGCAGTCTTGCATAGGTTTCCTTGCAACCCAGTCATGTCGAGAGCAGGAAAACCATGCAAATCTTATGACCTCCGTATTTGGCTGGGCTCAGACTCTTGTTAAAATAGCTCTGGCTCTGTTTCATTAGTATAATCATAACCATTTAGAAAAAAGGTATTTGGTAAAACCTACTCCAATAGATTTTTTTTGTCATAATTTCTATCAAGTTTGTGTAATTTTCATATTCAAAATAGTATATAATATCAAAGGAGCCGGTTGGAGTCAAAAATTTCTGAGCTGCAAACTCTGTTGCTTGGGGCACGCTCAGAATGATCAAATGGCAAGAGGAAGAGGCCCTCGATGGCCTGCCACAGAGAGAATGCGGTGGTGTGTGGTCGACGAATGATGTGGAAGACAGCCTTGGAGATAGTGGTGAAGATCCAGTTGACGATGTAGGAGTCAACCATGCGCCAATCGCTGTTACACTCATCGGTTGGGGTCCGTGAATACTCTCGAGGCCGAACTTGCTGAGTGCAGTCCAAGAAGCAGCGCCATTGGCCATAGTTTTCCTCGTAGATGACCAGTGTGGCAGGGACATGAGAAGGAAAGCGGTGGACTAAGAAGGAAAGAGCGCCGTGGATGTGGAAGCTTTGGCAAAGGGATTGAGAAAAGAATCCTTGGTCACTAATACCTTTTAGATAGGAATAATGATCAAACGAGTACATATATGCGTTACAACAAGGCCTGTCCCCGAGCCTATCTAGGCGAATGGGGCATCAGGCGCGAGAATGCGCGGTCAAACACACTCCATGGAGATCATCGCCGACGTGCTGAAGACCCAACGCTAACTGAGGGAGTAGTTCCGCTGACGCTGGCCAGGAGGTGGTTTGGCACCAGCTCCAGTGCAGGAGTCGCAAGGAGCTGCAGCATTCTAGTCACCGTCTCAAAACTGGATCAGCTGTGACTATTCGAACAATACGCTGACGAAACAGGGCCATACATGCTTTGGGAACTAACATTCCATTCCCCGGTGCTTCCCAATCCCATGTAGCTGGTAATCTATACAAGTGCCTTTGATCCAACTGCCTAGCTAGGTTCCTCGTTGTAATATGGCAAACCTGGTATGCACCGTGTCCTCTCACGCTTACTGGTCTGTTCTCAGTAGCAAATGCCACGGTATTTATAGTCCACAATCACAAAGGGTAAAATAAAAAAAAGACATTTTATTTCCTCTCACTTTTAAGTAACAGAGGTAGAGTTATTTGTAGTACCTTTTCTTTTAAGAAGTATAATTTTACGGAAATGAAAAAGTAGATGTGAGTGTTGATTTTGTGGCAGTGAATCATTAATCACACATCAAAACAGAAAAAAAATGATACACATGTGAAACTGAGGAAAACATTTACGGAAGCTTTAGCACTATAGTTTATGGAGCAACAATGGTCTTCATTAGATTGTTGTTTAGAGCTTGTTCGGATAAACCACCCTCCTTTTCCAATGGCCAGGCTGCTGTTGTCATTTTATTATTTCTCAATGTGCACACTAGTTCCCTAGGCAGGGGCGTCAGAAAGCAGCTAATCTTAACCATTTTGAGCGCATGGATCAGTTTAAATTGAAAATATTGTTTCAAAAGTTGAAATCCTTCTATATGTATGAGAGTGTTGTGCACCACCGTGTATTTCGTTCCTGCTTTGCCTTGACTCTTATCTCCCTGCAGAGAGATCACATACACTGAACAAAAATAACGTACCAATCTGCAGCGCTGTTATTCAGACGTGCTGTAACCGCCTCTAATATGTTGGTAATAGATAGAGGCATAGATATCTTGGTCTTTATTCATCTAATTCACTAACTAATGAGAAGTTCAAAAATTTCTTGAAAAAGAGCACAGCACTTTCACGTTTCCTCTGGTCTGAGATGGAAATTGTGGACATTGTTACATATCGTGTCCATTCAAAACAGTAGATAATATTGAAAGAGTCGGCTGGAGCTGCAAACTTTGGGTCCTTTGCTTGGGGCACTCTAGTACTGATCCTGCATCCTAGCCAGGCCGTTTGGCACAGCTGAGAAGCAGAAGGAAAAGGCGTGAACGGCCTCTTGCTCTGAATGCCTTCCCAAAACTGGATCATTTATGAGTACTCGAACAAGACCTGGATGAAATCCTAGGGCCGTAGATGCTTTGCGAACTAACATTTTATTCCCCGGTGCTTCCCAGTCCCATTAAGTAGTAGTAATCTAGACAGTGTCTTTGATCCTACTCATTGTAATAATGGCAACCGGGTATGCACCTTATTCTCTTACGAACGCTGATGTGTGTTCTCAGTCGCAAAAGCCACGGCCTTTATATATAGACCACAAACACAAAGGGTAAGGGGAACACAAATGAGTGACAAATATCTATAGGAGTAGGTGGGTTGCATTTCTTTCTGGTCAATTGAGAGAAAAGGAGAATAATCGCCGTTTGCTACAAGCATTAGTTGTACATAAATATTATGGGTTTTTCCCTACAATGTGACAAACATAGAGTTTACTATTCAGGAACGCCCAGATAGCAAACTCTAACAAGGCGGCACCCAAGAGGGGGAGCACAGGAAGGGCGGGCATCCGCGCCGCCACACCAACCAATCCGGAGCGGGCGCGCGACCATGGCCGGGGAGGCAGCCGACAATGGGGCAAGCGCAGCAGGAGAGAAGGGAGTAGGGGTGCTGGAAGCAGAGGGAGGCGCGAGGGAGGGGGCCAGCACTGCCTGGCACGCCGGGGGATGCACTGGGGCAGGGCAGCGGAAGCGAAGTGCAGATGCATGGCCTTCGAGTGTTTCTTTAGTTTTGGCTGTTCCGTAGGTGCTGCAGGATGGGTCTTTTAGCTCCTCATGCCGCTGTAGTCGTGCTGTAGCTCAACACCTTGAGATGTCGGCTTTAGACTTCTTCGGATCACGTGGTTGGCTTTCAAATAGACATGTTGGTTTTGCGTAGTCAAGAACTTCTTTATTTCCTGCTATTTTGTGAGACTTTTGCGTTTGCCCTAGCAACGCTTTAGAGTATGTTTTAGAGTTGTAATAATTAGCCTGATTCTATCCTTGATAGATGAAGCCGGATATTTATTTATCCTTTATCTAAAAAAAAAGGTGCTGCAGGATGGGTGCCGATGGGCCACGAACCTCCTGCAAGGATGCAGAGCGATGGGCTTAACGGGCATGGATGTTGGTGGCCGGTATTACTGTAGGTGAACAGGAAACCAAGACTGAAAGAAACCCGTTACTGTTAATGTACATTAAATCTCACCAGCAATAAAGAGTCTCTATAGATGTAGATGTATGCTCGGCTTCACCAAGTGTCGCGACTTCCTCCTCCTCCTTGACTTGGCCGATACAATCTTCATCACTCTCTTTACTCTGTGTACTCTTGCTCTTTTCACGTAAGCGACATGAATCACCCATGTGAAGATTTCCTCAAAAAAATCACCCATGTGAAGAGCTCTGCCTTACTCGATCCATTAGTGACAATTCTTCTTGATCGACATTCACCTCCCTTGGCCCATCGGTGCAAACCTTGCTTAACCTTTACCCTTTATTTATTTGCTGCCGACCATCACCACCATGTCCCACTACAACACTTCACAAAGCAAGAGGCACAACACAAGATAAGTTCTCCCACGTAATACAACACTACATCACCGATTAGCCAGTAGCATAATTAATCATATGAGTTAAAGCATGCCAGAAACATCTATCAATTCATCTTGACAATCACTTATAATTCTTTAGTCAAGTGCACATATCCTCTTCTTGTCCAGTACAGACATAACTGATAGAAAACTATTTTTTTTTTGGAGGACCAGCTTCAAGAGCATGTCGGATATGTATTAACAGAGATGAAAGTTTACAAAAATAATTAAAAAACCAAAACCCTAACGAAGGAGGCAACAAAATAGAAATCAATTCTAACTTCATCAGTGGGAGACCGGCCGGTGTTGACACCATTGAATAGCTGACAGCACCTTCTGAACTGCATCTGCTCAATAGAGGCGTAGGTAGCCACTCTAGTATATGCATACAAACAGCTTGTACATATCTTGGTCTTTATTCATCTAATTCACTAACTGAGAAGTTAAAAATTATCATAAAAAGAGTACTGCACACTTTGATGTTTCCTATGATCTGAGATGATGGATATTGTTACATATACGAACAAGAAGTTCTGAATCCAATTGAGTTCATTTGATGAAGAACGGATTTTTTTTTGACAGAATGAAGAACAGATTCATCTAGTGATATATTCTGCTAGGAACTTGTTCAGCCATCGTTTTTTGTAACCTTTCTTTTCATTTTCATATTTGCTTTTCTAATAAAATTCCGGCAAATATTTTGCCACCTTTCTAAAAAAATATTCTGCTAGGAATTTTCTGAAACAAAGTAAATTACAATCTAGAAATGTCAAGCGAAGGTGACACTAGGCACAAAGAGTGCTTTGCCTCTTCAATAAGGTGCAGAGGGACTTGCTGTATTCTTGACGCAGAGGATGAATGCCTTCCCGAAACTGGACCATCCTTTGAGTACTTGAACAACACACTAGATGATTTGAGGACTAACATTCCATTCCCTGGTGCTTCCCAGTCGCTTTAGTAGTAGTAGTAGTAATCTATACAGTGCCATTGATCCAACTGCATAGCTAGGACCCTCATTGCTTGTAATATGGCAACTTTTCTCTGTTGCAAATGCCACGGCTTTTAAAGACGACAAACACAAAGGGCAGGTAAGGGAAACACAAATGGGTGACAAATATCTGCAGAAAGAGTAGGCGGGTTGCATTTCTATCTTGTCAGTTCAGAGAAAAGGAGAATAATGGCCGTTTGCTACAAGTACTGTATATTATGAGAGATTAGCAAATACTGCCCACCACCCTGTGCATCTGCACGGGCGAGTAAATAAATGAATGCCTGAGGTTTATAAATTAGGAGCAAACAGTGCATTGCATCTCTTAAGCTGCTGAGGGACTAGTTGAATTTTTGAAGCAGAGACTGGGATTCTGAAGCTATCCCGGTAATGAACTAGGTCTAGGCGTGTTGGCTGATTTTGCAGTGGGACTAGCTGTATTCTTGAAGCAGTTGATCTATTGTAACTGAGATCTTTTGTTGCTCTGCTGCTGGCCTTCTGGATGTATATACACAAGATGTCAAAACACAAACAGAGATGCTCTGCTTCTCATCACACGTTAGAGCACTGCATTTTCCATGCATGCCTCTGATCTCAACTTTTTGGATGCAATCCTCTGATCTCAACTGTTAACTAAGATAACTAGAAAAGAAGAGGCTAAAACTTTGATATTCAAACAGTAGATACTATTGAAGGTGCCAGTTGGAACCACAAATTTCTTAGATCTTAGCTGCAAACTCTGGCTCCTTCGCTGGGGGCGCTCCACAACTGATCCTAACCAAGTGGTTTGGCACCGCTTGCAGGAGTCGCATGGTCGTATGGGAAATCTGAGAAGCTGAAGGAAAAGGTGTGCCAGACGGCCCCTTGATCTGAATGCCGTCCCGGAGCTGGTTCATCTATGAGTACTCGTACAAGACCCTGATGAAATATTGGGGCCGTAGATACTTTGTGACCTAACATTACATTCCTCGGTGCTTCCTAGTCCCATTTAGTAGTAGTAGTAGTAATCTATACAGTTCCTTTGATCCAACTTCATTTCCTAGCTTAGGTTCTTCATTGTAATATGGCAACCGGGTATGCATCTTGTTCTCTCACGCTCGCTGATGTATTCTCTGTTGCAAATGCTACAGCCTTTATAGACCACAAACACAAAGGGTAAGGGAAACAGAAACACAAATGGGTGACAAAATATCTACAGAAATATTAGGTTGGTTGCATTTGTTTCTAGTCAGTTTAGAGAAAAGGAGAATAATTGCCATTTGCTATATATTACGAGAGATTAGCAAATACTGCCCATCAACATGTGTATCTGGATGGGCGAGTAAATAAATGAATGCCTGAGGTTTATATATTAGTATATTTTTTTATCCGTAGTGACTATTAATCAGCGTAAACAAGTTGTTCGTAGTAAGGCCCCATTCTCTTAAGCTGTTGAGGGACTAGTTGTATTCTTGAAGCAGAGGCTGGGATTCTGAAGCTATCTCAGTAACGAACTTTTAGCTCTAGCTCTAGGTGTGTTGAATGATTTTGCAGTGGGATTCGCAGTTGGCTATCATAACTGAGATCTTTTGTTGCTCCGTTGCTTTCTTTCTGGTTCTACATAAAGTCTAACGACACAAACAGAGAAAAACCATGGAACGCGGGCGTGATAGGCAATGGATTCCTCACTGGATCCAAAAGAAACGCTCTGCTTGCCCAGCACACATTAGATTTTAAAGAAGACGACCACGTACTGCATTTTCCATGCTTCTGGGCTAAAACTCAGTTTTGTGGTTCCTTCAAAAAAAAAAAAAACTCAGTTTTGTGGAAAGCAGGCAAACTATGCAAGGCCTATTTGGCAGGGCTCAGGCTCTTGTTTAAATAACTCTGGCTCTGTTATAGCAGCCGTAACCGTTTAGAAAAAAATGTTTGGGAAAACATACTCCAATAGAAATTTTGTCGCTATCAAGTTGGTGTTATTTTCTGAAGGACCGGTAACGGCGACCAGAGGGGGGGTGAATGGGAGCCGTAAAAATTTCTTTCGAAACTTTCACGTCCTAGGCCCAAACAAGCAACCCCAAAATGCGACGCTCAAATTCGTAATGATCACGACCCTAATGAGAGGGTGGATGTTCCCTAGGAACACAGCGGATCACTACTCAGATAGCGGAAGAAACGGAAAGACAATCGGAGCACAAGCGATCGCAAACCGGAGAAACTGGCACTGTCAGTTCAACGGCGGACTGTCCGAGCTCTCTGACCGGACAGTCCGGGTCGGACTGTCCGCAGGTATGGGTCGGACTGTCCGCAGGCAAACTTCCAGAAATCAAACAGCTCGGGATAGAATCTCGGACGAACACCAGGTTTTGCACGTCGGACGGTCCGCGCTCGGAGGCCGGACTGTCCGCCTATAATTCCGCATCCGGCGTCGAACAGACATTGAGAAAAACCGGCGAAGACCCGGACTGTCCGCGTCACACGGCCGGACTGTCCGCGGTTCAAACTTGAAGAACAGAATTGCTTGGAACAGATTCTGGACACAGTCACAAAAAGACCGCCGGACTGTCCGCGTCACGAGGCCGGACCGTCCGCGGTACAACCTGGGAAAACGGACCGAAAGAGACCAGTTCTGGACTCAGCTTGACCAAGACCTGCGGACTGTCCGGAGCACAAGGTCCGGACTGTCCGAGGTCCGGACTGTCCGCGTGTACAACGCCGGACTGTCCGCGATCCCAGAAACTGAATCGCCCAAAAATCGCCTCCTCCAAGATCCGTCCCTAACTCATTCAAATCGAAACCTCTTGCAACCAAATTTGGGGATGTTGTTGCTTATGCAGAGGAGAGCCTATCTTCAAAAGATCATCGGCCAATTTGAAGTGAGGAGGGAGAAATCAAGAAGGGGTGGAAAAACTCGTTCTTGAGCGACCGGAGAGGAAATCGCGTGGATCTTTGATCTCAAGAGGAACTAGCACGATTCCTTCGGTGGAAACATCACTCTTGTGTCATAGATCGATCCAACGCAAGAAGAATGACTCGAATCGGTCAAGAAACGAAGAAATCATGCGAAGAACAAAGTGCCCAAAAGTCAACTCGGGAAGAACACAAAATCCATCACAGAGACACAGGCACAGATGATTTAATCACAGAGGAAACAGCTGAGACTCGGCGCTCAGCTTGCCATACACGCTGGTTCGAGTACAAATCACAGATTTGCAGACCTCTCTCTCACAGCATCTAGAGGAAGGGAAAAACCTAAGGGAAAATGGAAATAGCTGAGGTGAGGGGGAAGGGAGACCCTCATCCTTTATTTATAGGGGCAAGTCTATTTTACATTCCTTCTTTGCCCTTGGATACATGAAGAGCCACACCACTTAGCCAGGGGCATAAGGGTCCAACTCAGGCTTCACTTGATCCGACGGCCACCGCGCCTCCTCACCGGTAGCCTTGCTTCCAAGCAATCTCCCCCGATGCCGCCACGTGTCGTCCGTCCGCACCGGGACCTCCGCCCCGGTTTTGAGGTGCAAACCGGGAAACCCGCCGCCGATGGTTTTGAGGTGAAACCACCAAACCCTCCGCGAGTAGCGTAGCCCATACGCATCCCCCGCCGTGTACACTTGCGCTCGTCGATGTCCCTACGGTCGCCCACCACGGCCGGCCACCCGGTCCTCGGGTCCTCGATCCAAGCCTCACGTCCGCTTTCACCGCACCCGGTCCGTCGCCACGGCACGCCCTACTTGATCTTCACCGACCGTCGACCACCGTCTCCGAGCTCGACACCTGCAGACAACATGAGCCAAGAGACACCATTGTTTGACACGTATCCGCGTGCCATCGGTTAGTAATAACACACACACGCCTTGAGTTGGCATGTTGACAATCACTCATCACACAAAGGTCCACACAATGGTTATGGTAAAAACCATGTGTCCTCAATCTCCCCCTTGATGAGTGCATTGTCAACACCAACACAAACCAGAGACAACCCATCCAAATGACCAAGAGCCAAAGACAAGCAGAAAATAGGTCATTTGCAATGAGCAAAGCAAAGTCACAACTTGGTCCCCAAAGACATGGGCAACGGCTCGACGCGACCAAGAAAACCAAAGCTAGCCCTCAAGAAGAGGCAAAAGGCTCAACACCACTAGCCAGGCAAAGAAAACCCGAAGAACTTGACTAGACCCTCAAGAAGAGGCAACGGCTCAACACATCTAGCAAAAACAGCTCAAACCGGAGTGCAACTCCCCCTTGACAAATGCATCCTCACCAATGAACTCTCTGGATTTGTGAATGTTTCTCCCCTTGTTGGCACATGCACTTATCAAGATTGAGACAAAAGAGATCGCAACTCCCCCTCAAATCATGCCATGAAAGAAATGCAAAATGACAGAGCTTCACAAGTATAGCAATTTGAGTACATGGATGATCTAGCAAGTATGGCAAGTGTATAGCAAATGGCACAAGACAAAACCAATGCTCAAGCTGATCAAGTGGTACGGAGTATATGAAACATAAGCATTTGATCGGGTGTTGGGCATTTTATAAAAGGTGTTCACCAAAAAGAATAGCACCGGCACATATAAGCAGGAGATCAAACAAGTGCTAACACATGTATACAAGAGTGAACTACCCCATATAACGGTCACACATCATATCTCAAAGATACACTTTGAGCACTTGTAACTACAACATTGATCGAGTTAAAACAAAAGTAGTTAACAAGGTTTCATTGAGACATGTGAGAACGAGAGGATCAAACCGTCCGCCAAAAAGATTGTTTTTATCATGTTTTTCAACCACGCCGAGTTCATCCCTTAGTGCAAGTGGGAAGCTATCTCGTCACGAGTGGTTGTGGACTAGCACTACAATACCCAAGTTCATCTCACTCGAATGAATGAGAAGCAATCTCGTGACATTGCCGTGGGACAGAAAAGATCCAACTCAAAACTTTCCATCATTTCTTAGCTTAGACATCAAGTTTTAGCATAAGATTATCAAGAGATCCGAGCTAAGTGAATGACTCAAGAAACATGAGACATAGCAACTCAAGCATACACATGAAAGCAACAAGGTTCTCACAAAACCTACACATGCTAGTTGCCATCTCAAAGGTGAACAATTTTCGAGTTGCATCAAGATTTAAGCAGATTCACATTTATAAAACAGGCTTAGCTCATAACATGTAACAAGTGATCAGAAGAAGCCTAAGCCGCAAGCTCCAAGTGACATACACAAGACATACTAGCAAGAGCATGAATGTAATCAAAACTGCTATAGTAATGAAGCTCAACAAAGATAATATGATACAAGATGATATGCAATATGATACACATGTAAAGCCAAAGAAACAAAAGCAAAGAAGAAAGCCAAAGATCATACTATACATCAAGAAACGGCTACCCTACTCTAAAAAGGGTAGCAAATGCCCAACTCCGCTCTCAAGTGGGCAACCGGGTTTGATCGAGGGGCTTTGTGAAGATGTCGCCGAGCTGTTCATGGGTTCTTACAAAGTGAAGGTCTATGTCTCCTTTCTCTTGGTGGTCTCTCAAGAAGTGATACCGGATCTCAATATGCTTGGTTTTTGAGTGGAGTACGGGGTTCTTAGCAACGCTAATGGCACTAGTGCTGTCACTGAAAAGAGGCACTTTCCTAAAGTTCAACCCATAGTCTCTCAAGGTAGCAACCACCCAAAGCAACTGAGAACAACACGCAGCAGCAGCGACATACTCAGCCTCACAAGTGGATTGGGAAATAGAAGACTGTTTGCGAGAAGACCAAGAGATCAACGATGAACCCAAAAACTCACAAGTTCCCGAAGTGGACTTTCTCTTAATTCGATCACCCGCATAATCAGCATCAGAATAACCCGAAAGAGAAAGAGATGAAGAGGTCGAGTACCATAGACCAAGCTCGGGAGTGAAGCGAAGGTACCGTAAGATGCGTTTGACAGCCTGCCGATGCGAAGTGCGCGGTGAAGACTGGAAGCGTGCGCAAAGGCAGACGGCGAACTGGATGTCGGGCCTTGTCGCCGTCAGGTACAGCAATGACCCGATCATGCTGCGGTACTCCTTCTGGTCCACGACTTCTCCTTCTAGATCGGCATCCAAGGCAGTCGTGGTCGACATGGGAGTTTGAAGTGGCTTGGCATCACCCATGTCGAAGCACTTCAGAAGATCCTTCGTGTACTTGCCTTGATGTACAAATGTCCCGTCTCGAGTTTGCTTGATTTGCAAACCGAGAAAGAACGTCGCTCACCCATCATGCTCATCTCGAACTCCCGCTCATCATATCTGAAAACTTTGCAACAAGAGCATGTGACGAACCACCAAAAATGATGTCATCGACATAAATCTGCACCAAGAGAGTGTCACTGCCATGCTTGAGGAGAAACAAGGTTTTGTCAACCGACCCCATGGTAAAACCCTTGCCCAGCAGAAAGGACTTCAGTCGCTCATACCACGCTCTCGGGGCTTGTTTGAGACCATATAGGGCTTTGTAGAGTTTAAAAACATGGTCGGGATGCTTGGGATTTTCAAAGCCTGGGGGTTGCCTCACATACACCTCCTCATCTATGTACCCATTCAGAAAAGCACTCTTTACATCCATTTGATACAGCTTGAAACTTTTCGAAGCTGCAGGCTAGGAAGATCCTAATGGCTTCTAAACGGGCAACAAATGGGTGCAAAGGTTTCCTCATAATCTATCCCCTCTTTCTCGACAAGTACCCCCGAGCAACCAACCTAGCCTTGTTTCTCACCACAACCCCATCCTCACTCTTGTTTGTTCTTGAACACCCACTTGGTTCCTATGGGATGACACCGAGGTGGAGGTGGTACTAAAACCCACACTTGGTTTCTCTCAAAGTTCTCAAGCTCCTCATGCATGGCATTTACCCAACTGATCGGTTAATGCCTCAACCACTTCTTTGGGTTCGAAATTTGCAACAAAAGCGGGGAATGTGCAAAGTGCGAAATCTCATAAGATCCGTTGCGAGTGACCCGCTCATTTATGTTACCGATCATGGTTGAAGGAGGATGGCGATGCTGAATGTGTCGTGGTGCTTCCCTTGATGAAGACACCTCCCCCTCAACAACCGGAGCTCCCTCGGAGTGCGCTCGGAACAAGCCGAGGAGCCGGTCGTACGGCCCCCATGTGGTAGAGGATGTAGCGGTGGGGCCGTCAACCGAAGTAGTCGTCGCAGTGGTCAACTGGGGCAGCCGGTGGAGTCGGCTCGGGATCACCCCAATCGGCATCGTCCCGCTCCTCCTCCACAAAATACTCTTGTTCATCTCCTCATCACCCGCACTTTCAAAGACGGGAGAAGAACAATGTGCGGTCTCGTCGAAGGTGACTTCACAAGTCTCCATGACACGGTTAGTTTCAAGGTTAAGTACTCGATATGCATGCGAATGAGAAGCATAACCAAGAAAAATCCCATCAGAAGATCTCGATTCAAATTTGTCTAAGTTTCCCTTCTTCAAGATAAAGCACTTGCAGCCAAACACGCGAAAATGGCTCACTTTGGGCAAACGACCAAACCGCAACTCATAAGAAGTCTTCTTTGCAAAAGCTCGAAGGAAGATGCGATTTGAAACATGACAAGCCGTGTTGATTGCTTCAGCCCAATAGCGCCTAGGAGTCCTATGCTCATCAAGCATCGTCCTGGCCATCTCAACAAGGGTCCGATTCTTGCGTTCAACAATCCCATTTTGCTGTGGGACATATGGCGAGGAAAACTGATGTTCAAGACCTATGGATGAGCAAAAGGTCTCAAAATGAGTGTTCTTAAATTCAGTGCCATTGTCATCGCGAATAGCTCGCATGGCATGCTTTGGCAACTCATTTTGCAACCTCAAGATCAAGTCATGAACATGAGTAAAAACCTCATCTTTACTTTCCATGAAAAAGACCCACGAATAGCGAGAAAAGTCATCAACAACAACCAACACGTACCACTTTCCACCATCTCGACCGAACCCGAGCCGGACCTACGGTGTCCATATGTAAAAGCTCGCCGGGTCCCTTGGTCATCACTTGGTTCACAGGAGAATGAGAAGCTGCAATCATCTTCCCGTGACGGCACGGGTGACAAACAAGATCCTTCTCAAACTTGAGCTTGGGCAAACCTTGAATTAGATCAAGTGAGCTCAATCTTGCAAGCAAGTCGAAACTCAAGTGACCAAGTCTGCGGTGCCACTTCCAGAGCTCTGAGGAGGAGCTAGCCACCAAACAACGGGAAAGGCCAAATGATCGAGAAAAATCAGCACGAAACACTTTCCCAAAAGGCACAATCTTGCAAACGAGGTTCTCCTGAGCATCAAGAACACGGCAAAGTCTTGGCTTAAACCGAACCCCAAAACCGTCATCAAGAAGTTGAGAAAGAAAGCAGATTGAAGTGCAAATTTGAAACCAAGGCCACATCCTTAAGCACAAAGTTCTCATTCGACGGATGGACCCACGTGAAAGCACTTTACCCTTCCGTTATCCCCAAATGTAATGTATTCACTACACTTCATTTGGGTGAGGTGGAGAACCATTTTGAGTTCCCGGTCATGTGTCGAGAGCAACCGGAATCTACTAGCCACGTGTTCTCCACCCCTTCATCCCGCATCAATAGCGAGACATGGGATGAGCAAATGATCCAACACCGGGGTTAGTAAACTGAGGAGAAAACCAGTGTTGGCTCATTCGCCCACGAGAGGTGTTAGCAAAAGCATCACGCATGCCATGTCCCATTTGAGTAGAGCGATCACCACGATGAGAAAAACGTGGTCCGCTCATCCTGTAAGACTGAAAGCCACGGTCACGAGATCCAAGGTCATAAGAAAAACCTGAACCCCGTCGGGCACGACCACCTCGTGGTCTCACACCTTGAGGCCTAGGTCCTTGAGGTGTTGCACCTCTTGGCCTAGCACCGTGCCTCGGAAACGTGGAGCAAACACACCATGAGTAGAGTTATTGAAAATCTCATACTCATGCCGCTCATCTCTCTTCCTCCGAAAGCAAAACTCAAACAAGTGACCATCATGGTGACAGTAATCACAGTGATACACCTCTCTCTTGGGTGGTGGTTTACTCACTCTCTCATGGGTATGGGTCACTCTTTGGGTTTGCTTGTTCTTTGGAGGGGGTTTAATAGAGATGTCGGGAAGTGTGTCAAGTGAGTTCCTTAGGTGGTTTGGCTTGGGAGTCCACACTTGCTTTGGAGGTGAAGCTTTGGGAGGTTCCTCAAACACACCATCTTTCACATTGGGCTTGTTAGGTGTGGTGGGGTGATTTTGATCAACTTGGGAGTGGTGGAAGGCTTGGTGGATTTTTCGATGCACTCGGACCACCGTGATCACCAACCTTACCAAAAACATATTCACCCTTCCCACCCGTAGCAAAGCCTAAACCCGTTGTGTCGCGCCCTCTTGAACCGACTCATCATCATGCCAAGCTGCGGTTCACTGCAAGACAACCAACTGAGCATGGACCGAAGATTTGTGATTTCTTCTTCGGCCCTTTTCTTGTCATGCCTACAAGAGCCTAGTTCTAGTTCCAAAGCTTCACAACAAGCACATCTAGAAACTTGACTAGTTTTCTCTAGCATGGCAATCTTAGTTATTTTCTCACCAAGCTCAGACTTCAACTCATCACAAGATTTGCAAGGACTCACAGAGACAGACTTAGCCTTAACCTCATCAGGCTCATCTACCAAAGCCACATACTTGGACTGCACATCAGCTAGGTTCGCCATATGAATGGCACAAGCATCACATTCATACTCATCAGAGATGTGCACAGTCTCCCTAATAGACTCTAGCTCTTTGACAGCAAGCAACCACTTAGCCTTGAAATCTTTTCTCTCACGAGCAGCAAGCTTAAGCAGAGCATCTTGTCTAAGCAAAGTGGTAGTCAAGCTATCAACCTCAGCAGCAAGAGATTCAAGAGTTTGTTCTACCTCAGGCTCGGTGTCGTCGTTCTTCTCAATGCTTGGGGTAGACTCATCGAGCGCCATGGTGCAAAGAGCCTCCGTGCTTGGAGTCGGCCGAAGAAGCACAGCCCGTTGAACTTGTTCTCGACCTTCGCTCGGCCTCATCATCACTTGGAGGTGAGCCGCCGTTGGAGTCGTCGTCGAGATCGGCCGAGGGATGCGAGGAAAGCTCGCCGCCTTGCCTCTTGCTTCTCAAAGTACTTCTTCTTGATGACTTCCTTGTCGAATCCTCCCTTGTACTTGTACTTGTACTTGGGTGCAGAGGACTCGTGCTTGTCCTTGCGCTTGCTGTAGTCGTTCTTGTTGTTGTAGTGGTTCTTGTCGGCCTTGGGACAAGCTTGGCGACGTAGTGGTCGGGATCTCCACACCCGAAGCATCCTTGCTTGGTGATGCCACGCCGGCGATTCAAACGGTTGTTGTGAAACCGTGAGAACCGGCTAATCACCAAGGCGAGCTCATCGTCCCCAAGAGCCTCCATCTCGCTCCTCCGTAGCCGAGACCGAGAGAAGACGGGGCAAAAGACAAATTTCGTGAAGGGTTAGTCAAAGAAAATGAACCTCCCGCACGAGACCAAAGCCATGGTAGGGGTGCACGGATTTCTGATCCTCGCCTGCGTCTGGTGGTCAATCTCGGTGGACTTGAGCTTACTGAACAGCTCATCCACAGTGAGAGTCTCATAGCCGGGCAATTCGATGATCGCCGAGACCTTTACTTCCCAAACCCTCCGATCTAGAGCATATAGAAGCTTAAGCGCTCTCTGATGATCGTCATAGGGCATCTGAGGGTGGTTTGCCCTCATCTTGTTCACGATGGTTTGAAAGCGAGTGAACAAAGAATCAATAGATTCACCATCGGTTTGAACAAAGTTCTCGTACTCTCTCTTGTGTGTCTCATAGAGTCTGGTCTTGACATGAGCAGTACCCTCATGATATTTCTGCAGTCTAGACCAGATCTCTCGAGCAGTATCACAATCAGAAACACACTCAAATTCTTCCATAGAAAGAGCAGAAAATAAGACAGATTCCGGGTGTTGTTCGCCTTGTGTTGGTCGATCCGTGCTTGGTCAACACGGGCAGCAAGTACCACGTAGTCCACATTCTCACAGATCTCCCAAACACGCGAATCAATCCCTTGGAGATGCGCGACATGCGGATCTTCCAATAGGGATAGTTCTTGCCATCGAAGTGCGGTGGCTTTCCAAGCCCACGGTTCTCCATGATGTCGCTTCGGGGATCACGGACCGATTAAGGTGAAGTGATCCTTAACCGGCTCCGATACCAATTGAAGGACCGGTAACGGCCGGGGGGGGTGAATGGGAGCCGTAAAAATTTCTTTCGAAACTTTCACGTCCTAGGCCCAAACAAGCAACCCCAAAATGCGACGCTCAAATTTGTAATGATCACGACCCTAATGAGAGGGTGGATGTTCCCTAGGAACACAGCGGATCACTACTCAGATAGCGGAAGAAACGGAAAGACAATCGGAGCACAAGCGATCGCAAACCGGAGAAACTGGCACCGCGGTTCAACGGCGGACCGTCCGAGCTCTCGACCGGACAGCCCGGGTCGGATCGTCCGCGTGTGTATGGGTCGGACTGTCCGTAGGCAAACTTCCAGGAAATCAAACAACTCGGGATAGAATCTCGGACGAACACAGTTTTGCACGTCGGATCGTCCGCGCTCGGAGGCCGGACGTCCGCCTATAATTCCGTATCGGCGTCGAACAGACATTGAGAAAACGGCGAAGACCCGGACTGTCCGCGTCCACATGGCCGGATGTCCGCGGTTCAAACTTGAAGAATGTAATTGCTTGGAAAGATTCTGG
Source organism: Themeda triandra (assembly GCA_018135685.1). Lineage (NCBI taxonomy): Eukaryota > Viridiplantae > Streptophyta > Magnoliopsida > Poales > Poaceae > Themeda > Themeda triandra. Next base: position 153,595 of record JAENPR010000176.1, read on the forward strand.
ACACGCCACAAAGACCGCGACGGATCCGCGCTCACGAGGCCGGACCGTCCGCGGTACAACCCGGGAAAACGGACCGAAAGAGACCGTTCTCGACTCAGCTTGACATTTTCATATCCAAAATAAGAAGCCGGTTGGAGTCACAAATTTCTAGTTGGGAAATTCTGTTACTTGGGGTGCTCCTGAACTGATACTGGCTATATAGAGGAAGAATGACCAAAGTACAAGAGGAAGAAGCTCTCGAATGTGCACAGCCAATGAACGATCTGGAAGACGGCCTTGGAGACAATGATGAAGATCAGGTTCACGATGCGCCACTCTTCATTACGCTACTTGGACGAGGATGGCGAATGAGCATGATTCTCGAGGTTGAATTTTCCGAGCGTGGACTCGAAGCAGCAGCACCATTGTGCAGCCGATGCCCAGCCTGCTGGGGACGTGGGAGCGAATGGAGATTGCCTGGAGCACGGCGGCGGAGGCTGGGTCGACAGGCACCGAAGGAAGCCACGGAGTGACTACTTGAACAAGGAGCTCCAAGTGGTCGTTTGGCATAGCTCCAGTGCAGGAGTCTCAAGGAGTTGAAGCATTCTTGACCACTTCTTGAAACTGGATCAGCCGTGACTGCTCCAACAACACGCTGACAAAACATTTTTTTTGACACGAGGGCAACCCCCATTTCCATTAATCAAAACGGAAATATAGTTTTTGTTTCGGAGTTTGCGGGAAGCAAGAAGAGAGAACAGTTCAGGGTTACAATTATTGAGAGGTACCATAACAGCTAAACCTCCAAGCGAGAGAGCTAAAACAAGTAAACTGTTTTAACAAAAGGCTTCAACTGTTGTTCTCCTCAGCACCAGTCGGCTCTCCCATGATCTTCTTCACTCATGGTCATCTTCAGTGGCATCCTCCAACTGCAGTCGCGGTTTCTTCTTCTTCTGCTCGGCGACAAGCCTTGAGGCAATCTCCAGCATTGCGTTGATCCCGGCGTCGAAGCTCTCCCTTTCACCTTCTATGAAGAGTCCTGCCCAGTAACTCATGAGCGCACAGGCAAAGCATACAATACTCGCAGGATTTAGCAAAGGTTTCCCTTCAAAACAGGTTGCATTGCGCGTTTTCCAAATGGCCCAGCATATCGCTGCCACACCAGTGGTATGAAACTGAGAACCATTGGGCAACCAACGTTCACACCAAGCCCAACACTGGAGGAAATTACTAGGGATGTTTGTAGCCCCAATTGCATGTGCTACAATGGCCCAAACAGCTTTAGCAGTGCTGCACCTGAAGAACAGGTGATTAATATTTTCATCATCGTCACAAAAGGAACAAGATGGGGAACCTAACCACTTTCTTTATATCAAAATATCTTTAGTTAGGATAGCATTGTTCAGCACTAGCCACAAAAAGATTTTCACTTTTGGGGGAATTTTCCCTTTCCAAATCCTTTTATGATAAGGACCACCCTCATTATTTGTTAGGGCCTTATAAGTTGATTTGACTGAGAAACTATTACTATTTTCCAATCCCCAATAAGGTTGGTCTTTTTCCATGGTCAAAACCAAATGTTCAATTTTGCTACAAATAAACTCCCAATCTTTTAACAGGTCATCAAATAACCATCTAGTGAAAGAAACACAGTGGGGCATTGTTTTAGTCAGATATACAGATACAAAAGGCTGCTCACAGATCTTGAACAGTTTTGGAAATACTTGGATCATAGGCTCATTACCAAGCCACCTATCTTGCCATAGAAGAGTGTTTTTACCATCCCCAATTTTCATTTTCCTTCCCTGGAGATATATCTTTTTAATCTTCAATAGATCATACCAAATGGTAGAATCAACTTGTTTATGAGTAATCAAACTAATTGACTTGCCTTTCAAATACTTATAATCCACAATCTTTTGCCATAGGCCATTTTCAGTTTCAAGTTTCCACCACCACTTACAAAGCAAACTTAAATTCATTTTTCTTATGTCCTTGATGCCCAGCCCTCCTTTTTTCTTGTTTTTTACAAATCACACCCCATTTTACAAGGTGGTACTTCCTTTTAGTACCCCCCTGCCAAAAGAATTTCCTTCTCATCTTATCAATATTCTTTATTGTAGTTAGGCAACAGATAGATTGACATATGATACACACCAGTATTATTCATGCTTGTGTTAATGAGAAGGGACCTGCTAGCAATAGACATGCAACTATCTTGCCAATTGCTTAACCTATTGGCATGCTTTTCCTCAAGAGGAAGCCAGTCACAAACATGTAATGTACTGGGACAAAAAGGAACACCAAGATATTTAATGGGGAACTTCCCTGTTTGACAGTTGAAGACATCAGCATAAGCTTCAGTCCAGTTTTGTTCATCATTTAGCACCAAAACTTCACTCTTATGGAAGTTTATTTTGAGGGCTGCGGTTAGCTCATACATGTATAAAAGCATTTTCCGGTTCCTAGCTTTATCATAGTCATGCTTAAGACAAATGATGGTATCATCTGCATATTGCAGCACTGCCACCCCATTAGGAACTATGTGATCAATTAACCCAGTGAACAAACCATTAGTCTGGGCTTTAATGATCATCCTAGTGAGTCCATCAGCAACAAAATTGAATAACACTGGAGATAGGGGATCCCCCTGTCTAACTCCTTTGTAACTTTTAATATAAGGGCCAATCAGATTATTCAACTTCACACTAACAGTCTCTCCCATTACAACCTGCTTAATCCAGTTGCACCATTTCTCAGAAAATCCCCTAGCACTTAGGCAATCAAATAAGAAAGCCCAATTCACTTTGTCGTAAGCTTTTTCAAAATCTAACTTCAGCACAACCCCAATCTGCTTTTTAATTTTAGTTTCATGAAGAATTTTATGTAAAATCATCACTCCACTCATTATATTTCTTCCCTTCATAAAAGCTGTTTGGTTAGTATGAATCATCTTATCAGCCACCTTCTCCAGCCTAATGGTTAGAATTTTGGTTATTAGTTTGTAAAGACAATTCAACAAATAGATGGGACGATATTGCTATATTTTTGAGGCATCTGCAACTTTGGGCAGTAAGGTAATAATACCATAGTTTAGTCTACTTATGTCCACTCTCCCTTCATGAAAATCATGAAACAAGGATATAATATCATTTTTTATAAAACTCCAGCATTTCTGAAAGAACTCAATAGGGATTTTATCAGGTCCTGCAGCCTTGTTAGATTCCATTTGGAATAAGGCAATCCTGATTTCTTCTTCAGAGAAAGGTCTACCTAACAAGTCATTATCACTGTCAGACACTCTTTCACAATCACCCCAGAAGTTACTGTCTAGGGAAATGTCATAAGAGCTAGGGGGCCAAATAAATCAGAGTAATAATCTGTGGCATGTTTTAATAAGTTTTCATTCCCCTCAATTGAAATACCATCTTTCTCAAGAGATATAATGGTATTTTTATTCCTCCTACCACTGGCAAATCTATGAAAGAATTTGGTATTATTATCTCCTTTGATCAACCATTCCTCATGTGATCTGTTATGCCAATAGGTTTCCTCTTGATCTAAAAGAATCATATTTTCTTTTATCAGTTCAACCTCTCTAACCATCTGATTGCTATCCAGCCCATCTGCCTTCTCAAGATGTTCAAGAGTACCAATTTCCTCACTTATAACTTTCCTTTTTTTTTCCTCATTTCCCCTTGCAAATTAAAACCCCACCCCTTGAAATATTGTTTAAACAGCTTTAATTTCTGTTGGATCTTGTCCAAAGCAGAAACAACCCTGCAAGGTTTATCCCAAATCTTTTTAACCGCAGGAATAAAATCAGGATGGGTAAACCAACTGAGTTCAAATCTAAACTCAATTTTTTTCTTATGATTCATATTTCCAGAGAAAATGATGAGAGGGTTATGATCAGATACTTCCCTAGGGAGTTTCCTCACCACAATGTTGGGGAAAATGTCTTCCTACTCTTTATTAATCAAAACCCTGTCTAACTTTTTGAGGATAGGGATCTCTTGGTTATTAGTCCTAGTGTATCCCCCACCAACCATATCAATCTCAATTAATTCATGAAAATCTATCAAGGTATTGAATAATTGAGAAAATCTTTGCACCCCACATTGTTTATTCCTTTCAAAAGAGTATCTTATAATATTAAAATCCCCACCAATTAGGACAGGATCAGTATTTCTAGAACAAAAGGCAGACAACTCAGTGAGGAAAGCCATTTTTTATCTTCATGTGCAACACCATACACAATTATAAGATTCCATTTTTTCCTATTCAATTTATCCTATAAATTCAATTGTATCATAAAATCCCCTCTGTGAAATGCACCCACATCATATAAGTCAATTCTAACTCCTACTAAAATACCTCCAGATCTGCCTATAGCATCTACTGTCATCCACAAATAGTCTAGTTGAGGGTCAAATGTTTTAAGAACCCTGTCAGTACAGTTTTTAACAAGAGTTTCTTGTAAGCCAATAAAATGGAATTTGTGTTGGAATATTAACTCCTTCAAATAAGTAGCACAACCTTTCTTCCTTAGACCCCTACAGTTCCAAATCAAACCATGGGCCGTCATTTAATAACTTGCTTTGGACATTTTGAGGAACAGGTTTTAGGCCTGCCTCTTTTTCTTTGGGGTATGACAGAACTAATTTGTCCTTGACCCTTCCCCTTACAACTGGGGGATATTCCCAAGTTTTTTCTTCTTCTTTCCCTTTTTTTCTTTCTTGATTCCACAAGAGTATAATCATCAACATCAGAGGACTCTTCTTGAGTCCATTCAAGGGTTAAAACATTGTTCACACCATTCTCAACCGACTCATTCATATTATCATTCTCGAAAATTTGTTTCCTATAAAGATCATCCTTAGCTTCTTCTAAATTCTTAAGAAGATCAAAAGTCTCAAAATTATTCACATCTATATTAACACCCATACTACTAGTGACCTCAACAATTTCCTCAACAGGAAGTACAAAAAAGGCATTAGAACAAGATGTACCTTCCAGGTTCCTTTTTTGTGCCATCTTCTGTTTTTTCTCCATGGTGGTCAGAGATGTAGATCCCTTCAACCTCTCACTCCTCCTTCTTGCTGGAGCCCCCAGATCTTGTGTGGTATCAGAGACCACATTCACTTGGTTCAGATCTTCAGCACCCCCACCAGCCACTTCATTAGCAACACGCTGACAAAACATGACCATTGATGCTTTGCGAACTAACATTCCATTCCCCGATGCTTCCTAATCCCATGTAGATGGTTATCTGTACAGTAACTTTGATCCAAATGCCTAGATTACTCATTGTAACATGGCAACCGGGTATGCACCTTTGTTCTCTCACGTTCACTGAAGTGTTCTCAGTTGCAAATGCGATGGCCTTTATAGACCACAAACACAAAGGGTAAGGTCTAAGGAAAACACAAATGGGTGACAAATATCTGCAGAAAGAGTAGGTGGGTTGCATTTCTTTCTAGTCTGTTGACTAGACAAGGACAATAACAATGGCCATTCGCTACAAGTACAGTATATTACGAGAGATCAGCAAATACTAGCCACCAACCTGTGCCTCTGCACGGGCGAGTAAATAAATGAATTCCTGAGGTTTATAAATTAGGCACAAACATTGCATTGCTTCTCATAAGCCGCAGGGGGACTAGTTGTATTCTTGATGCTGAGATTCTTGAAGCAGTTGATGGCTAACACACCTATACCTAGAGCTAGAATTATTTTGGTCTAGATCTCGTAACTGACATCTTTTGTTGATATCCTAGTAACGAACTAGCTTTTCCAAGCTTTAGCTCTAGCTCTAGGTTTGTAACTGAGATCGTTTGTTGCTCTGTTGCTGGCCTTCTGGTTGTATATAAACAAGATCTCATGACACAAGCAAAGAAAAACCGTGGAACGCCGGCATGACACGCAATGGATTCCTCACTGGATCCAAAAGAGATGCTCTGCTTTCCATCACACGTTAGATTCAAAGAAGAAGAGCGCTGCATTTTTCATGCCTCTGGTCTCAATTGTTAACTAAGATAAGAAGAGGCTAAAACTCCGAGTGTGCTCTGTTGCAGAGGTTTCTTTGCAAGACCCAGTTATGTCGTCAACAGACAAACAATACAAGTCTTAGGGCCTATTTGGCAGGGCTCTTGGGCTCTTGCTGAGATAGCTCTAGCTCTGGCTCCTTTGTTATAGAAGTTTCTCTAGTATAACTAAATCTGTTTAGAAAAAAATATTTGGCAAAACCGACTCCAACCAACATTCTTTTTTTTTTTGAAATTATATAGTACAATGTAGACGCCCATAACACGCAAGCACACTAATACACGTACGCAAACATTCAGTTGTGATTTCTATCAAATTTGTGTCCATTTTTGTATAAAAAATGCTAGTAGATAACAATGTAGGAGCTGGGGTTGGAGCCATAAATTTCTTAGCTACAAACACTAGCTCCTTTGCTTGGGGCGCTCCAGAACTGCTCCTAGCCAGGTCATTCGGCATAACTCCAGTGCAGATGTCTCAAGCAGCTGAAGCATTCTAGGCCCCTTGTTGAAACTGGATCAGCTGTGACAACTCAAACAAGACGCCGACGATACAGGACCATAGATGCTTTGTGAACTAGCTAATATTCCCTTCACTGGACGTCGGAGATCGCCTGGAGCACGGCGGCAGAGGCTGGGTCGACAGGCACCGGAGGAAGCCGTGGAGTGACTACTCGAAGTTATGGAGCCCGAAGTTATAGAGCTGCAGACCTTTGTAACCAACTTGGCCCAGCTCCCAGGAAACCTCCCTCTTGGGCCTTGTGCCTACCTCTTTCAAAAGACTAGTCTGATAGAAAAGGGTTGCCCTTAGCCTTTTAAGCTAGGTTCCCCCACCTTGCCTAAGCAATGTGGGAATATTCCAACTTGGGGTTGTGACATTCCTTCCCCCTTAAACGGACTCGTCCTCGAGTCCGGCCCGCATGCACAGGTAACGGCACTGCGCCTAAGACCCGCAGCCCATGCAGCCCGGCCCCACATGCGCGGCTCTCAGAGTCCGCGTCACCCGGGGGCCCATCCCAAGAAGTCCATGCTCCGATACTAGATGTAACCAACCTGGCCCAACTCCCAGCAAACCTCCCTCTTGGGTCTTGAGCCTAACTCTTTCAAAAGACTAGTCTGATAGAATAGAGTTGCCCTTAGCCTTTTAAGCTAGATTCCCATGGGACTATTCGAACTTGGGGTTGTGACAACCTTATTCAGGCTAACATTCTATTCCCTGATGCTTCCCAATCCTATAAAGTTCTGATCCAATCCCAAACAAAAGCTACCCTTCAACAAGCAAAAATGGCTGTATGAGTTTCTACGATGTTGCCTCTCTTTTCCATGCCTTCTCTTCTATAGATTCAACCTTTTATGCTCCAATGAATGATGAGAAGAACATAAAGGGCCGGTAATTAATCGTCTTGTAAATTGGAACTGATGCTATGCAGAGCTAAGAAGAAATATTTCCCCAAAATTTAAGAATGCATAAGTCAGCCTAGGATTAAGTTGGAGACCTTCTGTGTACCCTCTGACCTCTTTTCCTCTTTTTGTTTCCTTTCCTAGTTCCTTTAGCTTCTTCCCTAGACTCTACTTTTCTTCTTTTCTGTTGTAGCCTACTGTCTTTTAATATATTCCAGCAGGGGCTCCTTGCCCCTCCTCTTCTTTCATAAAAAACATCTTTGTGTAGAAAAACAGGAGTATATATTATAGTCACTACTAAAGATGAGTCATTGTCATTACTCTGTTAAATAAGAGACAGACCCTTTTTGTTAAAGATAGAACCTTTTCTGTATTGCTGTAAAATAAATAACCTTTATTTATCTCCTTTTAAGTAACAGAGGTAGAGTTTTCTGTAGTACCTTTTCTTTTAAGAAGTATAATAATTTTACAGAAAGTAGATGTGTGTTGATTTTGTGACCTCGAGTCATTACTCACGCATCAAAAGAGAAGAAATGATACTTATGTGAAACCGAGGAAAAAATTTAACAAAGGGCCCCTTAACAAATCATATATATGGAAGCTTAGCACTACTGTTCTATAACATAGGATTTATGGATCAACAATGGTATACATCAAATTCTTGTTTAGAGCTTGTTCGGATAAAACCATCCCCTTTTTAATGGGCACACCCAGCCGTTGTGATTTGATTTCTAAATGTGCACACTAGTTCCCTAGGCAGGGGCGTCGCAAAGGTTGAGGTTGGGTGGTCACACAAATAAGCTAATCATAACCATTTTGCGTACATGGATCAGCTAAAATCGACAATATTGCTTCAAAAGTTGAAATGGTTATATATGTATGCGGGTGCTGTGCACCACCGTGCATTTTGTTCTAGCTTTGCCCTGAGGCCCCTGACTCTATTATCTCTCTGCAGAGGGATCACATACGCTGAGCAAAAACAACCTGCAAGTCTGCATTGCTTGTTTTTTTCAAATGTGCTGTAATCACCTCCATTATGTTGATAATAGGTAGAGGCCGATGTAGTCCCTCTAGTGTACGATACAAACAGCTTGTACACATCTTGGTATTTATCCATCTAATTCACTAACTAATAAGGAGAAAATTATAATAAAATAGCACTACACTTTCACGTTTCCTCTGATCTGAGATGCTGAAATTGAGCATATTGTTGCATATACGAACAAGAAGCTCATTTGATGAAAAATAGAGAGACTCTTCTCATCTGTCATCCCATCCATAGTAATAATAATAAATAACCACAACTGAATTGGCACTACATCTACAAGTTAGGACTCTATAATGTACTGGTCGATAAATAAAGGAAGCACAGGTTCATTAAGCGATATAGAATATCTTTATTGATATTGATATTCTGCTGAACTTGGAATTCCACAAAACAAAATAAATTACGTCTACTAATGTCAATTGAAGGTGAGAAGCTAAGTGTGAGAGGTGTGTATTTCTCTCACGCTCGCTGATGTGTTCTCTGCTGCAAATCCCACGGAGTTTATAGACCACAAATACAAATGGTAAGGTGTAAGGCAAACACAAATGGGCGACAAATATCTGCAGAAAGCGTAGGTGGGTTGCATTTCTTTCCAGTCAATTCAGAGAAAAAGGATAATAATGGCTATTTGCTACATGTACAGTAATTATGAGAGATTAGCAAATACTAGCCCACCAACCTGTTGCATCTGCGGGGCGTGTAAATAAATGAATGCCTGAGGTTTCTAAATTAGGCACAAACAGTGCATTGCATCTCTTAAGCTGCAGTGTGCAGAAGGACTAGTTGCATTCTTGAAACAGAGGCTAGGATTCTGAAGCTATCCCAGTAACGAACTAGCTCGGTCTAGGTGTGCTGGCTTATTTTGCAGTGGGACTAGCTGTATTCTTGAAGTAGTTGATCAATCGTAACTGAGGTCTTTTATTGCTCTGTTGCTGGCCTTATGGTTCTATATACACAAGATCTCACGACACAAACAGAGAAAACCATGGAACGCCGGTGTGACATGCAATGGATTCGTCACTGGATCCAAAAGAGATGCTCTAGTTCCCACCACACGTTAGATTCAATGAAGAACAGGACTGCATTTTCCGTGCATCTGATCTCAATTGATAACTAAGATTACAAGAGGCCAAAACTCGAGTGTGTTCAGTCGCAGTCTTGCAGAGGTTTCTTTGCAACCCAGTTATGTCGAGAGCAGGAAAACCATGCAAATCTTATGACCTATTTGGAAGGGTTCAGGCTCTTGTTAAAATAGCTCTGGCTCTGTTATAGCTGTTTCATTAGTAATAACCATAACGGTTTAGAAACAAAATGTTTGGCAAAACCAACTCCAACAGAAATTTGTCTTAATTTCTCTCAAGTTTGCGTAATTTTCATATTCAAAACAGTAGATAATTAATATCAAAGGAGCCGGTTCACAAATTTCTGAGCTGCAAACTCTGTTGCTTGGGGCGCTCCAGAACTGATCCTAGCTATAGGGAGGAAGAATGATCAAACGACAAGAGGAAGTAGCCCTCGATGGCATGCCACACAGAGAAGGCAGAGGTGCGTGAGCGACGAACGACGTGGAAGATGGCCTTGGAGACATTGGTGGAGATCCAATCATGCGCCACTCTCGTTACAGTACTCCTTGGGCGGGGTTGGCGAACAAACATGACTCTCGTTACAGTACTTGCCAAGCGCGGAGTTGAAAAAGCTGCGCCATTGGCCATAGTTGGCCTCGTCAATGTCCAACATGGCGGGGACGTAGTAGCGGATAGAGACCGCCTGGAGCACGGCGGTGGAGACTCGTGACGGGCATCAGTTGAAGCGGCAGACTGAGAAGGAGAGAGCGCCATGGATGCGGAAGCTTTGGCTAAGCCTTGAGAAAGAATGATGATCAAACGAGTACATCTGTACATATGCGCATTACAACAAGGCCAGTCACAAGCCAATGAAGGCGTATGCGCGATCAGGCGCGCAGGCGCTCGGACCAACTCACTCCACGGAGATTGTGGGCAACGTGCTGAAAGCCCGACGCTAACTGACGGAGGAGTCCCGCAGACACTAGCCAGGTGGTGGGTTTGGCACAGCTCCAGTGCAGGAGTCGAAGTGAGCTATATGGTTCAAGGAGCCATCGCGAAACTGGAGCATCTCTGAGAACTCGAACAGCACACTGATGAAACGGGACCGTAGATGCTTTGCAAACCAAAATTCCATTCCCCGGTGCTTCCCAATCCAGCTGCCTAGGTTTTCTCATTGTAATTTGTAACCGGGTTATGCACCTTCTCTCTCACGCTCTCTGGTGATGTGTTCTCAGTCGCAAATGTAGGCCACGGCCTTTATAGAACACAAACGCAAAGGGTAAGGGAAATGCACATGGGTGACTATTATCTGCACAAAGAGTAGGTGAGTTACATAACTGTATTTGTTTCTAATCAGTTCAGAGAAAAGGAGGAACAGTATCCGTTTGCTACTAGTACAGTATATTACGACAGATTAGCAAATGCTAGCCCATCAACCCTGCATCTGCACGGGTTAGTAAATAAATGAATGCATCTGGTTTATAAATAAATTGGTTATTTTAGTTTTTTATCCATGGTCACTCACACCGTCATCAATGGTTGTAGCTCGTGAGTACCATTCAACCTCTAGGCTCTAGAGCTGTAACCTCTAAGGAACAAGGCATACAAGGATGTGTCACAGTTAATGTCTTCTTTTATTTGATATAAATCTCATGTTTAGCTATCATTGATCACTTTGGCAAGTTTACACAAGAAATTTTTGACCGAAGTCAGCAAGGGAAACCCTGACCTATTTTTTTATTTTTTTAATAATGCAGACTGTTTAAATTCGCTCCCACGAGGAGTCGAACCCAGGTCTGCTGGGTGCCACTCGGGTGCTCTAGCCACTAGGCTAGAGGCCCTTTGGCGTTTACACAAGAAATTATGGACATCAATGAATTTTTGCACATGTGAGATCTTATTAGGTGGTTACCATATGGTTGTTGTTGTAAACTCTTTCTGCTTAATGAAATATGTGCGTAGGCGTGTTCTAAAAAAAAGATCTTATTAGGTAGTTTAATTATCTCGGATTACTTTCAGGAGAGATTTCCCTGTGTAATCCATCTATTGTAGATAACGTTTGAAGATGTTCAGACTTTTTTGAGGTACAATTTGCACATTGATGTTAAGTACAATCTCTAGTGATCCAGTGTATGAAAAAAAATCAGAAAATCATAATTTCTAAGGTAAAAAACTAATGTATACTAGTGGCGTACTCAAGCATGAAAATTGATCATTGTTAGATATGTGTCAAAATTTTCTATGAGTCCATTTATGTTGAGACTTTGAGTTTTATTTAGTATTATAGAGAGTAAGCTGGAGTCAGACTTTTATAACCTAGCTAGCTAGCTTCCTTATAAATATAAGATTTTTTGTTGTTGTAACCATGACGATATAGTGATATCCTGCACTTGCAAGAGTAGTGAGGCGGTGCCTTGACATTTTAGTTTAGGATAGAATCATCTGTAGTCATGTCCCATTGATGTAGATTTTGGCAGAACCTCATCAATGAATATCATGGCTCGTCTATGATCTTGCATATTTATCTCAGGAGACCCAATTATCACTGTGCCTGTTGCAAGTAAATAAACTAGTCAATAAATAAAGGAAGGACGAGTTCATCCAGTATTATACAGCATCGGTATTTCTTTATTGATATTGAAATTCTACTGGACTAGGAATTCCCCAAAACAAAATTGATCTACGAATGTCAATCGAAGGTGGGAAGTGAAGTGTGTGAGAGGTGTGTATTCATAAGCCAAGGTGAAAAATAGAAGCAGAGACCAGGCATAACAGTGCACTGCATCTCTTAAGCAGTATTCTTGAAGCTGCGGCTGGGATTCTGAAGCTATCAATATATAGAGGGACTAGCGAAGCTGCTGTATTCTTGAAGCTGCGGCTGAATGTGACCAGGATTTGCAATGGATAGGATTCGCTTGATGAACAATAATCTTCTTCTCTCTAATTCGTTTTAAACATGTGGTACAGTGGCCTAAATGTCAACCAGACCTATCTCGGCATCTCAAAGGGTTCAAGGTCATTTGACACTGTTGTGGAAGCTCCCATGTCGCAAGGAATTGAAGGGAAAGCCGTGCCAAACGCCTCTTCCTCTGAATGCCTTCCAAAAGCCTGTTCTGGACCATCAATTCTAGGTCCATTTCTGGTTAACGTGTCTAGAGCTTGATCAAATATACAGTGCGGGCGACGCGCGGGAGGCCCCCGCAAACCCTAGCGCCGCCCACTCCATCTCCTTCTCCGGCCGCGCCGCCGCCAGAGCTGGCCGCCGGTATGACCGGCTGGCCGGGAAGGCGGCAGCGGGGCGTTTGGCGGCGTGATGGCCCCTCCCCTCTTCCCCGAGCGGCGGGGGTGCTCAGCGGGGAGGGCCAGCGGTGGCGGCCGGTCAGGCGGCTCGGGCGCCCGGATCCTGGGCCTTGGTGGCCGGATCCGGCCTCCGGCTGCCCGGATCGGGGATGCCCGGTGGTGGAGACGGTGGTTTCCCTGGCCAGCGGCTCTAGGGGCTGGGACCTGGGGGTGGACGGCGGTTGTGGCTCCCTGGCTACCCTTGCGGTGGCCGGGGGGTCGCGGTGGTGGTAATGGGCGGCGCCGCCGACTGGCCGGCCCTGTCGCCCTCGGGCATCGCGCGGTTCCGGCTCTTGGGGCGCTGCGGTGCTCGCCCCCACTCCCTCCCCGCCCCCTCCCCCGCGGCGGATGGGTGCTGGCTGCTGCCAGTCCCAGCATACTGCTGCTGGCCTCGGTTGGTGGCGGGGCTCTGGCGGTTGGCCGACCTCGGTTGGCTGGCGGCCGGGGACGCTTGGGGCGTGGGATGTGTGGTGGAGGTGGAGTGGTTTTTTCTTCGGCGGCGCCGTGGTGGTGTGGTCGGCCGTGGTTCGGCGGGTCTGCGGCGCCGTGGCGGTGATGCGGACTGTGCCGGGTCCGGTGATGGCTTCTCCTCTCTGGCGGGACAAGTCGGCAGGGCGTCGCGGGGCCATTGCCTTTTCGGGTGGGGGGTGGCAAAGGGGCTCCCTCCCTCTCTGCTCGCCCTTTGCCTCCTCTTGATGGTGGTCGTGTCTCGTGGCGGTGGCTGGGGGTATGTTGGCGTTTGGGGGGGGGGGGTCTTCGTCTACGCCGTCCCTCCCCCATGTCTCCGTCTGCTGTCGTGGGGTGGTCGTCACGATGATGGAGGCTATGGCATCCACGGGTATCGTGCATTCCTAGTTCCTGTCACGCACTACGTGAGAATTGAGTGTATCTTATTTGCTTCAATTTTTGTACTGAGATAGGCTCTTTTTTCTAAAATTTTTTAGTATTTGATGATTTAACTATGCACATTGTTTTTCTCGTGGTGGACGACTGTCCGTAGAGTGCAGAGCTATGAATTATTCATAAAAGGCGTTAATCCTCACTGGAGACATTTGATAGGAAAAGTTCATAATAAATTTTTAATTCTAAAATGCTAAGAGAAGCCCATATCTCTAGGAGAAATCTGAAATTCTAGTTGTGTCCTAAAGATAAAATGTGAATTTTTGTGATTTTGTTGCCATGGCCGCCATTGACTACGTATATGCCAGGGTGATTGGAAATTGTGATCCATCTTTTTCCCATGCCTCCCAATCTATATGCTAGCAGCAAGGAAACTGAGCTGCAATTCTCTGTTTGTGGCGTGCTATTTGCAAACTGCAATAATGGTGCTACTTCTGCCATGCATTGTGAAGGTGCACGGCATGTGGTGTGTAGCTCAAGGGATCGATCGTGCCCTAGCTGGCGAGCAGTGCCACACGCAGCTTATATATATAATACGTTTACTCGTTGCCCTCTGGCTCGCGCTTGAGCCGGCATCATCGACCATTATTATTGTACTGGTCGTGCTGCGCCATGGAAGGTTTTTACTTAAGGAAGCAGTGAATGTTTATTAATCAACAACAATGATCATAGATACAACAAAAACATTTTGTGGCAGCTGAAGGCAAACATGACGACTATAATACTACATTGTAACTTTAGCAAAGGCAATGTGTGTCTCATCATGTGCCTTATCATTATTGAACCTGATACTTGAACTTTGGTTGATGTGGATTTCACGTAACTGAGCATGGTCTTCAGTTTTGGAATAATCCACTATCATCATGCAGTGGCTTGCATTTCCCACCTAGTAGCTAAGTTCATAAGTACTCCCCACGTTTGTTCTCCTTACTCTATTGTAGCTTGGGACGTCAGGAACGGTGAAATCTTTAGAAGTGAGCTTTCCTACACGGTCGGCATGTGTTAACTTTGGTCTGTGACGGCCTTGGCAAAAATATCTAGCAGCGGAGCTATATGTCTCCAACCTTAGACAGTGGCGCCACTTCCTCTTTTCATGTAATTCTCACTCGTCGGACTCCAGGTTTTGACTGGAGTATCCTTTGAAATAAAGCTTTACTTAGGGAAGCTCTCGCCAGTATGTTTTTTTTTTTAATAAAAACTTCGAGGAGGGTTGAAAAACGTTTGCAGTCAGCAGCAAATGGAACAGGCGAAATATGGCACTGCATCATAATTTTGGTTCAAATCAGTATCTAGCTAGGCGCAACTATTGCTGGTGGAGGCGGTATGGGTGGCCCTCTTGTCATCATCAGGAAGGCAACACCACTGCATTGAACTTGTAAGCCACATATAGAACTTATTGTGAGTGGCATGCACCAATCAATTCAACTTAAAAATGGAACAGGCAAAATGTGGCACCACATCCCAATTTTAGTTCAATTGGGTATCTTAGGTACTCTTGCTTGCGGCTCTAATCATTTTTCCGGCAGGAGAGCTGCCTATTATATTAAAAAGAAGAATGCCTAGACAGGCAAAGTACAAACCATATACACATACATCTATGTACATCAAAGTACACCTTTGACTTTACCTTTTGTGATCATGTATTTGATATCTTGCTCAAGAATAATTTTATTAGAATCATTGATCACAATTATTTGCCATTAGTTCAAAACTTAGAAGAGCTTATATATTGCAAGTAGCACAATTCTAATGATCACAATACTTGCAATTGCAATATTTTTCGTCGTGTGGTCCAATCGGCCATTGATTGAGATTTTGTGAAGCTCAACAAATGGACCAATTAGATTCAATTGGTCTTGATGGCAAACAAGTTTCAAATCGGCTTGAATTAGCCGATTCATTCAAATCTCAAGGCTCAAGTACCCAAGAGAGAGATGAAGAGCCCTCAGGTGAAGGCAAGGTTGCTGTCCAATAAGTGCAAAGTGAACATGTTTTAGAGGATAGCAATGTCACCACAATTCCATAAGACACTGGGGGGCAGGTGACATCTCTCCAACTAGAGCAAAAGCCGATTGATCCCGTTGAGCAAGGAGAATTGGCTGAAGATCCTTCTTTAGAGCATATCTATCAAGATGGAGAAAATAAGAAGGATGCTCACAATGCTAATGGAGGCAAATCTCATAACAAGCAAAAGGATAGAAGACCGAAGCTTAGCTTCAAAGAGCTTCTAGCCAAATATAAGAAGATAGGTGAAGCAAATATTGACAATCAATCAAAGAAGGTCCAACCATCAAGATTGCCTCCAAAACACAAGTCTCAAGAAAGGAATTGGCGAGAGAATGGATTTCATGCAGCAGCAACATCTTCTCCATTTGAGCAGCCAATCTCTATATCTTATGAATCACAACCCCCATATTTTCATCCTTATTCATATTGGGGTTGGTTTGATGAAGAGGCACAAGTTCCATCATATTTCAGGCCGCAATATGTAGAGTATATAGCTCCTAAATATTTAGAGAGATCATCATCTTATAATGGCCGTTTTGATCAAAATCGATCCGGAGCTCAACCAAAGAAGAAAGTGGTAAAGTAAGTTTACCGTGTGAAGTATGATGACCGAAAGAAAGAAAGTTCAGATCTGGATAAAGCCATTGAAAAGCCGCATTGATGAAAAATCCGGCTATTGATGGCAAAGAAGTGAGAAAATCATCTATTGCTGTTTTAGGTGTCAAATCTGAACAAAAGAAGATGAAAGTACCTAAAATCAAGAAGTAATTGCCGCTGTCCAAAACTGAAACAAAATCGATATGCTCAATCGGTTTACCAAAGTGGCAAGAAAAGAAGTTGCAAAAGCTTAGTGCAGGAAGCTGAAAGAAAAGGGCTTAGTATGAATTCCAAAAGAAAGAATTCAAACTTAGAAGGATGATGTTCAAGCAAGTGGTGAAATGAAGGCAAATGAGAGAAGAATAAGATTCAATAAACAATTGTCAAGTCAGAGTTTTGCACCAAATCATCAAAATCTTTGGTTTTCACATCATCCGTCTTCTTTGCCTATGCTTATGTGGAAATCATCTCATGGTATGTATAGTCAACTCTGAGCTCCTTATTTTGATCCTTGGTGGGGGTCTTTATGTTATGGAGGGTTGCCCAATTGCTATGCTTACCAATGATCAAAAGCCGAAATATCCTATTTCGGTTATGCTTACTCATGTGGTGAATTCATATGGCTGATACTTTATTATCGCCCTTAGCATAAAATATAGCCGATGAGTGCTTGTAACCATCGTGCTATGAGAAAGAATCAGTTGCCTACCAAAGCCAGCTAAATTGACTCAACAGTCGGCTGAGCTTCTTAAGAGCTGGCTAGGCCAACTCTCAAAGTCGGCCATGCCGACTTGATGAAAGTATTCAAATGCAGGAACGGACTCCAAACAGGGCGATCCATATATGCCTAGACAAGCAAAGTACAAACCATATACACATACATCTATGTACATCAAACACGCATCAATAATTTAGAGACTTGTTTTGCTCCTGCCATCATCCAAAGCCCAGCCTCATCCTTGATTTTTTGGAGGAGCTGCATTGTTTTGGATTCTTTGTGATTGAAAATTCTAGCATTTCTTTCATTCCACACCTCCCAACAGACAAGAATGATGATTGATCGAAGGCCTCGCGCCCGATGGTATACGATCCATGTTGTTCCACCAAGTTTGCATCGAGTCCCCTAGCACCCAGGCGTTTGGCCTCAACTGCTCATTCCCCAGCCATAATGCAATTCCATCCTAGCTATGCCTAGTATAACAACAGTCCTGGAATAGGTGGACGCCAGATTCTAGATTGCACCTACACAGGGGGGCACACTCCATTATTCAGCCATCTCCGCGCTTGTAACATGTCCGCCGTCCAGATTCTATTTTGGATGGCTAGCCATTCAAAGAATTTGCATTTTGGTGGCGCCCATACTTTCCAAATGAGTTGCTTGAAATTTGTCTTCACTGATCCAATGAATTGTGCATGGTATGCTGACCATTTCCATTCGTTGATGTCCTCCCTGTCTGAATCTAGCCGAATGTTGCTAACAGCTTTCCAAAGCTGAATATATTCCACGAAGTGCTAGGAGGTGAAACTTGCATGTCGCAAGTCTATAAGGGCAGTCCCAATGCAAGACTCTATCGTAGAGTCCAAGACTATTTATTACCCTCCTATTTATTGTATTTTGCTGATGGTGGCGGCATATTTACCTCGAAGATTGTGGACATAGAGTCTAAATAAGACTTGAAGTCTTAGTTTTTCTGTCTCTCTCTTCAATAAATATACCGCCACATCAGCAAAACACAATAAATAGGAGGGTAATAAATAGTCTTGGACTCTGTGGTAGAGTCTGCACTGTGAATGCCCTAATGCATCATTGAGGGACTTCTTTTTGTTTTTTGATATTTGGAAGATGTTTGGCGCTAGGTCTTGAGGCCTTTGACCTTGTAGCCAAGCACTGCTCCAGAATGACATTTTCTTGCCATTGCCAATTGTAATTGAAGTAGCCACTGCGAATAGGAGCCTATCGGTCATGTTGCACGTCGTGTCTGTGCTGGTCAGCACCCTTCTTTCTTCCTCCCAATCTTTCCACAACCATCTAAGACCTAGTGCTCTTGCAAATTTTCCCAGATGAAGAATGCCTAGCCCCCCAGATTCGGTTGGCCTTGTGGAACGTGGCCAATTCATTTTACATTTTCCTCCTGTTAGCTTCTCTGATCCTGCCCAAAGGAAGCTTTTTCTGAGATTATCTATTTCCTTCAGCGTGGCTTTAGGAGCTCTTAGCGATGTGAGGCAATAAACAACATGTGAGGTGAGGACCGCCTTAACTAAAGTGGCCCTTCCTGCATGGTTAATATTCTTGCCATTCCAGACCGTGAGCTTTCTCACGGCTTTGTCGACAAGGGGTTGAAAGTCAATTCTTCGCAATCTGGTGCTTGTTAAGGGCAGCCCCAAGTATTTTGTTGGGAAGTGTGCTCGCCTTGCAGGAAAATTCCGGAGGACCTCATCAAGGTTGACACCTTGACATCTTATGGGAATGACAGATGACTTCTGAACATTTGTTTGGAGTCCTGACACTTTGCCGAATTTGGAAAGAATATCCGCCAACGCAGTAACATCATTCTTGAATGGCTTGACGAAAATTGTCGTGTCATCAGCATATAAGGATGTCCGCATGCTAACTTGTTTTCCTCTGAATTTTGCCAAAATCCCTTCCTCTGTCGCAAGCAATGACGAATAACAATGGTGAGAGGATCGCCTTGTCGCAATCCCCTACCATGTTTAATAGGAGTAGTTGGGAAGCCATTTAGCAGGATTCGAGAAGATGACGTTGACAACAGTGCAGCCACCCAATCTCTCCATTTTGTGGGGAATCCGAGCTTGCTCATCAGGGTAAGTAGGTACTCCCAACGGACTGAGTCAAAAGCCTTTGTGATGTCAAGCTTGAAAAATAGGGCTGGAGTCTTTGATCTGTGGAATCGGCGCACAACACATCGAACCGACATGAAGTTGTCGTGGATGCTTCTTTTTTTAATGAAGGCACTCTGGCTCTTGGAGATCAACCTGTTCATGTGTGGCGCCAGACGCATCGCCAAGAACTCTGCAATGATTTTAGTGAAGGAATGGATTAAGCTTATGGGCCTAAAATCTGAGACCAACTCAGCCCCGTTTTTCTTTGGAATGAGCACGACATTCGCTGTGTTGAGGATAGCTATGTTGGAGGTTCGTAGTCGGTGGAAAGCATTTGCTGCATTCATGATATCGCATTTGAAAAATATCCCAGCACTCTTTGAAGAAGAGGCCTGTGAAACTGTCCGGGCCAGGTGCTTTATCAGAAGGCATCTGATTTATGGCACCCTTGATCTCAGCTTCTGTGAAGTCGGTAGCAAGCATGTCAAGCTCATGTGGCTCTAATCATTGTCGCAACACCAAGTCATAGAACCTATTGAGTTGCATGGTTGTTATTTCAACATCCTCCCTCACGTGAAGTCTCTTGCTGCCCCCCCTCAGAACTCGGACGTGCAATAATACAAGCGATCAAATATTATTTTTATTTAATTGTGTGCTAGTCACGATTTGAACTTGGGATCGACGTCTGACTCGAATGATGAGCAATTCATGAATGCTATATTTCAATAGAAGCGTAAGACTATTCCTCTAAAGGTGACATGTCACTGGACCAGATGTAATGGTACTACGTGAAAAGGTGGGGAATTTGAAAGGGAGCAGTGACTTGGAGATTAGATAACAGGTGTGAGCATTTGTGCTACTTATTGTGCAGCGCTGTGGCTGTTGTTGCTGCACAAACCAACACTCTACAGTTGCTCAAGCTAGGATAGCGTGCGGCTACATCCCAAGCGCTGCAAATAGTGCTTCCGATCGATCAGGCAAGTTTAATTTCAAGAACGAAAGCCTATTGAAAAAAGCCCGAAACTAATAAAATAAAGGCGGGTATAAAAATTCATTTGAGAGTCATTGCGAGTGGCTTTTGATAAATCAGGCTGCAATTAGTCATTATAGACTTTATTTATTCTGTTTGTTTGTCAAACTCGGCACCTAACTGTGATATCTTCAATTATACATGAAAACAATCACACATAGATGATCACTGTCATCGTACGTACTGATAGGAATATTGGAGTTTCCAGTAGTGTACAATGCAAAAAGTGACTGCCACACAGCCAAGCACATGATCGTCTATAGCATAGTGTTTCTGGGAGAAACAAACATCACATGGTGAATACGGAAGGACAGCGAAGAAATTCTGCTTTTATTATTGGAGATGTGCTCCCAATGATATCCATTATTATGACATACTTATTAGTAATATCTGCTTGCTTTTATCATTGGACATTGGTCATTAAGGTGGAACTCGGAAGTTTATACAGTAATAAATAGAGATTTTTTTACAATGATTGTGGAGAATTTCGACGGCTCACAGCGACCGATCCGACGGCCAGAAAGACCGAAGGTGATGAGAGGCAATGGGGGAGAGGCAATGGGAGGCAATTGACGTGTCTATGACGAGTGGTCCATACGCGCTAAATCGCCCCTCGTCGCCTCCGAAACTGAGTGGGAGGCGATTCCAAATAAAGGAGGGGTAATTGCGTTTTTGTAGTTTACTTTTTTAATCAAGGGTAAAACGGTAACTTCATAAATGCAAAAATTATATTTTAAGTACTATAGTTAGGGATTATGATTCAATTACTATAGTTGATGTTTTACTTTTTTTTTTAAAAGAAAAGAAAAGACGTCTTTAGGGTTCCTTCGATGCCGCCCAGTCGTCGCACTCGATCTCATCCTCGCCGCCGTGCCGCCTTCTACCGCCGCCAGCCCCCGGAGCCTGCCCACGGCCACCGGCGACAGCCTGCCGGCGGGGCTGACTGCCGCCGCCGCGAGGGCGATGCCCCTCTTGCCTTCGCCGCTGCCGCCGCCCTTGTCCTTGGCGCTGGCCGTGATGGAGCCGGGAGCCCTGCAACAACCTGCACGTGCTGGCCCGCGGCGCCGCCCTCGCGCTGTTCCCCGCCGACGCCGCGCTCTCCGCCGCGGGCGCCGCGGTCCCGCACTCCGCCGTGGCGCACGCGTTCGTCGGGGCCTTCGTGGCGTGCATCGTGCTCAGCCAGCAGTTCCACTCGTGGGCGCACGAGAAGCGGCGCAGGCTGCCCCCCGGCGTCGAGGCGCTCCAGGACGCCGGCGTGCTCGTGCCGCATGTGCAACGTCAGAGGCTCAGCATACATACACTAGTCAGTGAATTCAATTTGGTTGCTTGTGCGCCAGTGTAGCATGTCTTAGTAGAACACTAGTAAATCGACGTCAGAGTCATGCACGGGTGCGAGGTAGAGCCAAGAGTATGGACGTGAACGGAATGGGGAACGGTACTGGAACGAAAAATGGAGTCGTTTAAGCAGTCTATATAATTAGCAGTATGTATATGTGAGCGTGGTTCTCGATCCTATAAATCAGGAAAGAAAAAATTAAAACGATCCTATAATTAGCAGCACTGAAAGCGAAAGCTCCCCCCGATCCGCCTCAAAGGTAAAGATTGTCAGGATTCTTGCTTGGATCGAATAACCAAACCATGCATGCAGGCACGCTGTCTCCAGGAAAGAAAAAATTAAAATGTTTCGTGGCCTGGATTCATTCCATCTCATCCCTAAAATAGCCTACCGCGAGATTGCGAGGTCCACCCCTACTCAGACTAAATTACCCTTTAGAAACATAATTAGCATTTTGTGGAGGCAATGAGAGGCAATAGGAGGCAATTACAATCATTGTAAAAGAACTCTAAATAGATAACCAGACTTAAGAACTTCATTTGTATCTCCAAGATGCAAGAAAGGAAAGGCAAAATACAGGCGACTCGGCATGGGTGGTGTTAGCAGTAGATCGGATCAGAAGGGGTTAGCAGGAACGGGAAGGAAAGGGAACAACAAAGCGTGACGAGGAAATATTCAGTTTATATTCAGAATTCTGTTCTTCGATACAACTTCAAACGCACACGAACTCCTCGTAGCTAGACTTCCCATTCTGGACCTGTCCTGGCGCTTAGGCCTTCGATCAGCTTCAGCGGCGGCCCTGGTGCCTTTGCCGCCTTCTTCCAGGAATTCCATCAGGATACGCCAGGCTCGCACACTTCGTGAGATACTATACCCCCTGATTCCTATACTGGGATGAGTCACATACACACCCCCCCAGAAGTCCTGTGCTAAGAATAAGTGCTGCTGAAAAGAAGCTGCAGCGAATACAGCCATAACTTTGCACCAAAGCGCAGACTGCATGACTAGCGGCATGCTAAGGCAGCACACGCTGGAGTGTATAACACTGTTGCTTCGAGCCCCTTAATCCATCTCCTGACCAAACGTATCTGCCAGCGGTTAGGTCCATGGCAACTCCATCATCGATTTTCCTTGTGCCTCTCAAGCCTATATATATTTCCTGTAAAGTATGCATAGTAGCTTAGTTGTTCTCCCTCGAGATAAGGAATGGCGTGTGATTTTTGGTCTTCTCGTCAGCAAGCTAACATATATATAAGCCTTGATGAGGGAACAGAAATAAAAAAAAAATTGGCTTGCAAGTAACAACTATAAATGCTACAGGTAGGGTTGCAAATTGTAATAGGATATCACATCAATTTGGACAGATATATACTGCCTCGATCGAGTTCGTCCCAATGTGACGATGTGTTGCCTTCTTTGTTTTCAGTTGAACACTGGTATTAATTGTTTCTTTATTGTGTATCCTTTTTTCTAAGATTGGAGTAGAGTAGGAGTGGATAATGAAGCACTATCAATTATATTACTGGTCTTACAGATGGAAATTATCAAATTAATGTATCATTCCCTCTATTTTCTCTAGCATAGTAGCATGCAGTTCTGTTAACTAAACCACATTAAGTTGCAGAGTGAGCACAACCCAAATTATCATTGACATAGAAAACAAAAAAGAGCATCATGTTTTAAACATCATAAGTTTTTTTTTTAAGTTTGATTAGATTTATACTATGTCTGTCCAAGAAAGAATGCAATTCTAGGTGCATTCTTGGTGGATGGAGTAAAGCGTCGTGCTTTTGCTCTAGCTAATTAGCTGTGGGGCCTAACTAAAAATAGGCACATAACAAAGAGATCCGTCGCCCGCACAAGCGACTCGGCGGCGGCAAACCCTAGCAGCCGCCGCCCTGTCTTCCCTCCCATCGCCGCTGCCGGAGAGTAACGTCAGGAGGCCCACGTGACCCTCTGTGATGGCGGCGACGAGGCCTTCTCTAGGAATTCTGCGAGCTCCTCCGTGCGGGGATGGATCTCGTCGGTCCTGGCGGCGCTGCAGCTTCGCGCGTCGTCCTTTTCCCTTCCCCCCCTTCTCCGTCCATCTTCGTCCATGGCAGACCTGAGGTCGGAGCAATGGCGACCCGTGCCTGGCCAGATCCGGTGCTGGGAGACATGGATCCGCTGTCTCCGAGCAGGGTCCTGCTACTAGCATCGGGGTGGGCGTCGGCGCGGCGCTGCCTGGAAGCCGGCGGCGCACCCCCTGGATCGGGCCTCTGAATCCACTAGGATCCGATGGGCTTCCCGGGCGCGCAGCGATCTTCGTCTGGCTGCAGTTTGGGTACAAACCCTGCCTGTCATTACGCCGGGCCGGCGGCGGTGGTACTAACGGTGCTACTCACCTTGTTGAAGGCGTCGCTGAAGCTGTAGCAGCCGTGGACGTCCAACAACTGGGTGAAAACCTAGCCTCGTTTCTCCAGGCTGGCGGCAGTGTGTTGGCTCGTCGTCGAAGTTGTTGTTCGTCAGGGCCGGGAACCGCGTCTCTCCGCTGTGCAGTTCATGTCAGAGGAGGTGTTCATTGGCATAATAGCTCGGATGTTGGATGACAGGCTTGTGTCTGCCCCAAGTTCTTTGCGCATTTGCCGTGGAAGAAGCATTCAATCTTCAATGGTGGTTGGTGTTCAACGTTTTCACTACCTTTTTTAAGGTGCGACAAATGTGTTTCAGCGACTTTGTCTTGACGTTGGTGATCGTATTACAGAGGGGTTGACATCTTGGATCAAGACTGTTTGTTGCGTAGGACTACTTGAGCCCTTGTTGGTGTTACGAACAACGTATAGATATGAAATCAATCACAGCAAAGACACACGATTTAACGTGGAAAACCCCTTCAATGTGAAGGGGAAAAACCACGGGCACCAGCCAGGCAACAATCTCACTATCTCAAGAGTTTTGGGTTACACGCCGTTGACGGCTTACAAGAAAATCAAGTCTCCACGAAACCCTAGCAAGGGCTTAAATAGCATACAACAGTTGGGGATGTAATTTTTCCGTTATTTTTCTTCTTTTATTTCTCCTGTTGTAATAATTTGGTCTGATTCTACCTACGGGTAGATGAAACTGGATAGTTTCTATCCTTTATTAAAAAAAAGGTGCATTCTTGGTTAACGTGGGTAAAGCTTGAGCAAATACACATAGAAATATTAGTGTTTACGACATCTTTTATCATTTATTTATAGTACGAAATCCGCACCATCACTCCTGCCGTATTCTCCTGCCACGTGTCCTGCCATCAAATCTTCGACGGACTCTCGCCTCTCATTGGCCCACACCTTTCGATGGGGCTCGTAGCGTGTCTAACCACAGAAGCACAACCCACGCCGGCGTGCGTTCAGGAAACATCGACCGTCTCTCCGTCGCCGCACCAAGACTCTGCTCAGCCAGTCCTGCCGCCCGTCATCACCGCCTCCTCACTTTGACATCACTTTGACAGTCGCATCACTTCGACAGTCGCATGCACTTCTCTCCCACACACAGCAGCGCTGCACGAGGCCACAACTCCAAGAGGCTGTTGTCAAAAAAAAAAAAAAAAAACCCTCCAAGAGGCAGCCATGAGCAATCCAATGGCATACGACGCCCACAAGCCACTCGAAGCCACCTCACGATGAGGCAGAGAAGGAGGTGCGACGGCAAGGTGGATCGAAGGCGGATGTGCAGGGACCACTGGCCAGTGGACACAACTTCTTCCCTCTGCAGTTGACAATCGGTCCATAATCCATCTAACTAGCAGCACTGCACTCTGCAAATGGTCTCCACTCCTTCCCGTTCGTGTTTCTGTTTTCTGAGTTTCCCCAGAACTTAATATTCTATTAGGTGATTTTGGGCAAGAGACCGCATGAGCTTATTTTACTTCTTATTGATCGTAGTAGTAACAGCAAGATGAAATTCAGTTGCATCACTGCCTCTGAAACAAAACTAAAAATGTTGTCTGCATGTCTTGTCTTATGTGCTCGGCGGAATGCTTATATGGAATGCTAGACAAGGCTCAACAGATTGAATTTTGTCATACACTGTTGTCTTCCAATTGATTTCCTATTGCACGCATCATATATTATTCACATCTGACTGGATATGTAATCATGAATTATCTATACTCCAAATTCAGTTCTGACCTCTAATTACATGGATATCTTTTAGCATCCTTTGCTTTAAATATATTGAGCTAACAGATCTAAGTGACATCCTATTACATTTTTTTTATGAAACATCCTATTACATTTCACTAATAATATTATTTCTAAGCATGGTTCAGAGATAAAACGCTGTGGAATAATCTTCAATTAAATTCGACCATATGACTCATGTTAGCTTGTTTACAGCAGGTCTTGCACTTGCTAAAAGCGTGTCAAATTTGTTGTATATTTTGGCGTATTTCTACATCTTTAAATGTCGAACTTTGAAACTCATGTCTTTTAGTCCAGATCGATTTCCAACTCCAAGACATATCAAAGGAGAACTCAAACTTAAACCATTTCGTTGTCATCGTGGGCTGGTTGCTTCACCAAGGGCGCGGCAAGGCCGCGCCTGCTTTTCTAGTCAAGTATGTATAGTACAAAAATATATCTTATGACAATCTAACGGTACTTACTTTATAAATATTAATCTTTAACATCATACTATCCTAAAATTATATCTTTGGTGTAGGGAGTAGCAAATATCATAACATTTTGTATCTCTTAATATGTTTATTATGAGAATATATTCCACTATTATTAATCTAATCATAAATATTAAACACCATAAATAGTACATATTTTTATATAGTTAGTTAAAATTTTAAAAAAGTTTACTTCTCAAAAAATGAGATGGAGGCATGTTTGGTGGCAAATTCTTTGACTTGGTGGTCAGAGTTCTTTTAGTAAGTGATGTTTGTTGTTTAGCTAGCCTAGATTTAGCTGTAGCTCCACTTCTGTTTTCCCCCAAGGTGGTGAAGTTGATTCTATTTGGAACTGTCTTCATAGGAAGCCAGAATTCTACAACCACTCGTGTCAGAGGGATTTGGTTATGCGTTGTTATATCTTTTGTTTCATATACGGACACATTTCTTTCTTTGTAGCACATGCTATTTGTTTTTAATAATATTGAAGTCCAAATATGACGAATGGGGCAAGACACGAGGGACACCGTGATGTCGGCCAGATCTATGAAGGCTCCACAAGCAGGACATGGTACCCACGATAGGGATTCACTTCCCCCATGGGCAGCACTTCCAGATCCACGAACGACAGGGAGGTAGGGTTTTTAAGAGATAAGTGGTACTCACGCGTGAAGATCCGGCGGGGAGGAGAGGGGAAGCAGCAGCGGTAGAAGGAGGAGGAAGGCAGATGCAGCGAATGGCAGTAGCGGTAGTGGGTAGTAGTTGCGGCGGATGTGTCCCGCAGAGATGAGTTGAGTCCGTGGAAGGTGATTTGAGACTCATGTCACTAGAATGCCGCCCTGCTAACAATCCTGGTTACAAGAAACTCATGTCAGTGGCAACACATCACTATCATTAGTGACGTGTTTTGTCTGGAGGCCATGGATCACTCCTAACTAGGGACATGTTGCTTTAATTTCTTGTCACTGGTTAAGGTGTCTCCTTTGTGCTGTCTTGGCATAATGAGATGTACTTTCCATTATATAAAAATTAACTATACTGTATCCTAAACTCCTATAAAGCTAATGCCTACTAGGCTATTTCTCTAGCCTCTCCTTGCTCCACATCATCCCTTATCCTCCTGCCATCCATTTGCGTCCCTAGAGAAATTACACGGCATCAAGTTGAGTAGTCGCCAGACCTTTACAATCCAATCGACTGATAGGTTGAGAAACTGTCGTCTTGAATTAACACCATCCATTTCCCTCAAAACACCACCGATTTCTCTGCAACACAATCAACAAATGCACCACCGAACAACCACGACAAACGTATGCAAAAGAAACGAACGGTCTCTGCAGCCAACTATAAATAACTCTGTTCCGTATCCGCATGAGCTACACATGCCGGCCACCCCGCTCCTGCGCGGCCTTCGCCGAGCTTCTCCTACCTCAGTACAATCACCTGGCTACACAAAGGAGAACTGGAGAAGATGGACGTTCGGGGCTCAGCATCACGTTCGCCGGCCTCCGCCCTGCTCGGTGGCTCTGTGTCGTCCTGCGTGATGCTAATGGAGTTTCACCGACGACGGCTCCCACGATCGCCACGCTCGCCCCCTTGCTGGCGGCAGAGCCACAATCCCTAGCCATCAACGTGTTGACTCGATGTGGGCGACATCCGGTGCAGCACGGCCATTCTAGAAGGGAAAAACGAATGGGTGGATGAGAGAGCGGCTTTCCGCGCATCCACGCTGTCGCGCGTGAAGTAATGCCGTGCCTTTTTATTTTTTATATTTAATAATTAATGTCATGGCTAATCTTTTTATCTTTTTAATAGGGAGCTTTTTTCAGTTGAGATGAAGATAGCAGAACGATAATGACGTGTGGTGGTTTTCTTGAGGTGGGTCTCAGAATTGATACTCTAGGTTTGGTATCTATCCATGTGTGTGTGTGTGTTTTAAAAAATCTAAACTACAATTTTGGCCTTCCGGTTACGAAGACGTACGGCGTCTGACAAACTGCATAATGTGTTTCCACAGGACGTATACCTGTGTATTTTTTTACTAGATATATCTATTTGATTGATAGACATTCTATTAAGCTTTAAGTAAAGATGGATCATTGCTTTTCATTAATATTTGGAGCAACAATCATAAAGAAATAAAGGAATATTTCTCTAAAATGCTCATATGTATCGCTATAAAAATGTCTGCAGCAACATGTGGGGTATCACCTAGTTGATGATATGCTTCTGATGTCTACCAACAGCCATCACTAAATTCACTATATAGCTTTAGTGGTTTCTTGATGCCAGGTTGTTTTAAATTGGAATGCATAAAGCACCAGCTGTTTGTTCTAATCAACTTTGTGTGCGAACTCCTTCCTTTCACGCTTTGGCATCGGAAACAATCGCAAAGGTGACCTTGCCCACACACTACTTCAGATCGAAGTAGTGTTTGTCAAAAAAAAAAAAAGATCATATATGTCGAAGCTACAGGGAATGAGATATCAAATTTAGTCTAAAAAATTGTAGCCTTAGCCGCGGTGTCTAAGAATTATTTATAGTGCAATAACCCAATTGGAACCAACTAACTCTGCGAGCTAATATAGAACCTGGAAGGCTTGTTCGCCGTTTTGATCGATGCCAGATAGCTAGGTGTATTCAGTTTCTGGGGCTTGACTTGCATTACTAGAGAGATCAGCATATCGCGGCGCTTAACACTTGGCTGCAGGACTCTCTCTAGGTGAGGCCATGTGTTAGGAACAAAATTTGGGAAGAGATTGGAGGATAGAGACAGACGTCGCCAAGAAGAACACGAACGGGAGATGGAAAACAAAACCAGAACGGTACGGAACATCATAATCAGGCGGTTCAATTGCCTGGAGATGCAGCTCCTTCCTGTGCTGGACGTGGCACAACACCTAAGCCTTCAGAATCCTTTGCCACTTCAGTGCTGACACCATGGCAATACATTTTTCCCATGCCTCCCAATCCTACATGCTATCAGTAAGAAAAATGAGCAATTCTCTCCGTGTGTGTTCAGTTTGTGGTGTGTGCTATTTGCAAATTGCATTGGCATGTGGTGTAGCTAGCTCAAGGGATTGATCGTGTGGCCTGGCGAGCAGTGCCACACACAGCTTAAATAATACTCCCTCCGCCCGTTTATCTTCTTCATCTAAGCAAAATTTTGTTTTTCAAAATTCTCAATCGTATTAGTTGGGACCACAGGTTTGACTCATTATTCATTGGCTGTTCCTTGTCTGCATTTGTTGTTTTTTGGTTATTCATTGGCTGTAATTCTTTGATTGCACCATGCCTTCAATGCAAATTGTTGTTGTTTTACTGCTTTTTAGTCATTGTGCCAAAGACTAAAATGATGAAGATAAATGAACGGAGGGAGTATGTTTACTCACCGCCCTCTTGCTCGAGAGTGAGCCCGCATCATCAACCGGACCATTATTATTGTACTAGTCGTGCTATGGAAGGTTTTAATTTAAGGAAGCAGTGAAAGTTTATTATTCAACAATAATTATCGTAGATACAATAAAAATATTTGGTGGCAGCACCAGGCAAACATGACGACTATAATACATCAATTGCAGCTTTAGCAAGGCAAATGTGTCTCACAATGCGTCTTATCATCATTGAACCTGATGCTTGAACTTCATTTGGTTGCTGTGGATTCCACATAACTGAGCATCGCCGTGAGTTCTGGAATAACTCACCATCATGCAGTGGCTGCGTCTTTGGCGGATTTGTTCTCCATACTCTATTGCGGCGGATTTGGGACGTCAGGAACTGTGAAATCTTGAGAAGTGAGCTTTTATATGGTCGGTGTGTGTTAACTTTGGTCTGTAAAACCTTGTAATATGGCAAAAACGTCTAACAACGGAGCTAGATGTCCATATCAGCCTTAGACAACGGCGCCTCTTCCTGTTTTCATGTATTTTTTTTATCTCTAAGGGTTATTAGAGCTATAAAACCCACTAAGGCTAAAGAAAAATTATTTCGCAAAAAAAAGGCTAAAGAAAAATAGTACAAAGAACCAGAAAAATTACCAAGCCAAAGTATTAAGAATATGTAGAGCATATGACCAAGAAAATTTCAAAAATTTCCTTACTAGATATAGAAAACAGTATAGTTTCTAATTATTTGCCTCAGTTTTTTTACAGTGTTACTTTCAGCGATGGGAAGCGATTTAGCGCATATGGCCCACCGGTCATAGACACCGCCTTCTATCGCCTCCCTCCCATCGCCTCCCATCGCCTTTGGCCTTTCTGGCCCTTGGATCGTTCGTTGTGAGCCGTTGAAATTCTCCACAAGTATTGTAAAAAATCTCATATGATTTGCCTCCTCCTCAAATCAGTACATAGTTTAGAGATCCATCAGATCACATCATACCTGCATAATGATTAGTATTCAGCATGGACCGGGTATGCTTAATTTCCTACATATATGTTACTAAACATCAGAAATATAAGACACAGTTATAGAACCAACAAGCAAAAGCTAGATTCATGTCGCAGCGCTATTTTCAAGCTACTCATGTCAAGTTGTTGCTTGCTTTTATGAGCATCAACTTAGACAATGTTTCAATAGAAGAAGTTTAAGGTGTAAAAGTAGGCATTTTCCAAGGTTGTTAATACATTTTCATCTGCATAAGAATATATGAAGAACCACCAACTATTGCATAACCATGAACGATATGGAGAAAATCAAAATCTGACGTATTTGTTTTCAATTCCAAATTCTAGAAATTTAAATTTAAAGTACATCTCACCTCACAATACGTTTGACAGAAATGTTCATTTTTTTTATAATAATGGAACAAAAGTTCCGGCCTCTACCAACAGAAATGTTCACATGTTAAGGAACAGTTGCAGCCCAACACGCTATTTTTTTCGCGAGTAGGCATATATGCCTGTATTTCATTAAGAGGACAAGAATGGTCAATAGACCTACAACATAAGCGATAGTTGGTGGTGGCGAGCAGCCATCAACCAAGCACCGCGGAAAAGGATACATGAACAACAAAGAAGAAAAAACAAAGAAGAAGAGAGCGACTGCCCTCCACCTAATACCTAACTGCGCCTGTATACATGAATAAACGCTAAGGTTGCCTATATAAGAGACCAAGCTATGGTGGCAAAGCATCCACCTAATAAAACGAGCCGAGTGGCAAAGAATCCGTCAACAAACCAAGCGGCAAAGCATCCGCCACCGAACCCAGCGGCAAAGCATCCGCCCACGAACCACGACGGCTAAGCAAATGGGTGGCCAAGACGACGACGACAAAGCATCCGTCAACGAACCAAGCGGCGAAAAGCAAGTGGTCAGGAAAAAGGCGTCCCCATGACCTAGGGCCCTAGCCCCCGGCCCGCCGCCGCCGCCGCCGCCGCCGTTCGCCACCCCGTACCGGCGCTCGCGGCCCCCTCCCCGGAGTAGTCCAGCCCCGCTCCACCACCCCCTCCAGCGCTCCTCACCTTTCCCCCCTCCACCCCGG
The DNA here is from genome assembly GCA_018135685.1 of Themeda triandra. Taxonomy (NCBI): domain Eukaryota; kingdom Viridiplantae; phylum Streptophyta; class Magnoliopsida; order Poales; family Poaceae; genus Themeda; species Themeda triandra. Next base: position 185,302 of record JAENPR010000176.1, read on the forward strand.
CGCCGGACTCGGGCTGCTTCCGGCCCGCCGCCCCCCGCCGCCGGCGATCACCTCCTCGCCACCGGCAGCGCGGCGCCGCCAGCTCCCCCCCCGGCGCACGCAGCCCAAGCCACCTCCTCCCCCCTCTTCCCCCAGTCCTCTCCACCTCGCCTCCCCCCGTGCTGGGCAACCGAGATCCATGGATGGGGGTCACCGACGACAATTCGTCCCAGGGGCCGGCCGACGGGGCCGCGGCGCCCCTGGATCCGGAGGCCGGGCCTCCCCGCGACGCTCCTGTGGCCTCCCCTGTGGTGCTGAGCGGCCGGGCACCCTGTCCCGCGCCGCCGGCCGCCGCAGCCGGTTCGCTGCAGGGACCGGCTGATGGGGCCCCGTCGCCCCTGGTTCTGGCGGCCGGGACAACGCACGGAGCGCTGGTGACTTCCGCCACCGCGGTTGGGGCGCTCCCCTCAGCCGCCACCACGGCGTTGCCGCCGGTGACCAACACGACGTCCGGAGGCACCCCTGCAGCACTTGCACACCAGGTGTTCGACGAAGTGCCGAACCGCTTGTCCCTTGCCCTGGAGGTCGGGGAGACCTCGGCCAAGGACGGAGCGGACAACATGGAGCTGCCGAGTGACGCGCCCCCCTCTGAGGGGCCGCGTACAACCATGGCAGGGACCGGCCTGGAGGGAGGGCGGGGCTGTAGCGCCCTCTCCCCGCTCGCGGATTCTTTCTTCCCCTCCTCCACGGGCCGACCCAAGACCGTGCGGTGGGCTGACGGCGACCTCACCGACTGCTCCGACGATGACGAGCCTGCATACGGGATGTCGCGCCACCTCTTCGTCCCAGCCCAACCCACCCATGTCCTTGAGGTCGGGAAGACCTCGGCCAGGGTGAGCTCTCCCGCCGTGCACGACCGCCCGGCGCGAGACCTGGAGGACGGGGAGTGCACGCCGTCTGCCAGCGAGGGCGCGCCGCGGCACCGGCGTGGGCGGCGCCGCCGACCGCGTCGAAAGCCGGTGGCTGGCGGTTCGTCTAATGCCCCCAAAAACTCCGCTACAGCGGCCTCCAGGGTCACCGCGCGCCGATGTCTCGGGCCGTCCCCGGAGCTGAGGGCTCCGGCCCGGCGGCGGCTCGGCCCGGTGGCCACCTCACGAGCGCCGGCCCATTGGAGGCTCGGCCCGAACCCGGAGCCATGGATCCCGGCGTCGAGGAGGCTTGGCTCCAACCGCCGGGCTTCCCCTCCGGACTGGGATGGTTGGTGAGAGGTGCTACCCCGCAACCTACCTCCGGTGGCTGCTGCGCGCGTGACGGCGGCGAGGCCGACCCGGAACGCATGCCAGACTTCGTCCGCCGGCCGGCGCAGGTTGGGCGTCGAGGGACGGTGCCCCAACTGCACGGCAACAGGGCACCAGATTGCGATGTGCAAGCGGGAGCCCCAGTGCTGGAGCCGCCATGGGCTCAACCACCGAGCCCGCGAATGCACCAGGACGCCGGCCGAGCTCCTATGGGCAAGCGGGGAGGGAACCCCGGGAGCTCAGGAAGTGCCGGGGCCCGCCCGCCACCACCACCGTCGCCCCGCTCCCCGGGGACGAGCGCGTGTGCCCAGGGACTGGCCCCACCGCCCCCGCATTCCCGTGACGTTAACATCAACGTCGCCACCAAGCGCAGCCCGGACGTGGCTATCGTCGACGTTTAGGCGGTGGTTGCGATGGTCATCGGGATCCAGCCGGGGGAGCTGCGGATCCGACGCTGCCCCGAGGCCTTCATCATCATCTGCCCAAACGAGAAGCTCGGGCACATCAACGCACCAACCTTGGCGGAGGTCGTGGCCCGACACCGGGAGGGTGATGTGGTGGCCGACCGTCGACGACCGCCGGTCCAGCCCCAGCAGCGGGCTCGGACGACGACAGCCACTGCCTATACTTCAGGAACCACGGCGTCGGGACCGAACCGGCCGCGCTGACCGCGAGGCCGAGGGCGACGAGACAGCCGTGCAGGGATGACTGCAGGTTGAAGCCGCGACTAGAATGGCGTCGGTGCACGCCACAGCCGGCACCACCCGACACCGCCGCGACGACGATCGTGGAGGCGCCGACCTCCATGAACGGGGCCGGGGGTGCGGCTGTGCAGCTGCTGGCCACGCCGGAGGGCGAAGCCGCGGGGGGCGCGCCGCCCCAGCACAACGCGCCGACCACAAGCCACGCAGCGGAGGCAGCGCTTGCAGGGGTGTGCAGCGAGGCCGCCACGACCGAGTCTGCCCACCAGGCATACCACGACGAGTTGGAATACGTGAGGATAGAGGAGGACGTGGCCGCCAAGGGCGGCTCGGTGGGGAACCTGGAGCCACCCACGGCGATGTTGGTTGACCCGGTTGCCCGGGGGACGCTGGCGCTCCTCGGCCACGGGGGAGAGGAGCTTGCGAGCGGGCCACTAGGCATCGGGGCACTGTACGACCTCGGTCACGCTGGCTGCGCTGCCACTGAGGAGGCGACGGGAGTCGCCGAACCAGCGGAGGTCGACCCGCCGATGCCAATGCACTATGGGCACAACGACACGATGGAGGGCACCCTCGCCCTCCTCGCCCACTGGGGAGAGGACCTCACCGAGGGTCCACCGGGCTTCCTCGTCCCGGGTGCTTTCTCACGGCAGGAGGACCGGAAGAACACCCCACCACGGTGGGAGACCTTGTGCGATGCAGACGATGGATGGACTGCGGATTTTGCGGGTCCTTCCCAGCGCCGCGACCATGACGTCCCAGGGGATGCTTCGGCGGGGACCGTCGAGGACCCCCGGGTTCGCCGACTCGGACGATGAGCCGCCAGGAGAGCAGCTGACGGCAGGAAACCCGTCGATCGGCGGGGTGGACTCAGCGTGGAGCTTGGAGTCACCCGCGGTGCACCAGGGGGTCCTGGGACGTGATGCTGAGACACCGCCGGCCCTGGGCAGGGACTACCTCTGTGGGGCGTCTGGAAGCCCGCCCTGGACCGTGACCACCGACGACGAGGCGCCCCCGGGGTTCTACACCCCCGTCTTCCGGAGGCCTGCCGCCAGCTCGCCGACCGGGGAGGCGGGCACCCCGCCCAAGGACGGCTCAAGAACTTCGCCAAGAGAGTCTTCCACAAGGCGACCACTCCGCTCCTGCCAGCTAGGGGGGCCGAATCCAGCTCCGCCAAGCTGCCTACGCGGAGCGGGCGAATCGCGGCCAACCCCTTTCCAAGTACCCGGTGCCGAAGAGAGGCGAGATCATCGCCATGAGGAAGATGGGGTTCATCGAGTCACAGCCGACGGAGGAGGGACGGCTGAAGCTGGATGCGATGTTCCAGGGAAGACCAGGAGATGCCCGGGCCTTGTGTGAGTTGTTCGCAGACGAGGAGCGACAGCAGCGACCGCGGAGGCGCCGCCGGGCCGGGGGCCGTGCCTGAGCGTTCAAAGCCGTTGCGCGAAGACTAGAATGTCTAGTGCGTGAGTAATCCGTTTTGTACGCATTCTGGGGTGGCGGGCTGTGTTTAATATTTGCACCTCGGAAAAAACCTGTCAAACTCTCTTCTTCTTAATACAATGATGCGCAAACCTTTTGCGTATTCGAGAAAAAACAAACCAAGCGGCAAAGCATCTGCCAACGAACTACGATGGCCAAGTAAAAGGATGGCCAAGACGACGACGGCGTCAGAAACGACGACAAGGTCAAGAGCTGTAGGACAGACCAAAGCGATTAGAGTGAAGCCATGACAGGCTATACAAATCAATTTAACTTGGGGAGCCGGATTAGGAAACAAAGCGGGTACGGCTTACACATGTGTGTTGTGCAGGGGCTGTCTCGCCATGGTTCCAGGCTTCCAGCACGGCTGGAACCATAAAAGAATTGGGAAGAAATCAGATAGGCAGCGGAGATGCCTTTACGGATGTGGAAATGATAGAGGGAGGACCCTGTACCTTTGTTGAAAGACGCGAGATGTGGAGGCCCCCAAGGTGCGCCAGCAAGTAAACCACAGCGAATGGAGAGGTGAGAAGCGGCCGGGAGATCTGGTAAATTGGGACTACCCTTGCCCCAACCGCTCCACGCCAAGCTGGTCCAAGGTCTGGTGTTAGGGAAAACCTGGCGTAGGCCGGCCACATTCGCGAGGCAGATCTGCTGTCATTTAGGCCAGAGACGTGCAGATCCACTCAATCGGTGAGGTCCTTTTCTCCATTGACCCTGCACTCAGGCATTTAAGTGCTTTGAGAGAAGAACGCAGTAGAGGAGAGAACATGTGTAGGCAGCTATTAGATTGGACTAACGGAGAGCACGGGAAAGAAAGAGATAGCATCTCACCATCGACACCATCGCCGAGCCCATTTTCGCCGGCCATCAGATCCTCTACTGTCGTTGTCACTTCCAGGGTCCTCGACGGTGCTGACAAGGAAGCCAGGAGGCACCGGCCATCAGATCCATGGTCGCATCGACTGGATCCCACATGGCCACGACAATGAAGGCCGGAGCTGGGGTGGCCACCTTGCCGAGACCTCGTGGCCGCCAGGACCCTTCAAGGCTACTCGTCTCTGGGCTGGCGTCGCGCTCGCACCTGGCACGGAGGGGCGACGGCGGGGAGGAGAGACCGAGGCCGTGTTTAGTTCCCTCCAGAATCCAGAATTTGCCACTATGCAAAAAGAAGATTCCCGTCACATCAAAACGCCGACACATGCATGAAGTACTAAATGTAGATGAAATCAAAAACTAATTGCACAATTTAGTTGAACTTTGTGAGACGAACGTTTTGAACCTAATTAATCAATGTTTGAACAATTATCAAATACAAACGAAATTCTACAGTGTGCTACAGTGTCGGAAAGCCAACTTTGACAACCCCGAATTGGGGATCTAAACAAGGCCCGAGAGAGAGGGATCCAGAGGAACGACTGAATGAGAAGGGAGGCTAGGGTTCAGACTGATTGGGGGAGTTCCTGGACGGCGGTTTTGTTTCTACAAACATCGAGGGCTCTTTTTTTGAAAAGTAGACAACGCCACACGTCGCCACGCGAAGGAGCCAGCAATGCTCGGAATTCTCTAGTCGCAGTGAATTCCAAGGACACTTAACTAACCCCGATATATGGAGGAACATCTTTTTCCGATGCCTCCCAACCCTACATGCATGATCTTGCAAGTTTGTGTCTAGCTATAGTTCCCTCGATACTATTGGATTCCTTGTTCTAATATACAATTTGCTTTGGGTGTCTTTCCATGTTTTTGCTCCAACTCATGCATATACTGAAGGGTGGATGGAGATAATATATAAGTGGTTTATAGTTAAGAATTCTTGCGTTGTAGTACATAATGATGATTGGCTTGATGGATTCCAACTTCTGATCCATCATCCATAAATTGTCACTTTGCTCAAGATGGTGCTGCCACAACGGAAGGAGCGCATATATAGTAACATGCATAGGAAATCCAAAATCAATGTTCCCACCAACTCAATAGAAGTATAGCGTCCCATTTGGTAAAAATGGATTATCTGCATCATCTGGTTAGATTTTACAACCTTTTCTCCTCTCAAACCATCATAAAAGAGGCCCTCATAGTTCACTTTGACTTTGATGTCCTAAGTCGTATTTCTCCATAACTTCATCAGGTTCTAGATTAATGCACTAATGTCTACCACATTAAATTGGTTTAATCAAATAATAGCATGATATATCATGTACACATGTTAATATATATATTTTTGAAAAACCTTAGTCAAGACTTGATGGAGTGGCCTATGGTGGTGCCAGAGAGACTATTGTCTATGGCTTCTCTCTCACACAAATCTATATTGAATTTCCCGTTTGATTTTGATGGCTCGACCTTTGATCTTGTCAGTAGTATGAGCAATTGTACAAGTGCGGTCACCTGCAGACGGGCACATAGCTCTGTCTTGATGGTGCTTCTCCTCCTTGCCATGATCTTGTGCATGGATAGTGCCTTAGTGGGGGCAGCTGCACCATTGGTCTGTATGGCCAGGGTGTTATCGAGTTGGCCTTGAGATTTTGCACCACCCAACCAGGGTTTTGCCCAAGTTGCGAATGTACATGGCTAGGGCCTTCGTGGATTGTAGTTGGCCAAATCTATTGATTGGTGGCTGTTTTGACCGGTTGTCATTTCGAGCACATTCTATTGCCTCCACTGGCGGATCCAGAAACCGACCACGGGGGGTGCTAAACAATATTGGGGTGCTAAACAATATTAAGGCGAAAAATTATACTAACTTTATGCTAATAATAGACAAAACATAAAAAATATACTCATTATATACTAATAGTAGACAAAAAAAATAAAAATACACTAACTATATACTAATTATAGATAAAAATGAAGACATATTACCTATTTATTTAGCCACTGGGAGGGGCTGCAGGCCCCCAGCCCCCTCCCATGAATCCGCCACTGATTGCCTCGACAATGATGTGTGGCATCATAGTTGGTCATCATGGTGGCTAGTCGATGGTGAACTGGTGATGCATGGAACGGTGATGTACGGTTATAGATCTGGCTTGTTGCATTGCCCTCTCATATGGCACGCTTGTGGTGTCACTCCCCTTATTATATTGAAGTCATTGCTAAAACCGTGTGCCCTTTTTTTCCCTTGGCTAGGGTCTCTGGTTGAATACCTAGCACCGGTTTCTCCACTCGTGTGATGGCAGTGCTGTCTCGATCTAGATGCCGTTCACTCCTTTGGAAATGTCATGTGTTGATACTAAAAAATGTCCAAAGGTAAAATGGTCATTTTTTATGAGTTGTCAAAAGTGAAAACGGACTTCACCATTGTGTTCCTCTCATCGAAACGATTGAAAAACAAATATGGAGTGTCCAATTTGAGGTCCGGATACGAGAGTTATGCTCCCAAAAAGTATGCACATGCTGCAGGTACTACCGGTCCGAGGAAATAGCTACTACCGGTCTGCGTAGACTTTTTGCGCAGACAGGTACTACTGGTCTGGGACCGATACAACCAGTCCGAGTCCGGTACTACCGATTCACGCAAGTCTCCGGAGCAGTTTGGCACAAAAGGGTGCGACCGGTCCTCCACCGGTACTACCGGTTTTACCCGGTAATGCTCGTTCCGAATCTAACTTCCAAATCTCGAACCGATCTTTTTCTAAATCGGTTTTTGGTCAGTTTTGGACGTGGGAAACTTGGAGATTATGCCTTCGAGATGTTTCCTACTGAGATAAGACCACCCCCTCTATAAATACTAGAGGATCATGCCGATTGATCCCATCTAATCAATCGAACAAAAAACCAATCTACAACCTCTCTTTTACCCTAATTTCTTCCTCTCAACCCTCCACATGTTGTTTATCACTTGATCCAGGCGACCAAGGATGGCTCCCTAGGCTTGCCGGTCGACCTAGGGCAACCCGGTGACGTCCTTGCCCTGACGGGGCCTCTCCTGGGCGAGAGCTTCGACGGTTTCTTTGCTAGTTTGTCTGAAAACTAGCCGGTTCTTTGTCCCGAAAGCACGTTGGTTATCCTTTGGTAAGCAAGTTAGCTTCCCTGAATTCACTACCACTCCTCTACCCTTCTGATAACAATCTCTCAGACCCAACAATGTTTTCCAGAACTGTGAGCCTGTCTTATTTCTAATCTGAAAAATGCTTTTGTCCCCCAAGTACTTCTTCCTGAGAATTTCACAGCATAGGCCTCCATCACCCCTTTCAAGCTTGTCAATCCACTTGACCAGTAGACAATCATTCATTTTCCTCATCTCAGTAAATCCCAGACCACCAAACATCTTAGGCCTACTCAGTGTTTCCCATTTCACCATATGGTATTTCCTCTTCTTCCCTGACCCCTGCCAAAAGAATCTGCCTCTAATAGAATCAATCTTCTGAAAATTTCCCCATATAATTGATATACCCCCATAGTGTACATTGGTACACTAGACAGGCATGACTCAATCAGAATAGACCTCCCTCCTTTGGTCAGGTAGTCACACTGCCATGTGCCCAATCTCTTTCCAATTTTTTCCTCTACATAGCCCAGCTGAGCCTTGGTGATCTTCTGATGACTCACTGGCATCCCAAGATAGATAATGGGGAACACTCCCAATTTGCATCCCATCAAATCAGCAGCTAATTGTTGATCACTGTCAGACAACCCTATTGAATAAAGTTCAGATTTATCAAAATTGATCTTCATTCCTGACATTGCTTCAAAACAACTCAAAATGGTCCTAGTATTCAACATATTCTCAGGAGAGAAATGCAGCAAGATGATGGTATCATCTGCATACTGAAGATGAGTCAAGCTCCCATCTACCAAGTGAGGGATCACACCCTGAATCAAATTGCTCTGACTAGCTCTAGAAAGCATTGCTGACAGAGCATCAGCTACTAAGTTGAATAACAGAGGTGACATGGGATCTCCCTGTCTCAAACCCTTAAAACTTCTGAAAAATTCTCCTCTTTCTCCATTAACATCTATACACACTCTCCCTCCTTTAATCACTTGGTCTATCCAACTAATCCATTTATCAGAGAAACCTTTCCTTTGTAACACTTCCAGCAAGAAGTTCCAATCTACCTTATCATATGCCTTCTCAAAATCTAGCTTGATAATCACACCTGGCACTTTAGTCTTCTTGATATCTTGTAACACTTCCTGCAAGATCACAATCCCATCTAGTATATTCCTATTTGGGATAAAAGCTGTCTGAAAAGGACTAATAACCTTTTGAATTACCTCTGTGAGTCTCAAAGTCAATGTCTTTGTTATAATCTTATATATAACATTGAGCAAACATATAGGCCTAAACTATTTCACCAGAATTGCAGGTTTGACCTTTGGCAATAGAGTGATTACACCATAATTCAGCCTCCACAAATCCAAATTCCCAACACTTAACTCATCTAGCATCTCTTTTATCAAACTTCTTAAATGTGGCCAGAATGCCTTGTAAAACTCCACAGAGAAACCATCAGGCCCTGGAGCTGTATTGCTTTTCATCTGCTTGATCACTTGATCTATCTCATCTAGTGTGAAAGGTCTGGTCAATCTCTCATTATCCACTAAATTTAACCTATGGTCATCATCCCACATATTAGCATCCAAATGCATATTAGCTACCTCAGCTTTGCCAAACAACACTTTATAGTAATCTGTTATGTGTTTCCTCAAAATCTCTGGATCCATTACCTCCTGCCCCTCAATTTCCAGCATTGTAATCATCTTTTTTCTTCTCCTCCCATTGGCACATTTGTGGAAAAAGCTTGTATTAGAATCACCTTCTAATATCCACCTCTCACCTCCTCTTCTCTGCCACTGCCTCTCCTCATCTTCCATGATCTTTTGCAATTGGTTGTCTAAATTATATCTTTCTGCCCATTCCACCTGAGCCAAAGTCCTGTACTCACTCCACTCATCTAATTGTCTCAGTCTTCCCAGAATTTCAGTTTTCTTTTTCTTCAGTTGACTATCAATGTTCTACCCCCAACCCTTGATAGCCCTTCTCATCTTACTTGAAGTAATATGCCAATGCTCTAAAATCTCTTTTTTGTATCTATTAGGCCACTTCTCATTCACCCACTCTTTGAACCCTTCCTGATGTAACCAGTGAGCACTGAACCTAAAATAGAACTGTTTTGCAGTGGGACCACCTCCTGTGTCCACAATCAAAGGATTGTGGTCAGACCCCACTCTTGGGGCAGTTAGGACTACTGTCAAATCAAACTTATCTTCCCATCCATTTGAAGCCAGCACTCTATCCAGCACACACAAAATGGGAGGAATTTGTTTATTGGACCAAGTATATCTACTACCTGTTCTATGCAATTCTCTCAAAGCTGCCTGATTAATAAAGTCATTGAAAGCCTCCATAAGAGTGATATTGACATTTCCAGTTGATTTCTCCTGTACAGCCCTTACCAAATTAAAGTCCTCCCAATCAATACAGGTCCATCACACATCTGCAGCTTCTGTTGCAATTCTGCCAAAAATTCTAACTTCCTGTCATCATGGGCTGGACCATATACATTGATCAAATCCCAGGAAAATCTATCTGCCAACATCTCTAATTTACAATTTTGAAAAAACACTCCATTCTCTTCACTTGTAACTTCTGCCACCTCTTTGTCTATGCCCATCAACATCCCTCCAGAATGCCCCACACATGGAACCCAGGACCAGAACATATCCCTGTTACCAGCAAGTCTATCTAGTTCCCTTCCAGTAAAAGCAGATTTTATTCTCTTGGAGACAAATGCAATCAAAGGAGTATTTATTGATTAATTCTAACAGCAATCTTCTTCTACCTGCATTCCCCAACCCCCTTATATTCCAGAAGAGAATTTTCATTGTATAACACTTTCTTGGGGTGAACCACCTCTAATTGACTCATCTTCTATAGATAACTTCTCAAAACCCTCACTCAGTCTACCACCATCATTCCCTTCTGGACCACATCTATTTTCACCATCTAAATTCTTTCCTCTATTATCCATCTCAACATCATCAGCACTTCCATTTTCTAGATTGTTAACCTCCTCTAAGATTTGAGAACCCTCAACCATTTCCAACTTCTCATCCACTAACATTTTCTGTCTAACTTTAGCCAACATGTTTATAACATCCTCTTTAGCTTGAATTAAAGTAATATTCCCAACTCTAATTTGATCAGTCTCCCCAAGGGAGAAACCACAAATACTAGCAATATTATCAAGATTACATTTAGATGTGGTAGACACAATATTATCCTGAGTAGAAAGATCAGTACCTTTAAACATAGCTTTGTTGGCCTCAGCTTTCTTCAGGACCTCCACTTCTCTGTTCTGCAGCCTTGAGCTTTGCCTTGTGGTGTGCACAGCCATCTTGGTACTCCCCACATTTGAGTCAATAACCAACTCCTCCAGACTAGCATTTTTCTCCCCTGCAAATCCATACCATTAGCCTCAGCCTTGTTCTCCTGCCCCCTTTTAGACTCCACTTCCAGCAACCCCTCTAGATCCAGCAAGACTTCATTCTCTAGCTCATCAGTAACAGGAGGAAAGGATTCTGCTGTTTCCACTCCAGCCTTGTCATTCAGACCATCCTCCATCATTTGTGCACCATCTGTCCCAGCAGTGATGGGGGAACAGGGAGCAGATGCAACTAATGTACTCTCCTGCACTTTGTCATGATTAGCCTGCCCAGATTTCTCCTCCCCACTATCTGCCATTACATCAGAGCATTCCACACCTTCATTCTGAGCATGAGATTTCCCTTGTGTCTTGGATGTCCCACCAGCATCAGCCATCTTATGATCCTTAGGTCCAGTTAATCCTAGTTCCTTCCACCTTTCTTCCTGAGAATCAGGTTCCTCCTCATCTGTTACCTCATCATCATCATCCCAATCATCATCATCTTGCTCTTTAGGTGGCAACATCCTCATCTTCTCAGAATAGTACCAGGTAATCCTCCTACCTTTATTGTTAATATACACCTCAGAGGTCCCCTCTATCTTGGCTGGGTTGATACAAGAGACCTTTACCCACACTGACTTCCATTGTAAGGAAGGCTTGTGAACCTCCTCTGGTTTACCTATCAGCTTGGCTAACTCTTTAACAGCAAATTCTGTCTTGGCAAAATCTGGTATTCCTCTAGCCTTGACCCACACAGTTTGTAGTTCTCTAAAGACATCCACTTCCACATCTGTCTCATCTACCACCGCCACAATGTCAGCAGCAGTGACAAAGGTCCTCTTCATGTTCTTCAGCACATTCAACACAGATTGAGATGGCATATCCACAAGAAATTCACTACCTGAGATCCTTCTAACTTTCCAATCCCACTCATTATTGACCCAATACTTCAACTCTTCATTAATCCTCTGCCTTGTTCCTCTACCCTCTAACACAGACACCATAGCCTTGACTGGCCCTTCTTTCACTGCCTTGCCCTTTGTCTTTGGTTCTGGAAGCTCTAAAGAGTAAAAGGACTATTCTGGGATCCCATGTCCACAGAGCATCAGACCTTTGCTATTGGCAAACATGTTAGCATTGTTATCCTTTCCTGCCACAAACTCTATCTTGACATGCTGATTAACTGGCTTCTTTGTGTGATTCTGCCCATCATTCTTCCCTTGAGCATCATATTTCAGAGGACAATGGTAAGATATGTGACCAGTCTCACGACAAGCATAGCAGAAAGGATCATTACGACAATCACTGTGGTGATGACCCACCTGATTACAATTGTAGCATCTCATTGCCCCAGATTGTCCTTGAGCATAGTCCCACTGCTGGTAGTTGTAGCCTCTTTTCCTGTCATCTATATGTCCTCTAAGATCCTCTTCGGCACTTCTTTTCCTCTCAGCAATCTCATCTTTCCCCTGGAACCTACCCTGGCGATTCTGAGTCTCTCTGCCATCATGTCCATAGCCTTGAGCATAGGCCCATAGCGCGATGCACAGCCTACCATCTCGCTGGCGGCCATCACCGGCATCCCTACAGCGACGACCATGCAAATTTATGTGCAAGTGGGCGGCCAGCAATGCATCGCACTACTGGATTCAGGCTCAACTCATAATTTGATCAGTGGCGAGGTGGCTCGCCACGCTGGCATCCGCTTTCGGCCATGCATGCCCAGGCGCCGGCGTCATGGTCGCGAACGGAGATCGCCTGGACTGCCGCGGCGTGGCGCACGACGTGGGCATTCGCATCGCGGACGAAGCATTCGCCATGGACTGCTACACCATTCCGCTGGACAGATGGGACATGGTGCTGGGCATCACGTTCTTGCGTACGTTGGGCCCAATCTTGTGGGATTTTGATGACTTGTGCATGGCCTTCATGCGTCGCGGCCACCGTGTCTTCTGGAGAGGCATTGGGTCGACACGATACGATGTGCAGTCCACGCAACTCTATGCCATGGACGCTGCGAAGCCCCTCCTGGACACCTTGCTCGCCTCATTCGATGATGTGTTCGCCGACCCACAAGGATTGCCACCGGCACGCCCGTGTGACCACACCGTATTCATTTGCTGCCCAACACAGCTCCGGTGGCCCTCCGGCCCTACAGGTATCCTCAACTGCAGAAAGATGAACTCGACGTGCAGTGTGCAGCCATGCTTCAACAAGGAATCATCCGTCCAAGCACCTCGGCGTTCTCGGCACCTGTGCTTTTGGTGAAGAAACATGACGGATCATGGCGCTTTTGTGTGGACTATCGCGCCCTGAACCAGCAAACAGTCAAAGATAAGTTTCCCACCCTGGTGGTTGAAGAGTTACTCGATGAGCTTAAGGGCGCTCACTACTTCACAAACCTTGATCTCCGTTCCGGCTACCACCAAGTTTGGATGCACGTCGATGACATTGAGAAGACTACGTTCCGCACGCGTGAGGGTCACTTTGAATTTTTGGTTATGCCATTCGGATTAACAAACGCGCCGGCCACCTTCGAGAGCTTGATGAACTCGGTCTTGCGTTCGTTTCTCCGCAAATTTGTGATTGTGTTTTTTGACGATATTCTCATATACAGCCTCAATTGGTCTTCTCATCTTTGGCACATCAATGCAGTCCTCTCGGCGCTTCGGGCACATCAACTCCGTCTCAAACTCGCCAAGTGCTCGTTCGCCCAGCCGACGATGACTTACCTTGGTCATGTCATCTCGGCCGCTGGTGCAGCTATGGATCAAGACAAGGTCGACGCCATCACATCATGGCCGCAGCCGCGTGCACCTCGCGGCCTACGCGGGTTCCTGGGGTTAGCTGGCTACTATCGCTGCTTTATCCAGGGATTCACTGCGGTGGCCGGCCCTCTCACCAAGCTTCTCAAGAACGATGGCTTCGTGTGGACGGACGAGACTACTGCTGCATTCGACGCCCTCAAGCGGGCTATATCCACGGCGCCTGTCTTGCAGCTGCCTACTTTCGATCAGCCGTTCTTAGTGGACTGTGATGCTTCGGGTTCCGTCTTTGGAGCCGTCCTACACCAAGGCGACGATGCCCTTGCGTTCTTCAGCAGGCCTTTCACAGCTCGGCACTTGAAGCTGGCGGCATACGAAAGGGAGCTCATAGGCTTGGTCCAAGTCGTGCGTCACTGGCATCCATACTTATGGGGGCGCCACTTCACCGTGCGCACCGATCATTATGCCCTAAAGTTCCTACTCGACCAGAGGTTGTCCACGGTGCCGCAGCATCAATGGGTAAGCAAGCTTTTCGGCTTTGATTTCAGCGTGGAGTACCGGCCACGGCGCCTCAACACTGTCGCCGACGCGCTGTCTCACCGCGGTGACAAGGTGACCGCACGCGGCGCGCTGGACGCTGTTTTAGTGACGCTCAGCGGCCCAACGTTCCAGCTCTACGACCGCCTCCGACAATAGCTGAAGGAGGACTCTACCCTGCGAGCTTTCCGCGACTCCGTGGTTGATGACCGTGGTGCACCGTGGCGCGTGGTCGACGGCTTGGTGCTCCATGGCGCCCAGGTCTTCGTGCAGGTGTCCTCTCCACTGGTACCTACGGTCATCGAGCTGGCGCACTCGGTGGGTCATGAAGGGATCCAGAAAACGTTGCAGCGTCTCCGGCAACACTTCCTCATCGACCACGACTGCCGGCTGGTCGAGGACTTTGTGCGCGCCTGTGCCGTTTGCCAGTGCAACAAGACCGGGTCTCTACACCCGGCGGGCCTGCTGCAACCCCTAGAGGTACCATCTTCAGTTTGGTCAGATATTGCTATGGATTTTGTCGAAGGCCTCCCTCGCGTCAACGGGAAGAGCGTCCTTCTCACTGTGGTGGACAGATTTTCCAGTAGTGCGTTCTTCAAAGCCATCGTTCGCCTCCATGGGTTCCCTCGCTCGATTGTCAGTGATCGGGATCCGGTCTTCACTGGCAATGTGTGGAAAGATCTCTTCAAATTGGCCGGCGTCAAGCTCCGCATGAGCACGGCGTTCCATCCCCAAACCGATGGTCAATCGGAGATTGTCAACAAGACCATCGCTATGTATTTGCGCTGCATCACTGGAGATCGCACTCGTGCTTGGCTGGAGTGGCTTCCTGGGCTGAATATTGCTATAACACCTCATATCATTCAGCGCTCAAGACGACGCCTTTTGAAGTGGTTTTCGGTCGGCCGCCGCCTGCTCTTTTGCCTTACACGGAGGGTGCAGCCTCCACAGACACGGTGGATACCCTTCTTCGTGACCGGTATTCGTTTTTGCAGGATGTGTGTGAACGCTTGCTCCAGGCTCAGGAGTATGTCAAACGCTACTATCATGGTGGGAGACTGGGTGCTGCTCCGGCTCCTTCACCGCCCTGCCCAGTCCTTGGTGCCGGGCAAACGCTCCAAGCTAAGCCCACGCTTCGCCGGGCCACATCAGATCCTCGAGCGGATCGGCGACGTGGCCTACCGCCTGCAGTTACCTGACTGCGCCAGGATCCATGATGTCTTCCATGTCGGCGTCCTCAAGCCATGGCGTGGGACGCCACCAGCGTCGTTACCGGCGCTCCCTCCTCTTCGGCACGGTCGTCTTCTCCTTCAGCCTGAGCGTGCACTGAAGGCCCAGCTTCCACTACTGGAATCGCCCGGTTTGCCGACAGCTTAAAGCTGTCGGCGAACCCTTCAATCCGGTCGGCAAAAGGTTTGCCGACAGGATTTGGAGTTGGCTGTCGGCAAACCCCTGTCGGCGAAAATCCTGTCGGCAAAATCCGGTTTGCCGACAGGAACACGGGCGCTGTCGGCGTCCTTTCGCCGACAGCCACGTGTTCTGTCGGCGAAGAACAGCGCCGTCAACTCGGCTGCCGTTCGCTTCGCCGACAGCACTGTGGTGGCTGTCGGCGATGTCTTTGCCGGCAGCTATGAGAGGCTTGGCCCTTTGCCCTTTGCCGACAGCTAACGTGGCTGTCGGCAAAGGGTTTTTATTTTTATATAAAAAAAAGAAAGTTTCATTACAAATTTGTACAAAGTTAAGCACTGCCACAATATATTAATTTTCATTACAAATTTGTACAAAGTTAAGCACTGCCAAAATATCCACTATTATGCTTCCCTATTGCTACACAACGAGACAAATAGATCATCAACAGCTACCAACTCATCAAGTATTGCTAGCCTAGTTACCATGGATTATTAGGATTATGAAGCAAGTTGCCTGCAAATCATCTGCTCTCTTGATGGAATCTACCTGCAAAAACAAGATACAGACTGAAATTTTTATTGGAGGCAGTTACCATGTGGAAGAGGAACCAAACAACACCGAGCACCACTACCCTAAACGCTCATGCTATGCAGATCTAAAAGTTCAGCAACTTATGCAGATTCTTGCAATCAGGTATAATACACGGGGATAGATGCAGTTACAAACAGTTCTGCAACTGATGCCCAATTCATGTGGCTTCAGGCAATCAGTTATACACGAGGACCAACTATTCTTCCTTTTTACTTTTATTATTGATTCCTACCTTCTGAAATAAGCAACTAACATTTTATCCAACACAAGTGTTTGCCAATCGAGTAAAGTCCATTACTATGTATTTTTTCAGTCTATAACACTGACTACATCTGCAATTTACTATGTATTTTTTCAGTGCCATCTAAATCCTGCCTTCAATCAGTTGAGAAAAGCCTTATCTATTGAAATGATAAAAACTTCCAACTATCTCCATACTAAACCTAAATCAATAACTCTGATGAATTACAAACTGATACTAACTTGAGGCTGACATCCAAGGCTGGGTTCACAAGCCAATAACTAGTTGGAACAAGGACTTGTATAATCTATAATCTGTTACTGGCTTACTGCTACTGTAAACGTGAACAGATGAAACTGCACTAATTGACTGCTAGAACTTCTCTTCTAAAAGTACATCACTGGAGATCGCACTCGTGCTTGGCTGGAGTGGCTTCCATGGGCTGAATATTGCTATAACACCTCATATCATTCAGCGCTCAAGACGACGCCTTTTGAAGTGGTTTTCGGTCGGCCGCCGCCTGCTCTTTTGCCTTACACGGAGGGTGCAGCCTCCACAGACACGGTGGATACCCTTCTTCGTGACCGGGATTCGTTTTTGCAGGATGTGTATGAACGCTTGCTCCAGGCTCAGGAGTATGTCAAACGCTACTATCATGGTCACCATCGTGCCGTGGAATACGCGGTGGGAGACTGGGTGCTACTCCGGCTCCTTCACCGCCCTGCCCAGTCCTTGGTGCTGGGCAAACGCTCCAAGCTGAGCCCACGCTTCGCCGGGCCATATCAGATCCTCGAGCGGATCGGCGACGTGGCCTACCGCCTGCAGTTACCTGACTGCGCCAGGATCCATGATGTCTTCCATGTCGGCGTCCTCAAGCCATGGCGTGGGACGCCACCAGCGTCGTTACCGGCGCTCCCTCCTCTTCGGCACGGTCGTCTTCTCCTTCAGCCTGAGCGTGCACTGAAGGCCCAGCTTCGTCGTGGTTCCTGGTGGGTGCTCATCAAGTGGGCAGGCATCGACGCGTCGAAAGCCACCTGGGAGCAGCTGGAGGATGTCAAGACCCGCTTCCCCGACCTTCAGCTTGAGGACGAGCTGTTTGTCGAGGGGGAGAGATGTGATGGTGGGCAACGTGTACCATCGTCGTGACAAGGCAGGCGTCAATATCAGTGGCTAAGAGCATCTCCAAGGGTTAGGCAATTGGAGTTTGGCATTTGAGGCAATTTGCAACTCTCCAAATGAAAATGGCAAGGCTAAAAAATTATGATCTCCAAGGGTTATGTATTTGCACTTGGCATTTGAGAGAATTTTAGGCATGCGAGAGGGACATGCGGCGAGAAAAAGTCGCGGGAGGGGGGCAAGAGAAACGTGGACCGAGATATGCCAAGCCAGACTGCCTTGGAATATATGCCAACTCTTGAGCTCATGGGCGGAGCCAAGGCCCGGCCACCCTGGGCAAGTGGCCGGGCTCGCTGGCTGCTGCAGGCACTAGTAGTTTGTCATATACAGCTATACAAATTTTCATCGAAACAAAAATGAAAAAAAAAATCTATGTACAGACCCTACTACAAAAGAAAAGCTGTTCCTAAATAAAACTCAAAAAGAAAAGCTACATACAGAGAGAGATGAGATAGTACACACATGAGGTCGGGAGCATGTGCCGCCTAGAAAACTCAGTGATTATTTTAGTTTGAAACTTAAAAACTATGTAATTAGGTGTTATATTTTACATAGATTGTTATCAAAAAAAGTATTTTACATAGATTATTTGTTAGCCCACTAACAATACTAAAAACAATAAATAGTTTATATGTCTATTACATAGACGGTGCACACAGAAACTACTCCCTCCGTCCCACAAAGAATGTCATTCCTACTTCCCGAGAAGTAAAACATTTTTCAACTTCGACAATTATATATAAAAGATAACCTTTTGTCTAATGATATATATTTTCTCTCCCTCATCTACCTATCACATCTCTTGATGTCTTATAGTTTCTCGTGTAGACATGGTTTCTTATTAAGAAATCATTTTCTCTCTCTTTTTAATTGGGTTGTCACATTATTTTTTTACTTAGTTATATCCCAACTAATAAATATAGAAACCATGTGGTATCTGTTTTGGGAGTAACCTTACTATTAGCACGATGTTTTATCTCGCCCGGGCTGTGAAATTGCTGGCTCCGCCACTGCTTGAGCTCTATTTGCCAAGTTAAGGAAAATGCAAAGGCTAAATACAAAACCATTGGAGGGGAGTTTTTAAAAGTTTTTGGCAAATTGGTAAATGCAAAGGCTAATTGCATAACCCTTGGAGATGCTCTAAGACCACGGCAAGGAGCAGGATCGGTCGTGGTCTAGTTGGCGGCATCAGTACGTCATTATCAAGTGGTTAGAATATTTTGGGATATTTAAGAGTTTGTTGGGCCTAGCCTGGCGCTTGGGCCTTGGATCATCTTCAGCTGCTTCCAGACTTCTGGGAGCCTTTGACGCCTTCTTCAACAGGAACTCCATCAGGATATGCCGGGGTAGCAGCGGTGCTGACAAGTGGTTACAACATATCTCGTGAGATTCTGTAATCCCGCTGCCAGCGCTGAGATGAGCTACATACACACACCCCAGAGCCTTGTGCTAACAACAGCAGCCGCAGAAAAGAAGATGCAGCGAACGCAGCCATAACTTTGCATGGCAACGCAGAGTGCATGAGTAGCGGCGTGGTAAGGTGGCACACGCTGAAGTGTAGAACAATGTTGTTACCTCAAGTCCCTCGATCCATCTATTGGTCAAACACATATAGAAATGTTGTCTTAGCTTGGAAAATTATGAAACTAGTTTCAGATTTTTTTTTCTAAAATTTATCAGTTTCTTGCAAACAGATAATGTTACAAGCAGCCTCTCAAATTTTGTCTTTGACAGGGTTCAACACTTTTCAGAATTTTACCCTCTAACAGCTTCCAAGGTCTAAAAAATGAAGTATGATTGCGTTCATGAATGTAATCTAGAAGGCGTGATACTTCTTTTGAGGCTGAAACTGAGATTATTTTTAAAGCATTCTTATTTTAGTTTTAATGCCGACAGCCTGGTGTTAACACACGGTAGTCATCAGACGGAGCAATGGTTTTCTCAATTTCTATCATCATCTGATAGATTTGCACTGATATCCCACAGAAGTCCATAGCATCTGTTTTCCATGCCTCCCAACCCTATACAATCTTAGCTTGCAAGTATGCCAGCTGGCAATTCTCTCTAAAGCAACGGGTTTTGTATCTCTTCCTTAGCTGTTTTTTTTAATTGTGGATGTCCACAGTAATATATATAGGATAGGATTAAGGGAAAGGGACGATGCAGATAAAAGAAAAGGATAGACCTTTAACTCAAAGGATAGGTGTTCTATTGATTTTCGGTCAGAAGGGTACTACCAGCCATTTTTCTCTCTCTACTCAGTTGTGTTAGTCCAGGATATTAACTTCCTAGTAAGGCAGGTGTGATACTTCTTGTGAGGCTAAAACCGAGATTATTCTAAAAGCATAACTATTTGAATACCAACAGCCTGATGTTAACACCAGAGCCTCTCCAGTGGGAGCATTGAATTACTTTTTCAAATTTATAGAAACATCTGATAGATCTGCACTGATGTCTGACACAAGTCCATAGCATCTGTTTTCCATGCCTCCCAACCCTATAGTCTTAGCTTGCTGGCAATTATCTTGAAAGCAAGGGATTTGTATCTTTTCTGTAGCTGCAGGTTTTCTTTGTCTTGTGGATGTCCACACCAGTAGGTATATATATATATGTAACACTAAGGGAAATGGACGATGCAGGTAAAAAAGAGAGAGAGAGACCATTAGCTCAAAGGATAGGTCAGATTGGTACCAGCAGCCATTTTTTCTCATTAATAACTTGTGTTAGGTTTTTTTTTTTTACAATAACACTTGTGTTAGCTGGTTGGAGGCCTTTTTTCTCTTTTATAGGGTGTGCTGCGCCGTGGAAGGTTTTATTTGCGGAAGCAGTAAATTTTATTAATCAACAACAACGATTTAGATACAAGAGCATCTCCAACAGTTCCTAATCTCATTTGCCATCCTTATTATTTTGGCAAAACAAGGGAAAAACAATCTCCAACAGTTCCTCAAATAGACTTGCCAAACTTGTGAGGTTGCCAAATCTCTCTTCCGCGCGCGTATTATTGCGCACGCAAAGCCGCCTTGCCATCGCTCCTCCGCGCCAAGACTTTCTCTTCCCGCGCGGTAGATGAAAGTTCGTGCCGTCGTTCCCGCGTGACCCGCGCGCCTCCGCCGTCAATATATCGGTCCTCCAGAGATCGGCGCCAAGACCTGTCCGTCCTCGCGAGTCCCTCGTCGGACGTCGTCGCCGTCCTCGCGAGTCCCTCGTCGCCCGTCGTCGCTGTCCTCGCGAGTCCCTCGTCGCCCGCCTGCTTGTTGGCATCAGGTGCTGATTTCACACCTGATTCTCTGTCCAATCTGCTGCAGTCACCCGCCTGCTGTCGCAGCAGAATGCTGCTGTCGATCGCCTGCTGCTGTCGCTGTCCAAGCTGCTAATTGCCATCTACAATGCCATGCAAGACGACGTCGATCATGCAAGTCGACTACAGTGCTGCTGCTGCGACGGGAGGAATTCCAGGGGCACGACGATCCTGTGCGGCGGCGGCATGAGGTAGGCACAGAGGGAAGTCGGGGTCGCGCCCACGGCCTCACGGGATATCGATCAAGGGGAAGGCGAGTCGGAGTCAGGAGGCCGCGCGATGGAAGCGTCGGGCCGGGTGAGGAGTACCGGTCAACAACCGGACCTGGTGGGTTCTTTTTTTTTTATTTGGCAACTTAAAATAGAGAACTATGGAGATGGCCTATTTTCAACTTACCAAATTATTTTACCAAGTTGCTAAAACCCATCATTTGACAAGTGAGATATGAGAAACTGTTGGAGATGCTCTAATAACATTTGGTGGCTGCAGCAGGCAAACATGATGACTATAATACCATTGCAGCTTTAGCAAGACAATGTGTCTCACCATGTGTTATCATTATGGAACCTGATACTTGAATTTTGGTTGTTGTGGATTCCACATAACTGAGCATCGCCGTGAGTTCTGGAATAACCCACCATCATGCAGTGGCTGCGTCTTTGGCGGATTTGTTCTCCATACTCTATTGTGGCGGATTTGGGACGTCAGGAACTGTTAAATCTTGAGAAGTGAGCTTTTATACGGTCGGTATGTGTTAACTGAGAATCGCGTCCTGAGTTCTGGAATAATCCACCATCATGCAGTGGCCGCCTCTTGTGTTTCCCACCATAAATACTCCTGTCCGTTTGTTCTCCTGCTTATTCTGTTGTGGCGAATTTGGGACGTCAGCAACAGTAAAATCTTTAGAAGTGAGCTTTTCCTACTGTCGGCCTGTGTTAACTTTGTTCTACGATGACCTTGTAATATGGCAAAAATGTCTAACAGCAGAGCGAGATGTCTGGCTTCCTCCTTTTGGCCTCGTTTGGCTGAACGTGTAAATGTCCCACGGGTGGTCACCTACACATGTATTGGGTTAATCCACGTGGGCCACCCAATACCCCTTCAACGTAGGGGTTTGAATAGCTTTCTTTAATTAAGGGTCATGTTAGCGCTAGGACGTCCTAGCATAGGACGCCAGCGTTAACATGGGCCCGGCCCACCTCACGCTCCACGTTGACCCCCGCGGCCCCCGCTCGCCTCACGCAACCACGGACGCCCCGACACACACATGGAAAACACGCGCGTCCGCGGGCCGCCCCCTGTCGCGCCCCCGCCTCGCCAAGGCCCTCCCGATCCTGCTGCCGCCTGTGCTTCTCCTACACAGAGACCACTCCCCGGCGCCGCGTGCAACACACATATTCAAACATCATTAAACCTGTGAAACACAAAAAACCAAAAAAGGGTAGACACTGAAAACAACAAAATCCGAAGTGAAACAAAGAAGAAATTAGATACTGAAACAACAGATTGGAAAAGCAAAAACAATGAAACACAAAATAAAACTCAAAGTATTTTTAAAACAAAAAAGGTGGTGCTATTGAAACATCTTTTGCAAATCTTCTGAAACAAAGGGCGAGAAACTGCCGAAACATACTGAAAGAGGCTATTGAAACCCAAACTGCAAGCTACTAGCAGAAGGTGCTATTGAAACAACCAACATAGTCGTAGTGAAGCAAACCAAACAATAATGTGAAACACCTAACAAAACACGAATGAAATCAAAAAACAACTCCAACCCTAGAGATGGCAGTGAAATAACAATGGAGGAGCGTGTGAAACAAAACAATTCAGACTGCTGAAACACAGATTATGAACAAATTGAAACAACATGCAGATTTGGATCGGCAAAACATAAGCAGAACATCAGTACAACATGAAAAAGCAAAAAACGGAGTGCAACATCAGCTTGTTTTGAAACAAGACCACATCATCTGTTGCCAAAACAACCAAAACTCACTGCAACATTATGAGATCCCCTGCTACAACATCTCGGAAATTTGTTCCAGCAACATCAGACAAATTGAAACAGTCCCACATCATCTGTTGCCAAGCACCAAAATGGCTTATTGCAACATTGCAAAAGAGCCTGGTAGAATAAGATGTGTAAGAGGAGGACCCAAATAAGAGGAGGAGAAGAGGAGTAGAGGAGAGAGGAGGAGGAGGTGCACGAGGCCTACCGGGCCGCATCCACTGCTGCCACCACGGTGGATGCGGCGGATTCGTGGCCACCTGCGCCGGATCCGGCGAGCGCCATGGTTGGTGCAGAGTGCAAGCGCGGTAGGGCGCGGTGCGCCACGGGGGAGGAGCTGACCCAGTAGGAGAAGGAGAGGAGCTGGGGTCGTGGTGGCTGCACGGCGACCGGAGGGAGGAGCATCCACCACCACTGTAGCGAGATCCGACGGATCGACGACAGTTGCGGCCGGATCCGCCGGATTCACGGTCGCCCTCGCCGGAAATCCGGTGCGCCGCATAGAAGCACATGACGTGCGTGTGAACGGAGGGAGGAGGAGACCGGATCCGGCAGATCCGCGAGCGCCGCCGCCGGATACGGCAGATCCGCCGACGCCGTCGCCGGATCCGACAGGTTCCCGGCCGCCGCTGCGGCCGCCATCCCGGCGCCGCCTCCATGGCCATGACCGCGCAAAAAAAGCATGGACGCGCGAGGGAGGTGGATGGGTGAGGGAGCACGAGAAGCATGGCATGGCAGCGCACGGGGGTGAAGAAGGTGGAGCAAGCGGCGCGGCGGCGGCGGCGCTCTCCAAGCAGCGAAGCAAGCGAACACGAACCGAGAGAGTGGGGGATGACGGAAAATGACGGAGCATACGAGTAGGGGAGCCATCGGTGGCGGAGGCCGACAGGTGTGCGTGCGCGCGGGGCACGTGGGCGCGCTGTGCGCGAGCTGGGCCGCGGCCCATTAGCACTTGCCACGGCGTCCGATCACTAGGACGTAAGATGCGGAGCATTACCGTTTAATTAATGATTCGTCTAATGCGGTGGATTACACGCCCGGACTACTACGTGAAAAATCTCTATGGGGATGACGCCCCTCTGTTTACAGTAAGGACGGCCGTAACAGAGGGGCGGCTCTACAGTGTAGGTATAAGTGGTCTTAAAAATTCAAATTTCGTAAAAGATCTCGGACGAAAAAACTTTCTATATGAAGTTTGTAGATCTCAAAAAGTTATGAAAATTTGTAGTTGACAACTTTTTTATTTGACTTCATCTTGTCATGCGAAACCTACGTTCGAGTTTCTCAAA
Organism: Themeda triandra; assembly: GCA_018135685.1. NCBI lineage: Eukaryota > Viridiplantae > Streptophyta > Magnoliopsida > Poales > Poaceae > Themeda > Themeda triandra. The sequence continues at coordinate 209,456 of JAENPR010000176.1, forward strand.
TTTGAAATTCAAATTTTATAAATAGCCTCAGATGAAAAAACTTTCTAAACGAAAAGTGTAGATCTCGAAAAATTATGAAAGTTTGTAGTTGACGAATTTTTAATTTGATATCGTTTAAGGCGTTAAATAAGCAAATTACTTTCGGTTGGGTACAATATGTGGGGAATCAAAACTATATATAGACACATGACATAGTGTAGTGCCGTGATAAAAGAAGAAACCGCACGAGGGCAAGGTCGCAGGTTCGAATCTATTATTTAACCGCCCCTACAGAGCTTTTGTGGCGTAGTGGACACATCTAGACCGGGGAAGAGAGCAGCACCCATAAAGCCCAAACGCGCGCCTGCGCGAGAGATTCCACGCCCCAGACCTAGATATTTCTCACATGCCGTTACACGGGCACCCAAATGCACTTTTGGAAGAAAATTGGGTGGACTCTGGGCTCACCGCGTCCAGGATGCGCCCCCTCCCCGGATGGACGACACGTGCCCGCGCTCCGCATCAGACGGCCGCGCGAATCGAGTCTCCCTCGTCAGCTCGTGCGTGGGCGTTCACTCGGCTCCCTCAGCTCCACGGTCATCTGCTACTTCGGCTCACTCGATTCCCTCGGCTGCATAGCTCTCAAGTCAATAAGTCGGGCTGTCAGATTCAGAGCGGGATGTCGCGGCGGCGGCGGCGGGGACTCGCGGTGGCGGCGGCGTGGGCCTGCTGCGGCAGGGACTCGAGGCGGCGGCGGCGTGGGCTTGCTGCGGCGGGCACTCGAGGTGGCGGCGGCATGGGCTCGCTGCGGCATGGGCTACTGCATCCGACGTCCTCAAGCGGAGATGGCGCGGCACCCAAGTGGCGACGGAGCATCGCCGGGTCCGCCGAATGGAGGGCCGGCCTGCTGCTCCCGACCTCCACGCGCGCCACCTCCTCCGCAAGTAAGGCCCACGGACGCCGCGTGCGCCGACGACGCCGTGGGCATCGGCCTCCTTCTCACTGCGCTGGAGCGTGTGAAGCTAGCTGTCTCCTGTCCGTATACCTTCTTCAGATTGTGCACGAATGCATATGTTTTAGAAATACAGAAAGGTTTCGGTATGGTGATTGACAAGAGTAATGTAAAATGTGACTTCTCTATGAAATATATGACTGTTTTGAGGTCAGCACTGGAATGCATTGTTTTTCTGGAATGCATTGCTTCATGACATTGTCTGAACATTGTCTGAACTCCATGACAGTAAAAGAGTGAAGTTACATGTTCTGAGCAAAAGAGACTTTCAAAAGAGACTTTCTAACAGCAGAACACCAAAGTTACATAGATTCATTTTTCTTGCACTCCATCAAAATGTAACTTCCTAACAGCAGATTGATCATCTCCCATTAACAGGCTTCTGTATCCTCCTTGTATGTATGGAGCAGCCATTGTAGAAGGATTTGCAATTAAATTGAAGTGTGGCATTGTGGAATTAAAATATCCACCTTGCAGGAAAGGAGCATCCATGGCTGAAGATGGCACCAGATTTAAATCCTGTCATAGCATAAGAAATTAAAGTGTTAAAAAATCATGAATGTGAGGGAAAATTTATGAAAATAGCTAATGTCTTACACTTATTTGGTTTGGATCAGCAAGTTCATCTCTTGTTTGTATATCATTTATTTCCAGATCTTCACCTACAATGAAATATATGAAAAAATATAGGCATCAGCAAGTTCATCTCTTGCAGGTATTGGGCAGTTCAGTACCTTTATTCTGAGAACCCTTTTTCTTCTTCCCTGCTGACTTCTTTTCAACAACATTTTTATAACGTGCATTCTTTGGTCCTTTTATTACTTGAGGAATTTTAAATGATATAACACCATTTAATGCATCTCGAGCATTTTCAATTGGAACTGCAGGAACCTCATTGGATTTTTCATGCTTCTCACTTAGGTAAGTATCAGCTTCTAAGTTCAGATTATGTATGGCTTTTTGCAATTTATCAAGAAGTTCTTGTGATGGCGAACACTTCAGTGCAAGAGATGTGGCCTGTCGAGATATAAGTGCTGCTTATGCCTTCAAATCCCCCTTCTCAGTTCCTTGTTTCTCAATATAAAATCCAGTTTTTGCGTATTTTGTCCATCTAGGTAGTATATATTGTGATGGCAGGTTGTATACTCTATTCGTATTGAAGACTCTTAGAGCATGCCTGCACAAAAGACCTGTAACATATAGTTGTCAATTACTATATTACAGGTTTCAATGTACAAATTGAAATGTAAATAGAACACATACCTATGGATTCAAACATCCGACAAGAGCATGTAATGGTGGAATCTTCAGTGTTCAATACTACTGTTGCTCCACGTTTAGACTCCATATACTTAACAAAGAATGTTAAGTTTGTCCCCGTAGCTTCCACGAAATCACAAGTTAATGTAAACTGCCCCTTAAATTCTTCCTCAAACTCTGAGTACATTCGCCTTGTATATGATTCAGCTGCAGTATTCAACATTGGTAGGTTTGAAATGTATGGAACCGGGTTCTTTCGCCGTGACTGAAAATCAGCATCCAATTCATTTGCACGTAGACTAACTGCAACCTTCTCACATTCAACAAGGAGTTCTGAAACACCAAGTTTCCTACGAAATCTTTTCTTAAAGACATTATTCATGCCTTCACTCCTTTGGGTCGAGTTCATGTCTGCTGTAAAAGAGTCACGGTACACCGCAGCCCACTTTGCCCTCAAAGTGAAGAGATTTGCCATCCATGAGTTATTCTCAAGGTTGTATTTAGCCAACAATCCATGCCATTTCTCTATGAAGTAAGTCTCTGACCTGTCTTCATACACACAGTTTTTGAAATCTGTTAGGAGCTTGTCACCTTTCTTATCGGACTCATGAATTACATGACTAAGATGTTTAGCAGCATTTAAGCAAATGTGCCATATGCAAAGACGGTGGCTTGTATTTGGGAATACATAAGCAATTGCCCCTGCCATAGCCGCATCTTGGTCTGTAAAAATTGTGCTGGGGTGCTTTCCTGACATTGCCATTAGAAAGGTTTCAAAAAGCCAAACAAATGATTCAATAGTCTCATTAAATAGAAGTGCACATCCAAAAAGTATTGTTTGCTTGTGATGGTTGCAGCCAAGGATCCGAGCAAAAGGCATTTCAAATTTATTTATTTTAAATGTGGTGTCAAATGTCACAGCATCACCAAAGCATTTGTAATCCATGATAGACCGACCATCTGCTCAAAAGAAATTTGCTATACGACCATCTTCCTTGTCTACCTGAATGGCATAAAAAAATGTAGGATCCTGTAACTGTTTATTTCTCAGATATTCAGATAGTGTTTGTGCATCATTGGCTTCTAAGTACTGTCTGCGCTCGCGACCAATCTCATTATCACAATCCATCTTAGAAAATGGTATCTTTTCTTCCCCTCCATAAAACACCTTCATGAACTCATAAACTTGGGCTGGCTTCAGTCCGGCGTCTTGGATCTGCCCAATCATTTTTCTATCTGCCTCTATAACATGGCGTTGGGATCTCAGCTTGTGTACCTTATTTGGACTAGCAAGATAATGATTGTGTTTTTCCACGACCTTTTGCACCCTCCAAATCCCCTCTTTGCTGATACTAAACTGGACACGAGCATCACAACCCGTCCTTGTAACATCCTTTTGTGATTTATCATTTTCTCGAAATCATTGATTACTACAAACCATAAATTTCTGACATAGACTACCATCTTGACGGTGCTTTGTCTTGCTCTTTCTAATATTGAATCCAACCTTGCCAGCAAAGGTGTTGTACATCTCATAAGCTTGTTCCTCAGATTCAAATGTCATTCCAACGGTAGGAGCGATCAAATTTTGCCCAGCTTTTAGAACCACCTCCTGTACATATAAAATTCCAATTAAAGGTATACTGAAACTAAAACAAATGTTTCATATGTTCTGTAATATTGTTAAAAAATACCTCATCAACTAATTCATTCTCCACTGATCCAGATGGCAGTGTAATAGCGTCGTTTGTCTCTACTCTCGTGGTAATGGTGGTGTTCTATCAAATATGCGCACTATATCTCAGAAACCAAACAACATAGAAGAAAAGGCATAAAAATTACAGAAAGATCTAAACAGATAAGTGACCTGTTGTTCCTCTTCTCCACGACGATCACCAACAACATCAAATTGCAGTGCACGTGAATCCTCCATGAGAGAAGAAGATGCCATCCGATCCTCGGTTGACATTCCGTCATCTTCGGCTCCAACAGCTTCCATGGAGATCGCTGCTTCATCCATGGATGCGGTAGTGGGCGTGCGTGTGCAACAGGGCCTAGGGCTAATGGCGGCGGCGGTGGACTCGTAAGACTTTTGATGGCGAGCCGATGGCTACCGTACGCAATGGGATCTAACTTCTGAGCCGGGATGGAAAGTAAAGCCGAGCCATCGATAGTCTGAGCCGAAGGCAAAGGTACGGACGCGCTCGTTTCCACGGCCGTCTGATGCCAGGCAAGTCCACGCGGTCCTTAATCTAAGGAGGGAGCTCACGGTGGAGGCAATGAGCCCAGAGTCCACCCAATTTTCTTCCGCACTTTTGGCTCGAGCATGGGAGAGGACACCGGCATGGCGGCATGGGCTGGATTCCACGGGTGGCGCCGTGGATCACGTCTCATTTCACGCTGATCCACGTCCATCCAAATGAGGACTTTGTGTAATTCTCACCCGGACTCCACATTGATTAATAGAGTATCCTTTGGAATAAAGCTTTTGTTAAGAAGCTCTAACGCGTATGTTTTCAAAAAAAAAGTAGAGGGTTGAAAACCGTTCACATTTAGCAGCAAATGGAACAGGAATATGGCACCGCATCCTAGTTTTGGTTCAAATCAGTATCTATCTCAGCTCATGCTTTTCGACACAACTTCAAATGGACGCACCTCCTTATAGCTAGATAGCTAGGTAGCTACAAGGTTTGGGTCTTGGATGAGCTTCACTTGAGGCCTGGGTGCGCGCCTTCGCAGTCTTCTTCAACAGGAAGACCATAAGGAAGCATGCAGTGCTATATACTAATTAAACAACATTAAACAACACCATAAGGAAGACCATAAGAGAGTGAACGCAGCCCAAACTATTACCGACACAGAAAACAAAGAAAGAGGATAACTTTTTATTATCGTGTCTATAGTTTGACCAAAAATATCATGTCTAAATTGTACTAATACTAATATAATAGCTAATATCTATACTATAATTGAAATCTTCTAAAAGAGTGGGAAGCCTGAATCTCACCCTCCGACCCCACACGTCATAGTCAAAACTCACCCCTACGCCCCTGGCAGTCTCCACCTCCAGCCCAGTCTAACCAGCCGCGGTTCGATTCCACGGCATGGCAATACTTTTTTTTCTTTTTCCATCCTTCCGTGCGGGGTGAGAGAGGCCAGAGGGCGGCGGCTCCAATGCTCACTCGCGGCTAGGGTTTCCTGCCGTCGTCCCGTTGATCTCGCGTGGTGGGCGGCGCACGATTCGCCGGTTCTGGTGTCCCCAGCATGGCGTGCGGGGACGGCAGGAGTATGCTACACGAACGCAGGCTGCGGCGCCGGGGCAGCGCAGGCGGGTGCGAACGCGGACGCGGACGTGGCGGGGCTGCGACGGAGCCTGGGACGGCTATGTTGCCAGCACGGAGGAGGCGCTGCTGCGGTTTCCCAACGGCGAGGTGCTCATGGTGGCCATGATCCTCGAGCATCCGGTTCTGGGTGTCATCACAGGCACCTGCAGGTTTTTTTTTCTCCTCTCTGATTTCAAACATCAGATGGATGGGAAACCTGATTGCTGCTGCATATGGATTAAAGAAAGCTTTCTTTTCCTTGCTGGTTGCAAATATTTTGAAAGATGCGGCCTGTCATAGTTTCAGTTCATCACTAATTCTCCGTTCGATCTTCATTTTCAAGAAGTACTCATTGGTGTTGATTTTGCGGCAGCCTATACAATAGAGTGAGAAACTCTATGGGTTGCACAATTGCACTGAATATCAGTCTTCAGATGAAGGAAACACGAATAATCAAATATTGTTCCTTTTTGCTCAAAAATTACTACAAACAAGGAACAATGGAGTGGAGAAAATAATTTGCTTATCAATTGCCTAAACCCTACAACTGATGGTGTATGAAACTCCATTCAAAATTCAGTAAGAATCAATAGAGCTATTTGCCCCTCTAGCCAAACTTCGAATTGACCCTTATACATCGTTGCAACTTTTGCGCCTGAACAGGAAAATGTTGTCTCCTCTCTTGTCCAGTAAATTGCAATATTCTTAATATATGTGGTTCAGATTTATTTCTGTTGGGGGGAACAACCTCCGCTAGGACCCCCCTACTTAGCTCCGCGGCCCCAGCAGGGGCCAAGACAGGCAAAGTTACTAAGCAACCACGGGCGACCTTCGCCGTCACATGCCCTTTCATGGCGAAGGTCGTCAGGTCCATCTTAACGATTCAGCGAAGGTACGTCATACCTCCGCACTCGAGCCCGTCAAACCTCTTATAGCGCAGGTACTTGACGATTCGAAGGAGTCTCCCAAGACCTCCGCGATGAGCAGGGCCCCCGAAGACCTTCGCAGGAGGTATTCAGCCACCTAGCCCTACAGGCGGCGGGAGACCTCCGGACGACTGCATGCACGACGGACGCAAGACGGCGCCGATGGCCTGACACGTGGCGGCACCGGAGGGCGACACGTGGAGTCCTGGAGGGTGAGACACTTGGCGTTTTGGGATTGGATTAAATAAATGTGTAGTTAATTTTCCAATGTACGCTATTGCCCTTGTCGGGGCCCGCTTGTAAGTGTAATCATGGTTAAAACCCTATTGTAAAAAGCCATTTGACCATTGGTATGGCCTATAAATATCAAGGGTATGGCAAGTGTAAGGGGGAGGACCCTGGACATTTTTGGTCCCAATTAATGCAAAATCCCCAAAGGGGGCCCACCGGCAATTACCTATCATGTACAAGTGTTTGGATCCCACTCTCTGTTTGGGAAACCTTCGCCCTCCTCCTCCGGACCCCGGCGAAGGTAGGAGGGCAAGTGTTTATACCAACAATTTCTAAGATTACATTTACTATATATGGTTTAAGTGATTACTCAGGTATCAATGGTGGGCTGCGGTTCAATTAATACTGTCAAAATGGAATGGGTGTTGTGCTGCAGTTTCAAATATTATAATAGCCAAATTAGTGTCTAAATAAAAACTCCCTGCTATTTTTTTTCCTTCAATCTCATATATTTTTAGTTTATTCTTGACTATGGAAAAGGTAGTCTTTTGCTTGTTTTGTTGTGCATGGATGAAGTGTTACCGTGGCGTTAGCAGGAAGCAGGAAGCAGGAGCAGCGGCAATCCTTTTCGTTGATGACAAAGACGAACCTCTAATTACAATGGAGAATCCTGAGAAGCCTGGTTTTATATTTCTATATGGTTTTATATGTTTTGTGGTGAGGAGCAAATCTGCAGTATTTATAGTGAACTGGTTTATATTTTACAGGCCTTGATAAAAAAAGCAATAGATAAACCTATTGGTGATCCACACGCTGATGAAGAAAATCCTTATTTGAAAGCTTAACGTACCGGATGCACAGGTTAGTATTTCAAAAACCTGCAGGAGAACATTCTTTCTGTGACCATACTTAATGTCTCTGTGCCTTGGTTAGTGCCTGAGCAAGGTTGCTCTATTAGGAAAAGTCATCATGTTGTCACTAATACTAAAGCGACTGTGCATCTCTCTCATTTTCTTTTGAACTGAAGAAGTTGGTATCTCTGTTATTTGGTAATTTATTACCTACCATGCAGAGCCTCTTTCATTTGATGAATGCTGATGGATATCTCTACTATAATGTGATAAGAAGTACTGTAATTTCATATAGGTCATGTGTGTTGTCTTGGATGCAGCAAATCTAGATCATTGAAATCAGTCCAGGAGTTTCTGTTGTCCTATATTGGAACGAAACCAACATCCTTCCAGAAAGACTGATTCAAGATAGCGTTTGTTATTTCTAGCAACAATCTGACACATCGGTTCATGCATCTTCTTTTCGTCTCAGAGTAGTAGTAGACTCTTCTCGGATTTAATATTGTTCTGCAATAGGGAAGGAAAATACATATTCCTTGTTATTTTAGATGGTTTACAATGCAAATAAACTCACTGACCTATTTAAAAAGAGGAAGATGCAAAACTGGCTTGATTATTACCAACTAAAATATGAGCAAATCCATCAGAGAGTCAAGAATAATTAGATAGCTAAGCTACTAAACGGGCTATACTTTGATATAGTTTTTGGTTTGTTCATCTGTAAATTGTAATACTTTATTATTATATTTAGTATTAATTCCTTGTGCTTTAACTTAGATTTGTTGTAGACTGTCTTCCTTGGATTGTGGAATATATCATTGCACGGCATGATTTCTGGTGTGTCTAAATTGCTTATTTCTGCAGCATATAGAGGGGAACATATGTAATGGTTGATGGTTGGACTAGAATAGTTGTTGAAATATGGAGGTATCAATTCTTCCATCTGAAGAACGTTTTCCTGGTCAAAACTGAAAAGGACAGAGAGGAGGCAATGGATGCTGGTAGTATCTGTATTGACTCAAGCGAACCTAGAATACAACTATAGTTCTTGCTCGATCTTGTTTATGCTGCGGTGGCCCTGTTCTTGCTTGACTTCATATTGGTGTTCTTTGGGTTCACATATGTTGTCTTCCGCCACTAGGTACGGAACCCCTCTTCAGAGTTTATGGATCGTCGAACCCACTAGGGTGATTCAAATGATTTTAAATAAGTTGTCTGATTTGAGTCTTGTTGCCTTGTGTTATTAGATAATAATTTTCTACAATCGGCAATATGAGAACGTCATGCAGTTGTGAGAGTTTCATTAGCTCCTTCCTGGTAGTGGAGAAGTGGTGACTTATTTCTACTATTGTTTTTCAAGGTCCTCTCATTTGGATCTCATAGATGAATGCAGAGGATTTACTCAATTAACTTGTACTAGAACATGGCTGCTCTCTCTTCGATGAGTATTGTGAATGCTATAATTGGTTGGGTTTTCTGGTCTATACAGTTCCATTAGACAAGTAAGGATTAAAGACTTAAATAATCCATTATGTATTATGGAAATTTCCTAAAAAAGGGAGTGTATGGAACATTGCATTGAACTTTGCCGGTAAACATGGATCACTGAATGAAAGTTTTTGCTTTGCAGTCATGTTCCTGGAGATCTAAATCAAGAGGTTTCAGTTCAATGTCATTGTGGCGACAAACAATGTGGTAAGCTACATAGAAACACTGCAAACTGCCTGTCAAAGTTCTAGGATATGCTGGCATTTTTTAAAAAAATCTTTATATTGCACTGAGCCAGTAAAGAATATGCTGACCAACTTAAGAAAAAACTTTTACAAAGCACTAGAAGGACTAATTTTACAAAGCACTAGAAGTTGTTCTGCTGCTGACCAACTTGAGGTAGTCTCCACTGCAAGGTTATCATCTTCAGATAGATAGTGCTTAGCGACAACTTCACTGTCAGATATGGAATAGAGAAAGAACCCGTGGAGTTAGCATAGACACTATTAGAAATGATTAAGGTGTTAGGCAGAATGCAACTTAGATGGTTTAGATGAGAAATTACTTAACTATGCTCATGCACAAGTGTTTCCGGATTATATACATGTTCAAATACAATTGTGTAAAAGTTAAACTATACAAAAATAAATTTTGATTGTCTTCATGGGCATCCTCAAGATAAAACCGTGGCGTTAGCACGGGCATTATACTAGTAAATGACAATGCAACGAATAAATAAACAAGCTAGAAGAACTCATTGCTAGGGTATCAATATGCATACGACCGTGCACGTATATACGTACGTACTCAAGTCAAGCCAACTGCTTGACGAGAAGCTCGACGAGAAGAGGGAGGCAGGTGGCTTTCATCTCCTCGAAGCCACGGCCAGTCTCCATGACCGCCTTCATACACCCTGGGCGAGCCATGAATTCCAAGCACGCAGCCTTGAGAGCCTCGCAGCGGTGCTCCTCCGCAGCCACCAAGATGGCGGCCACCGTGTCGACGTCGATGCGCCTGCACAGCGCCTCCTCGCACATCAGCTTCAGCCTCTCCAGCTTGTACCTGTGCGCCGCCGCGAGCAGTCCCCGCGCCATCTCCACGCTGATGCCGTCGTCGTCGCCGCCGTCCTGCTCATCCTGGGGCAGCGCGTCGGTGTAGATGAAGTGGAGCATCGCCTTGAACACCTTGGGCTCTATGCCTTTGATCTTCATCGTGCGGCGGGCGGCGGCACCCGACGGCGGCTCCTTCTCCTTCTCCTTCTTGCTGCTGGTCACGGTAAGGGCTTGCAGCTCCGCCTCCAGCACCGGCGACCGCGCCGCCAGCAGCCACCCGTGCGCGTCGAACGTCTCTCCCGCGACGTGGATGGCCACGTCCACTCCGTGCTTCTGCTTCCATAGCAGTTCGCTGAGTTGCTGGCGCAGGTCGGACGGTGGCACCACGACAGTACTCACCGGAGCGCCACCTCCGCCGCCGTTGCCGTTGCTGTCGGGCTCGGACCATTCTCCGCCGCCGTTGCCGTTGCTGTCGGGCTCGGACCATTCTCTGATGGCGGTGATATCACACTTGATGGTGAAGCGGTCGTCCTTGAGGGCGCCGGACTCGTGCAGGTCTTTCCACTTGACGAAGTCGTCGAATCCTACGGCCGCACTCGATGAGTAGACGTATTGTTCTCTCGAGCGGCTGTAGCCGGGCACCGGGTTCCCAGCCAGATCGAGCAAGCTGAACTTGAACTGGACAGGGACGGGATGACGATAGTGCAGGTGGAAGCCGGCGGGGATGTGGTAGTCTCCATGGCCGCCATGGGCGAGCTCGAGGTACAGGGAGATGCAATCATCGTCTCCGCCGTCCATGCCGCCGTTCGGGGAGCACCTGATCCGCCACGTGTAGCCTGCCACCTCGAATGGCTGGGACGCTGCCGACCACACTCGGGGCAACTGGGGATCGATCTTCCTCGACGCCGAGTAGCCGTCGATGGTGAGCTTGTGGGAGCCGCTCACTTCTCGCGTGAAGACGGTGGAGGCGGAGCGCGCGAACTGCCGCGCAGCCGACGACGACAGAGCGAGAGCGGTAGCCGCCGCCATGATCGACGATGGAGGGACGTACGGGCAAGGATAAATCTAAAAGAAATTCTATGTGATTGTGGTGGTGGTTGGTTGCATTGCAGACCTGAGATCTGGGTTTTGGTTGTATATATATAGTGGGTATATATACAGTAAGTACGGGTTGCATGGTAGGCAACAGATAAGCATTGGCAATGTGTTTCGTTAGAGAGAAATAAGATCCGGGCGTCCTGTAAGTCAACAAATTATCTTATCTCTCTCTGTCCCCGAGATAAGCAAATGCTGGCATGTTCGCGTCCACATGGATTCTATAACTTCCTTATTACGTTCTTTTTGGCACGGATTTTTGTTTTTTCTTTCCTTCAAAATTTCGCTGCTCTGCTGTTATACGGTGGTGGCTGGGTTACAAACTCCTTGTGGAACTAAAATCAGAGAAAGGTTTTCCCCATGAGACGCTACAGGTAAGATCCATACAAGATTGTTCTTCGTTTGTCTTCTTTGGGCTGTGTACATTCTGATCGCAACATAATGTTGTTTAATCTTTACTGCATGCTACTATGCTAGTGCAACAGAGTGAATGATAATATTTCCATCTGTCCGACCTAATATACTCTGTAATTGATAGTTTTTCATTATCCACTCCTATTCTAACCCAATCTTAGAAAAAGGGCTACATGATAAAGAAAACAATATCAGTGTTCCCTCAAAAAAAAAAACAATACCAGTGTTGGACTGAAAAAAAAAAGAAAGACAAGACATGGGATGAGCTCGAGGCAGTAGGTATATATATCTGTCCAATGCAAATCTGATACACTATTATAATTTGCACCTACCTGTACCAATGATAAGTTCTAACTTGCAAGCCTTTTTTTTTTTTGAGATTACTGCAAGCCTTTTTTTTTATCTCTGTTCCTTTATCAAGCCTTATATATATGTTAGCTCGTTCACAAGACCAAAAATATGACACACTCCATTCCTTAGCTCTCAGGGAAGAACTAGCCACTAGCTAGGCATATATACTTGCAGGAACGTATATGCATATATAGGCTTGAGAGGCACACGGGAAATAGATGGTGGAGTCATCGTGGATCTGACCACTGGTAGATCTTGTTGACTAGGAGATGGATCGAGGGACTTGAAGCAATACTGTTCTACACTCCCGCATATGCCCTCTTAGCATGCGGCTACTCATCCACCCTGCGTTGTCGTGCAAAGTTATGGCTGCGTTCGCTGCAGCTTCTTTTCAGCAGCAGTTGATGGTATCACAAGGTATCTGCGATGTGGATATGACTGTCCAAACCAAAGTGCTTTCATAAAAGGCAGATTCATATTGGAGAGTGTGGTGGCACTCATGAAATTATTCATGAGATCCATAAGAAAAGCAGGAGGGGATCATCCTCAAGTTGTATTACGAAAAGGTGTACGACAGGATAAGTTGGGATTTCCTTGAGGAGATGTTGGATTTGAGAGGATTTGGTGGAAAATGGAAAAGCTGGTGAAAGGAGGGTCGATCTGTGTTCGTATTAATGATAAGAATAGCAAATATTTTAAACCTAGAAAAGGCTTGAGGCAAGGGGATCTCTTATCTCCCCTCCTCTTTAACTTAGTAGCGACATTTTTACAAAAATGCTTATTAAAGCCGCCAATCAAGGGTTATTCTTTGGATTATTACCTCAAGTGTTTGATGGGGGAGTTTCAAGTCTCCAGTACGCTGACGATACTCTTCTCTTTTTGGAAAATGGTAAATGGCTGCTGGTGTGTTTTGAACACCTAGCTGGTATGAAAATCAACAATGATAAAAGTGACATGGTGACTATTGGAATAGGGGAGGATCAGGCTAACAATGTGGCTAGAATTTTCTGTTGTAAACAGGGCAGCTTCCCTATCAAATATCTTGGTGTGTCTCTGCACTATACCAAGTTGACTAAGCAAGATCTCCAACATGTGGTTGATAGAATGATAAAAAGGACTGCTGGTTGGAGGGGCAAACTATTGTCCTATGCTGGAAGGCTGGTCCTATTAAAGGCATGCCTAGCCAGTATCCCTATATATTTGCTTGATATCATTAAGTTCCCAAAGTGGGCCATAAGGCTAATGAACTCTCATATGAGTCACTTTCTCTGGAACAACACTGAAGATAATCATAAATATTATTTGGCTAACTAGCAGTTGGTTGCCCAAGAGGAGTTAGGGGGTATGGGAGTGCCTGACCTTAGAAGTTTGAACCTTGCCCTTCTAACCTCCTGTATATTTAGATATCATTTGAATAAAAATGCTATGTGGAGTAAGATTGTTGATTTTAAGTATAGAACAAGTGAGCCTAATCTTTTCTGTTGTCCTGATGTGGGTGCCTCTCCCTTCTGGAAAGGTGTGCTTTGCGCAGCTCAAGATGCCTTGCATGGGGTTAAGTGGGTAGTTGGAAATGGGAAAAAAGTCAGGTTTTGGGAGGATCTGTGGCTGGGTAATACTTCTCTAGCCATTATGCTCTGGCCTTTGTATGTCATTTGTGAACAAAAGGGTAAAACTGTGCAGCAAGTATGGGATGGGGTGGAGCTTAAGCTCAGTTTTAGAAGAAGAGTCTCAGAAGAGCAAATGCAACAGTGGCTAGAATTGTGCAACCTGATTGAGGAAGTAGTGATTAGAGAGGAGGAGGAAGACCAAATTTTATGGGCCTACTCTTCCAAGGGTTCCTATGTTGTGCAATCTATGTATGCTGTTATCAACTGTAGGAATGTTCCCTCAGTTTGTTCATATGGCTTGGAAACTGAATATACCTCCTAGGGTACAATTCTTTTTATGGTTGGTGTCTCACAACAAATGCTTGACTAGAGATAATCTACAAAAGAGACATGTTGAGGATATGTCTTGCTTATTCTGTTCTAAAAATGAATCTGTGTTACATCTTTTTTGTGATTGCTTTGTGGCTCAATTCGTTTGGAGAATTATTTCTGACTTGTGTGGAAGGAAGATAGGTCATGACTTTGAGTCAATTGCCAGTCTTTGGCTGTCGAATAAGAAATTCATGATCATCAATATTATTTCTTCGACTGATCTGGTGCTTATGGAAACTACGTAATGAATTGTGTTTTCAGGGTGCTGTTTAGAGAGGAATGGAGAAACTGCTGATGAAGCTGACAAAAATGCTGAGAGGTTGGTTGCCCATGTACACGGAGGAAGTTGGGAAGCAGGCAAGCAGCTGGTGGACCTGATCGTGCGCCTAGAGGAGCTGTCAAAGCAACCACCCCAGATCGAGTGGAGAGCAACGATGGAGAGGTCGTCAGGGTCGGATCAATTGGCTGCACCTTCTTCGACAAATGACAATGATGGTTGGAGTGTTTTACAAACTGAGGTTGAGCAGTGAGTGTTGCCTGCAATAGACTCTCTTTTGTGCGGTTCAGCGCCGATAACTTGAACTTGGATGCTGTTTGGTACTGCTTTTGAATGAAAGTGGGGGAAACCCTTTTCTCTAAAAAATGTGGATATGACTGTTTCCATCCCAGCACAGGTACCGAGGATTACAATATCTCATAATTTATTGCTTCTTTGATGTACAAATTGAAGTTCTTCTATCCGGTTATTCATAGGGCACTCAAAATGCAAGACTTTATCATAAAGTCTAAGTCTATTTATAAAGACTTGAAGTCTAAGTCTATTATTATCTCGAACATTATGGACTTGGAGTCTAAAAACTTGGAGTCTTGTTTTTTCACCCTCACTTTTCAATAAATATACCACCAAATCAGCAAAATATCATAAATAGGATATAATAAATAGTCTTTGACTCTGTAATAGAGTCTGCACTGTGATAGAGTGCCCTTACCGTACGAACTTCTAAGTTGCACTTTAAGGGCAGTCCCAATGCAGACTCTATGATAGAGTCTAAACTTATCTATTACCTCGAACATTGTGGACTTAGAGTCTAAATAAGACTTGGAGTCTTGTTTTTTCTCCCTCTTTCTTCAATTAATATGGTGCCACATCAGCGAAATACCATAAATAAGGTGTAATAAATAGTTTTGGACTTTGTGATAGAGTCTTGCATTGTGAATGCCCTAATGATCAATCTCCAATGATAAAAGGGAGCAAATATTACTAATTATGTCATAATTGATATCATTTGGCTCATATCTCCAATAATAAAAGCGGCATTTCTTCGTTGTACCTCTGTTTCCCCACCATGTGATGTTTATTTCCCCTAGAAAGGCAGTGCTATGGATGACCACCTGCGTGTTCTGTGGCTGTGTGGCAAAGTCACTTTTTGCATTCTACAAACGAGCGCACAACATACGACAGTGATCATACTTCTAATCAATATAGATAATTCTAATAACATATTCTATATTTATTCTTGAAGGAAGTAGGCATGTGCATGATAGTTATGTTTAGCCTTACATTGAAAATTAATGGTGGAGCACAACACAAAAGATGAGATATTCCTCTCTTTAAGGTTAATCTTTTGGACTGAGTTATGCCTAATACCATGTTTTGTTGTGAGCTCCAATGCCTAGTGTGAGGCTTGCTCGTGCGTACAACGAACTAGACTGAAACTACCTCACTGCTATTTTCTAGACAAAACCAATTTACCCGTGTGCACTAAATTTGTGGCGCCAGTGCTAGTTATCACGAAGTGTGCATCTAGAGGTATAGTTGGCATCCTATTCGTTGTCAATTTCACTTCTAGTTGACTCCATATATAAAATTATTACTTCCTCTGTCTCACAGAGAATGTTATTCTCACTTTTCAAAAAGTTAAATATTTTTTACTTTGACCAATCATATATATAAGTATATTGATATTTATAATACATAATTAGTACATTAGATAAATTGATGAGTATATTTTTATAACAAACTTATTTAGTGATATAAATGTTGCTAATATTTTCTTATAAAGTCAGTCAAAACCTATCATGTAATGTCATTCTTCTTGTGACGGAGAAATAGGAGAAACGTATCATACACAGATGAGGGAAAATGTATGTAGTAGACAGATGATTTCTGGAGCATGAGGGTGCGTGATGTGATGTGATGTGATGTGATGTGATTGTCTTCTTTTCCACTGATACATCATGTGCCGGCCTGTTGCGGTTGCCCATGTGGCTGTGGCACACACTCGCACATAAGCTTGTCTCGCTCTTTAATTTGCACTAATGTGTCAGCTGGTCACACGTAGTACAATAATAATAATGGTCCGATCAATGATGCCGGATCACGCACGTGCGACAGGAGGGCGGTATATTATTTAAGCAGCGTGTGGCACTCCTTGCCGGGGCACACGATCCAGCCCTTGCACATCACATGCCAAATTGCAAAACGCAACTTCGATCACGACGGCAGCAGAATAGCGCGCGCCACATACAGGACACATAGAGAAGAGTATACATGTAGGCAACTCATTTTTCTTTACAGCATAGCATATAGGATTGGGAGGCATGTAAAAAAGATGTGTCATTGTTGCTAGGGATCTCGGCACATAGTGGTAATAGTGAACAGCAAACGAGAGTCCCGCACAGTGGGTGACATGGTCAGGAATCCATGTGTAGTCGACATGTTGCTCGTATTGTACTTTAGATAGAGCAGTAGAAGTAGAAAGGGACAAAGGCAAATGACAGTAGTGAAAATGACTTGTGTCACTTTATTGATGAACAGTAATCCCTTTCATACAAGGCCTTTAAGGCAGTTTACAAGATGCGGGATACCCCGCTCCATGCAGTTGCCAAAGGCCCCGCTCCATGCGGTTGCCAGGGTGTGCGCTCCCACTTCGGTGATTAGCAACTGCTAATCTTATAATTGCAAGATGCGGGAATACCCCGCTCCATGCAGTTGCCAAAGGCCCCGCTCCATGCGGTTGCCAGGGTGTGCGCTCCCACTTCGGTGATTAGCAACTGCTAATCTTATAATTGATTAATTAGGAATATTAAGAATATTCTCAACACTCCCCCTTAATCAATTATCTTCTGGAAGCTTCAATGTTCATCACAGTGATTATAAATCCTTCGAAAACCCTGTGGGAAAAACTTAGAAATACATTGATATATCTGGATAAAACTCCTTAAAAACCCAGTGGGAAAATATAGGAGAAATGCCAAGATAATCATATAGCAATGTCTTAATATATCATCTCCTATAAAACCCCAGTGGGGAAAATCAGATGATATGACATACGTAATGCTGATATTGCTTCGTTAAAAACTTTATATGAGAAACCTTTTCAAAGTAAAACTCATACAAAGAAAAGAGTGCAATATGGCGCGAAATGGATTATTTGACTCCCCCAGATTTCTGCAATTCCCTAAGTCTCACCATACCAATTCCTTTAACATATTTATGAAACATAGAATATGGTAGTGATTTTGTGAATAGATATGTAAGATCATCACATGACTTAGTCTTCAGAATCTCAATTTCCTCGTTCTTTTGTAATTCATGGGGATAAAATAACTTGGGAGTAATATGTCCCGTCAAGTTACTCTTGATGTAACCTGGTTCCATTCACGCAACACAAGCAGCATTATCCTCAAAGATAATTGTCGGTGTATCAAGTGCACCAATTCCACATGATCTAAATATGTGGTATCATTCTTCAAAGCTATACACACTCATGTGATGCTTCATATAATGCAATAATCTCAGAATGGTTGGTGGAAGTAGACACCAAAGTCTGCTTGGATGATTTCCAATAGATTGCAGTTCCACCATTAAAAATACAAAACAGTTTGGGATTTGCTATTATGGGGATCAAATAATAGCCAACATCTGTATAACCCAATAGATGTTGATCTTGATTTTCCAGTAGAACAATCCAAGATCTCTTGTACCATTAAGATATCTAAATAGAGTCTTCACTCCTACCCAATGACGCTTGGTAGAAGCTGCACTATGTCTTGCTAATAAATTTATTGCAAAAGCAATATCCGGTCGGATACTATTAGCAAGGTACATTTGTGCTCCAATGGCACTTAGATATGGAACCTTAGTTTCCAAAATCTTTTCATCTTCCTCCCTTGGTCTAAAAGATCTTTATCAATATACAAAGATCAAATCACCATGGGGGTCATGCATGGGTAACCTTTATCCATGTTGAATTTCTCCAACATTTTCTGGATATAGGCAGCTTGTTATACAAAAATCCCAGATGAAAATGCTTAAGTTACAAGCCTAAGCAAAATTTGGTTTGACCCAAATCTTTCATTATAAACTCGCCTTCAAATGATGACGTGCTTCATTAATGTCATGTTCGTTACCAATGATATTGATATCATCAACGTTTACATACATAATGCATAATGCAAAAACCATTTGAGGTTTTCTCAATGAAGACACACGAGTAATCATCATTGGTTGTGTATTCCTCATGCTTAAGGAATTCACTTAACCGACTGTACCACAATCGACCCGATTGCTTAAGCCATATAATGACTTCTGCAACTTAACATATAACATGTTGCGATTTGCCTCATAATTTGATATATTGATTCCATTAGGAACTTTCATGTATATCTTAGAATCCAATGACCCATATAAATATGCGGTTACCACGTCCATCAACTGCATAGATAGACGATTTTGTACTGCCAAATATATTAAATATCGGAAAGTTATGCCACTCGTGACTGGAGAATAAGTTTCGTTGAAATCAACGTTGGGCCTTTGCGTAAAGCCCTGTGCTACTAGTCTTGCTTTATATCTCACCACTTTATTGTTTTCAATCCATTTCTGGACGAAAACCCATTTGTATCCAACCAGATGGACACCAGGAGATGTTAGCAATAAGACACTTCCTCTTAGCGAGCAAGACTATCTCTGTTTCTATTGCATCCTTCCCTTGTTCCTATCTGAGTGCCTTTTGCACTCTACCATGGATTTTAGATCTGGATCATTTGAAGGATTTAGCAATCTATTCAGAGAAATAAATGTCGACAGTTGTAGCCTTTTAATCATAAGACTCTCCAATCTCTACATAATTGATGGCAACTTCATCAACCCTTGATAGATCATCATGATTTCCCAAACAAGAGATCTAGGGTCTTCCGATGTCCCAGCCTTAAAGTTTATGCGCATAACTAGGCTAGGGATCAATCAAATCTTTTCAAAGATATTGATTAGTAACAAGGTGTTTTACATCAACGAAAGTTGATCTTCGTTTACCACTTTCTTTTGTTTCTTATCTTGCAACTCGGAATTGCCTCTCCCCCTCTTGCATCCAAGAGGGAGAATTTGAGTAGTTTTATTTGATATCTCCACTCTTTTCCGGCATATTCCTAGCAGGATAGAGAAATTTAACAACACCTTTATAGTGGTAAACACATTTGGCAAATGATTTGCAATGTTCTCAGAATCTAAAAGTCTCGAACTTGACATTCAGTTTCCATATAGTACGTGGATCAGAAGATGAAATGCCTTCCGCATTCCAAAATTTCGCGGCATTCAATTTGGTACAATTCTCCCCCTAATGCCGGGAAATGATCCTCATCAAAAATTCAATAAGTGAACTGGGCCAAAAATAGATCCTCGGCGAGAGGGGTTCTATGATTGACGGAGATTTAAATCCCACATTGATCCCCAATTTTTGTATGGCCCCATAGCTGTTCACTAAGGTGGTGAGATGGGTGCATAAACAACACACTCAAACATACGCAAAATAGGAAATACTTGAGGATTTCTACGTACTGATTCTTAGGGGAAATTATTATGATATGCAGTTTGTCGTAGTTGGATTAATTCAGCAGCGTGCAGAACTGCATGACCCCAACACGAAGTAGGCAACTTGCAATTCATCAACACTGGTCTAGCAATAAATATCACTCTCTTTATTAGAGATTCAGCCAAAATATTTTGGAAAAACATGGTTGTGTGGACAATAGACACTTGAGACCATCTAGTAGATGCATCTATCAACACCATGTGGTCAATATATGTGAGTTCAATTGGCCCACAAATTTGTTCTTGAATTCGCTCAAGAAATTGTAGTGGCTCAACTCTGATTTTAAGTGTTGATGACCTTAAAATCCATTTCCCTGTAGCACATGTAGTGCGTATAAAATTCAAAGATTGTGGGAACTTTGCATTATGCAAATTGTGACCAAGTGAATTGCTGATAATTTTTCTCATCATTCCAACACCTAGGATGACCTAGTCTATCATGTCATACTTGGAATGAATTAACATTTTGAAAAATTACCATACATGCAACATATGAGATATAGATTTTATGTATGTATAGTACAATCCAAATTGGATTGACTTAGAGAGACATCTATAGTCAAATAAGAATGCAATTAAAGACCCTTATTGAACATATAGAGATACATACATAAACACAATGATGTATTACAAAATGTTACTGCCAGGGTGTGCCAGGGTTTGCGCTCCCACTTCAGTGATTAGCAACTGCTAATCTTATAATTGATTAATTAGGAATATTAAGAATATTCACAACAGTACAGTGGTTCTTAGAGCAGTTGGCAGTTTTTATGAATCTGGTGAAGTATCAGCAGAGATAATGGGGAAAAACAGATAAATTTGCTGTCTATTCCAGAGCCACACTTCTATAAGATGCACATGCGCCTCTGTATCAACAAAGACCCTTATTACTAGTTAATTAGCCATGACAGAGAGGCAGGAGATACATCTAAATCGATTTCACTGAACTGTATGTGATATGACAATTAAGTTCTTGGTGCTCGCAGCGCGAGATAATAAACGAATGCTAAGTTACTCCATGGCTCCCACGCACCGGGTGGCGGCCACGCCACTGCAGCTCGCATGCCTCCCCTACGTACGCAGGCAGCTGCACCTCGGCCATGTGCTTGCCTGCGTTGCCTCCATGGCCACTCACCCGTGCATGCACGTCCGCTGGCCGCTGCTCGTGTGGCTCATCACTATCTGCTTGGCACTGCCGCCGCCGAAGGCCGGCGACAGGAAGGTGGTGCCGGTCCTCGAGGAGGCTAAGGCTAAGATTTGTGTGTTTTTGACAAACACTACTTCTGCAGTGTGTGGGTAAGGTCACCTTCACCACTGTTTCTAATGACAAAACGTCAAAGGAAGAAGTTCGTACAAAATGTTATTTAGAACAGACAACTGGTGCAATTGTGCACTCCAATTTAAAACAACGACCGGCATGCAAGTTAAATTTTAGATTATGAAAAGTACATCTCACTATGCCAAAACAGCACAAAGGAGACACCTTAATTAGTGACAGTTACTTAAAATGCGTCAATAATGTATGCTTAGTGATGCAGATAAAAGGAACATGTCAAGAGTCATCCATGGCCAACAGACAAAACACGTAAACTAATGATAGTTAGCAGTGACGCGTTGCCAACGACACGAGTCTCTTGTGACCAGGATTGTTAGCAGCGTCGTGTTCTAGCGACATGAGTCTAAGATCACCCTTCATGGACCCAAAAAATAATCAAATTTAGTTAAAAGGCAACTGAAGTTTGACGCCCCTTCTCCTTCCCGCATCTATTTTCGAGTCGTCGCCCCTTCTCTCTCTTGGCTCTGCGGGACACATCCGCCGCCACTACTACCCAGTACCCACACTATTGAAACCACCATCCATCCGCCACCACCCACCTCCTCCTCCACTGCCACCACTTGCCTTCCCCTCCCTCCAGATCTTCATGCATGAGTCAAGTACCACTTGAACCCTAGCTCTCTCACAGATCTAGAGGTGGTGTTGTCCGCGGGGGATGTGAGTGGTGTCCCCATCGTTGGTTCCATGGCTCACTTGGGGAACCTCCGTAGATCTAGGCGATATCAAGGTGTCCATGCGCCTTGCCTCATCTCCTCAAATCTAGGCTTCAATAATACTACAAAAAATGCTACAAAGAAAGATACATGTCCCTATATGAAACAAAAGATGAATAACCAAATCCCCAATACCTAATGTAATCGTTTATGAAATCCTGTCTTGCTACGAGAAGTCAGCTCCAAATAGAGCTAAACCACCTTGGGTGAAATTCAAAGCGGAGCTTGATCTAAATCTTGGCTTGGTGAAACAACAAACTTCGCTTACTAAAAGAATTCAAACCACCAAGTCAAAGAACTTCACCAAAACATGCCTCCATCTCATTTTTTACGATAATCCGCTTCCAAAAATAACTACACAAATAAAAAAAATACTATTTATGATTAGATTAATAATAGTGGACTGTATTTTCATAATAAACATATTAAGAGTTAGAAATGGTAATGATATTTGCTACTCGCTTAGTCGCTTGGCCTAGAAAAGTATACAATTCTATGGCAATGCCATGTTAAGTTTTGCTAGATATTAATGAAAAATATATTTTATTAATATTTATAAAATAAGTATTGTTAGGTTTGTCATGGGATATATTTTCATATATACCTATTTGATGTCAAACACTAATATTCTCAATAGAAATTTTGTTTTAGCTCAAAAAATTCTGAAAACTAGTTTTATTTTTTTTAAATCATACTCTACCTTATAGTGCTTACTTAAAACTATTTGAATCATGACAAGCTTTGTTTGGTATTTATTTGCTAGTAGAAGCTTTATCTATTATAATTAGTTGATGTTGATGTTGATGTTGATGTTCGAACTATGTAGAATCACCAGTGGATCAGAACGTCATTAGGAATGATCCCCTCAATTGGATAAGTTTTCAAAGTACTTGTGTTAGTGTAGGTGGTTGCATGCATCCTACCCTGCATTTAACGTATTTAATTAAGTTTTATAAACTATTGAGTTTGTTAAGTTTTAATCCATTGAATCATCAATATAGACTAATTATAATATAATAGTGAGAGCAATTACTAACAAATGAGCACCACAAGGACACCATATAAGATCTAATTAATTTTAATTTAAGCACCCTAAGTTAGAGATTTTTTTTGGGGAAATACAAAATTAACTTTATACTTTTTGAGATAAACTAAAAATTCTATGGACTTTTAGATTAAACTTTATAATAGTAGATTTTAGTATTTCTAATTGCATATATTTTTAAAAAGATATTTGGACAATTTTTGAAGAAGTCATAGTTCAATGTACGCCCGAGCTATGAACCTAATCCGCTTTACACACTCTTTGCTGACATGTCGCCACGTAGGGTGATTTAAAGTGAAGCTACAAAGAAAAAGATACATGTCCCTGGTTGTGTCCTTGAGTAATAAAATCCTAAGTTTTCAAAAAAAAAAAAGATAAAAAATAATAACCAAATCCCCAATAAGGAGCCCATGTAATCATTTATGAAATTCTGACTTGCTACGAGAAATCGCTCCAAATAGAGCTAAACCACCTTGGGTGAAATTCAAAGCGGAGCTTGAGCTAAATCTTGGCTTGGTGAAACAACAAAGTTCGCTTCTAAAAGAACTCTAACCACCAAGTCAAAGAACTTGCCACCAAAACATGCCACCATCTCATTTTTTACGAGAATCCACTTTTAAAAAATCACTACACAAATAAAATATACTATTTATGATTAGATTAATAATAGAGAAGTATATTTTCATAATAAACATATTAAGAGTTGAAAAATGGTAATGATATTTGCTACTCGCTTAGACTTGGCCCAGAAAAGTATACAATTCTAGGGCAGTGCCATGTTAAGTTTTGCTTGCTATTTAATAAAAAAATATTATTAATATAGATTTGTCACGGGATATATTTTCATATATACCTATTTGATGTCAAACACTAATATTCTCAATAGAAATTTTGTTTTAGCTCAGAAAATTATGAAACTAGTTTTAGTTTTTTTTAAATCATACTCTACCTTATAGTGCTTACTTGAAACTATTTGAATCATGACAAACTTTTTTTGGTGTTTATTTGCTAGTAGAAGCTTTATCTATTATAATTAGTTGATGTTGATGTTCCGAACTATGTATAATCGGTAGTGGATCAGAACGTCGTTAGGAACGATCCCCTAAATTGGATAAGTTTTCAAAGTACTTGTGTTAGTGTAGGTGGTTGCATGCATCCTGCCATGCAGTAGCGGACCGAGCCAAAGATTAGAGCCTGGGCAAACTTTATTGTGATCAATATTTGCTATAGAAAATATATTTTGAATCCTTCAAATAACATAGTATTTCAGTGCATTTTCGTCTAATGAGCCCAGGCGGCTGGCCGGGCTCGCCGGGCGGTGAGTCCGCCTATGCTGCCATGCATTTAGGCCTTGTTTAGATGGCTAAAAATTTGACTTCAAAACACTATAGCACTTTCGTTTGTATTTGAAAATTATTGTCCAATCATAGTCTAACTAGGCTTAAAAGATTTGTCTCGTCAATTAGAGACAAACTATGCAATTAGTTATTTATTTTATCTATATTTAGTGCTCCATGCATGCGTGTTAAGATTTGATGTGATGGAGAGAGAGTGAAAACATTTCAACTTTTCACACCATCTAAACAAGGCCTTAGTAAGTTTTATAAACTATTGAGTTTGTTAAGTTTTAATTCAATGAATCCTCAATAAAGACTAATTATTTTAATTTAAGCACCCTAAGTTAGAGAATGTGTTCTGAGAAAATACAAAACTAACTTCATACCTTTTTGGAGATAAAAAAATTCTATAAACTTTTAGAGTAAACTAGATTTTAATATTTCTAATTGCATATATTTTAAAAAGATATTTGGACAATTTTTTTGAAGAAGTGACAATTCAATGTACCCCTGAGCTATGAACCTAATCCACTTTACTCACTCTTTGCTGACATGTCGCCACGTAGGATGATTTAAATTGATGCCACTTCAGCAAAAACCGCCACAAATCTGAAAAACAATCGGTTTAGAAAATTAAAAGAGGTATAAAATTAGTGTTTGTATTTTTTTTTTTTTTTTTTTTTGGAAGTGACGAGAGAATTGAGCTGCTTAAAAGGACCTACCTTTTTTTTTTTTTTTTTCTTTTGGGGCCGAGGGGCACTCCTAGGCCCGTTAACTCCCGAGACGGGCCCGAGGATTTCTATTGTGGAAAGGAAATGCAGTCAGGCCCATTAGGTGAAATGCGCTCATGACGGGCCACACAGAATTCGACTTGGCATAGCCCATGTAATGCTTCCTCAGTCCCTTTTCCCCTGTAAAAAAAAAAGAAAAAAACTCCCAATGATTTATGATTTTACCTTCTCCAGACCCCGATTGGCTCCATCTCCGCCCTCCTTGTGCTCCGCGGCCATGGCGTCCACCGCCGTCAAGCTCATCGGCAAGTTCCTCCGCTCCCTCTCCCCCCGCACCGTCCTGTATCGGTCCCCTCTCTAATCCGGACTGACCCTCTGCCTTCACCTTGCCCTCCACCGGCCTTCTTCCCCGTCTCCGGCCGCGGCGGCGAACCACCGCACCAGACATCGCAGTCAACCTCACCGGTAACTCATGCTTCCAAACATCCTCCGTTTCGCTCTTAACTGAGTGGCTGATTCTTGTGCCCCTCTCTCTTTTGCCCCCGCGTGGCATGCGCCGGCGTACGGGCTGTTTGCTGTGAAGATGGCATGTTCAAGGGCATCTACCACGGCAAGCAGTGCCACGCCGCCGACATCTCGGCCGTACTCGCGCGCGCGTGGGCTGCCGGCGTCGACCGCATCATTGTAATTATGCCATGCCCCTGCCGGTGTCCCTCCGCCGCCTGACTCGCCTCTGTTTCCTGCTAATTTCTTGCCCTCCTTGTTTTGGTGGGCCGGCAGGTCACCGGAGGCTCCCTGAAAGAGTCCAGGGAGGCGCTGGAGATCGCCGAGACCGACGGTAAGCTTGCCTGCTTGCGGTGCTTCTTCTTCTACTGCCGCTGTGCTTGGTGCTGCTTGTAAGGTGTTCGGTGAAATGCACCTGAGAAGCTGTCTTGTGTGTGTGCGATGCAGGGAGGCTGTTCTGCACTGTGGGCGTGCACCCGACGAGATGCGGGGTAGCTGGAATTTTTCGATTGGTATTTGCTATTGCTGTTTAGTGGTTCCGTTGTTTCCTGATCTGGTGCATTTTGGATGCTTAGGAGTTCGAGGAGAGTGGAGACCCCGAGGGTCATTTTCAGGCACTGCTGGATCTGGCGAAGGAGGGGATAGAGAAAGGCAAGGTTGTGTATGATGATATTGTTTCCCAGCAGGCACAAAATGTTGTGACTGCTGTTTTCTTGTAACCTAACCTGTTGATAAATTGCTAGGGACAGTTATTCTGTCATGTGTTAGGAGTGGAGCTGCTCAAATTTCTCACAGATTCTTAGTTAAACAATGCTATATAAATCAATGATGTCACTCAAAGTTCACATGACCCAGAAACAACAATAGGCCTTTTTGTCCCAAGCAAGATGGATTAGGCTGAGTTGAAACCCATCTGGAGCCAAAAGAATGTGGACAAATCATATATATGTAAAAAAAAGGAGCTAAATCAATTGTAGTGGTGGTAAACAAGAACTGTGATTCTATGATGCCCCAAAAAAAAAAACGAACTGTGATTCTATAAGCACGGAGTACTGGTGTTGACTACTTGGGTTTATTTGTAGTTCACACTGATTACTTCTTCATGCAAATGCTGAACAGTTCTCCTGCATATTTGAGAAACAGAAAACAAGAGCAAAGTATAACATCAAGAGGGTCGGGTGCAAACACACCCTTACCCTGATCTGTGCTTTTGAATTATAGTGTGCGAAATGATTTACTTGTCAATCCACAGTTTCAGCAAAAGGACATGCACAGATATTTGAAGTGATCTTTAAGTTTTGAAATACGAAGATATGATCTTTTTTAGTGAGCCCCTCAGTGGTTATTTCAGTCCCCACTCCCTACCCTACCCCAGGGAAAAAAACACTTGCAATCTTACATGTCTTCCAATTTCTGCAGGTAGTTGCTGTTGGTGAATGTGGTTTGGATTATGACAGACTTCACTTCTGTCCAGCAGATGTGCAAAAGAAGTATATAGTCTTGTTCTCATGTGCACACAAATTGGCATTTGATATTTTGATCTATTCATTTTCTGAGTGATTTATTTTGTGATAGGTATTTTGAGAAACAATTTGAGTTGGCTGAAGCAGTAAAACTGCCAATGTTTCTTCACATGCGTGCTGCTGGTGAAGACTTCTGTGAAATCATGACACGGAATTTGCACAGGTAGCATATAATCTGTATTCCATAGTTGATGTTCCTCAATGATGCCATGCTGGATACGCTCTCCAGTTTTTAATGAAACAGTTGAAAGTACATTCAATCCACTTGTTATGTTTTATAACTATTCCCTGATCTCTGTCTGCTTTTCTCTTTCGCAGATTCCCTGGTGGGGTTACACATTCCTTCACTGACTCGGAAGAAGATCGGGACAGGCTACTTTCTTTTGAGAAGATGTTTATAGGTAAAATCATTTTACCAGGCAATAAAAATATGCATGGCTTGCAACATGATAAGAGTAAAGAGAGTCAAACACTCCAGTAGTTGCAACAAGCTATTGCAAATTCTGTTGTAATTCCTCTTTGTGATTCAATTTTGTGGTGAAAGTTTCCATTTGGATATTGACTACTGAAGCAACTGTAGAATTTGATATTCTGTTATTTCATTATCTCCCTGTTGGGTCAGATAAGTGTTTGTGAATCATGGTTGCAGGCGTCAATGGCTGCTCTCTGAAAACTAACGAAAATCTTGAGGTTCTACGAGGCATTCCTGTTGAGAGGTTGATGATAGAGACAGATTCTCCTTATTGTGACATAAGAAACACTCATGCTGGAAGCCAGTATGTGAAATCTGTCTGGCCATCCAAGAAGAAAGAAAAGTATGAGCCAGATTCAACAGTAAAAGGTCGCAATGAGCCTTGTCTAGTCAGGTAAGTTGCAACTGCTTTCCATCAAGTTCTCTTGCTCAGTATAGACTGGTTGCAGGTTTTTAACTCTGACAACTGCTTTACAATGTAGAGATTATTTGCTTATCATTCAAGTACTCGTTCTTTTACATGCTTTCTCTGTAGAAACATCCAAGTAATCCAACCTTAACTCATGATCTAAACAAGAGACATGCTTTTTATATGGAGATTTGTATTTCTACCCTGATCAATGATGCTGAGCGTTGATAATTCAGTTTTGTGCTTCATTCACTAAGTCATGATTGTTCCTCTGTTATTGTACTGAGCTGAACTAGTCGGCATTATGTGTTACTCAAATTTTTATTTGTCCTTGAATTTTTTCCCCAGAAAATTTGACTCATAACTACGGATTTCAGGCAAGTTCTTGAGGTAGTGGCTGGATGCAAAGGAATTTCTGACATAGAAGGCCTCAGTAGAACTCTGTACCACAACACATGCAGGTAAGATAACTTTGTATCAACCTGAGAATTTTCCACTTGTTATCAGTGACTAGAAACAACCCATGTTCCCCAAATGCTTATGGATATATCATGTTGCTTCTTTCTAGATCCAGCTCTGTGGTGCTCCATTATTCATCTTTTAATTGATGTGAATACGTGACTAATGGATCTGCCAACCTTGCAGGCTCTTCTTTCCTCAGGATCTTGATGCATCTGCAGGTGCACAGCTTGAGAGTGGTACTACCGTCCAAGATAGCTGATGACAAAATGATTTTTTTTAAATGTTTCCTTTCGATTGTTGTTTGGTTTCATGCTTTCATGTTACAACTTTCAATGTGCTTATGAAATATTTTTGGTCTATATACTTTGTCCTCACTGCCAGTTTTGTCCATGTTCCATGAGCCTGATGACATGTCAAGTACAACCCAACTGAGGCTATGACCTGAAATCATTAATATGTTCTTTTTACTGAGTTTGCACAGAATAGAGCTAAAACTTCAATTCATTACATCTTTCAAACGTCAGTTGATAGTTTATACCTGCCATATTGCTCCAGTTCATTAAACAAGTAAAACCT
Source organism: Themeda triandra (assembly GCA_018135685.1). Taxonomy (NCBI): domain Eukaryota; kingdom Viridiplantae; phylum Streptophyta; class Magnoliopsida; order Poales; family Poaceae; genus Themeda; species Themeda triandra. The sequence goes on from JAENPR010000176.1 coordinate 238,397, forward strand.
ATGAGTTGACCAGACCCTCTGAACGAAAAAGTACATTTGAAAAGGATCAGTTTAAAGTAAGCGGAAGGCTACACAGTTACAACTCAGATCATAATTTTGCAGAATTCCTTACACAAATATGGCAGGTCCTAATATCTAATACAATCTAGTGTATATATATAGCTCAAATGCTGGATTCTCGCTACAGCATCACTTGTGTCAAAATTTCGCTCCTATTAGTACAGCTTGATTTTGAAGGCCAGGATTTAGGAGTTACAACACATTTATAATCCGTGGCTCCTACTTATTAATAAGTTGCAGTTGTCTGCAAGTTGCTCTCGTCCAATTCTGTTTCTGAAGAACTGGCTTCTTCCGTCTCTGCATCAGATGTGCCTGAATCTGTTTCTTCTTGTTGTGCCTGCACATCACTAGGCTGGGAACCAGGTGGTGGATTCTGTTCCGCCAGACTAAGCCGAAGCGGCCTCCCTTCCAGTTCCTGCATTGCCATTCCATAACCATGTTAAACACTGCTACAGCAAGACCAAGGTGACTCAAGTAATGTGATCTATGAAGGTATACACTCAATTAAATCACAAATTCACTTATTCACATGCTACTTGGACGAAGTGCAATTGGCAGCTATGCACTGTCCAGTCCAGTCCAGTCCAGCACATCATTATTTCACACTGAAAATTGATATATTAGCTACCTTGTGTGCTCTAATGTGCTGCCACACATTGCAATGCTACTGCATCAGTTGGCATGGCATTTCCATATATCTACTACTACTAAAGAAAATGTAATGGGTATTATCACCTGAGAGAGAGAGAGAGAGAGAGAGAGAGAGAGAGAGAGAGAGAGAGAGAGAGAGAGAGATGCAATGGGCACTGAACAACATTGTACTAGATGAAGACAGAACATACCACTCCATCCAAAGCCTCCAATGCAGCCTGTGCATCCTCTGCAGTCCTGAAGGAGATGAACCCAAACCCTCTGGAGCGGCCAGTATCACGCTCAAAGATGACCCTGGCATCAAGCAAGCCGGCCTTACCCTCAAACACATTCCTCAATGTGTCGGCGCGCACTCCCCACCCCAGGTTGCCGGCGTAAATCTTGTATGTGCCATCGTCACGCCTGCGGCCAGCCATGGTGACTGTTCTCCTCTCCCCGCCACGCGGCACCTCCGGGTAGTTCACCCTAGCCGTCCTCCCTCCCAGCAGCTGCATTTGTTTGAAGAACAAATGTGCCAAGATCATGTCAGAGTCAGATCACACACTTGCACATTCATGGGCAAGAGGACCCCAATTCTGTGAACTGAGGAAGTACTGATCCAAATGGCCAGTGTGGTACTTACGGCGCCATCGAACATCTGGATGGCCTTGGCGGCCTCCTCGGCGGTGGCCATGGTGACGAAGGCGAAGCCCCGGCTCCTGTTAGTGACCTTGTCATAGATTATCTGCAGGAAATGGAACCGTCAGCCATAATGATGACACTGTTCAGCAATTCTTCCAGGAAGCAGACCAAGAAGGGATTTTGGTTGGGCTTGGTGCGTGGTACCTGCGCGTCGTCGACCCTGCCGGCCTCAGCGAAGACCTGGGCGAGCTCCTCGGAGGTATAGGTGTAGGGAAGGTTGCCGACGAAGAGCCGGCCGGGCTCGTCGCCGCGCGTGGGGCGGCTCCGTGGCGGCGAGTAGGCGCGCGGGGCCTCGGCTTCCTCCTCCGGCTCGGAGCCCTCTTCCTCACCAAAGAACTCCTCGCCGTCGTCGCCGGATAAATCCTCCCCGTCGGAAGAGAAGTCCTCGCCGGCTGCGGCGGCGGCGGCGGACGGGAGTAGGACGGGGCGCCCACGCGGGCGCGCGAGGAGGCGGAGGCCGACGCGGTGGCGCTGCAGGCTCTGGAACCGGACGCTGGGAAGCGGGACGGGGGCGCCGCAGGCTGCTGCGTGCTGGAGCAGGGTGCGGAAGGTGGCTGTGACGGCGGCGGCGGCAGCGGTGGCGGCCATGGCCGGAGAAGCGAGAAGGGCCGCCGGAGCGCGGAGGAAGCGCAAGTCCAGTGGCGGTGGCAGACTGGCAGTGCAGCCTCCTCTTCTTATCCGATATGTCTGCTGGGCTGCTGGGCCGAGCGGCCCATAGGCCTTAAATGCGAATTGATGTGCCTCGTAGAAACATTTTAGATTTAGATTTAGAATTCTAATCATATTCATATAAAAATGTGTTAATGAAAATATCGCTTCAAAAAAAGAATCATCAACAACCTAAAAAAACGCAATTTAATTTATTCCACTTAATTCTTACCCAACTTAAATATTTTTTCAAAGAAGGTATATGGAGTATGTATACTGGAAATCGGAATCGTGTAAATCCGGGCGTAGCCGTGCTAGGGCCTGATTGGTTCACATTTTTTTCCATACCATAGATTTGGTAAGTCAAAAGTTGAGTAGAACAATTGTCACAGATTTAGCAAGCCATATACGAGTACTCGCTCCATCCCAAAAAGAGTGTCACTTTAGGTTTTTCATCTATCATGTTTGATTTTTCGTCTTATTCAAAAAAGTTTTATAAATATTATTTATTTTTTTATGACTTATTTATCATTAGAGATACTTTAACACTGATTTATTTATTTTATAATATACTTAAAAATTTTGAATAAGACGAAGTGGTCAAACATGATGTCCGGAAGTCAAAAAACGACACTCTTTTTGAGACGAATGGAGTATTTGACAAGTTTTTATAGCAAACCAATCCTGGTATGACAAATTTTGGACATGAATCAAGCAGGTCCTAACATAGAAACCTGGAACGTTCCGGTTCCTATTCTTGGTCTCCAAAACTCGTTCGGCGGCGTTTCTATCTAGTTCCGACTAGAATTGGAACTGATCTGCAAACGGGCCCATATATATACGGTAATGCTATACTTAGGACGACCTAAGAATAGGACGGGCGGCATGTAATTGGGCCGACGCACCCTACGGCCCAGCGATCGCCACCTCCACCACGCGGCTCGCTTTCATCGTTCACTCCGTCCGAACCGCCCGAACCTTATCCTCTCGCTCGAACTCTGCTCGCTCAGTTCGCACATCTCTCTCTGCTTCTCCGTCATCGGCGTCGGTCGACCTCTCTCCCTCCCCGACGCCGCACGGGGACGAGCTCCGGCGAGGACCCCACCGACGAGCTCGGCGAGCTCGTCACCGGTAGCACCCCTCCTCTCCCACTGCTTCCTCGAGCTCCCTGTTCTCGAGCCCGCAGCGTGATGCGCGGTGCTCACCTTCCCAGCCATGGCGGCAGCGGCGGCACCGGTTCTGGAGGCATCACCCCCGGATCCGCCGGGATGATGGTGTATCCGGCTGGACCCGGCCCAGACAGGCTCCTTTCCCCTCCTCCTGTCTCGCTTCTATCCTTTCTCCTCCATCTCCGGGGGTGGAGGGTTTAGGGTTCCGGCGAGGGGTGGTGGAGGGAGTTGGATCCGGCCATGGCAGTGGTGGGGGAGCCTGATCTGGCCATGGAGGTTGTTGGGGTCGCGGGATTCGCGGGTCCCCGCGGGGGGTAAGACTGTGGATCCTAGATGGGGACCAGGTAGGCATCCTGCTCCTCATCTCTACTTTGTCTCTCTTTTTCTTCTTGTTTCTCTTCTCAAAACTCCAGATTTTGTGTGTGTTTAATTTGTGATTTTCTGGTTGTTTCAGCACTTTTTTATGCGTTGTTTCTCCAAATCCGGTCATTGTGTTTCACTATGATCTTCATAATGTTTCAGTGCTTCCCCTGCTCCATCTCTCACCCTCCAACCTCCGGTGACGCCCTAGGGTTACGGCGAGCAGCCCCTCCGTCCTCCTCCCCCTCCTTTTTCCATGTGTTTCAAAAGCCAACTTTGCTTTGGTTCAGCAGCCAATCCATGGATGTTTTCAATGGTTTCATTTTGTTGCAGCGGTTTTTTCCCTTTTGTTACAATGGATATTTTTCTGAAATTTTTTCTAGGGATTTTTTGGTTGTTTCAGTTTGGGTACTCATGTTGGTTCAGATTGCTTTTCTTTTTTGTTTCTATTTTTTAAATATATTGTTTCAGTTGATGCAATTGGTTTTGTTTCAGTTTTTCTATTCTGCTTTTTTTGTTGCAACAACATGTTCTTCGATGTTTCAGTTCATGTCAATCTTTGTTTCACAATTTTGTTTCGATGTTGGTTTTTATGTTGTTTCAATGGTGTGTTTCAGTTTGTTTTGGTTGTATTTTCCCATTGTTTCTATATTGATTTCTGTTTGTTTCAATTGTTTGGCCCCGTTGTTTCTATATTGTCACTCAGTTTGTTTTGAAGGTTGTTTTCTTTTTGTTTCTATATATGTTAAATGCTTGTTTCATTTTTTATTTTTTTTTTTTTATTTCAGTTCTTTGTTTCTAGTTTTTTTTTTAATTTTTGGTTTCTTCCTTTTTGTTTCGAGGGTTGGGCGGCGGCGGCGGCGAATCTTCGTCCGCGAGGGTCGGTCATGGAGGGCAGGGCCACGCGGGGATGTCGCATCAGGCAGCGTCCGTGTGTGGTGGGGGTGGTCGCGGTGGCGGGGGGCGTCTCCGTGTGTTCCCGCGTGTGTGTGTCGGGGTGTCCGTTTGTTCCGTTCGGAACGGTGTTTCGTGGGCCGGGCTCTGGCGTCCTAGCTTAGGACGTCCAAGCGGGAGCATGACCCATATATATATATGAGTATAGGACAAGCAAACAAGCTTCTAAGCAATCATATCAAATCAAAGAAAACAAATATCCTTCAAAAAGCGATCGCAGAAGGCAGCGGCAATGGCGTCAGGGGGCTGCGAGAACTCCTTCGCGGCGCTCGTGGATTGTTTGGCGGCGGCGGTGAAGGACGGCTCTGGTACGCCGCCGACGACGATGCAGCCGCTCCCCTGCCTCGACGCTGCGGACAGCCTCAGGAAGTGCCTGGAGGAGAGCGGCAGCAAGTTCGCGGACAGGCTTAAGGCTAACGGCATCTTGGTTGGTGACTCCTCGATCTGTCTGTTCTTTTCCTTATTGTTTGTTACACATATTTGTATATGTATACGATATATAAGTCGGAGCTGGGTTCATATTGGTAAAAGTCGGGGCTGAGTCCACCCGTGGTTGTGCAGGTTATGAAGATGCATTTTCTAATTTTTTTTTAACGTTTGGTTTCTTAGGACTAAACTAAAGTGGACTAAAATATTTTAGTCATGTTTTTGTATCTTTTGATGAACTAGTAGAACTAAAGTGTTTTAGTCCTCATTTTAGTCTATGTGTTTGGCTTTTTATTCCATAAAGTGACTAAACTTTAGTCCACTTTTGTTTAGAGGGTGGGAACCAAACACCACCGTGCCGAAGGTACCTAGTATATTTTTGGAGAACCATGCATTGTGTAAGAAAAACGGTGGTTTGGAGAATTTAAGATGGCCTCAGTCATGTCATACTCCTGTTGATGCTCTGATATTTTATTTTCTGCTGTAGCAAACTAACTGATTGCTTCCATGATTCCATTAGTGTCATAGTGAGTGCAAGGTCTGCAAGGACGCCTTCGTGGCATTTGAGGAGTGCGTGGAGGCGGCGCACAAGGACGGCGACGACATAGTCGAGCGCTGCCACGAGGCCACCAACAACCTCATGAAGTGCGTGGACGCGCACGCTGTCACGGTCAACGAGCGCGCCGAGTAGGATTATCAATAGAAAAAATTGGCATATCATTTTGTGATTCATTCTTAAGTGGTGGTAATAATATAAATTAAAGGCTTATTGGATATTACGATCCAACATGAGTCTACTGTGTGATGCCATGTCCTTAGCAATTGATGAACACGGCAAGAATTAACTGTACGAGAAAACGATACTCATCATAAGATGTTTTAGTTTTTTTTTTTGTGAAACAAATGTTTTAGTTTTTATAGAGTAATAAAATTTCATAAAATGTCTACTTCTGATTGTGTTTATTTTAATGTTTATAAGTCTACTTTCATGAGTCAATGAATTGCGTTTATTTGTGGGACGGAGGGAGTATATTTTATATCATTGTGAGTTCATTGTAATGTTGATAAGTCTACTTCTGATTAACAACATAAAAAGGTGGTATAATAAACCTATATACTTTTTTGTGGTCAAAATAGTAAGCCGATTAAGCAAATATTCTGAATGTGGAAACATCTCTATTTAAATAAAGGGTTTTGCTACGGTACTGCAAGATGACTGTGAGCCGTCCATTTAGTTTGATCGAATGGTTATAATCACATATAACCTCCTAGGAGGTAATATATGAAATATATATTTATTTTATTTTTAAATTTATTATTTTTTTCGACACGAGGACCATTCCCCATTTTCATTAATAAAAACGGAAATACGGGTTTTGTTCTAGAGAGTTCGGGAAGCACAGCATAAGAGCAGATAAGCTAGATACTAGGGATACTAAGCCCACTCAAACGATCAACCTATCACCACGCGCTCAAAGCAGACCTCTACCAGGCCCTTGACACACCCTGCGCACCCAACCAACTGGGGGACAAAACCAGACCGAAGAAACAAACTACTCCAGAATTACAAGACATAGTTTTTGTCACTGATCCCCTAACCACCGACTACTCACTCCTCCCTCATGGCTAATCTTGTTCAGGGGCTTCAATCAGCTGCAGATGCACCTTTAAATTTATTAATTAAATAAGGAATATTATTTTTTCTCTAGATTTGATTGATGCATGCATGCGTGATCTGATAAATATGGTGTGTGTTTTTTCATAACTATATACTATATTACCATGTATTTTTGTACGTGACTTATGTGTGCGGCGTGTGTGTATAGCGTGTATATGTGGCCGCTAACATGACTACGTCTACGTGTCACGACTTACATGTGTTTGTTATCACGTATATACCTGTTACATGTGAGAGGCCGATAACGTCATTTGTATGTGTGTGTTAAAGTGAGTCAGTGCATGCAATAGATTACTGTTTGTAACTCTTTAATGTACTAGTGAAGATACATGATTGAAATGATCCATGTAACGTGTCATGTCACTTAAAAAAAGTGTCAGGTCATATACATACACGTATAATACTCTACCCATGATTGATCATCGTAGTCTCGTAGGCAACATTACAGTACGTAGAACACAATTTGGTAACACGTCCTCTATGTATAATGTATTTTATTAGAATTAATTAAAATAATACATATTTTGGTCATTCCAATAGCTCGGCCACATTAAACGGCAACGCCTATCTACTCTCGCGTGATTAGGGGATCACGGCGGCTGTTTCTCGGAGAGGAAGATTCTCCACGATCTTTTCTCCTGTCATTTAGGGATCCGGAGGGACCTAATTATGTTTATCTAGATTTTTAATCATTAACTAAATCACAAAACTAGAAAAATCAGTGGCTCAGATTGATTTGAGATATTACCTTCTTAGAGGTAAAAGGAGTTCCTTAGAAGATCTCCAACGACAGTTTCTTAAATGAGGTTCTTTATCCTTAAAAATTTGACAAAACAAGAAAATTTCATCTCCAACAGTTTGCCAAATGAGGTTGCTATTTTTACCAACTTGCTATTCAACCCGTCCGCGCGCGTATCGTAGTTGCCATCGCGTCCCCGCAGCTCGTCGTTGGCCTTCCCCCGCGCGCGTGGAGAATTCAGCGCCCCGCGCGCCAAGCCGTCGGTCGTCTCCAATGTGACGATCTCCCTCGCGAGCCTAGCCGTCTTCCTCTCCTCGCGATCGAAGAGATTGCAGGGATCGTGATTGGTTCCTGCGTCCGCCAAACGGCCAGAAGATATCGCGATTGTGGTTCCTGCGTCCGTCAGATGGCCAGAAGATATCGCGAGTATATGAGTTTCTGCCCGTCTGGTGATAGATCAATTGATTCATCAAGCTGCTCCGGCGTCTCGCACTGCTGGCCTGGCAGGTGCTCATCGTTTGGTGCTTCCTCGTCTCGCAAGCTGCTCCGGCGTTTTTTTTTTTTCGCCGTCGCCCAGATCGCTTCTTTCAAGTCGTCTTTACGCCCCCGCGGCCCCGCCTCCGCCGACCAACAGATATCGCGAGTATATGGAAGAGATCGCGACGATAGGGTTCAGGTGATGATAGATCAATTGATCCCGCGCGTATATCAGTTTCTGGCTTTCTGCCCGTCCTTCCTCGATATGTTTCTGTCGATCTCCTGTAGGTTCTGATAGTCTAGCTAGGATTCAGTTTGATGTACGGGAATTATTTTGTTCTGTGCATGGTACTTGGGAATTATTTAAACTTGAATGCAGTCTATGCATGCTCCGGCCGGTTCAAGCGGCTACAGCTGCTGCTGGTTGCCGATTTATCACCTGGTACGCGTCCACTGCCTGATGGTGTTGTGGCCGACAAATGCTGGAGCTCCTTGTCGCTTGTCTGTCCGCGTTGATGGATTCTACATAGAAGATTTACTCCTGTCGCTTCTGGCTGCGATGATGGATGGCCGCGCCGATGGGGTAAGGAGATGGGCGCCTGCTTGGTGGAGGAGACGGCTAGGGAGGAGATGTGTGCCGTGATGGAGATAGTTTCCGCGGCGGCGGCGCCCTTCACGTAACGCGCGAGAGGATCGCAGCGGGAGTGCATGAAGAAGTCATGATGCTGGTCAACAACCTTTAAGGTGTGGGTCATTCTTTTTTTTATTTGGCAAGTTAAAAAATAAGAAACTGTTGAATAGAACATCTTTTAACTTGACATATTCTTTTACCAACTTGCTAAAACACAACATTTGACAAGTTAATTTTGACAAACTGTTGGAGATGCTCTTAGCATTGCCCTGTTTTGCTGATGTTTGTAACAACATTTTTGTTTGTACGCAAAACAAGTCAAGGTAATGTTGAGGGAGTGTTTTTTTTTTTAGTAAAAGTACTCTTTAAACGCGTTCATGGCCATTGGACTGGTCAGACATGATAAAGCCCAACATATCCAGACACAATGCAATATTGGGTATCCAGACCTGAAATAAGAATTAATGAGGTTGTAGCAGCAGCAGAGTTTTGATGGGGATGTTAGAAACGTTTCAAATTCATATACTCTTTCAGAGAAGTAGACTGAATTCTGATTCACAAAAAAAATATATAAATGAAAATATTGCAAAAAAATAAAAAAATTGTGGAAAAGTCAACTTAAATACAACACAGTTCTGTTTAATTTATTCCACTTAATTTTTGGCATTTCCATATATATGAAGTACGTCAACTGAGAATCGGAATCAGAATCGTGTGAAACCAGGTCATAGCTGGTTTCAATTCCAATTTTTGGTCTCCAAAACTCGTTTGGCGGGGCCTTTCTCTGGTTTCCGACTACAACCAGAACTGATCGTACTAGCCAAACGGAACCATATATACATACAGATGACAAGCATCAATCAAGCCTACAAGCAATTAAAGAAAACAAACAGCCCTGAAAAGCGATCGCAGAAGTTACGCAGCGGCAATGGCGTCAGGGCGCTGCAAGGACGCCTTCGAGGCGGCCATGTATTGCGTGGCGGCGGCTGTGGAGGACGGCTCTACGCCGACGACGCAGCCGCTCCCCTGCCTCGACGCCGCGGACAGCCTCAGGAAGTGCATGGAGGAGAACGCCAGCAAGAACGCTCACACGCTCGTCGGCGAGGAAGAAGCAGATGCTAATAAAGATGCTAATCGCGGCTTGGTTGGTGACTGCTCGATCGATCTATTCTTTTTCTTATTATTTGTGTTACATATGTATAACTGTGGTTGTGCAGGTGTTGGAGCTTATGAAGCTACGGGAGGGGCAACTCGAGGTGCAGAAGGCAGCGGACGTGATTCATCTTGTGAGACGTCTCCCGTCCCTTCAATTCGCCATAGCGTTTGCACTCCCTGTCGATGCTCTTTTATTTTTTATTATTGTTTTGTGCTAACAAACTGCTTGCTTCACATGATTGCAAGGCATGCGACGGCATGACGACGCCGCTGCCGCTCCCCTGCCGGGAGGCCTTTGCCAGCTTCCAGAAGTGCTTGGATGAGCACGTCCCCGGGTACTGTCGCATGCTCGATCGCATCTCTGCCGGCGCCGGCGACGGAGAAGCAGATGCTTAGCACCTACTAGATGATTTTCTTAAGCTTAGGAGAATACGAGGCCTCAACCTTAGATACCACTCATCTATACGGGAGTATGCTTATTATTGTGGCTATGTTTTCTTTCAGTTATGTAAAACGATGTGTCAATCTATAACGAGAAGCACGTGAAAGACTTTTCTTAATCTTAAGATTAGACAATTTATTGATATACTAGCAAATGTGCTCATGCATCGTTACCTATAAGAATTATTAAACCCCATATCGATCATTGTTAGACACGAGTTGTTTAAACTCACACAAGCATAGGACACAAGTCTGAGTCACATGGGAGAAAAAAGTGTGACGCAATACATCTTACGATTACTTCGTATGACGTATCGATAATAGCTAGACACGACGTATGAGCACCGATTACAAGTCCCATTTAAGACACAACACGTTAGACGTGACCAAATCCGTTTGAATGACGGCTGCGACGGCGATGGCCGGGAGTAGGACGGGACACCCACGGGGGGCTGTCGAGGTCCGATTGATCGGACTCGATCCGCGCGCCGATGCTTTCCCGCCCAGTTTTCCCGCGTGGCGTCGCCTGTTTTCCCGCGTGGTGTCGCTGCGTGTCCGGCAGCGGGGCCCACCCACGATAAGCATCTGCGCGGCTCCAGACCGAGTGCGGCGGGACATGCACGGGTAACCACACACGTGGTGTCTGATCTGGCAGTGGACCCCACCAAATTTCAACCAAAAAAAAAATTATAACTAACAAACCAAAAATCCAAATTAAATTCGATTATATCATTAAATTCGTTAAAATAAATTCTTCCAAACAAGATCCCACATAGATATATTTAGATAATTTTTTATTTATGAATATTTATCTTATAAAGATAAATATTATAACTAACAAACCAAATAATCAAATTAAATTTTGATTACACTATTGAATTTGTTACAATAAATTTTTCAAAACAAGATGTCACATAGGTATATTTAGATAAATTTTTATTTATAAATATTTATCTTATAAAGATAAATCCTTTTTTCTTAAAACATATAGAATATCGCTAAAGACATTATAGAACATCGCTACAAACATGTGAACATCTCTAAAAACATGACAATGAGAACATCGTTAGAAAACATGATTAAAAAAATATGATAAAATATCGCTAAAAACATTATATAATATCGCTACAAACATGACAGAACATCGATAGAAACGTGACGAACATCATTATAAACATGATAGAACATCACTAGTGGCATAACAGAACATTGCTAAAAATATGACAGCATTGCTAATAACATGATACAACATTACTTAAAACATGCTAGAACATTGCCAAGAATAAAAGTACATAATAAAACATCACTAAATAAATAATATAACATCACAAAAAACATAATTAAAACAACATAAAAAATAAAATAACTAAAAAGAGATAAAAAATAATAATAAATGAAAATATAAAAAATAAAAGAAATATAACAAATACATGAAAACATAAGTTAAAAAGAAAAAATATAATAAATGAAGTACAAAAAGGAAAGAAAAAAACGAAGGAGCAGCCGGTGGGAGTTAAGGAAAAAAAAAAAGAAACATATATAAATAAAAAAATAAAAAGTACTACTAAATACCAACCTACCGACAGTTAATTAAAAAAAAGGATATATGATTAATTTACCCAAGAATATATGATTAATAAATGGAAGAGGGTCGTGCAAGCGCTCGGACATCCTAAGCTTGGACGCCCGTCGCGACCCACCTAGACTAAAACGCCCACCCGAATAGCACTGCACGTCCCCCTCCAACCCTCAATCACTGTTCCCGCACGGCCCCTGCATCGTCCATCCCCATCGCATGGGCCCGTCCCCACCTATCCCCACCAGCGACCCCCGCACGGCCCCTGCTCTACTCCATGACTGATCCCGACGAACAAGACCGTTGTCACCTCCAACATGGCCCACGCCTCCTGGAAACATAGAAAAAACCAAATGAAACAAAAATCAAAAAAAATCTACTGAAACATGAACTGAAACAAAAACCTATGTAAGATAAAAAGCAACATCCAATGAAACAACACAAAAGGATGAACTGCAACAACCCCACGCGCGAGCACACTCGGAGCAACAACAAACAAACAAGAACTGAAGCAACATGGGAAACTTGTTGCAACAAATACATTAACAAATCTGAAACAAGATGAATATTGCAAAAACATATAGAAACTAGAACCTGCTACACCATCACTTGGAATCTACTGCAACATCAAACTGGAACCTACTGCACTATCAATTTGAAAAGTACTGAAACATATAGAGTTTCCAGAGCCTCCCGCTTTTCAGTATCAACTGGAACCTGCTGAAACATCTGTTGCAATGATACTGAACCATTTCAAAATAATTTGTTGCGATCAACTGGAACCTACTGAAACATCAAAATTGGAATGTACCGAAACATCCTAAAAAACCAAAAAAAAATGGAGCTCGGATACAAATTCCAGAGAAACAAGAGCAGTAAGGGGTGAAGCTCAAAGTCCAGATTACAAAGATCAAAAACCGACAAGTAGGAACAGCAGCAGGAGCATAGAGGAGGACGACAAGGGGGAAGCTCAGATCCAGATTCCAGACTGCCCCGTGCGCCGGCCGCGAGCGCCCTGACGCAACTGTCCCACTGCCGGGGAGGCCGGAGGGGAGTCGTCACCGCCACGACTGCACCTGCCATGGCCATCGCGCCTCACTATCCCGCGGAACCGCCAGACCCTCTCGTCGAGCCACCGAAACCACGCGGGTGCGCTGCTCGCTTCCCTCGCGTCCGTGCACGGAAGGAGAGGAGGCGAGGCAGGAGCAGCAGCACGCGACGCGCAGGCAGGGACAGCGGTGTGCGGGCAGGCGGCGGGGGCTGGCGGCGGGGGCAGCGGCACATGGGAGCACGGAGCCGGACTGCAGAAGATGGCGGAGCGGGCGAGGAACCGATAAGGAGTCGAAACAAGTGGGCGAGCGTGCGGCAGTCGGCGGTCGAGTGTCGTGCGGGCGCGTGTGTGGGCGGAGCGGACGAGGAAGCATGCAAAGCGTGTGCAGTCTGAGTTGGGCCGGGCCGCGTGTCCTATAATTAGAACGTCCTAATAAGAGCATTACCGAATGGAAGAAGACAAATTAGACGCTGCACCCTACAGTCCTAATGCGCTTCGTGGGCTGGGCTGCATGCATGAGTCGCAAAGGAAATATCAGCGTGGGACCTGATCCATCGCACCGAAACATCGCCGCACAGAACTCGATCTGTCGTGCGGGAAATCAGCACGGGAACCGCTCGGACGGCGTATGGGGTCCGAGCGCTCGGACCCCAAGATTCGCCGACACCCACACGGGGGCGCGAGGCGGCGGAGGCGCCATGCGGTTGCGCGGCAGGGAGCAGGATGGGGGACGCTGCCAGATGCTGCGTGCTGGAGTAGGGTGCGGAGGGTGGTTGTGATGGCGGCGGCAGTGGTGGGCTGGTGGCCATGGCTGGAGAAGCGCTGGCAGACTGTGATGGGCCGCTGGGCTTAGCGGACCTTGAATCTGTGGGGCTCAAACGCGAATTGATGGGCCCATCTCGTACAACAGCAAGACGGTAGACCGTTCGGTACGTAGGGACAAGATTCTCTTTGAACGTTTCATATTCAGATTCGTAGAAATGTGTAATTAAAATATTTGCTTTTAAAAAATTCAAAAAATTTTGTGATAGTAAATTAAATACTAGGCACAATTTGATTTATCCCCGTTAATTCTAGGCAAATGAATATATGATAAAGTACCTAGACTGAGAATCGGAATCGTGTCAAACCAGGTCGTAGCCGTTTCTGGTGTTTACTTAGAAAACCCTGGAAGGCTGGAACTCGTTTTTTTTTTTAAGAAGAGGGCTGGAACTCGTTTGGCGGCGTTTCTTGAACCAGAACTGATGCGACTAGCCAAACGGGCCCATATATATGCCAAGCAACGAGCCTACAAGCAATCAATCCAAGAAAACAAACAAACAGCCTTGAAAAAAGCGATCGCAGAAACTAGCAGGCAGCGGCAATGGCGGCGTCAGGGGTCTGCGAGGACGCCTTCGCGGCGCTCGTGGATTGCGTGGCGGCGCCAGACGGCTCTGGTACGCGGACGACGAGGCAACCGCTCTCCTGCCTCGACGTCGCGGATAGCCTCAGGAAGTGCATGGAGGAGAACGCCGGCAAGTATGCGCACACGCTCGACCTCGTCGTTTCCGGCGCCGGCGAGGGAGAAGCAGATGCTAATAATTTTAATCGCACCTTGGTTGGTGACTACTCGATCTGTCTGTTCTTTGCCTTATTATTTGTTTGTTACACACATATACGATAAAATCGGGGGTGGGTTCACCCGTGGACTGTGGTTGTGCAGGTGAGGGGGGTTACGAATATGCAGAGGGCGCATGTCAAGGTGCAGAAGGCAGCGGCCCAGATGGAACTTGTGAGACGTCCCTCATCCCTTCAATCCTTCACTGCTGGCTCTCAATTTTCTGTTCGATCATGACGCTTTAGATTGGACGGTAGAATTATCATTTATCAGTTGCTCCAAGCCTCCAAAAGTGTTGTTTTAGGATACTCATATGTCCATCCACCTCAATTTATGTATGGTGCATCACACAGCATCAGGGCACACATGGATTGATGTGGATATACGGGTATCCAAACAAACCTAGTATAAGGATCGGAGCTAGGCTCTCCTCGAGAACCCATAAAAACGTTTATTCTTTGCCAGCCTTCTCTACTTTTTTGTAAAAGAAAAAAAAAACGAAACCCTGCCAAAGGTAGTATATTATTTCACATCTACTATAATCCAGTCTCGCCTGGTTTTTGCTGAGATTTCAGGCGATGTTTCTTTCTGCATGAACGCATGGAGCTGGAGTGAACAAAAGGGGTGAACAAAATCTCGCCTGAGTGATGGAAAAAAATTCAGTCGCCTAGATTATAGCAAACCTCATATTATTTTGGAGAACCATTGTTTGGAGAATTTAAGATGACCTTAAGTTATGTCATGTTTCCATATCCAATTAGTCCTGCGTAATGCAATATGGGCTATATGTATATTCTAGAGAAAAAATAGCCAATTAGCCATAGCGTTTGCAGCTCTGATTTTTTTATTTTATTTTGTGCTGTAGCTAACTGCTAACAAACTGCTTGCTTCACATTATTCCACAGCTTGCTAGGGAGCGCAAGGCCTGCAAGGACGCCTTCGTGGCAGTCGAGGAATGCGTGGCTTTCCTGGCGGCCGGTGGCATGACGCTGCCGCCGCTGCGGCTCGCCTGTCTGGAGGCCGCAGCCAGCCTCGCGAAGTGCATGGAGGCGCCAGCGAGGGAGAAGTAGGGTAGCAGCCCAACAAATCATTTTGCTTGGTTTCGATACCCTGCGCGTGTTAAGGACGCTCTGAGTAGAAATATCAGTATATCGTTTGTGACGATTAGTAAAGTCTTATTGGAATATAACGATCCAACATGAGTTATATGTCTACTGTGTGATGTCATGTCCTTAGCAATTGATGAACATGGTATGGATTAACTGTATGAGAAACGATACTCTATATCCACTAGAAAAGATCGCAGCGTTGCCGCTAATGGCCAGTGGACGTGGCCGTTGTATTAATTGTAGATGGTCCTTGTTTTGTGTACAAATAAAATTATGAGAAAAGAACAATTTTCTTACTTGCATCAATGATCTAATATAAATACTGGGCTTAGTGAATACCGGGGACAGTAATAGGCACATGCTTATTTAAGCTTCTCTCTGCCAATCTCCTTCCTTGTACCTTTATCTTGCCGCAGCCCTCGTCTCAGTGTCAATAGGTTTATATAGTTTAGGCAAAAGTTGCTTTGGATTAGGCCAAAGCTTCTATTTGTTACAACGAAGGAGTTGCGAATCAAGAATACAGTGATAATCATAATGTTGGGCCAGGCCTTGAGTTCTTGCAAGCTAGGTTTGATTTATTATAATCCATCATACGATTATACATGGGACATATACTATCAAAATTATTTACAGCAAACACATACGAAATAAACAACAGAAAACTGATTTTAAGGACCTAGCAGTTCAAACTTTCAATCAACCCTTTTGTGGATCAGCATCTTCATTATTCGAAATTGTCAGCATTTGAAGATGCAGAGATGGAGCAAATTTCTGTGGTAGAAAAAACATATATTTTGTCATGTTCATATAGATTGAGCACTGCAAATTTCATTAGTGTGCTGTCTTCTAGGAAAGCAGGTACTATTTATGTTTTGCCATGTTAGAAACAAAATAGTGACAAAGTAATCATGTTTAGTAATGGGAAAATTGACATGTTCATTGAAATGCAGTTTGTTTTCATAACCCTATAAAATTAGTCTAAAATTACAAATCAGTCTCGCAACACTTTTGGTTTAATCCGTCACGAATTCCAGAATGGAACTTAACCTGTAGGCGAACACATGTAGCTCTGGTTGGAGGATCCAAGAGGGAGAAGGTTCTGCCATAAAAAGGGGGGGGGGTGGGGGGTGGGGAAGGTTACCCGTTACTTTAATCTGGGATCATAGCAGCCGCATAGGGCGGCACATGAGTGAGGCGGCGGGAACGCGCTGGCGAGGTTGTGGCCCCTGAGACGGTAGTGGTTGCGGCAGCGCTGTTTCTCGCTGTTGATTGCAGTCGGCGGCGCACACGGAGGTGGGGCATGCAGACGCAGAGCACGGTGGCTGCCCAGGCGAGCGCGGTGGCGGACGTTGGAAGGACAGGGAGATGTGATGGTAGTGCCGGAGACGGCGTAAACCGCGGCAGCGTTGGAGGTCGCAGCGTACGGTGATGGTGGATATCGATGTGGGCACGACGGCTGCTGCAGTCCAGGCGAGGACGGGCACGGCGATGACGGTGGCAGCGAGAGGTCCTCCGGCAGGGCCCAACCGCGCGCGGCGGCGGTGGAGGCAGGCGAGGGCGGGCACGGCGATGACGGTGGCGGCGGAGGCGTGCGAGGAGGCGACGCAAGCGGAAGGAGGAAGATTCGAGGTTTGTCTTTTTTTTTTTAAGGCCTGGATATTGCTTTCAGGTGGAGGCAGCAAGCTTCGAGGACGTGTTCTTTTTTTTTAAGGGTTTTTTTGATCGCTGCCATTACAATTTTTCCACTTTGGAGAAATGCCATTACAATTCACCTATTCTGAAGCTCACCATTATAATTCTTGTTATATTTGAAATATGCCACTATATACGTACGGAGAGGCTTGGGACCCAACTGCAGACGTACACGTCGTCTTCGTATTTTCATAGAGACAAAATTACCCCTTCTATTTTACTCTCCCTGTGTCACTTACGTGCGGACCCCACTAGTCATCTTCTTCCTCCTGTCTTCTTCGTGACAGCTTGCTCCCAACTCCCATGGCGAGTTGGCGACCAAGTGGGTCATGGCCGCCGTCGGGCCTCTCAGCCATGGGCGGGCGGGGCTCCCACACGGCTGTGGCGGGCCGTAGTTCCTCCGCCTCAAGCTCCTAAGCGGCCATCGCGGGCGGAGCTTCTCCGCCTGGAGCTCCCGCGCGGCCATGGCAAGCCGCGCCAGCTGCAGATCCTGGAGGAGGAGAAGCAGCAGCCCCAGGGGCGACGCTCCAAACGACAGGGCGCCGGCTCCGCGGACGAGGTTGACGACGGGCTCGCCTCCGGCTTCGACCGCCATGAGAAGAAGCTCGGAGCTGCTGCTTGCCCATGGCTACGCTGCCCATGGCGTACGGAACTGCTACTGCTGCTTTCCCATGGCCACAAGGACCTGCTGCTGCTTGCCCATGGTGTACCGAGGTGTTGCTGCTTGCCTATGGCCGCACGTAGATGCTGATGCTGCTTGCCCATGCCATACAAAGCTGCTGCTGCTTGCACATGGCCGCGCGTGATCTTGGTGCTGCCATGGCCGAGGGGCATCACGGCGCCCGACACCCACAGCCCACTTGGTTGCCATGGAGTTGGGAGCAAGCTGTTGAGGAGAAGACAAGGAAGGAGGAAGAAGATGACCAGTGGGGTCCGCATGTAAGTGACACAAAGAGAGTAAGATGGAAGGGGTAATTTTGTCTCTACGAAAATACAATGACGTCGTGTACACTGCAGTTGGGCCCAAAGCCTCTTCATACGTATATAGTAGCATATTTCAAATATAGCAAGAATTATAATGGTGAGGTTCAGAATAGGTGAATAGTAATGGCATGTTTCCAAACTACCAAAATTGTAATGGCAGGGATCTAAAAAACCCTTTTTTTAATTAGTTGGGCCGGTGTGTGCACCTGAGATGGAGACTTGGACGGCTACGACGCTGAGGACCATTGATCGGACGGCTGTTTTTGTGTTACTGTGCTTAGAACAGTACGCTACAGTGATCTGTGAGTGGCCTCCGGATCACCAACTTTATATGTATTGTGTATAGACTCCACGTCAAGCAATGCGATTGAATAACCTTTCTTAAATACAAGCTTACAGTTTTGGACAAATGTTCCATCACTAAACATGTGTTTTACATTCTAGAATGGGTGCTTGTATTGTGAACTTCATAGCCAAATGAGAGGTTGTGGCTGCCCTTTATTTTCATCATATTGCTTAATTGAGAGTACTATGTAGCTTTTTTACTTAGAAGCCTTCGTTTGAGCCATATAGATTCTTAAAAAAGTGCATGGCATGTGTTTGAACCTGATAAGTAACTAAAATTGTGGTAAACATGAAACAAATAAATAACTAAAATTGTGGACTTCAAATCTCAAATTAGTTTTTGAGGATGCAGGAAAATAGCTGCTGTAGGTTATAATTGACAGAAATGTTACTTAAGAAACATCAAAAATGAAGTTGATAAATAAGATTAGGCCTTTTAAGGACAATGAGTACAATTACCTTATTGATTACACAGTCATCTTTCGTGTTACATGACGTTGTAAATTAATAGCTTCTATGTGGTCATTTGATCAGATTATTTCCTCCAAAAAAAATGATATATATAGAAGTGTTGTCATAACTCAGCCTTCCAGAAACCATGACTGCTTGAAACCTATAGAAAGCAAAATTTGTATATAGGGCATACGAATCACTTGAGTTTTCAGTTTATAAGCTTGAAAATAAGGACATAAAAAAAACTGTGTTTCAAGATAATTTTTTCTTATGTTTTTCTGATTTGGGAAAGATCTAACTACAGGAAGTTGGATATAGACCAAACTAATGTTGATCAACTATCACAATAAGGTTGATTTACCAAAATGTTTTGACTAAACACTGTATACATATATTTTGAGAGTTTTTGACACAGCATGCTTTATGTAGGACTTGCAACTAATATTTTGGGCAATAGGTAAACACCCTGTAAACATTCATAGTATCTATGACTGATGACACTTAACACACCTGGATGAAAGATCATGGGATGTGAACTTTAAACGAGACTCCAGCTGCCTCTGGTATTGATTAGTGCTACAATCCAACCTCTGCATGGTTATGGGTGTATTGCTTCAAAGATCAGAGAGACGAAATCTTATTTTATAACACTAACCAGACCATTAACAATAGGAACCACAAAATATAAACACATTTTAGTCTGCAAGGGGCAAAAACACATTTTAGTCTGTGAAGGCCAAAGGGATGAATACAGGACCTATGATGCCTCTATTGTCAAATATCAGAATACACAGGACAACTCAGAAGGCATATGAAAATGCTGCATATTGCGATGGCACAAATCCTTCTTTACTGTATCCCGAATTACCATAATTTTTTATTCGGATTTGCAATTTTTGGACATTGCAAAGTATGATAGAAGACAAACATCTAAATTCACTTAACAGATTGATAACAAACGGAGATGGAAACATTAAGAACAACTCATGCTTATGCCCAATCGAGTACTTGAGGCCTTTATTGTTAATAAGGTGCAGGTGCAGATTTTTTTTTTTCGCGAGCAGGCCATTGCCTGTATTTCATTAAGAGAGAAAGGAGGTCAAAAGACCTTACAAAGTTCGACCCGTCGAAGGCGAGACGCCTTTAACGGCACGAAGAACCTAAGCTACTGGATTCTAAACATATTGTTACATGCTTGCTAGATTTTGCGACCAAAGCTGACAACAAACTCCAAGGGTGGTGTAACCCGCTAACAACCAATCTTCGGCTTCGCGCACAGCTGCTCTCACCATGAGCTGCAAAAGACGACTTGCCCTGGAAGACCCTTGCATTCCGCCCCTTCCAGGTGCAGGTGCAGTTAGAATTGGTTTTTGCTGCTGTGCAGGGTCCAAGCCATCTCTTTGTAAATTTAATTGTAGTCATCCCACCAAGATTTGGGAAAAAAAAACAGTCTTATACATGGTTGATTAAGATCCAACATGCACCATTGAGGATAAGCACCACATGAGCAGAGAGGGACAATACAAGGTGAGGACGAGCCCTTACCAAATTCAAGAAGACACCAAGAGGGGCTCCTGCCTGTGGGAAGACATTTTGTTCCATTAGCTTGGATTGAACCTCAGTATCACTCTTCAAGGGTCGAAGGAGGAGCCGCGTGACTACTAGTGGCTATGGCTCACAGGGCAAGGGGGATGGGGAGACCGTACCGAGGTTGGGAGAGCAGATGAACGACGGATGGAGTTGGACGGCCGAGACCTTCATTGCGAGAGCCAAGCAGTACGGGGACGCCGCGCCGGGGTTGCCATGAGAGGGGACGCCGCGCCGGGGTCGCTGTGAGAGGGGACGCCCTGAGCACACATGGTCGACGCACAGCCGAGCCGGGAGCATACAGATCAGCGGTGCATTAAGGGAAGTGGCGCCGCCAGTCCACGGCGCATCGGCGAGGCCCCGGCTCCGGCCATGGCGCGCGTGGCGGCGGCAGCGCGAGTCGCCCTTGGTCACTGGCGCGGTGGTATGGTGGCCCTGTTGCGGCCGTGTCTCGACTCCACCTTGCCAGTGGCTGACGCCCGTGCCGCCGCTCGCGCGACGAGCCCGAGAAGTTTCTAGAGGTTTCGGGCTAACAATGAAACGGGTATATACTAAACCCGATCCGCAATCGAATGGCTGCCATTGAAGTTAGCCAGATCTAACGGCTAGCGGGCTAACGGGCGACGTGGCCCTATCCGTTAGCCCACTTTTGGTGCAAGATTCGTATATAGAAGATTCTAAATTGTAAGACCTTTTATTTTTTTTATATACACCTTTTTTACTTTATATATCTTGTCACATGTATATCTAAGTTCATGGAAAAAAGTCTAGAAAAGCCAAAATGTAGAATATCAAATAAACTGGTCACTATTGCTGGCATAATACCAATTTTTAAGTTTTTTTTTTAATTCTGTCATGTGGACAGTTATTACCATATTATTACAATGGAGTAAGATCCTACCTGAAGAATGTTGTTCATTCAAAGTTATTTTTCCTAGTATCAAACCAGCCTCCGAGCTAGAAAAAGGTCCTCTATGTGAGTTCATTGTAATGTGGATAATTCAACTTTTGATTAACATCATATAAAAAGGAGGGATAATAAACTGATATACTTTTTTATTTTTAGTGGTCAAAATAGTAAGTTGTTTAAGCAAATATTCTGAATGTGGAAACATCTCTTTTTTTAAAATTAAACTATCGCTGATGTTTGTAACGACATTTTTGTTTTTTCGCAAAACAAGTGAAGGTATATTATGTTGGTGAATTTTTTTTAATAAAAAAAACTCTGAAAAACACGTTCATAGCCGTTGGACCGGTCAGATATGATAAAGCCCAACCTAACATATCCAGGCACAATGCAAGATTGGGTAGTTTGTGACTTTTATTTTGGACCGACCAGGCTGAAGCTCCCTTTTTCGACTTGAAATAAGCAAAAGCTTGCCTAGGAAGTAGGAAGACCAAACAAGAATATTTGGCCTATATAATGGTATTAGGCTCAAGCCAAAGTATTTTTCATCATCCTTTTAAAAGTTGGGAACATTTCAGCACCTGTCTCCTTCTTTGTTGTTGGCACATCTGGAAATGGAGAAATAACGTCGTCTTTCTGGTACCCTTGCAGCATGTAAGGCCGAGGCCTTTCTTTGGAAGGCAAGGCTACCAGAAGCTGATAAACATATCGCGGAAGCTTGGTGCACCATGCACCTTGATTGCAAACGCAATGTAGCAACCACTTTAGAGATTAAGTGTGTTGTGTGGTGGCTATGTTTGTCATCCAAATCAGCTATTTACTTTGAACCAATTTGGTCTTGGGGCCCTAAATGAAATGCATCAGGTGGGGATTCTCTCCACCTTACTAGATTTATCAAAAAAATAAAAGTTAGTTACATGAACAGAACAGTAGTACAATACTATTTTTTTGGCATGAAAAATGTAATCAATAGCCGATAGGACATTATCCCTGCTACGTCCAAATGTACGAAAAATAAATATCCCATTGCATGACATCCCGTGTCTAAAGTATGATCAGTTTTAAACAGATGACTGACGACAACCCAACAGGGCACCTAGCTGTATAAATCGTCATCATCAGTTGCAGCACCGGCAGATGCAAACGGATCAGCTGCAGCAGCACCAGCTGTCGTCGACTGCTCCGAGAAGCGGAACTCGCTGCCAAACCCACGGGACTGCTGCAATGTCTGGGCAAACGCCTGGTACTTGCGGATATCAGCATGACTGACACTACGCCGAGCGTACTTCATCGACTCCTCGAAGTGAGCCGCCTTGATCTCGTCAATCTCATCCACTTCGTCTTCCTCCATGGCCTCAGGGTTGTCCTTTCTCCACCTTTCCCTCTCAATGTCCTTCTCGATGTTTTCTCTGATTGCATATTTGCACGCACGCTGGCAAATTTCTGTGATATCTGCTCCACTGAACCCTTGCGTGTACTTAGCAAGAGCATTCAAGTCCACATCCTTCACCACAGGGGACTTCCTAAGGCAGGCCTTGAAGATCTGAAGCCTAGACTGCTCATCAGGCAATGGAATGTAGATCAGCTGGTCAAGATGCCCTGGCCTCAGTAGAGCAGGGTCAATGATGTCAGGCCTATTTGTAGCCCCAATAATAAACACAGTTTTCTTAGCATTCATGCCATCCATCTCTGTCAGTAGCTGATTAAGCACTCTATCAGCCGCACCTCCAGCACCACCCACACTATTTCCTCTCTGAGTACCAATCGAATCAAGCTCGTCAAAGAAGAGAACACAAGGAGCAGATTGGCGAGCCTTGTCGAAAATTTCACGGACATTGGCTTCACTCTCACCAAACCACATAGTAAGCAACTCAGGACCCTTGACACTGATGAAGTTGGCCTGGCACTCATTGGCAATTGCCTTTGCCAACAAGGTCTTACCACAACCAGGAGGACCATAGAATAGAACTCCTTTGGATGGAGACATACCAAACTTCTCGAACTTCTCTGGATGTTCCACAGGATATTGTGAAGGACCGGATATGGCGACCAGAGGGGGGGTGAATGGGAGCCTCAAATTTCTCGTGAAATATTTGGCCACTGTCCCCAAATTCAAACCCCAAGAAGTAAAATCCCGCAATCTAAACTACTCATGTCAACTGGTGACGTGAGTACCTAGATAAATTGTTTGGGACGATAAAACCCAACGCAACAGACGGCATATGAATCGGAGGACGAATTGCAAAGCTGTGCGCAAAACACAAAATCAGAGCTAGTGAAAAATCTCCAGAAAATTTGTTCATCTATCTCCTCAAAACTGACCAATCTGGATGGGCCAAAAGAGCCTAAAAAATAATCGGCTTTGACTGTCTATTGTTGCTGCAATCAGAAAACAGTGGAACCAAAGATGTATATATATATGTCAACAATTCCTTTGTAAATCAATAGAAGCAAGCAACAGGCTCTCTGGCCAGCCAAACAACGAGCACGTCTCCTGTGCTCAAGACAAAGCAACCTGCTCCAATTAAATAACGGGCACGAAGGCTCCAAACTTCAATCGAGCGACGCACTCAAGGAAATAACCAACAGGACCAGGTTCAGACCTTGTCAGTAGCTGGAGCCGCGCTACCGCTAATTCGCACGACAGAATATATGACTCACAGATCGATGAACAGACCACACCACTCAAGCTTGGCCTACTCAAGATCCAAACTGAAACTTTGCGCTAGAGACAAAGGGAGGCCAAACCTGATAGGCGATGCTGCTGACGCTCAGTTCCTGTCGAACGGATCTGGAAGCACACACCACGGAGCAGTCAGGGCCTGGATGAGCTGCTCCTGCCAGGCGCTACCTCGTGTGCGGATGGAGCGACTCCCTGGGCGGCAATCTGGAATTCCCAGGGTCCAACTCCGAGAAGAGTTGTCCACAAGAATCAACAAAAACCAAATCAAATCTCCATGAATAAATCCCCAAAAATTCAAGACACCATGATTAAACCTAGAGGAAACAGCGGATTCTCGGCGACCCACTTGCCACACAATGGTTCGAGTACAAATCAAAAGATTTGCAGACCTCTCTCTCACACAGCAACTAGAGGAAGGGAAATCCTAAAAGGAGGAAATGGAAATGGAAGAGGTGAGGGGTAAGGGAGACCCTCATCCTTTATTTATAGGGGCAAGTCCATTTTACATTCCTTTATTGCCCTTGGATACATGAAGAGCCACACCACTTAGCCAGGGGCATAAGGGTCCAACTCAAGCTTCACTTGATCTGACGGCCACCGCGCCTCCTCACCGGTAGCCTTGCTTCCAAGCAATCTCCCCGATGCCGCCACGTGTCGTCCGTCCGCATCGGGACCTCCGCCCCCGGTTTTGAGGCGCAAACCAGGGAAACCCGTCGCCGATGGTTTTGAGGCGAAACCACCAAACCCTCCGCGAGTAGCGTAGCTCATACGCATCCCCCGCCGTGTACACTTGCACTCGTCGATGTCCCACTGTCGGCCACCACGGCTGGCCACCGGTCCTCGGGTCCTCGATCCAAGCCTCAGTCCGCCCTTCACCGCACCCGGTCCGTCGGCACGGCACGCCCTACTTGATCTTCATCGACCGTCGACCACCGTCTCCGAGCTCGACACTGCGGACAACATGAGCCAAGAGACACCATTGTTTGACACGTATCCGCGTGCCATCGGTTAGTAAGAACACACACACGCCTTGTGTTGGCATGTTGACAATCACTCATCACACAAAGGTCCACACAATGGTTGTGGTAAAAACTATGTGTCCTCGATCTCCCCCTTGATGAGTGCATTGTCAACACCAACACAAACCAGAGACAACCCATCCAAATGACCAAGAGCCAAAGACAAGCAGAAAATAGGTCATTTGCAATGAGCAAAGCAAAGTCACAACTTGGTCCCCAAAGACATGGGCAACGGCTCGACGCGACCAAGAAAACCAAAGCTAGCCCTCAAGAAGAGGCAAAAGGCTCAACACCACTAGCACAACAAAGATCATCTGAAAACAACAGCTAGATCCTCAAGAAGAGGCAACGGCTCAACACATCTAGCAAAACAGCTCAAACTCAAAGCTTGGAGTGCAACTCCCCCTTGGCAAATGCATACTCACCAATGAACTCTCTGGATTTGTAGATGTTTCTCCCCCTTGTTGGCACATGCACTTATCAAGATTAGATCAAGAGAGACTGCAACTCCCCCTCAAATCATGCCATGAAAGAAATGCAAAATGACAAAGCTTCACAAGTATAGCAATTTGAGTACATGGATGATCTAGCAAGTATGGCAAGTGTATAGCAAATGGCACAAGACAAAACCAATGCTCAAGCTGATCAAGTGGTACGGAATATGAAACATAAGCATTTTGATCAGGTGTTGGGCATTTTATAAAAGGTGTTCACCAAAAAGAATAGCACCTAGCACATATAAGCAGGAGATCAAACAAGTGCTAACACATGTATACAAGAGTGAACTACCCCATATAACGGTCACACATCATGTGTCAAAGATACACTTAACAACACTTGTTACTACAACATTGATCAGATTTAAAACAGTAGTTAACAAGGTTTTATTTAGACATGTGTAAACGAGAGGATCAAAAACTGTCCGCCAAAAAGATTGTTTTTATCTTGTTTTTCAACCACGCCGAGTTCATCCCTTAGTGCAAGTGGGAAGCTATCTCGTCACGAGTGGTTGTGGACTAGCACTACAATGCCCAAGTTCATCTCACTCGAATGAATGAGAAGCAATCTCGTGACATTGCCGTGGGACAGAAAAGATCCAACTCAAAAAGCTTTTTATCATTTCTTAGCTTAGACATCAAGTTTTAGCACAAGATTATCAAGAGATCCGAGCTAAGTGAATGACTCAAGAAACATGAGACATAGCAACTCAAGCATACACATGAAAGCAACAAGGTTCTCACAAAACCTACACATGCTAGTTGCCATCTCAGAGGTGAACAATTTTTGAGTTGCATCAAAATTTAAGCAGGTTCACATTTAGAAAACATGCTTAGCTCATAACATGTAACAAGTGATCAGAAGAAGCCTAAGCCGCATGCTCCAAGTGACATATACAAGTCATACTAGCAAGATCATGAATGTAATCAAAAACTGCTATAGTCATGAAGCTTAACAAAGGTAATATGATACATGATGATATGCAATATGATACACATGTAAAGCCAAAGAAACAAAAGCAAAGAATAAATCCAAAGATCATACTATACATCAAGATGACGGCTACCCTACTCTAAAAGGGTAGCAAATGCCCAACTCGCTCTCAAGTGGGCAACCGGGTTTGATCGAGGGGCTTTGTGAAAATATCGGCAATTTGTTCATGGGTTCGCACGGTGAAGGTCTATGTCTCCTTTCTCTTGGTGGCCTCTCAAGAAGTGATACCGGATCTCAATATGCTTGGTTTTTGAGTGGAGTACTGGGTTCTTAGCAATGCTAATGGCACTAGTGCCATCCTTTGAAAAGAGGCACTTTCCTAAAATTTAACCCATAGTCTCTCAAAGTAGCAACCACCCAAAGCAGCGAGAACAACACGCAGCAGCCAGCCGACATACTCGGCCTCACACGTGGATTGGGAAATAGATGACTGTTTGTGAGAAGACCAAGAGATCAACGACGAACCCAAAAACTCACAAGTTCCCGAAGTGGACTTCCTCTTAATTCGATCACCCGCATAATCAGCATCAGAATAACCCGAAAGAGAAAGAGAAGAAGAGGTCGAGTACCATAGACCGAGCTCGGGAGTGAAGCGAAGGTACCGTAAGATGCGTTTGACGGCCTGCCGATGCGAAGTGCGCGGTGAAGACTGGAAGCGTGCACAAAGGCGGACGACGAACTGGATGTCGGGCCTTGTCGCCGTCAGGTACAGCAACGACCCGATCATGCTGCGGTACTCCTTCTGGTCCACGGCTTCTCCTTCTAGATCGGCATCCAAGGTTGGGTAGTCGTGGTCGACATGGGAGTTTGAAGTGGCTTGACATCACCCATGTCGAAACGCTTCGAAGATCCTTCGTGTACTTGCCTTGATGTACAAATGTCCCTTCTCGAGTTTGCTTGATTTGCAAACCGAGAAAGAACGTCGCCGCCCATCATGCTCATCTCGAACTCCTGCTCATCATATCGAAAACTTTGCCACAAGAGCATGTGACGAACCACCAAAAATGATGTCATCGACATAAATCTGCACCAAAAGAGTGTCTTTGCGCCATGCTTGAGGAGAAACAAGGTTTTGTCAAGCGACCCCATGGTAAACCCTTGCCCAGCAAAAAGGATTTCAATCGCTCATACCACGCTCTTGGGGCTTGTTTGAGACCATATAGGGCTTTGTGGAGTTTAAAGACATGGTCGGGATGCTTGGGATTTTCAAAGCCACGGGGGTTGCCTCACATACACTTCCTCATCTATGTACCCATTCGGAAAAGCACTCTTTACATCCATTTGATACGGCTTGAACCCTTTCGAAGCTGCATAGGCTAGGAAGATCCTAATGGCTTCTAAACGGGCAACGAGGTGCAAAAGTTTCCTCATAATCTATCCCTCTTTCGACGGTACCCCTGAGCAACCAACCTAGCCTTGTTTCTCACCAAAACCCCATCCTCCTCTGCTTGTTCTTGAACACCCACTTGGTTCCTATGGGATGACACTGTGGTGGAGGTGGCACTAAAACCCACACTTGGTTTCTCTCAAAGTTCTCAAGCTCCTCATGCATGGCATTTACCCAATCTGGATCGGTTAATGCCTCAACCACTTCTTTGGGTTCAAAATTTGCAACAAAAGCGAGAATGTGCAAAGTGCGAAATCTCATAAGATGCGTTGCGAGTGACCCGCTCATTTATGTTACCGATCATGGTTGAAGGAGGATGGCGATCTTTGAATGTGTCGCGGTGCTTCTCTTGATGAAGACGCCTCCCCCTCAACGGCGGTGGAGCTCCGTCAGTGCGAGTGGAACAAGCCGAGGAGCTGGTCGTACGGTCCCCATGTGGTGGAGGATGTAGCGGTGGGGCCGTCAACCGAAGTAGTCATCGCGGGTCAAGCCGGGGGCAGCCGGTGGAGTCGGCTCGGGATCACCCCAATCGGCATCGTCCTACTCCTCCTCCACAAAAATGCTCTTGTTCATCTCCTCATCACTCGCACTTTCAAAGACGGGAGAGGAACAAGGTGCGGTCTCGTCGAAGGTGACTTCACAAGTCTCCATGACACGGTTAGTTTCAAGGTTAAGTACTCGATAAGCATGTGAATGAGATGCATAACCAAGAAAAATCCCGTCGAGAAGATCTCGATTCAAATTTGTCTAAGTTTCTCTTCTTCAAGATAAAGCACTTGCGGCCAAACACCCGAAAATGGCTCACTTTGGGCAAGCGGTCAAACCGCAACTCATAAGAAGTCTTCTTCATAAAAGCTCGAAGGAAGATGCGATTTGAAACATAACAAGCCGTGTTGATCGCTTCAGCCCAATAGCGCCTAGGAGTCCTATGCTCATCAAGCATCGTCCGGCCATCTCAACAAGGGTTCGATTCTTGCGTTCAACAATCCCATTTTTGTGGGACATACGGCGAGGAAAAGCGATGTTCAAGACCTATGGAAGAGCAAAAAGTCTCAAAATGAGTTTTCTTGAATTCGGTGCCATTGTCCGCGAATAGCTCGCATGGTATGCTTTGGTAACTCATTTTGCAACCTTAAGATCAAGTCATGAACATGAGTAAAAACCTCATCTTTGCTTTCCATGAAAAAGACCCACGAATAGCGAGAAAAGTCATTAACCACGACCAACACGTACCACTTTCCACCATCGACCGGACCATTTGGACCTACGGTGTCCATATGTAAAATCTCGCCGGGCCCCTTGGTCATCACTTGGTTCACGGGAGGATGAGAAGCTGCAATCATCTTCCGTGACGACACGAGATGACAAACAAGATCCTTCTCAAACTTGAGCTTGGGCAAACCTCGAATTAGATCAAGTGAGCTCAATCTTGCAAGCAAGTCGAAACTCAAGTGACCAAGTCTGCGGTGCCACTTCCGAGCTCGAGGAGGAGTTTGCCATCAAACGGCGGGAAAGACCAAATGAGCGAGAAAAATCAGCACGAAACACTTTCCCGAAAGGCACAATCTTGCAAACGAGGTTTTCTGAGCATTAAGAACACGACAAAGTCTTGGCTTAAACCGAACCTCAAAACCGTCATCAAGAAGCCGAGAAACAGAAAGCGATTGAAGTGCAAGTTTGAAACCAAAGCCACATCCTTAAGCACAAAGTTCTCATTCAAACGGATGGAACCACGTGAAAGCACTTTACCCTTCTTTGTTATCCCCAAATGTAATGTATTCACTACACTTCATTTGGGTGAGGCTGGAGAGAACCATTTTGAGTTCCGGTCATGTGTCGAGAGCAACCAGAATCAACTAGCCACGTGTTCTCCGGCCCTTCATCCCGCATCAATAGCGAGACATGGGATGAGCAAATGATCCAACACCGGGGTTAGTAAAGCGCGGAGAAAACCGGTGTTGGCTCATTCGCCCACGAGAAGTGTCAGCAAAAACATCATGCATGCCATGTCCCATTTGAGTAGAGCGATCACCACGACGAGAAAAACGTGGTCCGCTCATCCTGTAAGACTGAAAGCCACGGTCACGAGATCCAAGGTCATAAGCAAAACCTGAACCTCACCAGGCACGACCACCTCGTGGTCTCACACCTTGAGGCCTAGGTCTTTGAGGTGTTGCACCTCTTGGCCTAACACCGTGCCTCTGGAAACGTGGAGCAAACACACCATGAATAGAGTTATGGAAAAACTCATACTCATGCCGCTCATCCCTCTTCCTCTGAAAGCAGAACTCAAACAAGTGACCATCATGGTGACAATAATCACAGTGATACACCTCTCTCTTGGGTGGTGGTTTACTCACTCTCTCATGGGTATGGGTCACTCTTTGGGTTTGCTTGTTCTTTGGAGGGGGTTTAATAGAGATGTCGGAAAGTGTGTCAAGTGGGTTCCTTAGGTGGTTTGGCTTGGGAGTCCACATTTGCTTTGGAGGTGGAGCTTTGGGAGGTTCCTCAAACACACCATCTTTCACATTGGGCTTGTTAGGCTGTGGTGGGGTGATTTTGATCAACTTGGGAGTAGTGGAATGCTTGGTGGGTTTTTCAGATGCACTCAGACCTCTGTGATCACCAACCTTGCCAAAAACATTTTCACCCTTCCCACTGTAGCAAAGCCTAAACCCGTTGTGTTAGTTCCCCTCTTGAACGACTCATCATCATGCCAAGCGTGGCTCACTTTGCTAGACAACCAACCGAGCATGGACCGAAGATTTGTGATTTCTTCTTGACCCTTTTCTTGTCATGCCTACAAGAGTCTAGTTCTAGTTCCAAAGCCTCACAACAAACACATCTAGAAACTTGACTAGTTTTCTCTAGCATGGCAATCCTAGTCATTTTCTCTCCTAGCTCAGACTTCAACTCATCACAAGATTTGCAAGGACTCACAGAGACAGACTTAGCCTTAACCTCATCAAGCTCATCTACCAAAACCACATACTTGGACTGCACATCAGCTAGGTTTGTCATATGAATGGCACAAGCATCACATTCAGACTCATCAGAGATGTGCACAGTCTCCCTAATAGACTCTAGCTCTTTGACAGCAAGCAACCACTTAGCCTTGAAATCTTTCCTTTCACGAGCAGCAAGCTTAAGCAGAGCATTTTGTCTAAGCAAAGTGGTAGTCAAGCTATCAACCTCAGCAGCAAGAGATTCAAGAGTTTGTTCTACCTCAGGCTCGGTGTCGTCGTTCTTCTCAATGCTTGGGGTAGACTCATCGAGCGCCATGGTGTAGTAGCCTCCAGGCTTGGAGTCAGCGAAGAAGCACAGCCCGTTGAACTTGTTCTCGACCTTCTGCTCGGCCTCATCATCACTTGGAGGTGAGCCGCTGTCGGAGTCGTCGTCGAGGTCGCTGAGGGATGCGAGGAAAGCTCGCTGCCTTGCCTCTTGCATCTCAAAGTACTTCTTCTTGACAGCTTCCTTGTCGAATCCTCCCTTGTACTTGTACTTGTACTTGGGTGTAGAGGACTCGTGCTTGTCCTTGCGCTTCTTTGTAGTCGTTCTTGTTGTTGTAGTGGTTCTTGTCGTCCTTGGGACGGTTGGCGACGTAGTGGTCGGGATCTCCACACCGAAGCATCCTTGCTTGGTGATGCCACGCCGGCGATTCAAACGGTTGTTGTGAAACCGTGAGAACCGGCTAATCACCAAGGTGAGCTCGTCGTCCCCAAGAGCCTCCATCTCGCTCCTCTGTGGGCGAGACTAGAGAAGACAAGGCAAAAGACAGTTTGTGAAGGGTTAGCCGAAGAACTTGAACCTCCTTTACCGAGACTAAAGCCATGGTAGGAGCGAGACGGATTTCGATCCTCGCTGCGTCACGGTGGTCAATCTCGGTGGACTTGAGCTTCTTGAACGGCTCATCCACGGTGAGAGTCTCATAGCCGGGCGATTCGATGATCGCCGAGACCTTCACTTCCCAAACCCTCCGATCTAGAGCATATAGAAGCTTAAGCGCTCTCGATGATCGTCATAGGGCATACGAGGGTTGTTTGCCCTCATCTTGTTCACGATGGTTTGAAAGCGAGTGAACAAAGAATCAATAGATTCACCATCGGTTTGAACAAAGTTCTCATACTCTCTCTTGTGTGTCTCATAGAGTCCGGTCTTGACATGGGCGGTACCCTCATGATATTTCTGCGATCTAGACCAGATCTCTCGAGCAGATAGCACAATCGAAACACGCTCAAATTCCTCCATAGAAAGAGCGAGAAAACAAGACAGTTACGCGGTGTTGTTCGCCTTGTGTTGGTCGATCTGTGCTTGGTCAACACGGGCAGCAAGTACCACGTAGTCCGCATTCTCACGAGATCTCCCAAACACGCGAATCAATCCCTTGGAGATGCGCCGACATGTGGATCTTCCAATAGGGATAGTTTTTGCCATCGAAGTGCGGTGGCTTTCCAAGCCCACGGTTCTCCATGATGTCGCCTTCGGGGATCACGGACCGATTAAGGTGAAGTGATCCTTAACCGGCTCCGATACCAATTGAAGGACCGGATATGGCGACCAGAGGGGGGGGTGAATGGGAGCCTCAAATTTCTCGTGAAATATTTGGCCACTGTCCCCAAATTCAAACCCCAAGAAGTAAAATCCCGCAATCTAAACTACTCATGTCAACTGGTGACGTGAGTACCTAGATAAATTGTTTGGGACGATAGAAACCCAACGCAACAGACGGCATATGAATCGGAGCACGAATTGCAAAGCTGAGCGCAAAACACGAAATCAGAGCTAGTGAAAAATCTCCAGAAAATCAACAGAAAATTTGTTCATCTATCTCCTCAAAACTGACCAATCTGGATGGGCCAAAAGAGCCTAGAAAATAATCGGCTTTGACTGTCTATTGTTGCTGCAATCAGAAAACAGTGGAACCAAAGATGTATATATATATGTCAACAATTCCTTTGTAAATCGATAGAAGCAAGCAACAGGCTCTCTGGCCAGCCAAACAACGAGCACGTCTCCTGTGCTCACGATAAAGCAACCTGCTCCAATTAAATAATGGGCACGAAGGCTCCAAACTTCAATCGAGCGACGCACTCAAGGGAATAAAAACAGGACCAGGTTCAGACCTTGTCAGTAGCTGGAGCCGCGCTGCCGCTAATTCGCACGACAGAATATATGACTCACGAGATCGATGAACAGACCACACCACTCAAGCTTGGCCTACTCAAGATCCAAACTGAAACTTTGCGCTAGAGACAAAGGGAGGCCAAACCGATAGGCGATGCTGCGACGCTCGGTTCTGTCGAACGGATCGGAAGCACACACCACGGAGCGATCGGGGCTGGATGAGCTGCTCTTGCCAGGCGCTACCTCGTGTGCGGATGGAGCGACTCCCTGGGCGGCAATCTGGAATTCCCAGGGTCCAACTCCGAGAAGAGTTGTCCACAAGAATCAACAAAAACCAAATCAAATCTCCATGAATAAATCCCCAAAAATTCAAGACACCATGATTAAACCCGGAGGAAACAGCGGATTCTCGGCGACCCGCTTGCCACACACTGGTTCGAGTACAAATCAAAAGATTTACAGACCTCTCTCTCACACAGCAACTAGAGGAAGGAAAATCCTAAAAGGAGGAAATGGAAATGGAAGAGGTGAGGGGGAAGGGAGACCCTCATTCTTTATTTATAGGAGCAAGTCTATTTTACATTCCTTTTTTGCCCTTGGATACATGAAGAGCCACACCACTTAGCCAGGGGCATAAGGGTCCAACTCAAGCTTCACTTGATCCGACGGCCACCGCGCCTCCTCACCGGTAGCCTTGCTTCCAAGCAATCTCCCCGATGTCGCCACGTGTCGTCCGTCCGCATCGGGACCTCCGCCCCCGGTTTTGAGGCGCAAACCAGGGAAACCCGCCGCCGATGGTTTTGAGGCGAAACCACCAAACCCTCCGCGAGTAGCGTAGCCCATACGCATCCCCCGTCGTGTACACTTGCAATCGTCGATGTCCCAGCTGTCAGCCACCACGGCTGGCCACCCGGTCCTCAGGTCCCTCGATTCAAGCCTCGCGTCCGCCCTTCACCACACCCGGTCCGTCAGCACGGCACGCCCTACTTGATCTTCACCGACCGTCGACCACCGTCTCCGAGCTCGACACCTGCAGACAACATGAGCCAAGAGACACCATTGTTTGACACGTATCCATTGCCATCGGTTAGTAAGAACACACACGCCTTGTGTTGGCATGTTGACAATCACTCATCACACAAAGATCCACATAATGGTTGTGATAAAAACCATGTGTCCTCATATTGAACAGTCTCCTGGAGCTCCCTCTTGACATTCTCCAGCCCACCAATATCCTCCCAAGAGACATTTGGGACTTCGACAACAGTTTCACGGAGAGCAGATGGGTTGCTTGTTCCAAGCGCGGTCTTGAAATGGTCATTTGTAACAGCCATCGAGTTCAATATCTCTGCATCTATTGTCTCATCCTCAAGATCTATGATGTCCATCTTCTCACGAATGCACTGCAGAGCAGCCTCAATGCAAAGGGCAGCAAGATCAGCACCAACGTATCCATGAGTATCCATTGAAATGAGTTCGAAATTAACATCTTCAGCTAATTTCATGTTCTTAGTGTGAATGCGGAGAACCTCAAGCCGGCCAACTTCATCAGGAACTCCAATGTCAATTTCCCGATCAAATCTTCCAAATCGTCGAAGAGCAGGATCAATGTTGTTTGGTCTGTTTGTAGCACCCATAACAATAACATGGGAACGAGATTTGAGTCCATCCATAAGAGTCAGTAGCTGTGAAACAATACGACGCTCTACTTCTCCATTGGTCTTCTCTCTCTTCGGCGCAATGGAATCAATTTCATCAATGAAAATGATAGATGGAGCGTTCTTCTCTGCTTCTTCAAATGCCTTTCGGAGATTGCTCTCACTCTCTCCTGCTAGTTTCGACATAATCTCTGGACCATTGATAAGAAAGAAAAAGGCTCCAGTCTCATTTGCAACAGCACGTGCAATAAGAGTCTTTCCAGAACCAGGTGGCCCATACAGCAATATGCCCTTTGGTGGCTTTGCACCAATAGATTTGAAAAGCTGAGGGTGGCGTAATGGAAGCTCAACAAGCTCTCTGATTTGGGCCATTTGCTTTCTAACTCCACCAACATCATCATAACCAACTTCATCAAGACGCTCCTCATCCTCCCTTTTAATAGGCTCCCCATCACAAAATATTTCAGTATCCGGCGCAACGATACAATAATCATATTCAGCAGGATCAGTCTCTATCACTTTGAATTCCACACTTCTCATTCCACCCCTGACAAAGAAAAGGTCTCCTGTCGTCACAGGCCTGTATGCTTCCAGGAAGTATGGTTTCAAGAAGGCATCAAACAGGTTCCCTGTAATGCCTTCAACTGTATCATCAATTGGAAGAATGTGCACACGCTTCCCGTATTTCACATCCTAGCACTGGTGGACAGAAACCACATCACCAAGCCTCACCCTCAGGTTCTGGCGGACAACCTTGTTCATCCGAACCTTTGGCTCCTCACATGTCTCATCCTCAAGGACAATGCAGATAGTGTCTTTCCTCTTCTTACCCTTGAGGAGCACGGTGTCGCCGCGGAAGAGCTGCAGCCTCTCCATGGTGTCAGGGTGCAGCGCGACGACGGAGTTGTCGTCGTTGGTGGCCTCGTCGACGACGAGGCGGTTCGGCGACTTCTTCCACTCCAGGATCGCCGTAGAGTAGTCCTTCTTCTCCTTTGGATCGGAAACGGAGGCCGAGGTCTCCCCTTGGCTCGCCATGGTTGCAGTGGAGACGACGGCGACGACGGTGGCGGAGGTAGGTTTCGGCGGGTGGTTGGCCTGGGCGGCGGCGTTTATTGCAGCAGCACCGTCCCAGTACTAATTGACGTTGCTCTTCAGTTTTGCTTAGCTCCTAGTATAGATGATTTCTTCTAAAGCTAAGACAAGGCCTCAACCTAGATAGCGCTCATCAATATATGGGAGAATTTGGATCACTACGAAACGTGGCCTAAGAATCGGAATCGTACGTGTGAAACCAGGTCGTACATAGCTGTTTCTGGTGCTAATATAGAAAACCCGGAACGTTCCCGTTCCGATTCCTGGTCTCCAAAACTCGTTCGGTGGCGTTTCTCTGGTTTCCGACTAGAATTAGAACTGACCCGACTAGCCAAACGGATCGACCCATATATACATATGGCAAGCAACAGGCTAACAAGCCATCAAAGAAAACATCCGCCTTCGAAAAATCGATCGCAGAAAGCAGCGGCAATGGCGTCAGGGAGCTGCCAGGACGCCTTCGTGGCGCTCATGGATTGCGTGGCAGCAGCGGTGATGGACGACGACGGCACGGGTACGGCGAGGACGACGCAGCCGCTCCCCTGCGTCAGGAAGTGCATGGAGGAGAACGCCGGCAAGTATGCGTACACGCTCGACCGCATCAGCGCTGGCGCCGGCGAGGGATCAGAAGCAGATGCTAGTAATAATGCTAATCGCAGCTTGGTTGGTGACTACTCTATATATATATGTCTTCTTTTCCTTATTATTCGTTACACATATATTTGTATATATACGATATATAAGTCGGGGTGGGTTCACCCGTGGTTGTGCAGGTGTTGGAGGTTAGGAATATGCAGGAGGAGTATGACGAGGAGGAGGTTGTCGATGTGCAGAGGGAAATGGCCGCGATGGAACCTGTGAGACTCTCTCATCCCTTCACTGTTGGCCTTTAATTTGCTATTCGATCATGATGCTTTAATAAGTTTGGGCCGTGAAATTATTATTTATCAATTAACAGCAACTCCAACAGCCTTTTCTAAACCCAATTGTGAAACTATATATTTAGCCAATTTGATAAAAAAAACAGCGTCCAACCGTCTTTCTATCCTGTTTTTTTTTTTTTTTTTTTTCAACGTGGTATCCCGTCAAATTCGCTGGCCAAATTTCCCAAGCGGCTCTTGCTCGCTATCCCGGCATTCGCTGGCCATATTTCCCAAGCGGCTCTTTGCTCGCTATCCCGGCACTGCATGCTCCCCTAGATGAACGCTGACTTGCATGCGCCCCTTGAAGAACGATAACTACCTAGTCTATTGTAGAACTTCACTTTTTTTACGACTTTTCATTTTATATAATGTCTAAATTTTGTAATGTAGAATATAATTATACCTAATCTCTTGGAGTTGTACTTAGGTCTTGTTTGGATGTTCATATATCCACCTCAATCCACATGTGTTGCATGCAAACCACATACTCGGTGCAATCGTGAAAATCATTTGCAAAACCATACTTAGGAGTTTTTATAAAAATTGAAACTTTGCACACCGATAGTACATCTATAGATACACATTGTCACAAAATTTTAGCTTCAAAATCATTTTTACACAAATTTATATGAAAATAACAAATTTTCATTTGCATATGCACTAGAGGATAAAATTCGAGAAGTTTGGTCCTCTAGTGCATATCCAAGTAAAATTTATTATTTTTATATGAATTTTTACAAAATGAATTTCAATCCTAAATTTATAACAATGTGCATTTATAGATGCACTATCGGTGTGCAAAGTTTTAATTTTTTAAAAAATCTCTCAATATGATTTGAATGGGGTTTTCATGGATTGCATTAAGTATGTGGTCTGCACCAAATATTTTACCATCTATATTCCCAAAAAACAATTATGAGAGTCTAGAAGCCGATGCCATGAAAACGTTTATTGTTTTTCCCGCCTTCTCTTTTTTTTTAGATTTAGAAAAAAAAGTCTAAACCCTGCCAAATGGTGCTTTGGAGAATTTAAGATGGCCTTCAGCCATGTCATGCTTCCATACCCAATAATACTAGGAGGATTTCCCCGCGCGTTGCAGCGGGCATAAAGAAGGAATAAAAAGTGACGTGCACCTTGCATGTCATGATAAATTGCTAGTGGTAAATGATAATGGATTGCTGAGGTGGACGCATTGCATTAAAAGAATTAGATGACATAGTGGATGCTGAGGTGGACGTGTTGCATGTCTAGAGAAATAGATAGTGGGGTTTGTCTATATAAGAGTTATAAGATACCATAGCGTTTGCACTCCTGTTGGTGCTCTGATTTTGTATTTTGTGCTGTAGCTAATAATTACTGCTAACACACTGCATGCTTCACAT
Organism: Themeda triandra; assembly: GCA_018135685.1. NCBI lineage: Eukaryota > Viridiplantae > Streptophyta > Magnoliopsida > Poales > Poaceae > Themeda > Themeda triandra. The sequence continues at coordinate 276,527 of JAENPR010000176.1, forward strand.
GATTCCATAGCGGATTAAGGAGTGCAAGCACGCCTTCGAGGCACTCGAGGAGTGCGTGGCGGGCCTGGCGGCCGGTGGCCCGACGACGATGACGCTGTCGCTCGCCTGCATGGAGGGCGCGGTCAGCTTTAACAAGTGCATGGAGACACATTCCGTCGTTGAGGGAAGAAGTAGATGCTGATCGCACTAGGTCTTCATTAGCAGTAGCAATATTTTGAGAGAGGATGCAGTACCGGAACGGCCCTTTTTGCCGATGGCCGGCCGCCATCGGCAAAGGCACTTTTCCCATCGGCAAAAGGTTTGCCGATGGCAAAGGTAAGTGGCCATCGGCAAAATCCCATCGGCAAACAATTCATCGGCAAAGCCGGGTTTGCCGATGGCCACTGACATTGCCATCGGAAACCTTTTGCCGATGGCCACGCGTGCCATCGGAAAAGTCGCCACGTCAGCCGACGCGCCGTCAGGCTGACGGTGGCTTTGCCGATGGCTGACGTGGCCCCAGCCATCGGCAAAGATTTTTTTATTTTTTTTTGAATTTTTTTTGCCGATGGCCAACGCCGTCGGCGATAAATTTGCCGATGGCCGGCCCCCGACGGCGTCGTCCCTGGGCCAATTTTGCCGATGGCCGGGATTTGCCGATGGCACGGCCATCGGCAAAAATGGACCTTTGCCGATGGCCAGAGTATGCCGATGGCCTGGCCACCGGCAAAGTGGACCTTTGCCCATGGCCATGATTTGCCGATGGCCGGGCCATCGGCAAAAATATGTTTGCCGATGGCCCTACTTTACCATCGGCAACCGTGGGGTTTGCCGATGGCCGAGCACTTTACCATCGGCAAATCTGGCCGCCATCGGCAAAGATGCTGATTCCGGTAGTGATGGGTGGCCTTTGCTTTCAGGAGAACTTGAAAACACTGCGCGTGTTAAGGACACTGAGTAGAAATAACAATAGAAATATTGGCATATCGTTTGTTATTGGTTCTTAAGATGGCCTTCAGTCCTGTCATGCTTGTTGGAGCACCGCTGCAGCCTATCGCTCTGCTACTCTAACCAGCACCTCCACACCTTGGTCCCCGCGGTCGCTGTGTTGTTCCTATTTGTGCCTTATGCATCTCTTTACTTCGGTATATCCAGCTGGTGGTTGTGTAGCTGTAGTCGTTGCTTAGGCCCTCTTGCAGATGCTTTGTTGCAGGGAGCGTATAGGGTCCGTGAATGCTTTGCCGTGTCAATGGTCTTGTTGCTTAGGCGAATGCTTCGCTGCCGGTGTCACTTAGGCCCCCTTGCATGTACATACTTTGCTGATGTGAGTGTGTCGGACCCATCCGCGGATGCTTTGTCGTGTCGATGATCTTCGTGTTTGGGCGGAGTGTTGCCGCCAGAGTTTAGGTCCCCTCATGCAAATGCTTGGTTGCTGCAAGCGTGTCGACACCATCCACGGATGCTTTGCTGTGTCGATTGTATTGTGCTTGGGCTGATGCTTTACCGTCTTGAGTTCTAGCGGATGTTTTACCACTGTTATCATCTACTACTCTTATTAACTGCTGGCGGCCAATGTATTGAGTTTTTTTCTTAGGTTCAATTAGCTGGGGTTGTCCGGTGGAGGGCCCTCACCCCTCATGTTTCTTGCTTTTCATTTATGTTGTGGATTTCATTGGTAATCCATAAATTACCTGCTAATCCTTTTGTATTACCTATGATGATTATTCTTGTCTGCTTAATGAAATACGGGCTATATGACTGGTTAAAAAAATGATGAAATAGACTGAATTCTAATTCTTATAAAAGATATATAAATGAAAATATTGCTTCAAAATTCATTTTTTTTGGAAAAGAACAACTTAAATACAGTATAATTTAATTTATTCCACTTAATTCTTGCAAATCAATATGAGAAGTACATCGATTTAGAATCGGAACCGTGAGAAACCAGGTCGGAGCCGTTTCTGGCACTAACATAGAAGTTCCGATTCTTCTTGATCTCCAAATCTCGTTCGGCGGCCTTTCTCGATCTGGTTTCCGACTAGAATCGAAACTGATCCGACTATCCAAACGGGCCCATATATACGGCAAGCAACAAGCCTACAAGCAATCAAAGAAAACAAATAGCCTTGAGAGAAGCGATTGCAGAAGCTAGGCAGCGGCAATGGCGTCAGGGGACTGCAACGACGCCTTCGCAGCGCTCGTGGATTGCGTGGCAGCGGCGGCGAAGGACGGCTCTGGTAGGCCGACGATGACGAAGCAGCAGCTTCCCTGCCTCAACGCCGCTGACAGCGTCAGGAAGTGCATGGAGGAGAATAAGGCCGGCAAGTACGCGCACACGCTCGACCTCATCGCTTCCGGCGCCGGCGAGGGAGAAGCAGATGCTAATCGTGCCTTGGTTGGTGACTACTCGATCTGTCGGTTCTTTTCCTTACTATATATTTGTTATTACTAGTAGAAGGCGCGCACCCTGCGCGCTTGTGGGCAATAGTATAGGTGTGGCAGATTAAAATTTTATGAGAAGGTGATTAGGAGTAGTAGGTAGATATATATATAACACCGAGACATAAGTGCGTAGCATAGGCAACCAATGAAGTAAATGTTCTGTTGTAACAGAGATACTCCATGGGATGGACCCAACGAGAAACTGTAGAGTTAGATAACTAACCTTCATAGCATTGGACGAAACCAGACAGTTGATTTGTACATGTGTGCCAAATAGTTTGGCAGCAGAGTGGTAAATGACATGTTTCCCGACACGGTTGGAACCGGAACTGTCTTTAGCTATCTACACCAAACAAAACCAAGAGAAAAGGCTACTTGTTATGAGCAAAGAATTCATAAACTACTATAAATCAATCTAGCACACGCAATGGACTGTGATAATAAACGTAAACTTCCATACACATAAAAAGGGTTGGTGTGTGGCAGCAGGAAAGCAAAGGATAATAAAGTATTAGCACATATGCATAGAAACTTATTGTAACCTAGGAAAGCTGCCATAACACTTGTAAAGGCAAGGTATCACAATTTCTTTTAAAGATCTTATTATCAGCAACGTATCCACCGAGAAGTCTAAAGTTATCTTGCCTACATCGTTGGAAACAGATTAAATAGGCGGCTTTTTTCCATCACATGTTTTATGGGAACATTGCAGATAACAACAGGAAAGGGAATGAGCATAGACATAGTAACTATACTAATATGTAGTGATAGTCATAACTATCATATAAAATAGGGATGAACAGTAGATACTATGAGGCAGAAATTCCAATACCTCCAAACGAATTACTCTTTGCAAATTTCCATTTGCTAAGTCCAGTTGTGAAAGGCTAACCGAAAAGTTAAAGCAAAGTTCCTCGAATACACTGGACTATGACAAGCGAGATCGAGCGCAGGAACATAAATGAGCTTTGTGACATACATGAAATCGACAATGCCATTGTAGAATTAGGCCGATGGAAGCATCAAAAGTTTCTTCTATCATGCCGTTGGCTCCTTGGAAGCTCTACAAATCGATATGTTACGGCAACAGTATGCACGGAGCTGTAAAACGCCCCGCAAACAAAGTCGAGTGAATTAAAATTAGACGTCACTTTCCGAGAAAGATGCTACCTGTCATTCAATGCAGATGGGAAAAAATAGTCATCAGTGCCCCTCAAATACATGATCCAAAGCATCTAATTAGATCAACTGTTGTGATATGATTACAAAATTAACTGCTTCATAAGATTAGAATGATTGAACGGGCCGGTACCTGAAATATTGTGTTTGAAGGCCGCCTTCTCTATATAAGTATTGATGCCTTTGGTGTCTTTGTAATTGCAAAAGATAACGTGTCACTAATGTAAAATAATCTGGAGAAAAAGGAAAAACCTATCGTTACGTTAGTGGCTCATTGTTTAATGTAGAGGAAAAACGGCAGACAATGAGTAAGCAATAGCGTTGTGGCATCATGAGTAAGCCAGGCGCGCGGGGTATCTGTTCAGTCAGTCAAGCGATGAGTATTTGTTCTGTGTAAAATACAAGAGTCACAGTATGCACATATGAACTTATGTTTAGAAACAAAGACACATTGACATGAGCTCATTTATAGGTGCTAAATGGAGGCAGCAGAGTACTCTTGTAGCACACATGCCTAACCGAAAGAGCACTGGTAAGATCTTTAGAGGTCTATTTCATATGACAGCAAGAATAAATACATGTAAGCAGAAAATGCCGTTCGTACGGAGCGGTGACTTTAGAGTCGTAAAAAAAACTCCACAGAACCTCCGATTTCCTCATGATCTTCACCATCACACCATTTTTTTGGTGGTGTATATAGTCTACGAGGTTGTGAAAAAAAAACACGGATTATGTCAAGAAGCAACAGGAACAATTCCATTTGCTTGTACGCGAGCATACAGAACATAGCAGCTGCAATGCACAGCTTCATTGTGTCCCTCGAAGATGGCAAGCGCTCTAAAGATAGGCAAAGAAGAAGCAATTGTTCAAAGCAAAAAATGGATTCTGATCATATCTGTAGATAATTAGATAATGCACGATGAGAGGTACCAAATCTATCAGCTGCTAAGAGATGGCAAAGCAGATTACCTTGTCAAGGTCACTGATTGATATCTTTATGTGCATCACCATCATCAATAGGGCCAACATAGAAGTTCTCGTCGAGGTCTCCTATAATATATCAAAACTCGAGAAGCTAAATAAGAGGTTAAACTTCTTTTTCTTTTTTATGAGGCGTTAGCAAAAGATACATTTGTACTTCATCAAGGAAGACATAACAAAACTAAATTACATGGAGTCCAGTGTAGGGATAATTACCGAGAGAAGAGCAGAAGTCCAAAAATTTATCGATGGAGGTACCATGGAATCATTTGCTAAGAAAAAGATAGCTCCATTGCAATATGGCAACGGCAGTATATATAGACAACCAAAAGTGCGGAACATCACTAATTGGAGAAGCTGCAGGAAATATATATAGCCAAAAGCCTAGAACATGGAACATCGCTAACTAAAGAAACCGCAGGCAATACATATAACCCAAAGCCTGGAACACTTGTAATTAAAGAAATCATCTCTAATATTATCTTATCATTATTCCTGGTGCAAGCTGTAGAAGATGGAAACTAATTTAGAGTAGACAGACAGCAGCTGCATCATGGAAAGTAATAGCACAGGAAAATGGCAGCTGAACTATGAACAACAAAGTTGAGTTAATATGATGGTAGCTCTGTTTCATTCATCAGTTAATAGATCAGTTCATTATGACAGCTCATTATTGTGTGCAAAATCTCGGAAAACAAAATTTGCTACAACCTAGGTGGCAAATCTAACATCCCTGAAACTCTTAGTTTGGGCATGATAATATACACCTCAAATTCAATCATACAGGAACCATCAAGACATGTGTAAGGTGATCGGCATTTCAAACCGTAAATACAAGATTGCACATAGTAGTTGAACTGAGGTAAGGTACCTCTTTTGTAGCTCAATTCGGTTGAAGCGAGGTCACAAATTAAATGAAATGAAGTTATTTGAATGAGATCATTATTTGAGGGCACGACTCCTCGAAAGATAAATGTTTCCGCAGCATACATGACACAACAAGAGGCTAAGACCAACCAATTTCATGGTTTCGGCAGTAGGTGCAACAAATAGGAAGCATCGAGTAATTACCGAAGCTTTGGAGATCAAACCTCTTCACATACCACCCCAAAGGGCCAATTTTGAGTATGAAACAAATAAGGTGCAGTAACAATTTTTTTGGGAATGTAATAGACTAAATAGCAGCAATTCGAAATGCAGTAGTAGCCAAGCAAAACCTTTGCAAAGAGGGACTGAAATGCAGCAGCAGCCAAGCAAAACCTCGCAAAGAGTGAAGGATTTTTACCTTGGTGTGGGAAAATTCTCAAATGATTGTAGCTCCCTGCAGCACAACAACAAAAGAAAAGAATGCAGATTAATTATTCGTGGGCATGAAAGAATTGAGTTGAGGAAAAAACCAAAACATTAGAGAAAAGAAAGAAGTTTCAGTTTTGGATGATGTGAATTAAATTTGGACTCCCAACCCTTAATGGTTGTTCATATTATCAAATGCTGAGCCAAACATGTAGAACACCGAAACAAGATGGGACCAAAAGCGAGATACTTTTTTGAACCACAATTCCACCGGTGAGAAGGATGAAGTTGAGACTTTTTTCTTACGCAAATCTCGGACTTGGCAAGCCTAGATCTCAACCATAGACCGTCCACTAAATTAATCAAGCAAGGAAAAACTACTCCTAGGCGGCATCAACCTTTGAAGGAAGCCGTTGTCGAATATGGAGGCCACTCTTGGAACCAAAGAGGGCAATAGTAATGGGCAGTCTAATGGAAATAATTAGGCATGAAAAAAACCTAATCGCAGAGAACTATCCGATAGTAAAAAAATGGTCCCACCTTGATGCCTGCAACGGCTACTCGGTAATTAAGCTTGAAGCCTCCAATTGATGAAACTAAATCTATAATAAGAAAATACAGCCGTAATTGGCAAACCTAAATCTGTAAAAAAAACATGGTTGGTCTTTAGACACACCGTTATGATCTATGAGCACATTAAAAAACGTTGTGAACATACAAAAATTATAGAGAAGCACCTGTAGCTTTGATTTCCAAAGATGGTGCACACAATCCAAAGGATGTAATTTGCTGGAAAATAATAAATATTTACAAAATCAGCTCAACATCCTGCAAAATAATTTCCTGGATTCTAAAAAGAAAAGAACGGTAAAAGGGGCACGTGGAGCACTAACTGCAGCGATGAATCTGTTTTACCATCAGCTCGGCATCCCGCGAAAACACGGGCGCACAAAATTGAGCACTCACATTCCGATATGCAAAATATATTAGCTCATACGGCACTTCCCAAATCCAATTTACTGGGGCACTTTCCAAATCGAATTTAACGGGAAAAAAAAACAAGCAACCGAATCCAGACCCACACCGATGAACAAAGTCTAGGAAGAAGAAGGGGAGAAAGCACAGATTAGGGTTCGGCACATCCTTACCTAGGGTTTCACCGAGCAGAGGAGAGGACGCTGTTTAGCGGCACGAGGCAGTGAAGAGCTCGCGCAGAGGATGGGGAAGAGGGAGGGCCACCGCCGCTCTCCAGCCGCGCCGGCGCGCCGCCTCCGCCCTGTGGCCGCCGCCGCTCCCGCCTGGCGCCCGCCGCCGCCTCCGCCTCGCGCCGTCGCCGCCTTGCGAGGAAGGGAGAGGAGGGGAGGGGGATGGGGGAGGAGGAAGAGGGCCACCGCCGTGGCAGGGGCAGCGCCATCGACCGTCGAGGCCGCTGCGCGGCGTCGCCCTCGCATCGGGGAGACGGAGGAGGCGGAGAGAAACGTGGAGAAGAGAGATTGTTTCCTTTTTTTTTTTTTGCCTGGACGGATGGGAGACCGGTTATATTTAGAATTGGCTCTTGCTGAGGTGGACAGCAAAAGATGATGTGGCAGCGACATGGACCAATGACTGAATTTAGGGAGACGTGGATAGCCTCCCTACGCTGGGAACAACTGCGAATTCTACTTGTTAATACATAAATAAACCGTGGTTGTGCAGGTGTTGGAGGTTATGAAGATGCAAGTCGAGGTGCAGAAGGCAGCTGCCGAGATGAAACTTGTGAGTCGTCTCTCATCCCTTCACTGTTGGCATTCAATTTGCTGTTCGATCATGACGCTTTAGATTGGACCGTGGATTTATATCATTGATCAATTGCTCCAACTTACTTTCTCCATCTAAAATTGTAAGTCTCTTGCTTATTCAAAAAATTTGTATAAACACAGTAAAGTTTAAGTCATTTTTGAAGAACTATTTTTATTAATAAGACAAGCCACGACTGAAAAAAAAATATATTTTATATAAATTTTTAAATAAGGCGAGTAGTTAAACTTTATGTTAAAAAGTCAAACGACTTATAATTTGGGTTGAAGTACTTAACACTAGCAAATTCTCTTAGTCCCAACTCAGTTTAAGCAGCAAGGATCGGAGCTTGGCTCTCTATGACAAAGTTTAGTTTTATAAAAACGTTTTTTCTTTCTTTCATCAATTCTTCTCCATTTTTAAAGAAATAACCCTGGCAAATGGACCTAGTATATTTTTGAAGAATATTTGTGTAAAAAAATGGGGATTAATTTTGAGAATTTAAGATTATTACCATGTAATCAGGGGGCAGTAGCCATATAAAGCCAATTTGCCATAGCTTTTGCACTACTCCTGTTGATGCTCTGATTTTTTATTTTGTGCTGTAACCTGTAACTAATACAAACTGCTTGCTTCACATGTTCCGTAGCGGCCTAGGGAGTGCAAGGTCTGCAACGACACCTTCGAGGCAATCGACGAGTGCGTGGCTGCCGGCGGCATGACGACGACGACGCTGCCGCTCCCCTGCCTGGAGGCCACGGCCAGCGTGAAGAAGACCTTAATAGCATTTTTGACCCAGGCTGACGATGCTAGGGTCCCTAGCTAATCTTATGGTTGCTTTTAGTTTTATTCATCGGATTATGGGAAAGCACGTGAAGGCTTTGTTAATCTCATCAAGTTCATAATAGTCCTAGTGTCTTATTATTGTGGCTATATATTTCTTTCAATTATACAAATGGTGTGTCAATCGATAACGTGAAGCACGTGAAGGCTTTGTTAATCTCAAGATTAGTTGATTTATTGATGCTAGCAAACATGTTCATGCGTTGCAATATAACACAATATTTATATAAGAATTAAACTCCATATCATCATTAGACATATGTTGTCTAAACTCATACAAGCACATTTTATAAGTCTGAGTCTAATACAAGATGTAGAAACACTATGACACAATATATCTTAGAATCAGACTCCGTATGCTAGACGCGCGAGCAGTGGCGGAGCTCACACGAAATTTTAGGTGGGGCACGGACGCATGATCCCAAACATAGTTTAAGCGCCTAATAAATGGTAAATATTTTAAACTGAAGGAGTTCACGATCCCCAGAAGAGTATTGATGTTTTTTATAAAAATATTATGACAGTTATCATTAGCTTAGTTTGTGCACTCACAATAAAGTGATGAACCTCATGGCCTTTTCTTTCTTTCATGTGTGCTGATTGAACAAGTATCAGCTTTATAAACTTGTTTCTCTTTTTTTTTATCTATTTTGTTAATTTAAACTTGTTTCTCTTTGGTCTTCGCTTACGGCTCTACAAACTTGATCACCTCACCTGCAATCAGTTCATTTTACTTGGTGCGTTTGAGGTTTATTTCGAGAGGAAGAAAAAAAAGCATCGCTTGCCGAGGCACAGAGTCGAGTCTCGTAGGCCTCCATCAGTCTCGATCTTCCTTTTACTGGAGTCAACAAACAACGCTGCACACAGCAGATTGGGAAGGAATTGTTAGGATGATCTCAATCCCGAGTTGGGCCCAACGGCCCAACTCGGGCCCCTTGACCTACGCGCCCTGATCGGGGGCGCCCAGCCCACTATGGCTGGAGGGCCCCTGTCACCCTGCGCTATAAAAAGAAGGTGGGGGCTGGCGGCTCAAGGCACGAGGTTCGCCTTGAGTTCACCAAACCCACCGACAAACCCTAAACCCGATCCTAGGGGCGCAGCCAGTGACGGGAAGCTCCTCCGCCGCCGTCACATGCCCTGCAACTTCGACGACTACATCGCCGGTCTCTTCACCAACCTCTCCCTCGACACGATGGCCGACCCCAGCAGCGCCGCCGCCGGATCGTCGTCCTCTGCACCCGTGAAGCCCTCTGGTATAACCCCTCTCACTCTTCCTCCCTCACTCCATCTCACTGCCTACCGATTCCCAGAGTTTTACCCACCTAGATGTCACTGCTAGAAGATCCTATGGGAATAACAGGAATAGCTGGGAGTCTTAGCGCCGGCGCAGTAGCTGGGGCAGCTGCCCCAATGTGCCGTATGGGGAGCTCCGCCTCTGCGCGCTCGTATGAGCATGAATCATAAATCCAAGTCACATGTAAGACACGGAGAGCGCAACCAAATACGTTCAAAATCAGACTCTGGATCTTAGACACGAGTTGTTCTAAAAAAAATTATAGTATGTGTTTGGCGTGTGTTCGGCAATTTTTTTTATTTTGTGTTATATATATTTTTTTTAAAGAATATCTTTTCTAAAGGGGAACCCTTAAGGTTCCTATTTTTTTAAGTTTATTTTTTATTTATTTCAATTTTTGGATCAGAATTTCTTTATTACATTACGTTTTTATAAGAAAAATTGTTACATTTGTTGTACATAAATAAACATTACTAACAGCGCACATTTTTGCGCTGCCTATTGTTGGGTCTGGAGTCTGGACTGAGTGACCTGTTTATAATTTCATGGGCCTAAAGCCCACGAACCAGACTCGTTCACGAAACCACGGCCCACGAAGAATCAACCCTCGTTGGAGACCAAGACCAACACCAACTCGACCTTCTCCTTGGGCGGCGGCGGCCGGGACTCTTCTTCCTCCCCAAGAAGTAGGCACCGCCGCCACCACGCGCCGCAGCTCCCCTACTGCCCCTCGCCTCGCGCACAGATCGCAGAGACAACAATGGCGTCCCCCGAGCCCGCCGCGGAGCCCAGCCTCGCCGCGCAAGAGAGCCCAACTCCCACACCCGCCGCGGCGCCGCCCGCGGCCGCCGAGCAAGAAGCGCCACCGCAACCTCAAGAACCTGTCCCCGAATCAGAGGCGGAGAAGGCGGAGGGGGAGGAGGAGGAGGAGGAAGGGGAGTGCGGGTTCTGCCTCTACATGAAGGCCGGCGGCTGCCGGGACGCCTTCGTGGCGTGGGAGGAGTGCGTGGAGTCCGCGCAGAAGGACGGCGACGACATGGTGGAGCGCTGCCACGAGGCCACCGCCAACCTCAAGACGTGCATGGACGCGCACGCCGACTACTACGCGCCCCTGCTCAGGGCCGAGGAGGCCATCAACGAGCGCGCCGAGGCCGAGGCCGCCGCCGCTGCTGCGGCCGACAAGGGAGGGGATCCAGCTACTGGTTTGGAGATTAAGGAAGAAGCAGTGCCCCAGCCGGCTGCTGCTTCCTCCCCGCCAGCCGCCGCCGGCGTGGGGAACGATGCGGAGAACAAGGAGGAAGCCGTGCCCCAGCCGGCGGCTTCCTCCCCGCCAGCCGCTGGCGAAGAAGCAGTTGCTGAGAAGGTTTGAGTATGACTAACAATTGTTGTTGGGTTGGTTCTTAGGTTCATGATACTAGTTCCTGAGGTTAATTTGGTTCACAATACTAGTTCCTGAGGTTAATTTTGGTTCCCTTTGTGGGGAAATAAGGCTGTTCTGCGCGTAATTGTTGGACGTGGTACGCAATTACTGAAGAAATTTTGATAATGTTTAGTACTTGATTTTGGCAATGCTTACCTGATGGTGTGTGCTACTCTTTTCACTGAAACCATAAGCCATAATTGTTGGAAGTGGTTCGCAGTTTATATTGAAGAAATTTTGATTCCGTTACTTGATTTTGGTGATGCTAACTGATGGTGTATGCTACTCTTTTCACTTAAACATTAGCCACAATTGTTGGACGTGGTCCGCAATTTATACTGAAGAAATTTTGATTCTGTTACTTGATTTTGGTGATGCTACCTGATGGTGTATGCTACTTTTTTCACTGAAATCATAAGGATTTGCACTGTAACTACATAATAACTCTCCTTTTACATCTTGCACAAATTCTACAAGTAATTGCAATGTTCAAGAGTCATGTGCTGGCGTTGTTCTCCTCAATAAGCCTGAGAAATTTAAAATTGGTGAGTTTGGTGCTCTTGCAATGTCAAAGAGTGGTACTTTTGAGACAATGCTGGATGCCTGGATAGGTCCAGGAGAAATTCGTATTTAGTAACTATGGTTTTCTAAGCTGGATATGCAGCTGGATCGGCTGCATTACTTCAGCTTCGGCTACAGCTGTGCTCTCCTCACAGATACACTGTTACTTGCTGTATGAAACTGTATTACAATACTAAGCTAGTGCTCTCCTCTGATAACTTTGAGATTTTACCTTCGATGTAATATGCAGCAGTGACAGGATTGTTAAGCACGTCTATTATGCAAATACTCTGGCCATAGAAGCATGTTTGAATGCTGGTGACCATTCTTTTGTATTCTTTTTAATTGTTTTACTCAGTCGTGTGGTTTGAGATGACTGTGACTGGTCCATACCAATAGCTTGTTTTGGGCTTATTGTGCAGGAATAACCTGTTGTAGAATGCCCATAAGACTAAGACTACAACCTGCAACGAAAAATGGAAAATGCCACATTTTGGACCTTTTCTTGTGGCATTAAAGTGTTGGTTGTGTTTGATTGGATAAGCTTACAGTTTCATATGAGATTATGATGCAATTTCAGTGCAATACTTTTTCGGACTGTCAACAATAGTAACAACAGGTAAGATAGCTTCAGAGTAAGTGCAGAATCTCGAACTAGATAATTACTAAGATAGTGTCTGCATTTGTCAGAGTATGTTGTGTTTCTAATTGAATTCCTTTTTATGCACAAATGTAACTTACATAATGCTGTTGCCTGGTACACAGTTTATACTGAAGAATTTTTTATACTGTTTACTTGATTTTGGTTATGCTACCTGATGGTGTATGCTACTCTTTTCACTGAAACCATAAGGATTACTGTCTTGCATATTGCATTGAAATTATATAACTCCTTTTTTTGTTTGCCAAAAAACAATATCTTATTCCTGGGTAGGTGCATTACACAAATTCTATTAGTAATTTCAAAATGTCCAAGAGTGACTGTTGCCGTTGTTCTCCTGAATAAGCCTGAGAAATTTAAAATTGGTCATTTTGATGCTCTTGCGATCTCAAAGAGTGGCACTTTTGAGACAATGCTGGGTAGATCCAGTAGAGATTCGCATTTATACTGTGGTGGTGTTCTGAGCCAGATATGGCCTCCTCTGGTAACTTTGAAATTTGATTTTACCTTCATGCCTTGTTTAGATCCCAAAATTGGGAGTCCAAATTCAGGCGTTCACACACTGTAGCGCACTGTAGCAATTTCGTTTGTATTTGTGAAATATTGTCCAAATATTGATAAATTATACTCAAAAGATTCGTCTCGCAAAGTACAATCAAACTGTGCAATTAGTTTTTTATTTCTTCTATATTTAGTACTCCATGCGTGTGCCGATATTTTGATGTGATGGGAATCTTCTTTTTGCATAGTGAAATTTGGTACCAAATTTGGTGATCTAAACAAGCCATCAGTCTTGCATCAGTGACAGGATTGTTAAGCAAAGTATATATTATGCAAATACTCTCACTGTAGAATCATATTTCAATGCTGGCGACCATTCTTCTGTATTCTTTTTAATTGTTTTATTCAGTCGTGTGGTTTGAGATGGATTGCGACTTGTCCATACCAATAGCTTGTTTTGGGCCCATTGTCCAGAAATAACCTGAGAGTGCCCTTGAGACTACAACCTGCAACAAAAAATGGAAAATGCACATTTTGGACTTCTTGTTGTGGCATTAAAGTGTTGGCTGTGTTTGATTGGATAAGCTAATTTACAATTTCATCTGAGATTGTGATGCAATTTCAGTGCAATACTTTTTCAGACTGTCAACAACAGTAACAACAGGTAAGATGGCTTCAGAGTAAGTGCAGAATCTCGAGCTAGGTAATTACTAAGATTGATGACAAGTCCCTTTCAAGATACAGAAGTTAATCATAGCTAGTGTCTGCATTTGTCGGAGTATGTTGTGTTTCTAATTGAATTACTTTCTAGCAGATTACCTTTCTAAAGAGCTTTGACCCTCCAAAAACAACGTGAGGACGAAGCTATCAGCAGAAAGGGACACGATCATCGCTGCAGCTTTATTTTTGATCTCCATGTACACAATAAATCTAATATAAGGGCTCAATGTTTTCTGTTGAAAAAAAGATACGTCCAAGCAAAGCACAATGATTTGATAGAGCTTAGCTTCACGTTGTGACAAAGCAATTCATAAGCGCTGAGGGGCTCGTTCCACAACTCCTCACCCCTTTGCATGGGGGGGGGGGGGGGGGGGCGGTATTGGCGCCAAAGCAATTCATAAGCACTAAGGGGCTCGTTTCGTAACTCATCACCCCTTCGCCTTGGAAGGTGGGGGATTGGTGTGCGCCAAAGCAATTCATAAGCACTAAGGGGCTCGTTTCGTAACTCATCACCCCTTCACCTTGGAAGGTGGGGGATTGGTGCGCACCAAAGCAATTCATAAGCGCCCAAGAGCTCATTTCGCAAATCCTTGCCCCTTCGCCTCAAAAGGTGGGGATATTGACGCCAAAGCAATTGATAAGCACCGAGGGGCTAATTTCGCAACTCCTCACCCCTTCGTCCCGAAAGGTGAGGGTATTGGCACCAAAGCAACTTATAAGTGACGAAGGGCTCATTTTGACAATCCTTGCCCCATCGCCTAGAAAGGTGGGGGATTGCCGCCAAAGAAATTCATAAGAATTGAAGTGCTCTCGTTTCGTAACTCTTCGCACCCTTGTAGAAAAGGGTATAAGGGTCAGTGCCCACACCAAGCGTCTATTTTTGCCCAGTCTCGCCCATTCAAAAATAGGGTGGTTTGGTGCATTCTACAGGTGGCCTCGACAGTCGAAATGTGAGAAGCATATTTTGGTTATCATTTCCACTCTTCATTTTTCTTGAATGTAATATGAAATAGGTGACATATCCAAAGGATATATCATGTTTTTGTTCTCGGAGTATAATGCGAATTGAGCACTTATGTTTACTAATCCACAAGTAGGCCACAAACCAAAGTCTTTGCCATGTGCACAGGTCCTGAAACATGAGTGCAAAATCTCTTCGTCTGAGAAAATAGTGCTTTCCTGAAGACTATTGAATTGTCTTGAATGCGTGGTTACTCACTACAGGTTTAGAAATCACTCCGGTGACTCTCTCGTGAAACTTGTTTTCTTCACAGTCGCGTTGCTTAATCAAAGAAAGGAAAAAACAAAAACGAGCACAAAACTATCAGTGTCTAGACTTGTCCACACCATTTGTGGAGCATGTGACATGTGCGGTGAGGTCATGATAATAGAGCGACATGCGCAATGGTGAAAATGGGCAGGAAATCGGTAAGAGTGTTTTCGCGAATAGAAATGGTTGAACATATGAAATCATTGACACTTCTCTATTACCAGTTCAAAATCCAAAATGTACACATATATACATTTTTGGGTTCCGAACAGGAGTTTTCTGAACCAAGTGGACAAGTAAAGCCCTAATGCTGCGTACAAGGGTTCGAACCTAGGCATTTCAATAGCTTTTGCGAATTGAGGTAATGACATCATCGACAATGCTTTCATCAACATTTTGACTAGTGGTTTTGCATTTCATTTCAATCTCATCACCATTGTGTTCACCAACAATTTTTTGACAATAACACCCCCCTTAGTTGACATTTCGGCAAGGGGATTCACCATCAACTTTGGTGTATCACCGACTTCGTCTCTCCAACTTAACTACTAATTTGATAGAGGGGATCTCTATCCACGACATCTGCAACATCTACCATGCCTATGAAGAGCCAGCAAAGAGGGATTGGCAAGGAGCGCAATGGACAAGCATACCTGAAGGCAAAAACCTCGCATAGCACTTGCTTCAATTATGAGATGAAAGTATCAAGGGGCTCAGGGCCATATGAAGAAGCAAGCTGTCAAGGACAAGATCAATAAGGGTAGAGACAAATTCACCACTGAATACTAGCCAAAGGCATGCCAAATATTTGGCTAGAGTAGTCCCGGGACCAACTATGCGAAGATCAAAGTTGTGCATCAAGTCCAAGCTGCAATTGGGACCACACCTATGTACTCATATATTGAGTTTTGTACATTTCACGAAAAGTAAATAGTTGGGGGCAACTGTTGGGGTGTATTATATGATGGTGACCCCCACTATATGTTTTGGGCCAAATTGTAGAGCCTAGTACTTCACAAGATAATATTAAGGAGCCATTTGTAGAATTTGGTCATATTCTTGAAAATACAAACCCCATTGAGTCCATTTGTAGCCCTTAATGGTATTTTTTGTAAACACCAGCCCTACCACGGGAAATAAAGAGAACATCCCCTTCCACCTTCCCTATAAAAGGGGTCTAGAAGCTCTCATTTCATTACCTCTCTCTCTCTATCTATCTATCTATCTATCTATCTATCTATCTATCTATCTATCTATCTATCTATCTATCTATCTATCTATCTATCTCTCTCTCTATCTCTCTCTTGTGTTTGGTTCCATAATGGTCTATTGAAGTTTGACATCAACACATGTACTCCTCTGTTGATAACAATTTAACCTTTGATCAAGAATTTGCAATAGTCATGAGATTGTTAAGTCTATAAAAGAGGATATATTAGTGTGGTACTGGTGTGGTTGTATGATGCGATTAGGCTTTAACAATCTTATGTTTGGTTCCATAATGGTCTATTGAAGTTTGACATCAACACATGTACTCCTCTATTGATAACAATTTAACCTTTGATCAAGAATTTGCAATAGTCATAGGATTGTTAAGTCTATAAAAGAGGATATATTAGTGTGGTACTGGTGTGGTTGTATGATGTGATTAGGCTTTAACAATCTTATAAAGCATTAGTAGGACAGCATCAGAAGCAGGAATATATTAGTGTGGTACTGGTGTGGTTGTATGATGTGATTAGGCTTTACCCCTGGCATCGCTAACCCCTGCTAAATTAGCGGTTAAATAGTACTAGCATCTAGCCATATGTTGCTCTATGAGGTATATATATGGAAATTGGTATCTATAGTATCTGACAAAGTTAAGTATAAATCCTCGCTGTAGTATTTTTGATGTATCAAAATATGTTTTTTTTATTTTTTAGGACTAAAAACCACAACACTAAAATAAATTATGTTGCTACATGATATCTGATATTCAGAGTTGGAGTTATTACCACAATAGAATAAGTGCAGCACAACAATTTCTAATTTTCTACATACATGCTTAACTGATTCGTCATTTATTTATTCAAACACCATAGACAATCTTTGTGACTGCATGCGAGTCATGTAAGTAGTGAATGCACGATATTGCGCATCACTATTCACTAATTTGTAGGTCTTCTGCGGCTCAAAATTGTCATGTAAGTAGTGAATGCACGGTATTGCGCATCATTGTTTCCCCTGTGCTGCAGCTTAGTTTCTTCTAAGAACATGCAAAGTCATCAGAAATCAGCAACCTGTCGCGAAATATCAACTCTGCATAGACTTTCAAATATTTATTGATTATATAAGTTTTTAGATAAAGGATAAGTCAATGCCTCTACATCCAACACTGTCAATTATTACAAACTCGCGGATTACAAAAGGAGAAGAAAGCCAAAGTCTTAAATATAGACTAGGACACTAAAGCAAACGGTATAGCTGCTTCCACCCTCTATTTGAAATCTCTAAAGCAATCATCTCTAACTTCTTGCTCATCAAGGTGAGGGTGTCTGGGGGTATAAACCCCATATACCCTCACGGTGAAAGCTCCGGTTTGGTTTTGGTAATTAATGACCCTCAAACGTTGCTAATGCTTTGCTCTAAGTGTGGTTAGACACATAGCAACGTGACGGTGGATGATGGAGCATGGTGATCACGGTGATGAACATGAAGGATGTAAAGTGATCGAGCTCCGACGGAGGTCCATGGAGATCAAGGCGAAGGTATACTTGATAGGGCTTTCCGGTTTAGTGGTCGAGACACTTAGCGAGTGTGACCACATTTAAGATCGATAACCGACTATCAAGAGGGGTTTCCTCGGTTCATTCGCGGTCCTAAGTGCCTCTAGTTGTGACTTTGCATGATGCATGAGAGGCTAACTAGAGAGCTAACACTTGTCGACGTGATCTTGAGAAGATACGCTAACTCCGGTGCTTGAGAAGTGATCTACTCGTGGAGTTAGCACCTTGGACAAGTGGTTTGGAGATTGGATCGACGACGGCGCGACATCGAAGATCAAACGAGAAGGTGACAAGTCACGGGCGTCGACGCGGGCGCGGACGCAGGGCTGGCGGCGGGGCGGACGCGTCCGGCGCGTGGCCGGACCGGCGCAAGTTGGCTAGGCGGACGCGAAGAGCGTCGGACGCGGTGGCGGACGCGTCCGGGCGGCGGCCGGACGCCCGACCGAAACTTTCCTCGGTCGAGCCGTCTCTCGCGCGTGAGGACACGCCGGACGCACGCGACGCGGTCGCCGGACGCCGGCGAATCACCGTTGATCGTCCGGCGCTCGGTGACGTGGCAACTTTAAACTCCAACGGTCGGGCTGGTCGCGCTGCGAAGAGCGCCGGACGCGTCCGGCGGGGCAGCGCGGGACGCGTCCGGCGCATGTATTTCGGGCGGCCGTTTGGCGAAAATGCCGCGCCGGACGCGTCTGATGCCTCCGGTCATACGCGTCCTGCGCGTGTTATTTGACACCCCCCGAGGACCAACGGCTCTATTTCGTATTGGGGTCTATAAATAAGAGGTTGGCCGGCCATGGGAGCTCTCTCTTGCCCATTCTAACACTCTTGAGCATACCTTGAGCTAGAGACACTCCTCCCCACTCATCTCTTTGGTTCCCTTGACATTCTTGAGAGAGATTTGAGTGAGAACAAGTGATTTGCATTGAGAGTTGCATCTAGAGGCACTTGTTCATCGAGTGAGCTGCGGATTCTTGTTACTCTTCGGTGATTCCCGTCACCGTAGACGGTTTGGAGCAGCGGGTGGTGGTTGAGCTCGACTTGGTGATTGTTCGAGGCCACACCGGGTTCTTGTGAGGGTTCTTGATCCTTCCGCGGGAGTTCGCGAAAGGATACTCTAGTGGATTGCTCGTGGCTTGTGGATCCTTATCTTGTGTGGAGATTGCGGCTCCCCTTTGGGGTTTTTGGCACCGAGCCAATTGAGCGGGCAACTCACCAAGCAAGTGCATCGCCACAACGAGGAGTAGCTTGCCGGGAAGCAAGTGAACCTCGGTAAAAATTATTGTGTTGATTTGTGATTGCCGAGGCATCGACCTCCTTGTGCTTGTGATTGAGCTTCCTAGGTGATTGGCAACTACACCGGTGATCGGCCATCATCTACTCTTCGCGGCGGTATAAACTTCCATCACCTCCTTACTTTCCACATAGTAGAATTGCTTGTTGTGGTCGGTCGGGAACCACTCTTTGAGTAGTTTAAATCCCGTGAGTAGAACTACTTGTTGTGGTCGGTCGGGAACCACTCATTGTGTAGAGTAAATCCCGTGGGTAGAATTGCTTGGTTGGTTTCGGTGAACCGACATTGTGTAGCTTGATCACCATTGTTGTGTGTGCAATTGATTTGAGTAGCCTTGCTTGGTAGGACGGCTTGCATAGAGTAGTCGAAGCATTTGCTTTGCACATTTGCCGCCTTGCTATCTAATTGGGTTGTCTAGTATTCTTGCTAGAAATTTTATTAGGCTATTCACCCCCCCCCTCTAGCCATTGTGACCTTTCACACGGCCTACATTGGGCCTGGATAGGACGACCGTACCAGCCCATCGACTCCAAGACCGATCGGCCCAGAACTGGTCGGATAGTCTTAGGCGGACAAGAATAAACACCGATAAGGAGGATAGGCCTAGCTGGAAATAGGAAAGTTTCTGTAAAGTCATGTAAAGCATGAAAACTTAGTACCAGATAGGCTAGATCCGACTTGTAACCTTGCTCCCCGTGATATATAAGGAGAGCAAGGACCCCCTTCATAGGACACGAAATCCGGCATAACGCACAGACTCACACATTCACATCATAATACGAAACAGAGAGCAGGACTAGGGTTTTATGCATCCTTGCGGCCTGAACCTGGGTAAACCTTGGTGTCATTGTTCCCTGTTTGACGTCTTGCTTGCAGTCTCGTACGCCTTCCACCAATCAATTACCGGTCAGGGCATACCCCTGGTCGGACTATCGCCGATATTTCGTCGACAGTGTCCTTGGCTTGTTCTTCACGCTGCAGTTGAGCCTAGAAGCGTAACCAATACGCTCTCCCGAAAATAACCTGTATGATAGAGTTAGTTTTCATTTTGTTAAAAAAAACGTCATTCCGGCAACGCCAGATAGCCCAGCATAAGGCAGCCACCCCAACCCAGATCAAACTTTTAACTCTCTTATGTTGATTCATAAGCCAGGTACCAAACATATGGCCGATAGATCTCAGTTGGTTCAAACTAGTAGCAAAGAAGATAATCCTCCACATCAATTTTGCACAGAGGCAATCAAGGAATAAGTGTTGAATGGTCTCATTCCTATTGCAGTAGATACACTCGTGGCTCCCTCTCCAGTTTTTCCTAGCGAGATTGTCTTTTGTTAAAATGACACCTCTTTGTAGGAACCAAAGAAAGATTTTAATTTTTAGAGGAATTTTAATCTTCCAAATCTTCTTATGACAAAAGGTGGTTGTACATCAATGAGGTGGAGATACATTGAGCGAACGAAAAATAACCCGGATTTGGTTAAACTCCATTTAAAGTAATATGATCCTTCCACCAATTCAACATTTGATATCCTTGCTACTAGATTAAGCCACTCTATAACTTTATTATCCACCAAAGCCATCCTAAAAGAGATGTTAAGGGAACTTGTAGCCATTACTTTGGACACAGTTACGTGGGGATCACGCACTATATTGTACAAAGCAGGATATTTAACTTTTAGAGGCTTATCTCCTGCCCATGTATCATCCCATAACCTCGTATTGGTTCCATCTTTGATCTGGAAGGAACCATTAGCCAATACCTCATCTTTGATATGCATGAGTCCTCTCCAAAAATGGGAGTCATTAGATTTGGCTGTCACTTGAGTGAGTGATTTGGATCTCAAGTATTTATTCCTTAACAATGTAACACCCCAAAATTTGCATGTTTTTGAAATAGCTAAAATAATTTAAATTTGCGTTTTTGTGAGCATTTAACATAGGCTAAATAAATATTTTTGGTGAATTAAAATCCATGTTAAGGCTAGGAACATGATGACGCACTCATGCTGCTGCATAAATTTTACTATGATGTCTGGTTTTGATCAAAAGTTCAAAGGAGTTCAAAAGGTTTTGAAAATTCTATTTGAAAAGCTTTAAAAATTTTATTTCAGAAAAAGAAAAGTGATCCGGCCTGCTTGGCCTGCTTGCTATCTGGCCGAGTGGCCCAGTGCCATCGATGGCAAAGCCAGCTGCCTTCTTTTCTTTTCCTCCCTGGGCTGAATTGGCCCAGCACGTAGCAATGCAGGCAGCTTTGCCTCCTCCTCTTCGTATCAATGTATTGGAGCCCTGTTCATCTTCTTTGTCTCGGACACGAATCGGCACACGCTCGTCTTCTCATGTCCCCCACGTCTGCGCCGAGTTTTCAGCCTATAAAGCCCTAGCGCCGCACTGCTGCGTCCTTTTTCCAAACCCTTATCGCAGCGCCGCCTGGCTTGAGTCGCCGCCGCAGTCGATCCGACTCTCAGCGCCGTGGTCAGTTGACCGTCTTCGCTGCGCCATCGTCCCCGTAAGCACGTCGTCTGATTTTGGTTTGATCTTGCCAAGACACAAATTTCTTCTTTTCTCCTCTCTCTCTCTCTCTTTTTCTTCTTTTGTTGCTTACTCGACGTCGCCGGGCTTTGCAGGAAGTCAGCGTCCGTCATCCCGAGAAGCCATCGTCGTTTGCCCTCAGGTCATCAAATACCCTTGTGGTGAGTACACCGTGATACCTGCTCCAACCTATGCTTTTTGATGCAGCAAACCGAGCCCTGTACACCTGTTTTCATCCAACTCCAATAGTCCAGCGAGCTTGCTCCGTCGTCGGCCATGGCCACCACCGATCGGCTTGCAAGTCTTGTTTGCATTGCTTGCCTTGATGATGTCAATCCTAGCTTTGATGAGATCATGATGACATCATCTCTGTTTTGTGGCCGATTCACTTCACAAAAATAATTCAGCAAAATACGCACTGAAATACAATCCGGTCGTAGTCTATCTTCCCCGATCAAAATACGTTTTTTTATATATATTTACAGAATTGCCATCAGATTCAAATGTTTCTAAAATTATCATTTTAACTCCATTTTGGCCCATTCAAATTGCGTTGGTTTCGTAATTTTGTACCCTCCTGTTGTCCTGCAGTCTTGATCAGTTTGTCTGCCGCGTACTTCAATTTCAGTTGCGAGTTTCTGATAATACAATTAAGACGGTAGGGTTTTTTTTTCATCTCATTTTTGAAACATTGCCATCAGATTCAAATGTTTCTAAAATTATCATTTTAACTCCATTTTGGCCCATTCAAATTAATTTTGTAAGCTTTGTGTTAGTGTCTCTGTTAGTTCAGTTTGTAGACTTTAAATTTCAAGTTCATATTTAATGCATTATTAGTCTATTGGAAAATCTTCAAAAATTCGTATCTTCGCCGTTATAGCTCCGTCTTCGGTGAACTTGACGTCTATGTGACCGTAGCAACGAGTAGAATAGTTTTATAAACTTTTTTTTGTTTTATTGTGATTGATGTATTGTTCTAATTAGTTATGTTTGCTTCGTGTATGATTGCTCGGATGCTTGTGTGGTGCTTTATAATCAAATCCAGTCGGTGAGCTTTTGCGTTGATGATATGGATGTTGGTGGTCAAGAAGAAGTGAAGATTGAGAAGCAATTCAACGAAGATTTGGTACACTTGAAGAAGAATCTATTTTAAGGCAAGTATAGCTTGGGTTTTCTTTGACTATGATCTAGTAAACTTGATTAATGAATATGTGATAAACATAGAAGATGAATATTATCCTTTGGCAAAAGCTGGGACTTAACGTGCAACTGTGAGGGCTATATGACTCTGGCTTTAGCTCAGTATGATGACATTTTCTACCTTATTAGAGGTTACCCTTGTGGCGCAAAATGGGGAATAGCAGACTGTGGATCCCTGGGACTGGTTGTATCACATAGACTGACTGTTGAAACCTAGCGGCCCTAACTTGTTAGAGGAACCTTTGAAAGGCTTCATAGTGAACCCTGCCGACCTTCCTTGGAAGAGGGTCAAGAGATTAGCTACCTCGGGTGAAAGGGTAAATCACGACTCATAGTGAAAGTGTACACCTCTGCGCAGAGTTAAATTGATATATCGTCTGTGCCCGAGGACAGGGCGGCCCAGAAAACTGAGGGAATGGTTATGTTCACTTAAATTGTTTATGTGCAATTTATTATTCAATTTCACTTGATCATGTGGTTATGGGATTACACTTGTTATACTTGTTGAGTTCGTCATGAACTCACTCTTGCTTTTTCCCCCACACCTCAGGAGAAGTGTTAGGCTTGTGCTCAACCAGTCAGTTTGGATCTAGTGGAGTCTACACCCGGAGATCAGAGTCGTCTTTCCGCTGTTTGCTATCTGAGGTTATGTCTTTTATATTAATTACATTATATATATTAAGCATTGTTTACTGATACTTCCTTTTATTTGTGGCTATATGTGAGATTTGACCTCTAAGGCTCACATATGGTGTATATCGGGTTTTGTTCTTAAAACCGGGTGTTACAAATGGTATCAACTCAATGCTGACTGTAGGACGCAAGCCTAGTTAGAAATTGGTTGTCTTAAGGTTTTAAAATTTGCTAGAACATCCTTGTTCTACATACCTTCACAATTTCTTCTCCACTCTGACTCTGTCCTTGATATTCATCTCCTCCTTGATACTTATTTTAAAATCTTTGTTCACATCTACTCCTTGTTTTCATATGCTTATATCGCAACTCTTCACCCCTTCATCCCGAAAGGTGAGGGTATTGGCACCAAAGCAACTTATAGGTGACGAAGGGCTCATTTTGACAATCCTTGCCCCATCGCCTTGAAAGGTGGGGGATTGCCGCCAAAGCAATTCATAAGAATTGAAGTGCTCTCGTTTCATAACTCTTCACACCCTTGTAGAAAAGGGTATAAGGGTCAGTGCCCACACCAAGCATCTATTTTTGCCCAATCTCGCCCATTCAAAAATAGGGTGGTTTGGTGCATGCTACAGGTGGCCTCGACAGTCGAAATGTGAGAAGCATATTTTTGTTATCATTTCCACTCTTCTTTTTTCTTGAATGTAATATGAAATAGGTGACATATCCAAAGGATATATCATGTTTTTGTTCTCGGAGCATAATGCAAATTGAGCACTTATGTTTACTAATCCACAAGTAGGCCACAAACCAAAGTCTTTGCCATGTGCACAGGTCCTGACACATGAGTGCAAAAGCTCTTCGTCTGAGAAAATAGTGCTTTCCTGAAGACTATTGAATTGTCTTGAATGCGTGGTTACTCACTGAAGGTTTCGAAATCACTCGGTGACTCTCTCATGAAACTTGTTTTCTTCACACTCGCATTGCTTAATCAAAGAAAGGAAAGAAACAAAAATGAGCACAAAACTTTTAGTGTCTAGACTTGTACACACCATTTGTGGAGCATGTGACATGTGCGGTGAGGTCATGATAATAGAGCGATATGCGCAATGGTGAAAACGAGCAGGAAATCGGCAAGAGTGTTTTCGCGAATAGAAATGGTTGAACATATGAAATCATTGACACTTCTCTATTAACAATTCAAAATCCAAAATGTACACATATATACATTTTTTGGGTTCTGAAGAGGAGTTTTCTAAACCAAGTGGACAGGTAAAGCCCTAATGCTGTGTACAAGGGTTCGAACCTAGGCATTTCAATAGCTTTTGTGAATTGAGGTAATGACATCATCCATAACTCTTTCATCAACATTTTTGACAAGAGGTTTTGTATTTCATTTCAATCTCATCGCCATTGGGTTCACCAACAATTTTTTGACAATAACACCCCCTTAGTTAACATTTCGGCAAGGGGATTCACCATCAACTTTGGTGTATCACCGACTTCGTCTCTCCAGCTTAACTACTAATTTGATAGAGGGAATCTCTATCCACGACATCTGCAACATCTACCATGCCTATGAAGAGCCAGCAAAGGGGGATTGGCAAGAAGCGCAATGGACAAGCATACCTGAAGGCAAAAACCTCGCATAGCACTTGCTTCAATTATGAAATGAAAGTATCAAGGGGCTCAGGGCCATATGAAGAAGCAAGCTATCAAGGACAAGATCAATAAGGGTAGAGACAAATTCACCACTGAATACTAGCCAAAGGCATGCCAAAGATTTGGCTAGAGTAGTCCCGGGACCAACTATGCGAAGATCAAAGTTGTGCATCAAGTCCAAGCTGCAATTGGGACCACACCTTTGTAGTCATATATTGTGTTTTGTACATTTCATGAAAACTAAATAGTTGGGGGCAACTGTTGGGGTGTATTATGTGATGGTGACCCCCACTATATGTTTGGGCCAAATTGTAGAGCCTAGTACTTCACAAAATAATATTAAGGAGCCATTTGTAGCATTTGGTCGTATTCTTGAAAATACAAACCCCATTGAGTCCATTTGTAGCCCTTAGTGGTATTTTTTGTAAACACCAGCCCTACCATGGGAAATAAAGAGAACATCCCCTTCCACCTTCCCTATAAAAGGGGTCTAGAAGCTCTCATTTCATTACTCTCTCTCTCTCTCTCTCTCTCTCTCTCTCTCTCTCTCTCTCTCTCGTGTTTGGTTCCATAATTGTCTATTGAAGTTTGACATTAACACATGTACTCCTCTATTGATAACAATTTAACCTTTGATCAAGAATTTGCAATAGTCATAGGATTGTTAAGTCTATAAAAGAGGATTATTAAGTCTATAGAAACATATCTTATTCTAAATGTTGCTGACTATTGTTCTGTCTCTGCCACCCGCTCCTCTCACCCGCCCTCCGCCACCCCTCCTCTCCACTACTTGTGGCAATGATCTCTGTCACAGCTCGGTGTGGGCTCTGCACCCTCGTCCTGTTCGCCTCCCGCGCCCCTTCATCTTCGCCCCCACACCCACACCCCCATGCTCCCCCTGAGCCTTGTCACCACCAACGGGACCCATGTCGCCTCCAACGGGACCCCGTCGCCGACATCATCCAGATGCACTCAAAGATCTCTGATATGCATCGAGAAATCACTATGATGGACAAGGAGCTTGAAAGAGTGAAGATGTACAACGACAAGGTTGTCGACAAGTGCAAGCGTCAGGTGGGGGACACTACATGGAGGAAGGTGATCATCGGTTAGAAGTGACCGTTAAGAGAGCTATCTTTGTTATCATGTGAAACATCTTTGTGATCGTGTGACTATATATGTGATCATGTGAACTATCTATGGGTTTTAGTCTGTGCCTTTGTATGCAATTGTGTGAACTATCTATGCGATTGTGTAAATTATCTATGTGTGTTAGTTTGTGCCTTTGTTCAATGGTCAAATGAGAGAAGAGAAACTAATGCACTTTATTATTGTGATTGCATGGGGTCTGAAGGAACATGATTTAAAGGTGAGCTCAATTTCTCTCTATGTTTTTTCTAAGTTTATGATACTTGCAGCCTAAAAGTTTAATGCTTGGTTAATATGGAAAAGTTATCCAACTCTAGGTTGTAAAATAAAGGTAATGACTTCTTACTTATGTTTCTCAAGTTACAAATGAGTACTTGGTAAAAAAAATTACAGGTTTTTTCTCAACGACGAATCATATATCAAAATGAAAAAGTATCGGCAATTTGGTAATCCACAGATCTCAAAATGAAATCCTTGTGTGTCAGTAATGAATTGCAATTGGTTTGAATTCCTTCTTCTTCAATCTTTTTTCATGCCATGTTTGTGTCCTCTCTTTATATAGCTTTGCATTATGATATGCCTTTTCTCACCATTCATCTAGCTCAGACAGTTGCATTTTTCCTTTCTGTCCAACTTCTTCAAAGTCCAAGTTCGATCTTTTTTGACCCAGTGTGCTTTGAATTCTAACTCAATATGTAAGTGGCATGTCTTCTTGTAGACCAGCTCAGATGGTGACATTCCAATAGGTGTTTTATAGGCTGTTCTATAAGACCATAGTGCTCCATGCAGCTTATCCTTCCATGCTATCCCCATCTCATTGATAGTCTTTTGCATAGTGTTCTTGATCTTCTTGTTTGATGTTTCGATGATTCTACTTATCCACTTATTTGAGGATGATATGGTGTCATGATGTTGTGGCAGACCCCATGATTGGATAAGAAGAGTCAAAACTTCTTATCAATGAAGTGAGAACATCCATCACTAATCACTATGTGTGGAACTCTGAAACATGGAAAGATGGTTTCTACAAACATCCTATTGGAATTGTTGAAATTTGTAGCTTGGCATGGTAGATCTTCAACCCACTTTGATACATAGTCAACTTCCACCAAGACATATCCATACTGCCGGGATTTTGGGAATGGCCCTATGTATTCAATTCCCCAGACATCAAATAGCTCTACCTGGAGGTTGTTAGTGAGTGGCATGACACCTCTTGCATTAATGTTCCCATGCCTCGGATATGCTCCACAACTCTAGATGAAATCTTGTGTCTTTGTACATGGTTGGCCAGAAAATCCACATTGCCAAATTTTTGCATGTGTGTGATATACCTCGTAATGTCCTCCATATGATGATGAGTGGCACCTCTAAACGATCTTGATGCCTTCTTCAGCTGGTACACATCTCCTAAGTAGAAAATTAGAGCAAACGCGGAAGAGGTTCGGGTCATTCCATATGTGGAGACGACTTTCTTGGATGAGTTTGTGTCTGTTCTCGCTAGTGGTACATAACTAGCAACCACAAACTTGACAATATTTTTGTACCAGGGGTTGACGCTCATGACCTTGAAGAGCATTTCATCTCGCAGGTAGTCACTGATGAGAAATTCCTGTGGATTTTGAAACTGCATCCTGAACAAGTGACCGGCTACAAAATTTGTACTCCCTTTTCATCTTTTATTTCTAAGTCAAATTCTTTGAGTAACAAAATCCATCTTGTAAGTCATGGTTTAGCATCTTTCTTTGTGAGCAGGTATTTTCAAAGCAGCATGATCAGTATAAAAATTCACCTTAGCTCCTCTTAATAAGATCTAAACTTGTCAACGACAAAAACAATACCAAGGAGCTCTTTCAGTTTTTGAATAATTAAGTGAGGCCCTGATAGAGTTGTACTGCTTTCTATCCTTTGTTTGACCCAAAACTGACCCACGACATAATCACTAGTATCACACATGATTTCAATGATTGTGTAGAGATGAGTGATTTCTTAATTTGAAAGTCATCTAAACACTCATCATCGAACTCAAAGCGAGCATCCTTGCCTAGAAAACTTGTAAGGGGTCTAGCAATATAAGAAGAGTCTTTTATAAAACATCTATAGAACCTTGCATGACTAAGAAAACTTCATACCCCTTTGATGTTCGTGGTAGGACACAACTTCTCTATTACTTCTATCTTTGCATGATCTACCTCAATCCCTCGTTCGGACACCAAGTGTCCAAGCACTATGGTGTCTCACTATGGTGTTAATTTGGTATAGACACGAAGTGTCTATAACAAGCGGTTTCACAACTAAATATCAAAATAAGCCTTCACACTTTAACAAGACTAGGATATTGATAAAATCGGTCGAGGTGAAAGGTTAAGCCATCGGATTTTCGCTACATTTCTCAAAACTGCTAACTCAACCACACAGCCTAAGGGCCAAAAACAACTTGACCCTCCAAAAATACGCAACACAAAGAAGCGAAAAGCTTAAGGGCTAAAGACCTTTGACCCTCAAAAAACAACGCGAGGACGAAGCAATGAGCCGGAAGGGCCACGATCACCACTTTCTTTCTTTTCGATCTCCATGTACACAATAACCTGATAAGGGCTCAATGTTTTCTATTGAAGAAATGCGTCCAAGAAAAAGCACAATGATTTGATAGAACTTAGTTTCACATTGTGACAAAGCAATCCATAAGCGCCGAGGGGCTGGTTTCACAACACCTCGCCCCTTCACCCCGAAGGGGGGGGGCACTGGTGCCAAAGCAATTCATAAGCATCGTGGGGCGAGGAGACCTTGAAAGGTGGGGGGTTGGTGCCAAAGCAATTCATAAGCACCGAGGGGCTCATTTTGCAAATCATTGGCCCTTCACCTTGAAAGTTGGGCGTATTGGCGCAAAAGCAATTCATAAGCGCCGAGGTACTTATTTCATAACTTCTCACCCTTCTTCCCCGAAAGGTGGGGGTATTGATGCCAAAGCAATTATAAGTGTTGAATGGGGCACTTTCGCAAATTCTTGCCCTTCGCCTTGAAAGGTGGAGGGATTGCCACCAAAGCAATTCATAAGCATTGGAGAGCTCGTTTCATAATACTTCACACCCTTGCAGAAATGGGATAAGGGTTAGTGCCAACACCATCTATTTTTGCCACATTTCGCCTAGCCAAATGTTTTGAAGAATGACACGGAGCGAAGATAGATTATATACTATGCAGTTAACCACAAAGTGTGATGACTTTTTCACCCACTATAAAAAGAAAATTGTATATTATGCAGCCGACAGCTCGTCCGGTGCACCATGCATCTCAGCATACGCTACTGAGTCCTTATTACTAATCTAAATTGTATGACTTTTTGGCTTGAGTAATTGTTATGCACGTGAGCAACAACACAGAAACATGATTGTGTGCTATGGCAAACTTCACAGCGAGAGCTTCGGCCACTAAATCACGCTGGCAACTTTCCAGTTCGTCATTCTCTACTACAAAAGTGTTCCGTGGTGAAGCCGCTCAGTAACCGCGAGGGTAACTTCCTTTTGCGCTGACATGTGGGCCAGGGGCGCTAGCCGGACGTCACCCACCTCCTCTCCGGGCTCTGGCTCCCCCGCCCACCTTGCCTCGCGCTTGGCCATCCGCCGCCGCACCACCTGGCCGCGATGCCTCCCTGTCTCGCCCGGTCGCCCCCCTACTCTGCTGCGCAGACCCCATCCTCTCTTCTCTGTCGTGCTCGGCCTCTATGCCATGCCGCATCTTCTTGAGAGCGAACATCTGGCGCATCGTATTCACCCGGGCCTTCCCACAGCGGTGCTGCCGCATTGGGGTGGGCGATGGCGGCGTAGAGGCGGCAGCACCGGTCAGGGATGTCCTTCCAGCGGCGGCACGGATGGCCCAGGTGAAGCACGAGGAAGAGAAGGTCGTTCTGGTCCGTCATCCGTCTCACTGCTTTCCTCGCCATCAAAGTGTGTCGCCGCTTTCGCCGTAAAGATCGCGGCTATGACTACCGCAGGTTAGGTGATCGAGTGCAGAGGTACGAGCCTACCAGCTGCCACTCCCTATTTCATTCATGATCTGTCTTTATTTTTCTTGATCGAGTGCAGAGGTACCGTCTTCCTGAATTCTTTGATGGGGATGTTCTTAGTTTCTTTCTTCTCCTGTAAGAATAATGGCGACCAATCTTTTCCTTTTTTGAGATTGGAAGTAGTTAGTTATGACACTGTTTTGTTATTGTTGGGTGACAACCAGGACTTGAGCACCCCGTCCCGCCGAAATGACGAACTGTTGATTCGGTTGGTCAACCGAATCAACCATCAAGCTGATTCGGTCACTGGCATCAATCGACAGCGGATTGACGGCCCAGCCCGCCTAGGGGTAAGATCACCGAAGCACCCATGCAAGGGGGGCTTCGGTGCTCTAACCGAATCCGTCTTGGGCCGGCGGGCGGATGTTTTACTTGTGCAGGGACGTCGTGTCGCTACTCCTATGAGGACTACTCGCTGCTTTGTGGGCCTGGCGCTGTCGGCCATTCGGCCAGCATCCTGGAAAAGCACCAAGAAGACGGTTACGCCCTCGCCATCAAGTAGCAGGAGGACCTAGGAGAAGCGGCCCAAGGGCATTTTGGTCTTGTAAAAGCCTGCAGGCACCTATAAATATTGCCCTGATGGGACTATACAAAGGATCGGAATATAATGGAAGTCATTGAGCTTGTGTTCTACATTTCATTTCGTGTTCCGTGCCTAACTTCGTAGGTAGATTCAGCATTACTCTGAGAGTAGATTCGGGTTTACCACCGGAGGGGGTTCTAAGGTTCGGCCTTAGAACAACATTGGCACCCACCGTGGTCGTCGCCGAACATACCATGGCTCCGAAGGGCAAGGCGAAGGTAGGTGCAGGGTCATCCAAGGAACCCGCAGCGACAGATTCGGTTCCGCATACCGAAGTTCCACAGCAGTCCGGTGCTTTGCAGTCGGGAGCATCCATTCAGCAGGCCAAAGGTGCGGGAACACCAACACTGACCAATGACGCAGCGGCTCAAGTTACTCAAGACGGTGGTGCGCCCGTACCTACAGGCGAACTCGGTGCACTGGGAGGAGTGCTCTCAGAGGGCCGCATCACCGAAGACACCAAAGAAGAAGAAACCGAGGAGCCTGAAGGATCAGACGTCCAAAACGCCCGGCTACTGAAGTAGTTAGAAGAGCAGTCTGCCAAGGTGAATGCCCTAAAGTAGCATCGCGACCAGTTGCAGGTTCAGATGGCGACACAAAACCGAATGCTGGTAACCCAAGAAGCAATCAATCAAGCAAGAGAAGAAGTAGCAAAGTTAGAAAGGGAGATTCGGGTTCTCCGATCAACCCCTGGGAAGAATCAAGAAAAAGATGTTATCATCCTGGGAGAAAAGTCACGAAGAGACATAACCGAAACAATAGATATGCCATCCCCATTATCAATGGAAACCCAATGATGTCCTTGGCCATTAGGGTACAGGCCGAAGCTACCAAATTACAATGGGCAGTCCAACCTGAGAAGATTCATTACAAGTTATGAAGCTTGTGTCCATTCGGCAGGGGGCAATGACATGATCCTCGCAAAATCGTTGGTCATGGCTTTAACAGATGTAGCTTATGATTGGTTCGTGTCGCAACGGCCCTTGTCTGTCACTTCATGGCATTAGGTGAAGGCGGACCTGCTCACCACCTTTCAGGGGTTTCAAACAGACAAGAAAACAACAACCGACCTCATGAATTTGTTCCAGCCGGACGAAGAGTCACTTTCAAAGTACCTCGAGAGGATAATTCAGTTGAAGGCTCAGCTACCGAATGTGTCAGACGACATCGTCATAGCCGCGGCTATCAAGTTATTGAAGATAGGGCCCTGTGCCCAAGCCATGTCTGGAGTAGCGCCCACCACCATCAAACAGCTATTCGATCAGATGCGTCAGTTCGCTAGATCAGAGGAAGACTTAGTCCAGCGGAAGGCTACGCGATACAATATCAAGCAAGCATCGCCCAAGTCCAATCAACAGAACCAGCAGAATCAATAGAAGAACGACCAAAAGTCGGCAGCAGTGAACAACGTGCAAGAAAATTCATCTCAGGGACAACCGAATCAAGCTAAAAACCCTGGTACCCAAGGCAGAGGCGGTAGAGGTTCGGGAGGTGGACGTGGAAGAGGCAGAGGACGAGGCCAGTCAAGAACATAGTATTGTGTTGTGTGTGGTGAGGACAAGGGGCATATCTCCAAGGAGTGCAGGTATACCCAGCTAGCGAAAGAACAACACGAGAAAGATGAGTCCGCGAAGCCAAACGAAGCAGCAAAACATGTCTACCACACCATGGCAGCACCCCAGCAGACGTTTCACCACCCAGCTTTCACCCAAGCACCGTGTAACCTATCACCAGCGCATGTATTCCAGCAGCCGATAGCATGGCAGATGCCCCCTTTTCCACAATATCACCAGAGCATACCGATGCACAACCAGGCACTTCCAGCCGCCGCATCCTCTTCGGCTACGGCGGATCAGCATGCAGTTCAACAGTCGCTGAATCCGGAAACATCCAGAGAATTGCAAATAGTCAACACAGTCACGCCAGCCAACATGATGAACTCCAGCGGACATATTTACGCCATCATGGGTGGATCCAACTTGGAGCATGAAAACAAGAGAGCCAGACGGGATTTTGTCAAGAGGGTGTTGACAATTTCACCAAAAACGCCGGTAGCACATCCTGCCTGGAAGACAGCCCCTATCACCTTTTCAGAATCCGACTTCAAAATCAAGGACTCTCCACATTATGATGCCTTGGTAGTAACAGCATATGTTGGGGGATACACGCTCCACAACATTCTGATCGACAACGGCAGTTCGGTGGATATACTATTCACCAAGGCATTCGATAGCTTGAAACTAGACCAAAAAACACTTGATCAGGCCGGCAACCCCTTATTTGGCTTGGGGGAAGGAGAATAGATGCAATCGGCAAGAAAACAATCACTGTAGCATTCAGCGAAGACAGAAAAGTCAGAGCAGAAGAAATCACATTCGACATAGTCGACATAGACTACCCCTACACGGCCATATTCGGCAGAGGTATCATCAGCAAGTTCGACATGGTGATTCAGCAAACCCACCTGTGTATGAAAATACCTTCACCCACCGGCATCATTTTGGTATTTGGAGATCAGATCTCAGCAAGAAGAATCGATGGAAAACCCATACCAGGATACAGCATGGTGCATGAGGTGAAGTCCAAGCTCAAACAGAAGGAGGATGAAGATCAAAGCAACGGTAAAGAACCAAAGGCACTCCCTGCAGAAGAAACAATTCGGGTATCCTTGAGCCCGAATCGGCCCGACGAATGTGTCAATATCGACGCAAGCCTGAGTCAAGGGGAAGCCTCAAGATTGACAGAGTTCCTACTAGAAAACCGAGACGTGTTCGCATGGTCAACACGTGATATGCAGGGAGTAGACCGAAGCCTCGCTAAGCATAGCCTAAACGTTAATAGGTCGGCCAAGCCTAGAAAGCAGAAGCTCCGCAAGATATCAGATGAAAGAGCAGCGGCGGCGGCAGCCGAAGTACAGAGGCTTTTAGACGCCGATGTAATCCGAAAGGTGCAATACCCCGAATGGCTGGCCAACGTGGTAATGGTAAAGAAGAAGAATGGCAAATGGCGAATGTGCGTCGATTTCACCGACCTCAACAAGCATTGCCCCAAGGACCCTTATCCCTTGCCCAGAATAGACAAGTTGGTGGACATCACCGCAGGATGTGAAATAATGAGCTTGCTCAATTGTTTTTTGGGTTACCACCAGATATGGCTAGACCCGGAAGACCAGGAAACGACAAGTTCCATCGCACCAGATGACACCTTCTGTTACAAGAGAATGCCCGAGGGGCTAAGGAATGCTGGACCAACTTTCTCCAGGTTAACGGACAAAATATTCCGGGAGCAGAAGAAGGAAAACAACCTTGTCTCCTACGTGGATGACATCGTGGTAAAAAGTGATCAGAGGAATTCACACATCAACGATCTCAGAGAAACATTCGCGAATCTGCGCTCCAGTGGCCTCAAACTCAACCTCGACAAATGCGTTTTCGGTATCAGCAAAGGAAAGCTACTTGGTTGTCTGGTCTCCGCAAGAGGAATAGAAGCGAACCCAGAGAAGATTGCAGCCATCGCAAACATGGCACCGCCTCAAAACAAAAAATAGGTACAGAAGCTCACGGGGAGAATAGCAGCTTTGAGCAGGTTCATCTCCAGGTCAGCTGAAAGAGGGTTACCGTTCTTCCGGGCACTTCGGAATGCAGCGACTTTCGGTTGGGGACCTGAACAGCAGCAAGCTTTTGAGGAACTCAAGAAGTACCTCACCAGGCTCACCACCCTGTCAAAACCAACACCCGGAGCAACTCTAGTATTGTATCTATCAGCAGCACCGGCAGCGGTAAGCGCAGTATTGATTGAGGAGAAAGAATATGAAGGCAAGATGCAGCAATTCCCCATATACTTTGTCTCAGAAGCTCTTTCGGGTGCTAAGGTGCTAGAGAAGATTGCTTACACTGTAGTGATGGCTACCAGAAAGCTCAAGCATTATTTCCAAGCACACTCAATTTGGGTCTTGTCAGCTCAGCCGCTGGAATCTCTCTTTCGCAACACTGAAGTTGTGGGCCGAATTGGTAAATGGGCAGCTGAGCTAAATGAATACGTAATATCATTTGAGCACAGAGCGACCATCAAGTCACAGGTGTTAGCAGATTTCATAGCAGACTGGACACCGAATGCAGTTGATTCTACCTTGCAATTTGACGAACCCGAATGGACTGTGCACTGCGATGGGTCTTGGTGTTCAGCGGGCGCAGGAATCCCAGCCATCTTGACACCACTGAATGGCCTAAGTATACGATACGCGGCAAGATTGCAGTTCCTTACCATAAACAACTCAGCCGAATATGAGGCAGTACTATTGGGGCTACGAAAGCTTAGAGCACTCGGTGTCCGGTGCTGTATAATTCGGTCTGATTCATAGATAGTGGTCGGCCACGTTCAGAAAGAATACACAACAAAGGATCCCGAGCTAGCTACATACCTAGCCACCGTGAGAATGGAGAAATATTTCAATGGTTTCACCCTGAAGTATATACCGAGGTCTGAGAACACCGAAGCCGATGAGTTGGCGAAAGCAGCAGCCAATGCCCATCCGTTGCCAGCTGACGTCTTCTATCAGGTTCTAACGGTCAAGGCAGTCAAGGAAGAAGAAGAGTCACCCTCTGTCATTCATGCAATGCAAGTGATGACTAGAGGGCACCCATCTGGGCATACCTCACCGGTACATACGAACCAGCTTCCAAGAAAGATGCACACCGAATGAACTCCAGGACGAGGCAATTCTCCATTGTAGGGGAAAACATCTACAAAGAAGGCATAGTCGCTCCGTTGCTCAAGTGCATAAGTCAAGAAGAAGGAAAACAGCTGCTTATCGAAATACATTCGGGTTCATGCGGAGCACACAGAGGTCATCATGAAATCGCCCACAGAGCAATGAGACAGGGATTCTACTGGCCCACAGCCATGGTGGATGCTAAGGAGATAGTGAAAACATGCAGGGGTTGCCAGAAGTTCGCAAAAAAGCAAAATCTCCCAGCTAACCCCACATCACCAGTCTACCCGACATGGCCACTTCAGCGTTGGGGCGTGGACATAGTCGGAGCCTTACCTCCAGCTCCCGGAAACCTAAAATACGCAGCAGTGGCTCTGGAGTACTTCACCAAATGGGTAGAAGCCAAGCCTCTAGCTCAAATAACTTCAGGAACTTTGGTGAACTTCGTGTGGCAGCGGATCATCTGCCGTTTTGGCGTACCTTCGTACATTACAGTCGACAATGGCAAGCAATTCGATTCAGCACGGTTCAGAACTTTCTGTGAAGAATTGGGCATCAAATTGTCATTCGCTTCGGTTAATCACCCGGAGTCAAATGGCGCAGTCAAAAGAGTAAATGGTGATATCTTCACTACCATCTCAAAGACGCTCGAGGATGCAAAGAAGGGGAAATGGGCTCAAGAGTTGGTCACTGCAATATGGGGACACAACGTCTCCAGATCCAGAGCTACGGGCTTCACCCCGTTCCAGTTATTGTTTGGCGAAGAGGCAATAACACCAGAAGAAGTAAGACTGGGTTCTTTCAGAACAGAGATATTGGCTACCAACCCGATACAGAGAATGGTGGACTTAGAAACTTCAGATCAAAGGAAACTCCAGGCTGCAGATAATCTAGACAGGTATCATGCCGAAACCAAGAGTTGGACATGGTACTTATCCGCCAGCCAGACAAGCAAGGCAAGCTGCAGGCACCACGGTACGGACCGTACATCGTGGCCAGAAGGGTCAGCAATGGCGTATTCACCCTGATAACCGAAGATGGAAACGAATCAGCCCACACGTGGAATGCAGATAATCTGCGCCGATTCTATCCATGATGCTATGCTCCAGAATGGGAGTTGTAATAATTTAGTTTTATTTCATGCAAATTCGGTACTTTTACCTAAAGACATTCAGGGCTCTGCACTCTTTTTCCTCACTGAGGTTTTTTAATGAGGCATCTTGTGTAATAAGTTTAATTTCCTCTATGGCTATGTTCTGTGGAAATGCATTTATGTCTATTACATATACACCGAATATGGTCAGGCAAAAAACGCCTGTACTCATATTCGGCACTGATTCAAAAGGTTGCAAGCAACCTCTAAAACCGGAATAGGCTGGGAATTCTTGCAAAAATAGCAGGAGATATCCCCAGCACACAGACACGTGTGTATAATTATCTGTATGACTATGTTATGCATGCAGTAACATCAGCTATACATCCACCAAAAATGGTCAGGCAACAAACGCCTGCCCATATATTCGGTACCGATTCAAAAGGTTGCAAGCAACCAAAACCAAACAAACTGTAGATCGTGCTAAAATAGCAGGAGACACCATCAACACACAGACATGTGCACTGTGGCAGGCTTAATAAATGACAAAAATATCTGTCAAAATTTAATAACCATGGTGGCTCAAAACATTTATGAACCCTATGGGCACAACAGCCTATATAAGGGCAGCCAAACTTTCCCACGGGCAAAACCAACAAGCTTGTTTTATCTCAAGAATGAGGGAAGTGTTAATTAGAGAGTCTTTCAAACTAATGACAAATAGGCATAGGAGGCCTCAGGAAAGAGCGAATTCGGGTGGCAAAGAGAAACACCGCATCTGGATTCAGTGTTTCTGGCGAGGCCAATTCGGTCCTCGCAAGATATACTTCAGCGGTCTCAGTCCCAAGGTCAGACCTTGCCTCCTCCGGGCAAACAACTGAGAGGCACATGCCTTTCACCGCGTTCTGTTCTGCACGACCATGTGCCAACTAATGGTGATGTGGAAGCCCAGCGTAGTCGCCATGAATCATGGTACAACGCAGCACGATATCGGCATCAGGACCTGATTGGGAAGGTTTGGTTACCCTACCGAAGCAGACACCCGACGCGTTCGGGTCGGCACCACCAGCCACGAGAGCTTCTCCATCTGCGAGCTCGGTTTCATTCGGCACCAGAAACTCCTCATCCAGAACAGCGGGTGGCGTTGGAACATGATATATCAGTTAATAACGTGCACACCCTACCAAGCTAGCCGCCACGGTTTTCTGCATCCTAGCAACAAATTGCAAGGCCACATCCAGAACTGGGCCGAACCACGGCTATTTCGGGTGGTGATGCGCTAGCACGGCAGCTAGCATCACACCTTAAAAATAGCGCTACAGTGCAATCAATAATTGTAATAGCCCTTGTTGGCAAATTTGTAATAAGAAACTACAAGGAAAAACATTCCTCTTATCCTTATCCAATGTTAATACACCAGTCCAAAAAGACGGGGCGGAACATTCGGTAAGCCTACCGAATTGCTCATATAAGTTAACAATGTTAATACACAAGTCCAAAAAGACGGGGCGGGACATTTGGTAAGCCTACCGAATTGCTCATGTAAGCTAGCGATAACATCACGCAGCACTAAGGATAGAACTACCGAATCACCCCCAGCAAAGGCATACTTCGGTGCAATAACTGAATGATTCAAACAAACTTAAGCAGCAAACCGCCCTTCGGTCTAAAAAGACGGGGCAGGACGGCGCTTTTCAAGCATACCCTAATTCGGCACAAAGACCGAAGGGCATTAAAGCAGCTAACCATTCAGCAAATTTAAGCCACATAAAATGGCGCAGCAATCAAGTGCATATGCAGATTTGGCTCCGTAAAACCTTTACGCACGATTGTCATTCGAGGGCAATTCGGTACTATAACTGAAGCCATAACCAAAGTTAAATTACCGTAGCGTTGTATCATTATAGCACACCCAATCCGGCCAACATGCTGGCCACAAAAGTACATAAGTTTGACAAACTGATCAAAGTATCTTCACAACCAACTACAAGTCGTTCAGGCTCCGGGGGTTGAAGTAGAAGGGTTTAAGGCAGGGGCTTGGTGAGGATCGGCAGCCAAAGTGGATGCAGCTCCCGTCCCATCTCCCTGGGCGCTGAGTGCTTGCTCTTCAGTGGTGGGCTCTTCAGGGGCTGCGTGGAGTGCTTCGGGGTAGACACAGGCGTCTGCGCGGCTGGGGAACCCTCTTGTGCATTGCGCTCCTCCATATAAGCCTCCACCCTATCCTTGATAGCAGGTTTCTCGCTGGGGTCCTGCATTCAATAAGACGCAATTTGTTTAATTCGGTGCTCACAACCGAATCAGCATGAGAGCAATAGAGTAAGCGTCCGTGTGAAGAAAGCTTCTTTACCTTGGCGCAAGCATAAGCAGCCCGAAGCAAAGCCAAGTCCCGGCCACCCGCTTCGGTCCAGAAGCCATCAAAAAACCACTTCTTGGCGCCAGCTTGGACATCCTCGTCAGGCCTCCAATAACTCATGGCGTTTTCAGCGCATGTCGCCTTAGCAAAGTGATCGCAGCCTACCTCCTTGACCGACTTCATCAAGGCCCGAGCGGTTTCAAAGCCAGCATACTCGCGACCCAGTTGAATGGCATGATCGAGCTGGGACATCTCCTGGTTGAGAAACCGAATCTTCTTCAAGGATGATTCGGTAGCAGCAGGAGGCTCACAGTCCCCTCCAACACCGTCTATCACACGGCGGAAAAGAAGGGCCAACTCATCAAGCTTCCCTCCAACAGCTCGCTCGGCAGCTTGAGCCCGTTCGGCCTCGCGGCACGCATTGCGCTCCAGCTGTTTTTGAGTCTCCAGAGCAGCTTCTTCTTGCCTTTGAGATTCCAGGGCAGCTTTGGTTTTCCCAACCTCTCGGGTAAGCAGGCCTTCGGTGTCCGACAACTTGGTCTCCAGCCTCTTCACATCACCTTCACGAAGTCGAAGTTGTTTCTCAGCATGGGGAAGAGTAGCATGGCCCTATTTCACTAGGGCACCAGAGAGAACCGAAGCCTGTGGGCACAAAAAAATGAATAAGCATGCATGTAAAAATTCAGTTCAAGAGAATCAACAAACGGGTTATTCGGCATGCTTACCGAAATAGCATGAAAATTAACCGCTGAGAGCAGTTCATTCCGGTCTGTTGCCAGCAAGGCTTGTTCGGTCTGGCTCGCCAAAAAGGATGAGCCACACTCATGACCGAACGCCAAAGCAGCTGGTGAAGGCAGAATACCCACTTCGCGGGGGTCCACATGCGCCACCAAACGGGCGTCAGAATCAACTCCTAAAGCACAAGCGAGCTCATAAGTCTCTTCCCGGTCGGGGCTATGTTCGTCAGGCGAACATGAGCCCAAATACACCTTCATATCACCGAATCGAAAACTAGATGGTTCCAGGGAAATAAATCCCTTGCCAAATAGAACGTTCTGAGACATCTCCGGCGTCATGCGCATTGATTCGGCAAGAAACTGAGACTTACCAGGACGGCGAGTAACCAGAGCGTCGCCACGGGATCCACCTTGTGGCTCCGGCAAACTAACCGGCTAGGGCTCCGAGGCTAAGCCCGCTAGGGGGTCCCCTCAGCCGAAGCAGTGAGGAGCGCGCCGAAGTGGCCTCGTCACGGGTCTTCCTCTTCTTGGAAGTCAGCTTAAAGCTGCTCATAGTCGGCTGGTCGTCAATCGCCAGGTCGCGAGCACTTCTCATCTTTCCTCCAGCCATCGAGGACGTTTCTTCGCTGGATTCAGCAAACACCTGTACGCCGAAGAGACAAACCGAATTAGTACAAACCGAATACAAAGATAACATGTAAGCAACTAAAACAAGTGGGTTTCTTAAAAGTTGCAAGTTAGAATCCAAGTCTAAGTCCTT
The DNA here is from genome assembly GCA_018135685.1 of Themeda triandra. Classification (NCBI taxonomy): domain Eukaryota; kingdom Viridiplantae; phylum Streptophyta; class Magnoliopsida; order Poales; family Poaceae; genus Themeda; species Themeda triandra. Next base: position 316,985 of record JAENPR010000176.1, read on the forward strand.
CTACGGTATGGCCAGAAACAACCGAATCTGCTTCACGAGTGTTAATAACTTGGTTGCGGCTTTTCTTTATGGGATTCACCCATTCCCGATCAGCAAGCAATCGACCTACCCGAACATCTCCAGTCTCTCAGGGTTGAGATTGCCGACCGAATTGATGGCGACATTGAGCTTCGGCTTGGCGCGTACCACGCGGATTCAGGGCACCACGGCCTTGTGACCGACCACCCCCACGACCGCGTGTAGCCATCGGTTGTGGCGTCGAAGCAGCCGGGCCTGCAGCAGCCTCACCCCTCGGTCTCCTGACCGGAGGAAGCCAGTCAGGGTACTCAATGTTCATGCGTTCCCAGATTCAGTTTAGACGCTCAAGGGACCCCAATTTGGACATGCTCAACTCATATTCCTTGTCATTATACGGGTCACAGAGCCGATTGACCTTCTTTTCCACTTCTTTCACAAAGTCAGAACTCGAATTGTAACCGAGGGGACGAACCAGATTAACTGAGGGCCCTCGGTACCCATCATGAAACGTAAAACCATCGAATCTCATGTCAGTGCAAAGCGGCCATTGACCAAGAGAGAGAATTTCTTCAACCAAGTCTCGGCTGGTTTGCCTTTCGGCAATTTGTCGATAAGTTTCGGTAGCCGCTTCGTCAAGTGGCCCCATGATCATCTCAGGGGCGGAAGTAAGCCCTTCCATCCGAGTCATAACCGAAACTAAAGGGTGAGCTTTCGGTAGGCCTTTTTCTTCAGCAAGTGCCACATCGGCATCTTCACATACTCGGTAGTAAAACCAATGTTTTTTTCCTGTCCTGCCACTTGTTCTTGAAGGTTGGAACAATGCAGGAAGACATCTTGCCTCGGGCAGGGACGAAGTTATAAGACCCCACCTCCAACCGAATCTCCTTGGTCTCGGTGTCATCGGTCCCATAACTAGAGTATAGCTGAGTTTCATAGTGCTGAGCAAACACTGGTACACTTAATTTACTACCCATCATCTTCTGAGCCATGGCATAACAGCTGAGGCGCACTATAGCATTCGGCATCAGATGGTGAATCTGCAAGTTAAAAGCATCCAACACTTCTCCAACAAAATCCTCAAGGGGAAAATGAAGACCAGCCCTAATGTAATCCCTGAACACAAGAGCTTCAGTGGGTTTAGGTCTTGGGTACTCCTCAGTCCCAGGAGACCGGCTTCGGTTCCGTTCAGCAACAGTCAAAATACCATCTCACTGGTACTGGTTTAGCATGCTGATCGTGGCTTTAGACCGATCAAGACGGCATGACCAGCCGGTGTGCCTCGGTCCCCTCGGTGGCCTCGGCGGTCGAACAGGAGCAGATTCGGCTACCTCTTCAACATGAGGAGCAGAACTTCCCTCATCCTTACCCGAAGCAGCACGAGCTTCCTTTTCACCTTCTGATGAATCAAAGCATTCAACATATTTACTCACTTCCTCTTCCTCATCCGATTCGGATTCGTCAGACTCATGGGTGGATTCGGGTGCAATGGCCCTAAGCGGCATTGGTCTTTTCCCAAGAGAAATATTCTGCCCATTAGATTCACTGGAACTTGACCCAGAAGAAGACTCAGAAGCCGAAGCTGAGTGATCACCCGATTCGGCATCGCTAATCGAATTGTCAGTGCTAGATGGAACCCTTGACATGTTAGCAATATAGAAGGAAAAAAAACCCACCGTGACTATAAAAAGGAAAAATGGTGAATTAAAACAAGAAAATACAAACTTCAAATACACCGAATAGGAATTTCAAGTTGCTTCGAGCAACTACGTGAGCAAAGAGATAAAGGCAAGAAAGCCTCACCTAGAAGGAAACCGAAAGAGTGATTCGGTGGGGAGACCGAATTCGGCGCTCAAGAATGTAGCGCGGACCTCGGAGAGCTGGCAAACCGAAGCAGCGTTTCGGTCGGGGCACCGAATTGGTCGACCGAAGCAGCGAATGGGTCAAATGAAATAGCGACAGGGGGGCTCAGGCTCGGGCAGCGGCGAAAATGTCCACTTGCGGTCAAGGGGGGCCTTTTATAGCCGCCCGCGGTGGCCCGACCGGCGGTCAGGCGAACCGTCACGTCGGTTACGCATCCCGGGGCCGGCGCTTCGCGGGACGGCGCTTGGTCTTTCGGTTATCATCGACAAGTCAGCGACAACCGAATTTTGTCGCAGCAATTTCGGTTATAGCTGAGGGGCTACTATTGGGTGACAACCGGGACTTGAGCACCCCGTCCCACCGAAATGAGGAACTATTGATTCGGTTGGTCAACCGAATCAACCATCAAGCTGATTCGGTCACTGGCATCGATCGACAGCGGAATGACGGCCCAGCCCGCCTAGGGGTAAGATCACCGAAGCACCCATGCAAGGGGGGCTTCGGTGCTCTAACCGAATCCGTCTTGGGCCGGCGGGCGGATGTTTTACTTGTGCAGGGACGTCGTGTCGCTACTCCTATGAGGACTACTCGCTGCTTTGTGGGCCTGGCGCTGTCGGCCATTCGGCCAGCATCCTGGAAAAGCACCAAGAAGACGGTTACGCCCTCGCCATCAAGTAGTAGGAGGACCTAGGAGAAGCGGCCCGAGGGCATTTTGGTCTTGTAAAAGCCTATGGGCGCCTATAAATATTGCCCTGATGGGACTGTACAAAGGATCGGAATATAATGGAAGTCATTGAGCTTGTGTTCTACATTCCATTTCGTGTTCCGTGCCTAACTTCGTAGGTAGATTCAGCATTACTCTGAGAGTAGAATCGGGTTTACCACCGGAGGGGGTTCTAAGGTTCGGCCTTAGAACAACAGTTATGATCTAGGAATGCTGCAATTTGCAATGATCATTTTTTTATTCCTAGACTATCTTGACTAACATGTCTGTGGACTGAGGGTGATTTTCTTGGAGTTGGACCCCTGCGTCCATGGTGGCATGGGAGGCCAAGTGCCCAACAAGTCGCTGTCCATTGAGGTGGACGAGATAGCACTGCTACAGGCCATGGAAGTGTGCATCAAGATCCTCTTCACTTCGCTCTTCAACACTGACTTTTACTTCTGGCCGGCCAAGGTATCTCAGATCACTCATATGTTTGATGCAACAACTTGGAGCTGAATTGCGCTAAGTGATTAGCTTGAAGAAAATGTCCGAATTCTGAAACTCTGAAATTGTTGCAACAGTACACAGTTCCAGCTGATCATTACATGTGCAATTTTTTGGGATAGCTTGTCAGCAGAAAGTTGATGGTTTGCATGTGCATCTTGTGCAAATGGATGCAGTAGTTAACCCAGATGTTTTCTAGAGCCTGGACAAACAACAAATACAATACTGTGGTAATAGGCTCTAAGTATCTGTCTACCTGTTACTTGAGATCTTTTTGAAACTAACTTGTCATTTAATCAGAACTGACTTCAGGAAATTTTGCACAAATAATGTTCAGTAAGACCCAATAATTATGCTACTGTGCTACACTGCATGGTACCTGTTCTTTCAGACACCAAAGTTTTTCTTTGAAAGGAATTCAAACACCAAAGTGGCTGTTTAATACTTCACATAAACTCTTGCTCAGTTACCGGTATGCCTTTTAAGACCTGCTAGCCTAAAACAAACCTTGCTGCCAGCCTAACCCATTATCAAGCTTGTGCATATGCAAACATCGTTATGTGCCAAAAAAAATTATATCTTATAGTTCTTATTACTATGACTTTAATTTTATTTAGACTGATTATATGATACAGTAGGGGTTTCTCTAGGTTCCATGAGTTGGCAGCTGCTGCCGTTTATTTTTATTAATCATGGTATCACCACTTTAAGAAATGAGGGCTATTTGATTCCATGTTTGGGGATATATGTGCATTTCAATTTTATTTTTCATTCTGTTTGAAAACAATCAATTTGAAGATAAATGTTTGGATTCTGGAATTCTGAAATTTTTGCAATACATGCCCAATTTTTTGAGACAGCTTGTTAGAGGTAAAGTGGATGGTTTGCACGTGCATCTTGTGCAAATGGACGTCGTAGATGACCAAGAAGTTTTCTAGATCTAAAGAAAAACACAATATTATCTGGTGAATGGTGATAGGCTGAGTTTCTGAGTCTGGTGAATGGTAATAGGTTGAGTTTCTGATTTAGTGTCTATCTATGCTTTACGGTCTGAACTGATATTTGCATGGTATTGCTGTGCAGGTCTTTTGATATCGACGGGGAGCCTGGGCAGGCGCTCAAGGTCACTGGGCCCCTGAATGGATGTGAACAAACAATCCATTAGTCGCACATAGAATTAACAGATCTGAAATTTGACGTTGCTAGGCTAACTTTGATTAAGGGGCTATCGGTGATTGGATGGTAGGGGAATTAGGGCCAACTGGTGTATGAATGTAGTGCACCTATTTTACTTGTATGAATCAAAGATTTATTATTTTTGCGTGTTACATGAATGACACTGTTATGTTGTTGCAATGAAATTTTTTGGCAACACAATAATGCAGAGGCAAACTCAAAATTGTTGTGCTAAAATTTTTCCCGTTACAACGTACGGGTATGTTCCTAGTATTAAAAAAGTACTCTCTATCGTCAAGGTGCGTTTGCGGTCTGCGGTGTGCCTGGTACTCGGGTTTTGGATTCCCATAGGGCTTCGGGTCCCTCGTCGTTTTTTTTTTTTTTTTTTTTTTTTTGAGTGGACCTTACCGATTCCTATCAGGATCAGGAACGGAACGGCATAAAGTTTCAAAAGAAACAAAAGGAACGGAACGGCATAAAAAAAATCAGGAACGGAACCGTTTATATCGTCCAAACACAGTCGGAGTCGGCCCAAGAAGTCAATTGAGCCCAATATTTCTCCACCCCGCAATATATAATCTACTCAGCCCTTAGGAACCCTACCAAACTTTATTCTCGATTCCTCGAAACTCAATCTGCGGCGGCGGCGGCGGCTCCTCGAAACTCAATCTGCGGCGGCGGCGGCGGCGGCGGCCTCCATAGATGGCGCTGCGTTCCCTACTCCGACTCGTTTCGACGGCGGGCCCTCGTATGGGGCCCGGTATTTCGCCGGCGGCAGCGCCTCTGTTTACCAAGACCGGCGTTTCACCGACCACGGCAGCTCGATTTATGAAGACCGGATCTCAGGTTTGTCCTACCGATTTCCCCTCCCCCTGCTTTGTAAGTATTATCTACGGGCTGAAATCCCTTGAATAAGGGCCATCGCTTTTTGTTGCTAACCTTCCTGTCAATCGAATTAGCGTATGTCATCACGATTTTTGAGTTAAAACTTTTCGATTCGAATTGAATTCGCTTCACCTTAAACCAATTTTTTGCAGGGGAGGGGTTTTTGCTTAGCGAGTTATATACCTTCCTACTGGGATAAAGTTTTTTATTTAATAATCTTCAAAGTTCTTCTTACAAACGCATCTGTTTTTTTTAGAATACAAACGCATCTTTCCAAGACAAATTATGAATGGTTTCTAAAATATTTTTAGATTTATGTGAATTTTTCTTCAAGTGGACTTGAAATGTCTAATCTGTATGAAATTATTTTTAGGGTGAAGCTAAGACAGTTGCCGAGCAGGAATCAATAAGGATCAGCAAACAACATTTAATAGATGCATATGACAAGAATTTTGCTAAGCTCGAAGAAGCTGCAGGGTATGCTGTGTTCCATCTTACAGTTTATCTTAAATTTTTTATTTTTATTAAGATTATTCATCTTTTTTATGTCTTATGCAAGGCAACGTTTGGGCGAGCTTTTGGGAGTTGTTGATAGCTTCAAGAAAGTTGCAATCTCAACCGGCTATGTTGCTGCTGCCATCCCGTGGATTTTTTTAATTGGCAAGGACTATCGTCGGAGTGGTACTTTGTCGTCTCCGTGGGCAACTAAAGCATAATAGTATTTTTCCATCCACGATGGAAGTCTTTATTAGTACTTTGCTTCCATGAAAATATCATGGAAGCCCTAGTGGTTATTTAGCCTTGTGAATCAAGGTATTGGAGTCTGTCTACCGTTTGTTCCAGTGTGATCCCTGGTATATGTAAACCTTTTATCTATCAGCTGCGGTGGCGCATGCTTCTTGTGAGATGGTTTCGTTAAGTAGAATTTTCTCTATATGTTTGTTTCTGCTTTGTTGCTGCTTTCAGGTCAGAATACATAAGGTGTCTTGAATGTGCTTGAGGCTAGCTAGAGGCATGATGAACTATTCTGAATATCTTGTGTGTTTGATGCAGATACGGTCTACTGAATTGACCTTGGTGTATTTCTCTATTTCCATGCAGCTGTATCTGCTACTTGTCTTTTTTTCAACTCATTTTTCTTACTAGATAGCTTAGCGCCTTTTTTATATGAGATAGCTTCTTAATACTAACACTTGATTTTTGGATACACGTAATTATATATATCCTACAAACCTGAAGAGTATAGCGTACTGATATTGCCACGTAAAGTGGTGCAATATTGTGTCTCACTACAGTTTTTGATAAATTTATTTGCTATCTTATTTTTGATAAATTTATTTGCTATCTTATTATCAGATTAGAAATAACTAGCTGATAGTTAAAACAACAGATTCTAATCATCTTTGTCCTTGCCTGCTTAAGTCTGTTCTCTCTTGAGAGTGTCCTGCAAGAGAGTGTCCTGTATGCATTAGTTGGTATGGCCTACGGATCGGGGAGAGGAGAGTGAGGCTTAGGTGCAACGGTGGTGTGGCGCGCCGGGTTCCTCGGGTTCCTGTTCTGGACGACAATAGATTGACGATGAATAGAGGCTGGGAGCCTAAGGGAGAAATAATTCTCAAACCCAGGCTAAACTTCATTAATCAAATGTGTTCACTACTTATATAAATCTTGCTAACCAACTGGTATTTTAAGGGAAATGTTTCAAAGCAAATTGAATTCAATTGATGATCCTACAACTCAGGATCTGTTAACTAAACAGAGTCACTGCTCCTTGCGTCGCGTTGCTCCTTGTGCCGTGGTGACTGCGTCCTCAGCCACTCCTGCGTTCCCGCCATTTGTAGAGCTTGGCCGGTCATACCATTAGTACACTAAAATTAAATTTTAATTGAGGCCATGCTTGTGAATTGTACAATATTGTTTGGAACTTGCTAAAAAGAAGGCTCCATGTCTTTTGTAGATCTCATCCAAAACACAATCTGTTTTGGCGGCCTTTTGCCCTGTGGCAACGTAAGGCACGCTCCACGGCGAATAGTCTTTTTTTTTCTAGGCAGTCCCGTTCTGTAGCCCACCAACAAAGAAGCCTACTGGGTAAGAGCGTGCGGCCCGGCCCACCTCCCCATAGCCCAGACGACTACTGCGTGCGTTGGCAACAAAATCAGATTTGGCTTTGACTAAAGTGGTCGCCACATGCATCAGGGCCGTGCCGGCAAAATCGGAGACCCTGTTCTAAGCTCTAAAATAGGCCCTCTTTTTAAAAAAGATACTAGAATGATAATAATATATATACATGCTAAAATATAATATTATATTTTTCTAGCAAAATGTATTATTATTTTGATTATTATATAACAATGATATAGATCACGAGCACGTACTGCCTACAGGGTATAGCCTATATGCTGCACATCAAGCACTGTAGGTCTATACGAACTAATGAACCTTTAGCATTTAATAAACAAGAAGTCAAGAAGCAATGGCACTGCGTCGCGGTTTCGAGAAATATGCATGCGCTCGTTAGGACTCACCCGAGACTGCTATTTTTTGAGGCCCCGAAGATTTCGAGGCCCTGTTCGATCGAACAGGTTGCACCTGCTCGTGCACGGCCCTGCATGCATTGATTTCATCTTCAAGCACGAGCTCGTAACTCACCTTGTGCTCCTTGTGATCATCTCCATTAGCGCCCTCGTCGCAGCTTCCATCGCGTGTCCTCGACTGCACATAACCTTGCTGCAACAACTACGCCTCCATGCCGCCGTCTCTACGACAGTAACGTCCACGTCTTGCCGCAAACTGTGTTGTGCACACTCCACCTGCGCGTTCAGGCCCTGCCGTGACAACGACGCCCTCGCACACCTCCTCTGCACGAGACATGTTGCACCATGGCCACGCATCACCGATATCCTGCTGCTTGCCATGTCGTGATGCAGGCCCTGTGCCGCACCCGGTCGCACCACCATCACCGTAGTGCTCCTGCACTCCGATCGACCCGGCTCCTGCCACGTCTAACCCTGCTGGTCTGGATCGCGAGCCAAGCCGATGCTCCTCACGCCATCTTCCTCGGCCACTGTGTCGGTCCGATCGCCACGTCTGACCCATCCTCACCGACTTGCAGCCCATCGAACGGTCTAGGCCTCCTACCTAGAGTGTCCGACACCACCGACCGGAGCACCGGTCGCCACCATGCTCCACCTTGTGCCGCCCTGAGCAGCACCACAGCACCCATCGAGCATGATTCTCGAGTTTCCACCTCTTCCCTCGCCTCCTAAGATACTCAAATCAACCTAAAACTCTTGATACCAATTGTTGTGATATCGGCGCCTAACGCGGAAGCGATTGGTTGTATCTACGAGAGATCACACAACACAACACAGGAGACTCGATGTCTGGTAATGGGGTTCGGCCAAGCCTACGTCCCCAGGACATGCTTACGGGCACTCCTTCCCGAACCGTGATACCGGCCACCACGAGCACCGGCCAAATCGCTTGCCCCCCCACGAGCTTTGTCACTCTGTGTGTTGCCTCTCTCGGTGGGTTACAAGCGCAGCCCCTCCTCCATTTATAGAGGGGCCGGATTACAAGGGCCAACACCTAGCTTTCATGGCAGAACGGTTCGATCCTGGAAATTAAGCACCTCGGCCAGGCGCGCAACGACCTGTGGGTGCAGGTCCTCGCCAAGCACCTTTTTGGCTATGCGTGCAGCTACCTTTGGGTTCATCTCCACACCGGCAGCCCCGTCTGCAGCCATCATAGGGGGCCTCGTCGACGCCGGCAGTCCCATCCGCGGGGACCATAGGAGCGAGATGCACGGCAGTTGCCCCTTCCGCGGCCACCGCAGGGGCTACATCCGCGGTCACCACAGGGGCCACGTCCACGCCGGAAGTCCCACCCGCGGGCACCGTAGGAGCCAACTGCACGCCAGCCACGGCAGGGGCAAGATCCGCGCCGGAGCCGGACTCATCATCTTCGGAATCAGGGACATACACTTCACCCTGGGAGTCGAAGCGCATGTCAGGCGACCTCTTGATTCGGCACCCGCGCACGTAGATCCAGCCTTCCTCGGACGAATCAATGCTGCTTGGCTTCTGGATCTCCGATTTGGCGCTGGTTGGCTTCAGGCTGGAGCTGTGCCTTCGGATCCCGCGTCGACGGGAGTTGATGCCGCCGCCTTTGACGCATTGCACTGCTATGGCAGCGGATCCTACGGCCTGCAGCCATGGGCACGCAGGGGACGAGGTGTGTGAGGCGATGGCCGATGGGAAGCGGAGGAGGAAGGGAGCACTCAGCGCTGTGGACAGGGAAGGAAAGGGGAAGAAACACACATTCGGGATAAGTGCCGTGTAGTATCTTTTTTCCTTTTTTATTATGGTGAAGAGAGTTGCAGATGACAGGCTGGCAACTCTGGCCGTACCCCCTATTTAGATGGCGTGGCGGCTTATATTGACCAATATTTTCGGAAATTTTTTGAATCCTACACGTTGGTGGCGACAGTGACGTACGAGGCCAACGTGGATTTTATGCAAGCCGCGTTACGTACCCACGTTGATCTGAGGGCAGGGAGTCAGACTGACTTTGAGATTGGTGCAGGCGATGTGTACGTTTATGCTGTACTTAGATGGAGATTAAATGTAAAGTTGCCAGCGTGTCACCCACGTGGCATAGCAGTAAACACACGGTCTGGCACAATGAGTTCGGGTGACAGGTACCGCAATAAATTCAGACTTCAGATTCTTTACTGCGCTCCTTCCTGTGTACGCTACCATTCGTTACATCTTTCCAGAAAAAAAAAAGTAAACCCACAACCCATCCCTGGTTGAAGCATGTTTTGCAAAACAATTCTATCGTTGGCGTCAAATATTTATGCTTTGTTTAACTTATGGTGCGCAAAGATATATTAAATTTCTAGTTCACTGCATAGTTTGCCTAGAAAAGAATATATAACCACGTAAACACGTGTGCATGGAGTACTATGATGCGGAAAGTAGATTGTGGCTACAAATAAGACCTTGTTTAGATTCCCAAATTTGCCACCAAATTCACTATACATTAATTCCTATTCCCGTCACATTAAAAATGCCGCGATGCACGTCTTAAATGTAGATGAAATAAAAAACTAATTGCTTTTGGTTTTGTTGTCTTTGCTGCGAGATGAACATTTTAAGCCTAATTAGTCAAAATTTGGATAATTTTTACCAAATACAAACAAAATCTTTACGGTCGATGTGACAAGTTACTATACAGAATCCAAATTTGGCCTTGAACTAAACAAGGCCTAAAAATAAGGATGACTATGGGTCTCGGACCTCAGAGGAAGGAAGTGATGGTCAAAAAACTTAGTAGCAAAGTATCAATACCATTGAGGCCTTGTTTAGTTCAAAAAAGTTAGAATTTTTCGACTATAGTATTTTGTTTGTATTTGACAATTAGTATCCATTCATAGACTAATTATCTTAAAAGATTCGGCTCGTGATTTATAATTAAACTGTGTAATTAGTTAAACTTCCTATCTTTAGTGCTTTATGCTTGGTGCAAAAATTGATGAGAGAAAGTGAAAAAATTCAATTTTTCAAGTGAATCTAAACAAATATCGTTGGATTCCATGAAAGAAGTCGCTCCAGATGCACAACTAGCGCTATTAGAAGAAAGCGCTGACAAAATGGAGATGGGACCCACTAATCAATTCTGGAGTGAACCAGCTCAGGTCGTGAACAGCATAGAAAACAAAGATCGTAAAAATTTTAGTCTGAAAAGTATTATAGCATTTCGTTTGTATTTGACAAATATTGTTCAATTATAGGCTAACTAGGCTCAAAAGATTCATCTTGAGATTTACAACTAATTTGTGTAATTAGTTATTTATTTTATCAATATTTAATATTACATGCATATGATATAATATTCGACGTGATGGGGAATCTTGAAAAAATTTTAATTTTTTGCTGGAACTAAACAAGGCCTTGTTCACTTCACTCCTAAATTCCAAGTTTTTTTCACTCTCTCTCCATCGCATTAATTTTTATCCGTATGCATGAAGCGAGTAAATGTAGATAAAAAATAACTAATTATATAATTTAGTTGAAAATCACGAGATGAATCCTTTAAGGATAGTTGGTTCGGGATTGACATGATATTTGTGAAATAAGGCGAAAGTATTACTATTCATCGGTTTAGATTAATTGCAATGTGAACAAAGCCCAAAAACTTGTGCCTAAAAAATAACTGAGACATAATGGAGATGGGACCCTTCTGGAGTGTGCCAGACCCCGATATGATAGGATACTCTTCCCAACGTGATAGGATACCTACCAAAATCAAATCGTCAGACTGCCGCCACGTCCGCATCCGACGTGTTAACTGCTGTTGGTAATTAATCAAAGCTGACGATAAATGAAAGCAGCGAACGAATCTCGGCGCGGCATCCAAAGGTTAAAGTTAGGGTGGGTACGGGACGCGGGTGGCAGATGCTTATTTTCGCTGAGCACGCCGGGCGGGTTCCTGTCGTCGGACAGCCCCGACGAGGACCACCTCGCCGGCCGGGGAGGCATGTTGCGCGCCACCGCTTCATGGCCTTCTTCTACCTCAACACCGCAGTGTTCATCGCGTCTCTGGTCATCATCATGCTGTTCATGAGCAGGACCGTGACGCGCCACGGCTTGCGGTCCTTTCGCGCTCTGGATGTGCACGGGCGCCGCCCTCGTCGGAGTCGGGCTAACCGGCGCCTTCGTCATCCGGAGTAGCCGCAGCATCAAGACTTCCGTCTACGTAGTCGCGCTGGTGGCAGCGGTTCTGCTCTACATCGGCCTCCAGATTCTGGTGTTCCTGTGCCAGCCTGTGGGGATTTGGCCCGGGAATGTGAAAGGAACACTGCTGATCAGCTTCGGGATCTGACCAGAAAGGAAATCTTGACGCCGATCAGCTTCTGAAGAAGTCTCGCATGTATCTCCTGCTGGGGATTCTTGCTGCCACCTGCCAGTGTCACATTACCAAGCGGGACTGGACCCGCCTGGCGGCTTCTGGCAGAGCAATGCCACTGATGGTCTGCATCACTACCTCGCCGGCGATCCGATCCTTCACATCACCTATCCCAGGAGATACATGGCCTTCTTCTACTGCAACGCGACGGCTTTCATCGCGTCACTGGTTTTCCTGATCCTCCTTCTAAGCAGCACATTCAGCACCCAAGGAATCTAGTACTATGCGTTGCAGGTTGCCATGATCCTGGACCTTCTTGGACTGATTGGCGCCTATGCTGCTGGAAGTTGCAGGCAAGTGTCGAAATCCGTGTACATCTCGGTGATTGTGGTTGCAGTGTTCCTCTATGTTGGCGTCCATGTTCTGGTGTTCATGCTTGAAGTCTTCCCGAATCATGCCACATGGAGGGATATAGTGAAGCACAAACTGGAGGATTCTATGCCTGGCCCTGAATGGTTCAAGAAGCTGTTTGAGCAGCATACTGAAGAGGAAGATGAGGAAATGAAGTGGAAACTGAAGAAGAGCCGCAAGCTCCTGCTGCTCGCCATTCTTGCAGCAGGCCGGCATGGGTCCCCCGGGTGGCTTCTGGCAACAGAACAAGGTGCTGTGCTGATCTTACTTCCTCTGTCTCTTGACTTCTTACTTTATCTGTTGGGTTTTTTTGGTTCTAGGCTATTACTATTTTCCCTCTTTTGAAACATTGTTTGGAATTCGTCTATTGGGAAGGCTGGCCATTATAATTTTCGCGTTATTGGAAACATGCCCTTTGGATACGAATGGGAACGTCTTGGGCCCGCCTGCAGGCTTACGTGGCGTACGGAGGTACGTATACGTACGTATTCATCAGTTTCCCCGTCTGCATCCGTTCGACCCCGTCCGTTCCCAGCTCGTCCGTCCTCCATTCGACCGCTCGTTCCAGCTCCGTCCCCGTCCTTATCTCCTCGCCCCAGCTCGCTCGAACCCTAACCCTACTGGAGGCAAGGCGCGGGCGGCGAGGCGCCGGGGCAACGCGAGGGCGGCGAGGCAAGGCGCGCGCGGCAAGGCGGGGAAGGCGCGGGCGGCTAGGCTTGGCCGGCACAGTGGGCAAGGCAGCGCAGCGCGGTGGGCAACCGATGGAGTGACCGCCGTGGGCAACCGAATGGAGTGACCGCCGTGGGCAGCGCGGTGGGCAACCGAATGGCTGTGTCCGGCCGCGCGGGTCGGCGTCGATGGACGACGACGGAAGGTATTGGCTGCTTCCTCCTTTGTTACGTGGATTTCAATCAATTGGGACTGAATTTTAGGGTCCGATTTATCTGTTGTATCAAATTGATGACCTCAATTTGATGGGTTCCTCTTGAATGTTTATAGGGTTGCACTGTTCTCATTAGAAATCAAATTGGAAGGATTCTCTAGCACAGATTCACTGGGTAGAAAAGCTTACACAAAAGGTCGTGTGATTAAGTGGGATGTGGAGATAGGCTTGTTTTTCTTTGAGTTGTTGATGGCCAGATTGAATGATGCTGTCAAATGGTCTCCTAGTCAGTTTGTTGTTCTTTGGTTTTTTGACAAAAGGTTGTCTAAAGATGTGAGACTAGAAAACCAGCTCAAGATGGATGAAATGTTTGACATGTATAAGGATGAGATGAAATGCCAAATTATAGGAGTGTTTCAGAATACTGATTCCCATGTCGAAGAATTTGATGTTTTGGAGCCTTTATGTTTGCTTTCTTCTCGAATGTGCACTGGCAGCCTGCAACTTAGCCATTTGATCCCAAACCAGCCTCTAAGTAACCCAAATGCTCCCTTGGAGGCTGAAGTTCTGCCTCAACTTGAGCCTGACAGGGAGCCTGATATGTTTGATAATACTGAAGAATATGTTGGTTATGATGATGAGGCAATGTACTTGACAATACCTGTTCCACAACCATCTAGCAGTGCACCATTATCTAGCAATCCACCTCCATCTCCCGTTCATGTTTATGAAAATGCTGATGCTACTCTTGTTGAGGCAGAGGTCACTGATGCGGACCCTGAAGAGATCCATGTTATCTATGATCCGGAGAATCCCAAGATTGAGAAAGGAGAATTGTTTCTACGATATTGTATCATTCGGGAAATCAATTAGGCACCATGCTATGAAGAAAGGGTTTGTGTTGACGGGTATAAAAACGGACAAAACAAGGTTTCTTGCAAAGTGCAAAGCAGACGGTTTGTCCTTGGCGCATACATGCATCCAGATTACATGATGACAAGACAATACGGGTATGTTCTTGTGATCTAGTAATTGTTACTTCTTTGTGGTTCTTATGTCTTAATTTTACCTAACATTTATTTCATGTGCGATTAAAACATTAGTAGACCATCAAGCTGATAAGTGTCCAAGTACAAAATTTACTGAGAAAACAAGATGGCCTCTCAGGACTGGTGTGCAGACAGGTTAGCAGATTGGTTGAAGAAGAACCCAACAAAAGGGCCAACAGATTGTAAGGACAAGTTGGAAGAAGACTATGGCATCAAGCTGAAGTATTCAAAGGCTTGGTCTGGTATGATGGCTGCCTTAGATAAAATTCATGGTAAATATGAAGAAAGCTTCCAATTGCTGTTCAATTGGGCTGTTCAAATAAAAACGGTGTCACCTGGTAGCATTGTAGAGGTAGAAGTAGAAAAAATTGGTAAGAAATACAGGTTTAAGAGGATGTTTGTTGCCCTCAAACCTTGTATTGATGGATTCATTGCTGGTTGTAGACCATTTTTGGGAGTAGATGCATCTAGTTTGAATGGTAAATACAAAGGGCAATTGGCATCAGTAACCAGTGTAGATGGACATAATTGGTTGTATCATGTAGCATATGGTATTTTTGACTTTTAAAAAGCGAGGAAAGCGCGGTGGTTTTTGGCACAGTTTGCATAGAGCAATTGGGGATGTACCAAACCTAGTAATTTGTTCGGATGCTTGCAAGGGTCTTGAGAAAGCGGTTGGAGCAGTTTTCCCCGGCCGAAAACAAGGGGAGTGCATGAGACATTTGTACCGAACTTCATGAAGCACTACTCGGTGATGTTTTTACTGAGACCATTTTGTATCCTGGGCTAGGAGTTACACCGAGGGGTTGTTCAACCGGCACATGTATAAGATTTATGAGTTTGCTCCAGATACTTTGACATATCTTCGGACTCATCACAACGGAAATGGTACGGATGTGCTTTCTCGAACAAAGCAAGTGTGATTTCTTGACCAATAATGTGTCCAAAGCTTCAATGCCCAGGTGAAGAAGTTCAAAGGTTTATTGTTACATGAACTTGTTGACAGGATAAGAGAGCTTATAATGGAGAAGAGATATCTGAGGAAGAAAATTAGTAGAGAGTGGTCAGATGGAATCCTCCCAGGTGTGATGAAAGACTTGAATTTGCTCAGCCATAACATAAAGTTGGTGAAGGTACAACCTTGTGATAAATATGTGGTGAAGTGACTATTAGGGATGACTAGGGGGAATCGGAGGAGGAGGACAGTGGACCTAGAGAACCACAAATGTGGGTGCAGGGAGTGGCAGGTTACAGGGAAGCCATGCAAACATGCTATACCTTGGATACTTGCCAACCATGGAAGAATTGAGGATTATGTACATGAGTACTACTCAGTTGCAAGATTTAGGGCAGCTTATGCGAGACAGGAATGAGCCTATGCATGACAGAGATCGAATGGCTGTTGTGAACCTTGGCTTCAAAGTGTACCCTTCTTTCTTTGGGAAGGAAGGTCACGAGACCAAGAGTTGTGAGAATTAGAGGGTGCTTGGAGAAGAGAGCAACAATGAAGAAAGTAAAGTGCCCGAGATGTGGTGGGTTCGGCCATTTCAAGAAGACATGCAAGTTTCTTTGAAATTTGGGTGAAGATGGAGAAATAGGGAAAGGGTCTACAAAAAGGTACTGAAGCTATAACATGTAAATAATTGTTTTTTTTCTTATTTTGCTTGACTTAACCAAGTACTTGTGTTTCAATTGCAGGAAGAGGCCAACTCAAGATGATGCTGGACCTTCACAACCGAAGAAAAAGAAAGCTCCTAAGAAGAGTGTTGCTGCCAAGAAGAAAAGGACCCCAGTGAGGAAGAAGCTGATCAAGGCAAAAGCTAACCCACCAGCAGTCATTGCCAAAAGCTTCAGGCAGCTGGTCTTTAATAAAGAAGTTTGAGGCAGCTTTCAATGTGCCACTATATGGGCAGCTTTTGGATAGATGTAATAGTTTCATGACTTTGGGATCTTAAACGGTAGTATAATGTGCCACTATATGGGCATCTGTTGGACAAATGTAATGGTTTCATGACTATGGGCACCTAAGTTATGTAATATGTGTGTGGATGTCAAATTTAATATGAACTCTATTTGATACTCTTGTCGATGTCATGGTATTTCATACTCTTGTGTGCATGAAAATGTTACAAAAATCCTGCTGAAATTTAGACATGGTGCACCTCGAATTTTTCCAAAAATTGGATATGATGGTGCTGGAATTTTTCTCAAAAATAAGACAAGATGCTGCTGAAATTTTTCCAAAAATTTAGACAACATGCTGCTCAAATTTAGACAACATGCTGCTCAAATTTCTCAAAAACAAGACAACCAACTGGAAGCAAGATCGAACAATCCATTGATTCATTCTAAATTCAGTACATCAATCTTGATTCTTTACAGTACGTCATTCTAAATTCAGTACAACATGCTGCTCGGCAGGGCCACCAGGTCAGCATCCTTTCCACGCCAAGAAACACTCGATGGCTAATCCACATCCCACCGGACCTGACTGGCCTTGTCCGCGTCGTGGACGTACAGCTGCCGCGCGTGGAGCGCCTGCCGGCGGACGCCGCGCACTGGGCGCCCGCAGCCGCGGCGAGGCACGGCGTGCCGTGCGCGTTCCTGAGTCTGTTCCTGGGCCATCGCCGGAGGACGGGACGGGACGGATCTGATGCATGGCCGTCTCGCCGTCGCCGCCGCGGGTGGGAGCGCGCCGCCGCGGGTCAGAGCAGGGGCGAGGGAGAGACAGACGGCGATTTACCGTGCCGTTTACTTGGGGACGTTGAGACAGACGGATACGGCCGTATACGGCCTGCAGGCGGGCCCAAGACGTTCCCATTCGTATCCAGTGGCATGTTTCCAATAACGCGAAAATTATAATGGCCAGCTTCCCAATAGACGAATTCAAGTGGCATGTTTCAAAAGAGGGAAAATAGTAATGGCCTAGAATCAAAAAACCCTTATCTGTTTCGTGCCTTCTCATCTGTCCTCTGAATATTTTTGGTACATACGGTACGGTGTCCCCAATTCACCTGTACAACGCCCTAATTTCACACCGTATTTCCTCATGGAAGCCATCAGCCCTTACGTCCTTCCAAATAATAAAAAATATTAAAAAAACATACATCTTTACTTTGCGTATTGCCTCGCTCGATCAGCTTGGGACTAGTACTCAGTACGGACTAAAAAAAAAACAATTATGTATATCGGCGATCGCATTTCCCATGAATGTACAATTTCTAGCGACTGATCTATCTACAATTCTACATCCATAGGAAAGTTGCAAGGATCATAAGAATTGAACAGCAAAATATAATAATAATAACTCCACCACAAGCAAACCACCATATCACTGCCAAGACACCAACAGCGAACCTTTCCCCTGCTCCTATGACCACAGCTCAGAAAGGGGGAAAAAAACCAAAGCCAACACAATGATGTACCTTTGGTCGACTATGATTATACAGACAGAAAAGGGTCTCACTGTCGCTGCCAACAGTTGCTTCTGCCGTTCGCCCCACTGTGCTAATATGTATTAACTCAAGCATAAGTACTTGTAAAAGACAGTGTCGAGCTGAACTTCATCTTGGAAACGGCATGTATGATGTTTTCAACCTCTTAAAATTTCCCTGAGAGTAACCATGGTCATTTTAAAAGAATGAGTTATATAGCAGACAGTTTTTTTTTTTTGAGACAAATATAGCCGACAGCTGACATAAAAAGAAAAATAAAAAACCTTTAGGTGGGCTTTCTTTTCGGCCGGCGGCCCACGGGCCGTGCTCTGAGACAAATTGATTGGGACCGACGATTCCCCGAACGGTAATGCTATACTTAGAACGACCTAAGCATAGGACGGAGTAATTGAGCCGAACGCACGGCCCAGCGACCGCCACCTCCACCGCGCGACTCGCCCGTGTGTTCTCGATGTACGGAAGCTGTGCATGCGTGTGGTCTGTGCATGTGCGTGACCATGCATTTGCTGCCGCCGGCCAAGACCCTAGACTGTAGGTTGTCTAGCGACCTACTACTGCCTAGGGATGAGCTTAGGCCTACTACTGCCCATTACCTAGGCCAGGCTTTGCTGTGTTTGCTGCTTGCTGTCTACTGTACGGAGTACTACTTAGGGCAAGACCAACGCAGGCAGGACGGCCGTCCAGCCCCACCTGAAAAGCGTATTCCACGTAGATCCGTATAAATTGAGGCAATATAAGCTACAGTGCAGACCACCATACTTTTCTGACTCTTCTGCATGCATCTCTTTTGAAATGTCGCTTTCGTAAAGTTCTTTTACGGCTCACCAAGAGTCCCTTGCTTCTTTCGAACGGAGCTAGTGCTTTTTTCGACGAGGCTTTGGTCTCCTGCAAGAGACTCGAGCCACTGCGGAGCACCTAGCCCACCGTCTCTCCTCCGAAAGGACATCCGATCCTACGTGTCTGCGAGGCGCGTGTGCGTTGGGGATGGCCTTAGGCTTCCTACCTATTGTTGTGTTACTTTTTTCTCTCTATTGATTTATATAGATGCTGCATACTTCTTCTGTTCTAAGTACTTGATTTATATAAAATACATGAGATTTTTACAATACTTGTGGGAAATTTCGACGGCTCCGCGGCCGATCAGACGGCGAGAAAGGCCAAAGGCGATGGGAGGCGATGGGATGGGCGATGGGAGGCGATTCTTTGTGTCTATGACGGGTGGGCCATATGCGCTAAATCGCTTCTCATCACCTCCAAAAGCGAGGAGGAGGCGATGCCAAATAAAGGATGGCTAATTGCAGTTTTGTAGTTCTTTTTTCTAATCAAGGGTATTAAGGTAAGTTTATAAATACAATATGTCTTGTTGGTTTTTAATTTGTGGCTAAAATTGGTGAAGAACTCTAATTTCTCTTTTTAATTCGGGTCAAAAATTTGTAACTAGTCTTTCTCCCTCATACTAGCTCCAAATGTGATGGTTCTTTTTTCTGAAGTTTTCTAAAATCACGATCTTCCAAGTTGTTATGTTTTCGTTGTTATTATTGTGGTCATTTTTCTTGTAAACATTTCAAAAATTCAAATTTAAAAAATGATACCTTCAAACAACATTTAGGAACATCAAATGGTTTCCGCTAAAGAACTCATGGACATAAAAGTTGGTTGAACTCCTCAAGATATATAATTCTTATTTTGGCCATTTTTTGACACAATAAAGTGAAAGTAACATTATTCATAAACTTTACATATCTCTCTTATAGTTTATGGATCCCTATGGAACCATGTGAGAGATTTGTAAAATTTATGAACAACGATACTATCGCTTATTTGGATGAACAAATGACTAAAATAATAGTTTAAGATATTGAAAACTTTTTTTATTTCAAATCATCTTGTCAAGGTAAAAAGTATGTTTGAATTTCGTAAATTTGAAATTCAAATTTTGCAAACGACCTCGGATGGAGAAACTACCAAAACGAAAGTTGTAGATCTCGAAAAGTTATAAAACTTTGTGGTTTATAAGTTTTTCATTTCAATTTGTTTAGGGCCCCAATCAATCAAATTACACTCGATTTATAACAATACGTGGGGAACCAAAATGGAAAACTTGACAAAAATGACTAAGTGGTGTAGTGAAAGAGTAGGTAATATTTGAGGCATAGGTCATGGGTTCAAACCCCACTAGCCAGTCTCCCTAATCTTAGAAGGTTGTCTTTGCTATTTTTTCATCTTGATTTTTTAGATTTTCTAAAAACAATATCAATGTTGGTTTTTTAAGAACCAGCATAGATGTCATGGGCACATAAGGAATATTAAAAGTTTCCATCGGCAAAGAACTCAATCTGAGGAAAGCAGTCGTAGATAACGCAAGGGGTGTACACCAGCAAGTCATCGCCTATATGTAACGGTGTGTTCTCACGGCATTATCGCCTATATGTATACTTTGCTACTTTGCCGACAGAAGGCCTACAACTCCAAAAGGCTAAGCATATGTGCCCTTTTCAGGCACAAAAATGGTCGCTGTTTATTGAGTATGCCAATGTGTATACGCAGCACGGCGGCGCCTAGTTGCCTTTGAGGTGGCAATCTGACCAAGTTCCTCGCTCTGGCATGGCAGCACTCATTCTCTGACTGGGGTATAATGCCCAGACACCAATGTATACCTGAAGAAATAACAGAGCATTGTCAGCTGAAGAAATAGTATGGCAGTAGGCAAAAATCTGGCCTCAGGCCACTTGTACCACAAATTTTCTTACAACCAGCAATGTTCATGAAACAGCCAAACTGAAACTAAACTTGCCACCTTAAGTACTGCCTCAAGAACGATACAAGGGGAACAAGGTAAATAAATGGCTCCAGTCTATTTAGTTAATCCCCAGTAGTATCTGATAGATGTATCATATTTTCAGCACCAAGGGGAACACGATCTTTATGTTCAGAAACAGGGTTTCAGTAGCAGCCATGGTCACAATTAGCAAATAAAAAGGATGTAAGAGCTATTAGCTACTAACAAAGAGAGAAGATAATGCAAACCGAAAATTGAAAAATGACAGCAAAGCTAGAGAAAATCATAGTTAATTGTAATGTAATGGTAATGTAAAGTTCAGAAAAGTGTAAGCGAATGTTATCTGTCATTATCATAAAAAAATGCTGCGGACCTCACCCGACCACTCCGTAATGGATTACAAAATGATAGAAATAGAACAAGAAAAGTAACTCCCTGACAGTGACAGTTCAACCTCTGAACTTATGCCATCAAAAAAGAGGGCAAACAAATATCCTAATGATGACAAGAAGCTTACCTGGAGCACGTATGTTAAGAATGTTGTTCACAAATCATAATGTGCCTGCAAGAGGTATCAGAAGTGAGATCAGAAGGATACATAAATATATTAATATATTATTAAAGGAATTAAAACGAAATGGGATCAAATGATCCATATATTGACGAATCCATCCTCTAAATAAAATGTCCATGGTGATTATAATTGTACTGTAGGAGCAACTTTCAGTTTGAAAGCCCATAGATTGAGTTTGTATTCTATAGGAGTGCGACAACTTTTGTCCTAACTACCTCTTGCAGGCACATTGTGAACAAAATTCTCAACATATATGCTCCAGGTAAACTTCTTGTCATCATTAGGATATTTGTTGTCCCTCTTTTTTGATGGCATAAGTTTATAGAGGTTGAACTGTCAGGGAGTTATTTTTCTTGTTCTACTTGTACTACTTTGCAATCCATTACAGAGTGGTCGGGCGCACCATTGTTTACTCTTATGATAGGAAAATCAGTATCTGTTGTGTAGCGAGTCACTCTTCATTGATCAATCAGAGGTTAACAAATCATCGATTCTATCTTTGGGAACACATGACAACGCTGAAGGCAAGAACCAATAATAATAAAAAAAAATGCTCTTACTATTTTACTAATATCTCGCTTCAGAGAGCTACATAATATATATGACGTGCTTATTTTTGAAGAACCTACCCATCGACTCTCTCTCATTAAAATATTTTGTCGAAACCAAGACACCTCATAAACGCATTCATGGAGACATGGACCCAGTATCTTACTCAAATGTAACCTAATATTTTTACACATAAATCTGCAAGACATAATCTGGTTGAATGAGCACAAATGTCCCAACTGTTCCAATCGTTCGCAGCACTGCAATTTAGAAGTAAAGATTGGTTCCATGGGTGATCGCTACCCATTGGATGAGTGACTTACCATGGGATGTACTTGATGGTGAAGCCATTATCCTCGACGCAGGTCTTCACGAGGGGTCTGGAACCCTCTTCCCGAGCTCCTTGAGCACCTCTCGGCGAGCGGCTTGCTGATGCCCTCGGTGGGGGCGGCGACGACCTCGCTGCCAGCGAAGTCGTTCTCATCCTCCGATGGAAGCTCCGATGGCAACCTGCAAAGCAAAGCAGACGTTAGGACGGACCATCGCATGAACAAATCAAGAGCAGAAACACCCAATCTGAAGGGCAAATGCCAGACAAAGCGAGGACGAGGCACCGGAGGCACAGCCGTCCGTCGAGAACGACAGCGCGGCGCACCACACCCAAAACGAGGATCAAAGCAAAAGAACGGCGAGGGCGGCGGTGGCGCACGGCGGACGAGGGCTTGCCGGCGGCGGCGCGAGGCGGACAAGGGCAGTGAAAGAGGCGACGACCGCGGCCCTAGTAGTGCTGGGGCGGGGGCGGCGGCGTCGTTCCAAGTGTGAGATCGGTGAGATCGGGGAGGGGGATTGGGTGGGGGCTGGGTAGGGGAGAGGTTTCACCAAGTATTATTTACGCAAAGACTAAAATACCCTTTAATAATAAAATTAGTAATTAGAGGAAGCGATGAGAGGCGATGGAAAGCGATTACAAGCAACATTTTTATCTCCAAATAAAGTTATTAAAAAACTAGATTCACATATCGGACACGCTACGAGACACTACAGTACTTTTCTATGTATCGTGTTTCTTGTAAATATTGTATATGTTGCACAAGGGATGCTTTTGGCCTAAATAATCTTTCTTTTATATGTATTGTGTTTCTTGTAAATGCATATTTCATATGTTTTAATGTTTAATCTAGTTGTTGTCTATGTTACGGTGGTATTTTTGTGTTGTTTCAATAAAAGTTTTCGGGTTGTTTCAATATATATTTCCGGTATGTTGCAATAGGTATTTTCGGGGGTGTTTCAACGGATATTTCTAGGTTGTTTGAACATGTATTTTTGGTTTGTTTCAACGAGATATCTACGGGTGTTTCAATAGATGATTTTTGAGTTGTTGCAATAGGTATTTCTGCGTTGTTTCAACACATGTTTCCTGGTTGTTTCAATATATGGTTTTGGGTTGTTTCAAAACTAGATCTGCTGTATATCTAGATGAGATAAACATTTTTTTAAAAAAGTTTCAAAATATATCCATGTGGGGTCTTGTTTTGAAGAGCTTATCACGAAAATACGATGGTGTAATCAGATTTTAATTATGATAATTAGTTTATGAGATATGACTTTTTTATAACAAGTCCAACATGAAATCTTTTTTATGTGCATGGGCATGGCATGGTTCTCTATGCATGCACACATACAGCACAATTAAAATGGGGCACTTGCAGATGTGGCAGACGCGGTGTCGAAGAGGCAGAGGTGTTTTTGGGCCTTCATGCACAGGTGGGCCGTACGCACAGCTGTCCTAGGTGTAGGACGTCCTAGCGCAAGATGTTCCCTTCCCCGAAAACATGACAGCACACCACATCGTCGTAACCTATCCACGAGCCCCTCCTCTCGTCCGCCCTCCGCCGCCGCTCGGACCATGCTCTCCTCCGCCGCCGCTCGGCGTGGGCTCCTCCGCGCCGCCGCCTCCCGCGGCCTCGTCCTCTCTGCCTCCCGCGGCCCCGTCCTCTCCACCCTCCGTGGCCCCATCATCTCCGCTCCCCGCGCCCACGTGCTCGCCATGAGCTCGGTCGCCGGCGACGGGACCCCGGCCCCCGGCGACGGGACCCCGGTCGCCGGCGATAGGACCCCGTCTATCGCCGCCGTCATCCGGATGCACGAGAAACTCTCCGATATGAATCGGGAAATCATTGAGATGCACAAGGCGCTCGACAAAGCCAAGATTGATCATGATAAGACGGTCGAGAAATGCAAGCGTCGGTGGGGATTACTACATGGAGGAAGCTGATCATCGGAGGGTCATTTCTCGTGATCATCTCAACCTTCTATCGTGGTCTGGGTGATTATGAGAAAATATAATTGTGTGGAACTATCTTTGTAATCGTGTGAACCATTTATGTGATCGTGCAGCATTATATTTGTCATCGTGTGAACTATTTATGTGATCGTGTGAACAATCTATGTCATCGTGTGATCGTGGTTTCACTATGTTATTATGTAAACCATGACTATCTATTTTTATATTTGTTAGTTTGTGCCTTTATTTTGCTGTAGGTGGCCTCCATGATTCAGACTGTTTTCTACAGCACATGAATGTGCTAATTAAGGTATGGAATAGTCCTTCATTTCTTTGTGTCATACGAGATCAGCTTCAAAATGTATAGCCATTGGGAACTTAATTTCAGAATCTATGTTTGTGATACTTGCAGCATAAACGTTTACTACTTGATTAATATGGAAAAGATATCCGATTCTAGGCTCTAAATAAAGATAATGACTTTTCTTTTGCTCCTCAAGTTACAAATGAGTACTTGGCAAAGTTTACATGTTTTTTTCTCAACGACTAATCATATATCAAAATTTAAAAGTATAGGCAATTTGGTAATGCACACATCTCAAAGTGAAACCCTTTTGTGTCAATTAAGAATTGCAACTTTTGATGAAGGGTTGACAATGTTTTGTGGTTTCTTTATGACATTAGAAAAATGATGATTGGTTAGGGAAATGTGCATCTGAGTTGTACAATTGTTTTAAAAATTTTTTGCAGAAGAGTTGACAATTGCAACTTCCAGTTGAGAAGGGTTGATAGTGGATTGTGGTTTCTTTATGATATTAGAAAATGAGGATTGGTTAGGGACGATGTGCATGCTGTACCTGTACAATTGTTTGATTCTTTTCCTGCAGAAGCTAAGTATTTCCAAATCTTTTGTTCATGCTCGGAATGTTTTTCCCTGAGCCCATAGAACAAATCAATCACATATGCTAGTTGTTTATAGAACATAAATAGTCCTATATTTGTGTTATCTTTTAATATGTAATCTGGTCTTACATTTGTACAAAAAAACATGTTTTATGTCAACCGATTGGAAATCTTGTTGCAGGACACCACGGTGGACAAGGATGTCGAGTTGGATGACATGCCTGCAGAATCATGGATGATAAATATACCAATGGAAAAGAAAAACAAAAGATTACTATGCTAGCAAAGAAACCGCCCACCGCAAAGACTTGAGTGAAAATCAAGGGCAGAAAGATGTGCTAGAGCTAGCCAACCTCTGGGTAGAGATACAAGCTGATGGAAGTCCATTAGAACCAGGAAACAAGAGAGACAAGGAGTGGAAAGAAAATGCATATAGACTCGGATCAGCTTCCGGACAGGAGAAAGAAACCTCCTCCAGGAGAGAAAATCCACGGTCAGATAGAGGGATGGTCCCCAGGAACGACAGTAAAATAATTGATTACAGGAAGGGTGGGATGACAGTAGATAATGTTGATGACCACTCTTCAGAAGGAAGCTATTTGTGCCAAGGTGAATAGAGTCATTCTAAGTGCAATGATTGTAGCAATAGACCAGGATACATCAAGAGACAGGTCGAAAAAGAAGTCAACCTATGGAAAAGGCATCTGATGGCAACAAAACATACTTGGATAAGAACAAGAAGTATAATCTCAGAGAAGATGGAAGAAATGCTCATTACAAAAGATAGGAGAACTGAAAGGAATACAGCAGCAGAAACATCTAGATGCAAGTGCAGAGATAAGATCCAATCAGATAAAAGATGGGAGAAATACTCGATCAAGATCAAGGGAACATTCACCGGAAAGGCAAAGAATGGACTGCGGTGACAGTTATCCTGGAACCTGTAATAGACAGAGATCTAAATCACTGCACAGTGTTAACTCCTCAAGAAGTGGCTTATTTCCTTTACCTGAATTTGGCGGTGACCATTCCCATTTGGTGGTGACCAGCGGGAGGCATAATCCCCCCTATCGGCTTGCTGGTGGTTATGGAGCGGGATCACGGGCTTCACGGCCCAGTTACGGACAGGTATGCCCTGTACCTTGACCGCACTAACTATCAACCAAGAAGCCAAAGGGGCCTACAGGCTTCATGGCCAGTTACGGATATGTATGCCCCGCACCTTGAATTACGCATATGTATGCCCCGCACCTTGAACACACAAACCATCAACCAAGAAGCCAAAGTGCCCTGCAATATGACCCGTGGCTTCTTCAAGCACTACACAACAGGAATCTATGGGTCTGAATAGTTTAACTGATGATGTATCTCGTTGTCTACGGACAGAAGGATGGTACGTTTTGTTGTTGTCGGAAATACTTGAGGGCTGTATGACATTCCTCCTTGCTCTCAGTAAGGTATGCATTATGTCGTGTTGAAACCCAAAGGATGTGTCCTTTATGATGAAATACCTTGCAGTTGCTTGCTTTGCCTCATGTGCCTTATGCTCTCGTAATCACTGCATGTAATTTTACATAAGCTGCTTGATTCTTGAGTTTTATGATTTTGAGTTTTATGGCCAGACGTTCAGGTCGAAGCCATCAACGTTTCTTCCATCATCTATCCATTCACTGCATGCACTGTTCTCCGACCAATGGCGCCGAGTGAATTCGATTTAAGCCGTGTGCCAGCCGACTAGGATCTCAACGACGGCATCGACTGGGGAGATACCCTTGGCGACCGGGATGGACCGGCACATGAACTCGACTGCGACACGGTGTCGGATGATGGAGACGAACCAGGTAGCTGCTGCTCCATTTGATTTATTATATCTTCTATTCCGAATGCATGTCTGGTTTTGGGGGTTTTTGAACGAAATGTCTGTGGTTTTAGACGATTCGTGCCACTGACTTGTTTTTTCCCTTTTCGGTGTCCTAGATGGAGATGTAAATGGACAGGACTGCACAACCAGGGAGAGGATGATTCTTGTGATGCTCCTTCAGGTATATTCAGCCAGAGCGCATGGTAATTTGAACGCCTCTGTTTTTGACAAATTATTTTTTGACCAATCGGATTCCTGATTAGATGTTGATTGTTTGATTACAAGATGCGAATAATCGTGCACTGATTGGGGCTGTCGAACATGGAGATGGAACCAGAGATTATGGAGGAGCTGCTGGAGAGGAAGGTTAGTTATCTGTTTTTCCATTTGTCGGACCAGAAATGGTACTTTCAGGACTTTAGAGATATTTAATTAGATTTGAGTTACTTTGATTTGTTCGACCGTGGAGTAAATTCAGAGAGTTACTCGTTAGTGTTTACGCTCATATTATGGAGGTGTAGCATACGGATATCTTTTTCTGACTGAAACAACACTTTCAGGATTCAGTGATGTGTTTATTCTAGTAGCTACTGATACTGTCAGAATGAAACCGTGCTTTCAGGAGTGCTAATGTACTGGTTTCCTCTACTTGTAGGATCGAAAGGTAAGAAGAAGAAGAAGAAGAAGAGGTACTACTCGGACAATTTAAAGGTCGCCATCTATCTGGAGCTGCTGGCGAGGACAGATCCTCCTGTGCTGCGCCGCGGAGTTTCAAGTCAGATTGCACTGAAATTTGGTGTGCCTCTGAGGGTAGTGCAGTCTGTGTGGCGCAAGGGTCAAGATTATGGTAGTATAGATGGTGTTAAAAACAAGTTTAAGAAGAACTGTGGTCGCAAGAGAATAGAAATAGATTTTGAAGTCATCAGAGCTGTGCCTATGAGGGAGCGTGCAACCTTTCAGAAACTTGCCGATGTGTTGGGTGTGAAGAGCACACTTCATAGCCGTTTCAAGGAAGGGTATTTCGTCAGAACACCAAAGACCTAAAGTTTGGTTTATATATTAAGTGTAGCTACTAGTACTAGTATATTAATGTGCCTGGATGGTCAGGAGGCAAATTTAGAGCTAAAACCCTTCGTACAGATCTTCACTGCCTCCCCCTGAGACTAGCTAATGAGTAATTTTTCAGTGGATCATGATCAGCAGCAGTTCCCAAACCAACGTAAACTCTGTAACCTTAAACTGCTTCAGTATGTCTTGTTCTTGGATAGTATGTATACTAGCAACGTCTATTTCTAACTCGACATTTTTTTGCGCATAATTTGACAGTGTTAAATGCTAGGAGTTGCTAGGTGCTATGCAAGTTCAGTATGCTAGCAGTGTGTTTGACAGCTACTAGCTGCCAACCGGCATCATACTGAGCCGACTTATTTGTTTCTAGCATCCTTCGGATCATGGTTTCTTCATAGTAAGTGAAACTGAATTACTCCATCCTCCAATGAGAATGTGGTTCCTCTATAATCCTCCTGGAAAAATAAGAGTTGTCAACAACAAAATCTTCTAGCCCCAAGCAAGGGTAGGATAGAGTAGAAACTCAACAAGAGCCATGAATAAAAAGGGGAAGGAAGAGAAAAAAGGTCAATTAAATATCTAGGTATCAATAATAGTGATATTATTAGGGAAAACTTTCTCCCCTCAGCACAAACATTTGAAATGTATTTCAACAAATTTCCTCTGCAGCAAAAAGATTGTAGAAAACTTCCTTTCTTAACTTCTATTCACTCGAATGCATTCGGGTCTGTTACGAATAAAGATGGCAATGGTGCGGGTTCGGATCGGATGTTGTCTCGGGCACCCAAAACCAAAAACCAAAACTAAAAACCAAAACCGCACCAAACCCGATTCGGGTGAAAATTCATCACCAAAACCAAAACCGCGGATTAACCAAAAACCAACGGATTAACCAAAACCAACAAATCGCAAGCATAGCAATACATAACATGACATATTAGAGTACATAACAGATAGCCGATAGCGATGTCCAGAATTCCAGATTCCACAAACATAAAATATCAAGTCTACGACAGTGTCAGGCTTATATACAAAGGGTTCCTAGTTGGGCTTTTAGTTGGCTGCAACTTTCGGAGCCCCAATGGAGCAACCACGGGTGAAAAATAGGATCCGCCCCAAAACCGCAGTGTTTCGGATATCCAAACCCGCAATACCATGGGCGAAAAACAGGCAACAAAACCAAAACCGTGAGAACCGAAATCCGCGGATATCCGCACCAAAACCGATCCGCTTGCCATCTTTAGTTCTGAATTTATCTTCTTTCATGTTCACCATTGCAAATGGCAATATGAAACCTTTTTCGGAGATTGATGCGCCTACGTTAGAAGCTATCGGTCAAGTACCGGTTGACTTCGTATTTTAGATTCCGGTTTTTTTTGAAGCGGGTTACTTTTCATTACTCGACCGCTAATAAATCATTAGCGACGATCACCGATACATCGTTTGGTACATCGAGAGGAGATCACACCGTCTCCTTCATCACGAAGAACCCTTGCTCGGCCGGCTGTGAGCTGCCTTGTTACAATGTCTACCAACGAATTTACATTCAAGCATAACTAAAATTCAGTTCTATCATCGACTTGACTTCGGTTACCGGCAAACCGACAGCCGCCTCGTCATAGTTGTTTGAGTTGATCGCTTTCACCACTTCTGCGCATCCGTCTCAAGTATGACTCGACTTGCTGCTCCCAAGTCATTTTGCCATCCGCAATCCTTGTTGACATGCAATAAGTTCTGCATGGAAGGGGGAGAGCAGATGATCTACCTTCCCTTGACCAATTGTGATTACATCCCCATCCCAATCTCTGATGATCGCGCCCCAACTCCCGTTTCCGTTGTCATGAAGGAAAGAAGCATCACAGTTTATCTTCAGATGATCCTCCGGCGGGCGCACCCAATGGCCAGCCTTGCATGGTGCCCTGTTGGGGTTAGTCCCACATCGGTAATCGATGGTGGGGGAGCACAACATATAAGGCGGTGCAGTCCTCACCTATAAGGCTAGTCTTTTGGGTTATGTAGGCCCAAGAGTTATATGTTGTGGCTCCAATGGACCTGGGAGGAGCGGTGCCGGCAGATGGGCCGGGCCGGCTCCAAGGAACCGAGCGGCACTGGCAGATGGGCGGGCCTGGTTCTAACAATTGGTATCAAAGCCCAGTTAAGAACCCGCAACAAATCTCGGTTGGGTCAAACACAGACGAGAGAGCCCGCTAGAGGTGGGGCCCCGTCATGACAAACGTCTTAGGGCCACACAGAAGTGTGAGTCAAAGAGTTGGGTCCGATGTGTGACTACGGGGGAGATTGTTGGGGTTAGTCCCATATCGGTAATCGATGGTGGGGGAGCACAACATATAAGGCGGGGCAGTCCTCACCTATGAGGCTAGTCTTTTGGGTTGTGTAGGCCCAAGAGCTATATGTTGTGGCTCCAATGGACTGGGGGAGCGGTGCGCGAGATGGGCCGGGCCGGCTCAAGGAAGCGAGCGACCGGCGGATGGGCGGGCTGGTTCTAACATGCCCTCGGTCAAGCACATCTCCTTTCGTATGGCTCGACACTTCGGACTAGCACGAAGTGCAACACCGTTTCCCTCTTCTCTCGATTAGATTCCTCTCCGACCAAATATACCAGAGTGCGATGATCATCAAGTATTTTCGTTGCTCCGGGGTTCTCAAGACATATTCAGTAGCCTCCACAGCCGAGCAGCTCTGGGCCAAAGCACGCTGGTCTGCCTCCAACCCCAGGGCTCGCCGAAGATCTTTTGCCATCCTGCATTTGAAGAACAAGTGTCCCCCGTCTTCACCGGACTGATTGCGAACCGAACAGTTCGTCTGAAGTTTCATGCCGCGTCTAGCCAAGTTGCCCCGAAGAGGGTGACTATTGTGAGCAAAGTGCCAGAGGAAATGCTTGACTTTGTTCAGACATTTCAGTTTCCAGATCGATCTCCATGGACCTTGGACAAATTTGAACTCGATCCACTCCCTTGACCGCTTGATGTGACCGCTTGATGTGTTATGTCTCGGGCGATCGTCCTTTGCCACTCTGTATGCGCTTTTGACACTAAAAATATGCTTATCGAAATGCCAAGCAATTGTATTCGGTCCGCACGATGGGCGCGGTGCTAGGACGGTATTAACGTCCTCTTCCCAAAAGAGGTCACGCACTAGCTCCTAATCCCAACCTCTAGTATATGGATCAAAAGCTCATCCACTCCGCTCCGTAGGTTTTGACCTCTCGGGGTAATCGGTTTTCATGACCAATCTCTCGGGAGCCATAGGTCATTCCACATACTAATTCCTTGTCCATCTCCTATCCTCAAGATTGCACCTTTCTTCACCACTTCGAGCCCATCAAGGATGCTTCTCCAAGAGTATGACATACCTTGCTTTGGTCGAACTTCAAGTACCGACGTATTAGCATTATATTTGGCTTTAAGCACCCTGGCACACAGGGATTCCGGCTGCTTTAGGATGCGCCAACATTGCTTTGCCAGCATAGCCAAGTTGAAGCAATGAATGTCCTTGAAACTTAGTCCGCCAGAATCTTTAGATTTCAGCAATTGTTCTCTACATAACTAGTGAATCTTGTTCTTCCCCTCCTGTTGATTCCACCAGAACCGGCATATCATTGTGCCAATTTGGTCACAGAGGTTTTTGGTGAGGTTGAAACAACCCATGGCAAAAGGTGGGGATGTCTTGCGCCACAGCCTTGATGTGGATCTCTTTACCTGCCCAAGATAGAAATTTCTCATTCCACCCTTGTATACATTTCCAGATTCGATCTTTCAGGTACGCAAAGGTGTTCACTTTGGATCGCCCAACATGTACAGGGAGCCCCAAATATTTTTCATTCATTGTTTCTTTTGTCACTTGAAGGAGATCACAGACTATTTTCTTCTTCTCATCTGTATTTTCACTGAACAAAATTACCGACTTAGCTTTGTTGATCATCTGGCCAGAGCAAGCTTCATATAACTGAAGAATATTCTGTAAGTGCTCACAATCCCCTTCATCCGCATGAATCAAAATCAAAGAGTCATCGGCGAACAACGGGTGTGATATGCTTGGAGCACCACGATAGATTTTAACCCCGACGATTAGACCTTCCTCCTCTCCTTTCCTCAACAATGCGAGAACGCACGCACACAACAAGAACAAATAGGGGGACAACGGATCCCCCTGTCTTAAACCTCTCTCCGGGATGAAACTATGTGACAAATCTCCATTCACTTTAACTTGATACTTGACAGTGGTCACACACTCCATTATCAAGGCGATCCACCTCTCATGAAAGCCCATCTTTTGCATCATTCTTTCCAGAAAACACCATTCAACCCTATCATATGCCTTACTCATATCTAGCTTTATGGCTGCATAGCCCATTCGCCCCTCCCTCTTATTCATCAAGTAGTGGGTGATCTCATAGGCTATAAGAATGTTATCCGAGATCAACCTCCCTGGTATAAAAGCACTTTGATTGGGAGTAATCAAATCCGGGAGTACGATCCGTAGACAGTTAGCCAAGACCTTCGAAATAACCTTATACACCACATTGCATAAACTAATGGGGCGCAGGTCTGTAACTTTCAGGGGTCTGTCTACTTTTGGGATGAGTGATATGATTGTATCATTCCACCCCTGATGCATATGTCCTCCCCTCAACACATGGTGCACCTCTTGGGTTAGCTTTCCTCCCACAATGTCCCAATATTCTTTGAAGAAAAGAGCTGGCATACCGTCCAGACCTGGTGCCTTTAGAACTCCAATTCCTTCTAGCATTGTTTTGATCTCACCATATGAAAATTCAGCAGTGAGCAAGGTGTTCATCTCAGGCGTGACGCGCGGTTGCACAGCAGCCAGAAGCTGTTGTACTCGATCCTCCACATCAACATTAACAGAAGACCTAAAAAGCTGATTATAATAGTTAGAAATAAAATCCTTCTTCTTCGTCTCCTCTACCACCCAACTTTCATCATCTCTTTGCACATCACCTATTCTATTCCTTCTCTTTCTCACTGAGCAAGCATTGTGAAAGTATGTGGTATTTTTGTCTCCAAAGCGCAGCCAATTCACACGTCTTTGTTTGTTTCCGTATAAATCTATTTGCTCCTCCGGCCTATCCACCTTAAAGCTCCACACCGCTTCCCTTTGAACCGAATTGTCACCAATCGGCTCCCTCCTCCACTTCTCCAACTCCTTCTTTGCTAACTTCAGCCTCTTCTCCAAATCCCCCAAGACATTAACACTCCATTCCTTTAAACTAGAAGCTACCCCCTCAAATTATCGCCCAAGCTACTTCTCACCTCCATTCTTTGGCCCCAAGCTTCCTCTACCACCTTCCTACACTCTTCCTCTTTCAGGGTTATATATGCTTGATTCGTTTCTATCTATATTTTGCCTTCTTCGAATAATTTAACTATCATGAGTATTCATCTTAATACCTTGTTTCCCTTAACTCGTAATTTCTCTTTGAGAATTGGTGGATTAAGTTCAATAATCTTTGGATACGTCTAGGAAGATTTCACATTTGTTATGGTGTTTTACAATGGACATGGACTCCTTTGCTTATAATTCGACATTTTAACCTTTGATCTTTAATTTGTATTAGTGACAAGAGGACTGTTGAGTTCATCGATTGTTCTTGATGATTCTTCTTTTTTAGTTGCTTTGTTTTAGACTTTCAAAAGGATGAAAACAAAAATGATAACCTCCGATTTCCGGAAATTGTTTTCGAGTTTTCCCCTATTTTTAGACCTAAACAGAAATGGTAGTGGTCGCTAAAAAAATGAAACCGACAATGGTAAAAATAATCGGAAAAGAACAGCAAAAATGTTTTTGCCCTCTTCGTATCGTTTTTGAAGATTTTCGTATTTAACCTGTAATTTACCATTGGTAATTACCGACAACACAAACTTTAGGTCCAATCGATCCACATCTAAGCATGCTCATTCATCTGCATACGCGGCACAAAAGTTACATATTTTTTTGGAAAGGGATTATTAGGCAAGTATTTTATGTGTATAGAATTAGAAATAAGAAGGCAATCAGGTTTATCATTTTCTATGGTTTGGCATGTTTATCGCTTTTTTAGGATGTCGTTCTCATGAATTCTGATCATTATCGCTTTATTTTCCGTTCGGCCACTATCATCTATACCTTCTATATAAACAAAACCCACTAACCTAATTATCGATATCTCCTTGCGCCACGTCGGCGGTTTCTATTTTTTTCCGTTGCGACGCGTTCGTGCGTGACGAACAGATCGAGTCTTTCGACTCCGTGGATGAAGGAAACGCCACCAGGCACCGTCTCTCTACCTCCTCCATAAACGGGCTTTACATAGAAACGCCTCAAACCCCCACCTTAATTAAAAAAAGGTCATTTGCTTTGTCCTTGCCATTGCATACGGTCGATGCGGATGCAAAAGAAAACGCCGCTGCTTCTGCCGTGATCATTTCAGCTGTTTATGAGTTACCAAGTGGACAATCGTTTCCAAAAATATTAATGCATCTCTTCACCACGCAGCCTCCCTCTGCCATGATCTTTTCACTTCCCCTTCTCCCATCCCATTATTGATAGTTACTCGCCTCTACCTTCTATTTAAAGGTTATGATCTCTTTGTTTTTATCCCATTGCAAGAATAATCGGTATCATCCATATATCACCGTTAGCGGGAGCTTCGTGCGTCGTAGTCAATGCCAACGACGTCGCAGATTGATGGAACCCGGCGGTGAGCCGTCTCTGTCTCCTTCGGAAGTGGCAACTCGAGTGCGGCTTCGTCGGCACCATGTGGCTCGGTGTCCTTCGGCGGCGCGGCGAGCTCGGGATCGATCGAGTCCACCCGCCTAGATCCACGCGGGTGGACACACGAGTGAGTGGCGATGAGCTGCGAGCATATGCGGCGATCCCTGCGGCCCCATGCGACGCATAGGTGCTGCCGCGAACATCTCGATCAACCGGAGACTACAATATACTCTTCTTTGTTTTTGTGTAGTAATTTGTTCTTTAGGTGTAATAAGATCATAATTATTTTTCCCATCATCTTTACATGTGCTTTTGTTTCCAACATATTTTTTTCATGGTCATAGAACTTATGGCCCTACGAAATTTACATATTACATTTTCCCACTTATTAAGAAATTTTTTGTATATCTATTCCCGCAGCAACGCGCGGGGTATTCACCTAGTTTTCAAAATTATTGGAACATCGGCACGTATTCGTTTTTGACAATATTGTACTGATTTCGTTTTCGAGAAAAAAAAATGTGAAAATGGAAGCGATTTAGCCTCCTACCATTTGTTTTTCATCTGTGTTGTTTGGGATGACCATGGCGTTGTCAACCACTTGATTGTTTTGCGCTTATTGTGAACCTGCTATATATAGAATGTCCTAAGAATAAAACAAAAAAGGCCCATATTTTGGTTGTAGTATTAAAGTGGTGGTTGTGTTTGATTGGATAAACTAGTTTACAATTTCAATATGGGATTGTGATTTATTTCTTGTTCTATTAGGGACAGAATATGAGTGTCTACCTTTATGGTGTTTTCTAAAGCTTACCCACATAATCACGTGTCACAGGCGTGACTCTCCAGCCCATGGCCAATGGGCTAGCCGGCTCAGGAGGAGTGTGTGCGCGTGCCTAGCGCCGACAACAACAATGGCGGCCGTGCGGTAGGAATTAGGAAAATAGGAATAGAAATAAATTAGGAGATAGGATTTTGGTTTCTAAAGGGGAATCCAATCTATAAGGATATTTTTTTGTAGTTGCTTCAAGTCTAATAGAGACTATAAATATAGGGGTATTGTACTCATTAGAAATAAATAAAGACTCTTTGCCTCTCTTTCTCCTTTTCCCTCTCCCTCTCTCTTCCTC
Organism: Themeda triandra; assembly: GCA_018135685.1. Taxonomy (NCBI): domain Eukaryota; kingdom Viridiplantae; phylum Streptophyta; class Magnoliopsida; order Poales; family Poaceae; genus Themeda; species Themeda triandra. The sequence goes on from JAENPR010000176.1 coordinate 352,724, forward strand.
ACCCTACCTCCTCCTTCCTAGCCCTATCGTCACCCTCCTCTTCCCACAACCGACACCACAGCTCACCCCTAGCCCTAGTCGCCACCCCCATGGGCACCAAACCATGTAACGTGTTACATCATGTCCTATTTTTGGGTGTGATTGTATTAAATATTGTCATGTTTTAGTATTGGTTGAACCGGACAACTTTTAAGCAAAGTTCTAACTATTTACCCAATAGAATAAGTTTTGAGGTTCAAACTACCTATTTTATGGTATTGTTTTAATTTGCTGAAAAAGTTACGGCAGTCACAGTACAACGATGCTAAAAAAGGTAGAGCTCGATCATGACAAAAGTATGCAAAATTCAAGATTTAGTTCCCTGCCAGTAGGAGGTTGTTTCTTGTTGATGATTTCTACGTTTTTTCGTGATTATGAGTTGATTTGATTTAGATTTTTATTGATTGTGGAACCATCTATGTCATCGAGTGAACTATCTATGTGATTGTGTGAACTATATGTGTGATTTGAACCATTATATGAACTATTTCATGACTTTTTATTGGAGGATGACGACAATTGTGTGGTTGTGTGAACTCATTATTTGCCTTTGTTTCCTTTTTCTGTGTTGCCAAAGGATAAATATCTCGGTACCTAATAGCGATGGGTTAGTTGGTGTTAGTATTAATCCAGTTAATTATTAAAGGCTGACAAGATGGGCCTGCCACACCGCCCAAAAAAAGAAGCTGCCCTGCCCGACCTCAAGGGCGAAGCAAACGATGCGCCCGACCCCGATAGCGCGGGTCCCAATTCAACCAACCTCGAGTAGGGAATCCCATGCTTTCTCACCCCAAGAGAGGGGTTACCACCTCAACCGATGGCCCTTATGCAAAAAGGCCCTCGGGGTCGGATGGGGCCACACCATCCTCAACCACCCCAGATATGACTTGCATGTTCTGGGATGGACATGAACAATGTCAGGCCATGACCAAACACCCACGATGGGGAATGGGGTAGCACTGTTCTGCCTAATCCTTGTATTACTAAGTCACCATCAAATGTTTGACCATTTCCACCACTGTAATGGGTTGGTGCACCTCGCCCTGATTGACCGGAGCGCATGCCGCTCCAGTGAAAAATAGGGAACGAGAAAGGCTTCCGTCATCGTCACCATACGTTGAGGCCTTCTTGAAGAATGAGAAGGCACAAAACCTCTTATTCTTATTCTCCTTGTCCTCCAAGAGGAGACCCCCTTTTCCTCTCACTTCTTCATCTATAAAATTAGCCCTCCCATTCAACTATAAAAGGGGAGGGCGAGTTGCCCCGTGCAACAAACCCTCAACACAGGCCATCGCTTTCTTACGCACACGCACCCGGCCACATAGACCTGGGAGCAGTCCCTCTCTCAACCGTTTGTACATCCCTACTGTAAACAAGAGCCCATAACACAAGCAGCATTCGACTGGGCGTCAGGACATTCCCTCTGTGTCCACCAAGTTCACCACCCAAGCTTGGATGTGTGATACAAGTTTACTAGTCGGTTATGGTTTTGGACACTGACGCCAACATATGCAGCTGTAATGCAATATACCTTGTTTCAGGAAGTTCAGTTGATGCAGGGGCTCTTGATTGGTTTTTCTGAATATGATCAATTAGGGAAGTATGCCCTGTTTCAAGAAGTTGAGTTCATGTGGCTTCATTATGTTCTGTCCTCCATCATATGTTTCATTCTTAGGAAGTATGACCTATTCTAGGAAGTTCAGTTGATGCAGCTTCATTATGTTATGTCTGCATCATATGTTTCATTCTTAGGCTCTTAGGCGATTTCATTCGATCGTAATATGCGCGTGACAAGGCTGTGTCAAGACCGTGTTAAGTCTATGGATATGGAGCAAGTACTTTGGCTGAAGAAGCATGTCTATTTGAAATTTGAATGAGTATTCTTTCGCATTCTTTTCATAATTGCTCTTAATTCATTCTTTCCATAATTGCTCTTAATTCAGTTGTGTGGCTTGAGATAACCTGGGATTTGTCAGTACCATTAGCTTGTTTTGGCCTTAATCTGTTGAAACAACCCGGCTAAAACCTTCACCATAAAAGGAAAATACCGTATTTTCGTTCTGGCATTGAAGTGGTAGTTTGGTGGTTGTATTCGATGTTGGATTTATTATGAGCTAGGCCCATTTTAGATTTAATAAATCAAATAAACTCTATGGTGTGTAATTGTGGAGAATATTAATTGTACCGGATTGGAAGTCCAACGGTCCTTGACTTGACTTATATTGTGAGAATTATTCCACTTAATTTGAGAAGCAAGGAAAAGGACCAAGGTGTGCCACACGCGCGCCGCCGCCACGGCCGGGATTTAGGCGGGCCGTGGCGGCGCGGCGAAGGGCGGGGCGAAGGGCGGGCGGGCGGCGACGTGACGTGACGTGTTAACTTTTTAGCACTCACATACGGAAGTTTCAACTCGTTAAACTCTTCGCTTTCCGTCTAACTCTTCGGCACGGCTGCGCAACCTCTCCCTCTTCCTCTTCGGCCGCGGGCTACATAAGGGCGCCGCCCTCTTCCTCCGAGACGAGAGATCACATAACCGGAACCGCAATCCTCCCGGCAACGAAGAGAATTCCCATCTCGTCGATCCGCGCGCACGGTGAAGCGAGAGGGCAGGTGCCTCCGGAGCCTCTGCCGGTTGAGACCTTGCACGGGGGGTCGGCAATTAGGTTTTTGGGGAGCATCTTCGCGACTGCCCAATCTCCTCCATTGTTGCTGTTCTTCGTGTTGGGAAGAGTTCGTCTTCTTCCTCTTCATCCCGGAGAAGAGATCGGCTACTGCAAGTCTTCATCATGGCGTTAGAAGATGCACAAACTTCGGGAGTGAAGGGCACCTTCACTGGAGGGTATGAATTGTTCATCTCCTCTTTAGTTTTCACGTTTCTGATCATGCCTGTTTCGATAGCTGTTATGCGATGCTTCAGTATGTGTTGTCGCTATGTTTCACTAGATCCGAACATCGTTTCGGTTCTTATATTGTCTCTGTTCTTCTTTAATCCGCTATATGTATTATCTATCTGTTCCTATAGTTACGTTAAAATGTTTCGTCGGTTGTTCTCTCGCATGTTCCAAGTACCTCGTTGAGATGTTTCTTATGCAATCTATTTTCGGTCATGATATACATGTTTAATCTTGATGCTATGCAATATATGTCATGTTATATGTCTTTAATTATGATATGCTTTGCATGATTATTAATCACATGGTTCATGTTCTTTTGAACATGATTGATGCTATGATCTTTATTTACGAATATATAAATGTCATCATCATATTGTTAATTTATGGAATTAAATTGACATGTAAATTGCCTAATTTTCTAACATTCCAAAAACCTAATGATAGGCATTTTTTTCGCAGAGGTTTTTTCTTTGCATTGAAACACGATCCTTTTGATGGAAAGAATTTCTTGCTTTGGAAAGCTAAGATGGAACTATGGTTGATTGCTATGTCTTGTTATCACGCCGGCGAGGGCGAGCCCGAAAACTTGTCTCGGAGCGAGAGGACTAAGTTTAAGGCGATGACAACCTCTTTAGAGGGGCGTGAATCGGTGCATTGGATGCAAAGTTTCGGAAGAGCTATATCATTCTCCCCCTTTGGGAAAGCATTGTGGGATGCACTTGTTGGAAAGTTTGGGGTGACCGATGCGGTAATGAGTGTACCTCATGGAGCAATTTGTATGACTACAAGATGGTTGAAAACCGATCGTAGTGGAACAGCTCATGAGATTCACGCACTTTGGCTAAGGAACTCGAACTATTCCCTTGTCTTCTTCACGACAAGTTTGTGGGGGCGGTATAATCGCCAAGTTACCACTTTCTTGGAAGGATTTTGCCACCTCCCTTAAACATAAGAGGCATGAGTTCAATGTTGAGGAGCTCATTGGCACTCTTGATGTTGAGGAGAGGGCAAGGGCAAAGGACAAAGGGAATGGTGATGAGACCACTTCGCAAATATGGTGCGAAGAAATTCAACAAGTTCAAGAAGAAGAAACAAAACAAGCAAGAGAATTCTCCAAAGCTGTTCGAGACTGACACGAGTTTAAAAAGAAGAACAACACCAACAAAAGCAAGGTAGGTTGCTTTGTTTGTGGGAGTGATCGGCATTGGGCTAGAGAGTGCCCGGATCGCAAGTTCAACCCGAGAGAAGAAGTCGGCAAATGTTGTCGCTACGGAGGCTGAGATGGAGCAGTGGGGTATGGTAATTCTTTACCATTTGTTCTTTTAGTACGTAATTCACCGAGTGGTGGATGGATAGTGGTGCTAATATACATGTGTGTGCTGATATTTCTTTGTTCTCTTTTTACCAGGTCGGGAGGTCTGGCGCCTTGTTGATGGGAAATGGGTCGCGTGCTCATGTTCTTGGTGTTGGTACGGTCATTCTGAAGTTCACTTCGGGAAAGACGGTGCCATTGAAGAGCGTGCAGCATGTGCCCTCCATAAAGAAGAACCTTGTTAGCGCGTCTATGCTTTGTAAAGATGGCTACAAAGTTGTTCTTGAGGCGAATAAATGTGTTGTTTCTAAACATGGTACTTTTGTTGGAAAAAGGTTATGATTGCGGAGGTTTGTTCCGCCTATCCTTGCATGATGTTTGTAATAAGTTGGTAAACTCAGTTGATTTTTCTGATGAATCCGATTTGTGGCATTCACGCTTTTGTCATGCAAGTTATAGTTGTCTTATGCGGCTAGCAAACCTCAATTTAATTCCTAAATTTAACCTAGTCAAAAAGTCTAAGTGCCATGTTTGTGTTGAATCAAAACAACCCCGCAAGCCCCACAAGGCTGTTGAGGCGAGAATACGGCACCTCTAGAACTTGTTCATTACGATCTTTGTGAGATGAATGGAATTTTGACTAAAGGCGGCAAAAGATATTTCCTCGCCTTTATAGATGATTCCACCAGATTTTGCTATGTGTACCTCTTAAAAACAAAAGATGAAGCGCTGAATTATTTTAAGTCCTATAAAGCCGAAGTTGAAAACCAACTTGAGAGGAAAATAAAACGTTTAAGGTCGATAGAGGAGGTGAATATTTCTCTAATGTTTTCGATGAGTTCTGCGTGGAACATGGAATTGTTCATGAGAGGACACCTCCATTCTCACCACAATCCAATGGGATTGCCGAAAGGAAAAACCGCACTCTAAGCGATTTGGTAAATGCCATGTTGAGGACTGCGGGATTATCCAAGGAATGGTGGGGTGAGGCAATTTTGATTTGCATGTCATGTCCGAACGAGTTCCTACAAAGAACAAAGAGATTACACCATTCGAGGAATGGGAGAAGAAAAGATTAAACCTCTCTTACTTGCGCACTTGGGGATGTTTGGCAAAAGTGAATGTGCCAATAAACAAGAAGCGTAAGCTAGGGCCTAAAAGCTGTTGATTGTGTATTTACGGGCTATGCCTTCCATAGTGTTGGTTATAGGTTCTTAATTATAAAATCTCGATGTGCACGATATGTATGTTGATACTATCATGGAATCAAGAGACGCTACATTTTTGAGAATGAGTTTCCAAAGAGGACTACGCCTAGTGAAACAAATCATGAGAATATAATTTCAAATGAGCGAGAACTATCTATTCCCATAGATCATGCGAGGAATCTCCTTTGCACATCCACGAGGAGGATGATACTATAGTCACACGCAAGAGTAAGAGGCAAAGAGTTGCTAAAACTTTTGGTGATGATTTTATAGTATACCTTGTGGAAGACACGCCATCCACCATACAAGAGGCCTATTCTTCTCCTGATGCTGACTTATGGAAGGAAGTAGTAAGGAGTGAGATGGAATCTATTATGGCTAATGGAACATGGGAGGTCGTGGACCGTCCTTATGGCTGTCAACCTATAGGGTGCAAATGGATTTTCAAGAAAAAGCTTAGGCCTGATGGTACCATTGAGAGGTACAAGGAAAGGCTTGTGGCCAAAGGATATACCCAGAAAGAAGGGGAAGATTTCTTTGACACTTATTCACCTGTGGCTCGATTGACTACAATTCGTACATTGATAGCCATGGCAGCCTCTCATGGTCTTATCATTCATCAGATGGATGTAAAGACAGCTTTCCTAAATGGAGAGTTGGATGAGGAGATCTATATGGATCAGCCAGATGGTTTCATTGCGGATGGTCAAGAGAACAAAGTGTGTAGGTTGTTAAAATCTTTGTATGGCCTAAAACAAGCTCCTAAGCGGCGGCATGAAAAGTTTGATAATACTCTCACTACCCATTTGGATTTGTTGTGAATGAGGCGGATTCGTGTGTGTATTATAAACATGGTGGGGGTGAAATTTTGTCATGCTATGCCTTTATGTTGATGACATATTGATCTTTGGATCAAACCTCAAGGTCATTGAGGATGTAAAGAATCTTCTATCGAGCAATTTTGATATGAAGGATTTGGGAGAAGGCGATGTCATTCTAAACATCAAGCTTATCGGAGAAGGTGATGGTGGGGTAACTTTGTTACAATCTCACTATGTGGAAAAGGTGTTGAGTCGCTTTGGTTTGGTGGATCGTGATCTGCTCCCACACCTTATTACCCTAGCATGATTCGAGAAAGAATAGAAGAATTGCAAGGGATCAATTAACATACTCCCGAGATCATTGGCTCTTTGATGTACTTGGCAAGTGCAACTAGGCACGACATCTCTTATCGTGTGTGCAAGCGAGTCGGTTTGTTTCAAAACCAGGAGATGATCATTGGCGTGCTCTAGAGAGAGTGTTGCGCTACACGAAAGGTACTATGTCTTATGGTATTCATTATCTTGGGTACCCCGAGTGCTAGAAGGCTATTGTGATGCCAACTGGATCTCGATGCGATGAGCTTCATGCCACAAGCGGATATGTGTTCTTGCTTGGAGGTGGCGGCTGTTTCTGGAAGTCTTGCAAGCGAGACTATCTTAACGAAGTCTACAATGGAAGAGAACTCGCGGCATTAGACACTTTGGCTGGTGAGGCCAGTGGCTACGTGATCTCCTAATGGATTTACCGGTAGTTGAGAAACCAATACCGGCTATTTCCATGAAGCTTGTGATAACCGATTTGTTATTACAAAGGTAAACAGTTCAAGGAGTAACATGAAGTCCACAAGGCATGTGTTGTGATCGTTAAGTATCAATTTTATACCGTCAACGCGGCAAGAGAAAGGACTAATATGAGTTCACTGTTAGATATAGGGGTTACACGCGAGAATTCCACGAGTTTTGGTGATTGTCTATTTACGCGAGGGGGTTATCGGAAAGAGAACCAAAGGAGGCCCACATGTCATGATTACATAGAGATAAAGGCGAACGGGTAAAATTGTATAATCTAGAAGACTCCGAAGGCGACCCCGAAGGTGGGCCCCCACAGCGGGGGTGGGCGGTCGGCCGACCCAAGGGGGAGTCGGCCGACTCCCCACCTCCACCAATCGGGTGGAGTCTCGTGGATCTGCCTCACCGCCTTTGAGGATGAATAATTATCGTCCATTTAGGTCGGTTTGATCCGAGGGTTGTGGTTCATCCTAGGGGGCTATATATTGAGCCCCGGCCCTGGGTAAAACCGAAGCTAATTCATTCAAGAGTTCATTCTCTCATCGGAATTCGGAGAAGCCGAGCCACCATCTCAATTAGAGCTCCATAGTTTAGTAGCATAGCTACATAGGAATAGATCTAGAGGGAATCAAGCCTAGCTTGGAGTCCGGATCTGTCGGAGTTCTTGGTAATTCCCCTCTACATTCTTGTAATATTCATCATTGTTCGTGATACTATGAGTAGTACTTTATTCTATTCTATTATATCATACTTGACTTTGCTCTATTTGATTATATTCTCAATTATATTGTTCTTAGTTTACTTTGATTATATGTTTAGCATAGTTGGACTAGAATTATGTTTATGCATAGGATCGTATAGCGCTTACTCATTAGATCGATGGGTGAGTGGTAAATATTGTGTAGGCGTGGTGCTTAGACCGTATTTATCTGCGATTGCACCCTATTGGCGGGTCGTGTGGTAGATCGCGAAAGTGACGGTTCCGTTGAGTCCTTTGTATTCCATCCCCCGTTGGTAGGTCTTAGTAGAACAACCTATTACATTGAAGTCATTGCTATGTCTCTTGTCTTCTCGGTAATATCACTATGCATAGATGTAACCTTTTCCCGCCATGATTGCTAGATGTTCTTGCACTAATCATTGTATGCTTTGACCTTATAGTTAGAATAACATAGAATTATACCCTAGATCGTCCTAGTCCATGCTAGTGTTATAAGCTTAGAGTGCTAAGTTGAGATGGCTTATTACTATTATTTTATGTGGCTAAATGCTCTCATTTATCTTATGTCATTTATCATTCATTCCTATATTTTATGTGACACTTACCCTGTATGAGATGATCGATACTGAGACAAGGTTAAGCTCTCCATTACAAAGCATGTGCATTGCTCATCACTCATTATCCGTGCATTCCCTTCCCGGTGGTAAAAATATAAATAACGATACCTGGATACTCCTGGTTAAAATGCTACATCGGTATTATCTGTGCGCTTGCGGATCCCATATTTATTTCTAGTAGCAGTTGCATTATTTAGTACCAGCATTTTTGGCGCCATGTTGGGGATGACAACCTAACACTGAGTGGCGTTAGAAATGTCAACAGCATGTAAAGAGAAGATTAAAATCTGTCAGAAAGCTGAAGAACTCCGGAGTTATAACGCTGGATTATGTCCATACGTCGAATAATCTGGCAGATCAGTTTACTAAGGGTCTATCACGCAATGTGATAGAAAGTGCATCTAGGGAAATGGGTATGAGACCCACATGAGGTCTACTTTAGTGGTAACCTGCTCCTTGTGATCGGAGATCCCGTGAATTGGAGTGGTGAAACAAGCTAGTAGTAGATCGAGAGGAAAGATCCCTTCTTGACTAATTTCGATGCACATCTTTCCTATCAAAGGCGGGATGGTATTTTTACCTTAATGTATTCCAAGAGCCTATTGAGGTGAGATGTTGTCCTACGAACGTCTTTTGAGGAGTACACCTATATGAGTCGGGCTGGTCACGTCTATGGGACTTGGGTAATCCCTAAATACTCATGAAAGGCACGAAGTGTGACTTATATGCTTCAAACTTGGGAATGTCTTTAGCTGCCCAAGTATCGATAAAGGACTTGAGTGAATCTCATCTCGCACAAAACTGTCAATTCAAGGCTTAGTCCATTGTTCAGTTGTGAATGGGTGAAACTCTTGCTCTAGGTGGATGTTCAACTTAACAGTCTCCACCGAAACACTGGTATATCAAAGAGCTGTGGTTCTGATGCTTTACTTTTACAAACCCTAGAGTTTGGTGGGGATTATTGGATTTATTATGGGCTAGGCCCATTTTAGATTTAATAAACCAAATAAACTCTATGGTGTGTAATTGTGGAGAATATTAATTGTACCGGATTGGAAGTCCAACGGTCCTTGACTTGACTTATATTGTGAGAATTATTCCACTTAATTTGAGAAGCAAGGAAAAGGACCGAGGTGTGCCACACGCGCGCGCGCGCCGCCGCCGCTGCCGTCGGCCGGCCGAGCCGTGGGCGTGGCGTGGCGAGGCGAGGCGAGGCAGGCAGGCGAGCGAGCGAGCGGACGGTCGTGATGTGACGTGTTAACTTTTTAGCACTCACATACGGGAGTTTCAACTCAGTTAAACTCTTCGCTTTCCGTCTAACTCTTCAGCTGCTGCGCAACCTCTCCCTCTTCCTCTTCCTGGCCGCGGGCTACATAAGGGCGCCGCCTCTTCCTCCAGACGAGAGATCACATAACTAGAACCGCAATCCTCCAGCAGCAACAGAGAATTCCCATCTCGTCGATCCGCGCGCACGGTGAAGCGAGAGGGCAGGTGCCTCCGGAGCCTCTGCCGATTGAGACCTTGCACGGGGGGTCGGCAATTAGGTTTTTGGGGAGCGTCTTCGCGACTGCCCAATCTCCTCCATTGTTGATGTTCTTCGCGTTGGGAAGAGTTCGTCTTCTTCCTCTTCATCCCGGATAAGAGATCAGCTACTGCAAGTCTTCGTCATGGCTTTAGAAGATGCACAGACTTCGGGAGCGAAGGGCACCTTCACTGGAGGGTATGAATTGTTCATCTCCTCTTTAGTTTTCACGTTTCTGATCATGCCTGTTTCGATAGCTGTTATGCGATGCTTCAGTATGTGTTGTCGCTATGTTTCACTAGATCCAGAACATCGTTTCAGTTCTTATATTGTCTCTGTTCTTGCTGTCTGCTATATGTATTATCTATCTGTTCCTATAGTTCTGTTAAAATGTTTCGTCAGTTGTTCTCTGCATGTTCCAGTACCTCTGTTGAGATGTTTCTTATGCAATCTATTTTCAGTCATGATATACATGTTTAATCTTGATGCTATGCAATATATGTCATGTTTATATGTCTTTAATTATGATATGCTTTGCATGATTATTAATCACATGGTTCATGTTCTTTTGAACATGATTGATGCTATGATCTTTATTTACGAGTATATAAATGTCATCATCATATTGTTAATTTATGAAATTAAATTGACATGTAAATTGCCTAATTTTCTAACATTCGATTGGATAAGAGTTTGCAGTTTCATTTGAGACTGTGATTTTGTCATGCTCGGTTAGCGACAGGTCAGTGTTAGTTTTATTAAGATTAATTACATGCTTCACACTCATCAGTGCACACTACTGTCGGCTGTGTTGATCGCCGGCGCTGTTACAAGTGCGTTGTACGTTTGTCAAACTCTTCTTCTAATACAATGATACGCAAAATCTTTTGTATATTCAAAGAAAAAACTCATCAATGCACACTACTGTCCATCTCATGCATCAAACAGGACGAGAGATCTTTGAAACTGAAACATCAACAAGTTAGTGTCTCTGGAACTCTGCATCAATGCACAATGGAACAATGTAGCAGCAGCTGGCCTTGGTTTGCATTGCATTGGTGCACAACGAACAAGGCGCTCTGCTCTGCATCTCGCTGGGCACTATGCTGCGCACCACACACTACACTACACCCCGGAGCCAAGAATGAGTTGCCGTTCGTACGTCCTAGAGCCACCGCCCGTGCCAGGTGACGGCGAGCTGGGCCCTCTGCCCCTCCGCTCGCCGCCGTCACGATTTCAGCAGCAGGTCGCAGTCGCAGCAGCCCCGCGACGGCGGCGCGCTGCCGGGCCACTTGGTGGCCTCGCCACCGTCGCCGCCCGGCATGTTCACCAGCGATGAGAGGAACAAGGCGTCCGCCTGCCGGTCCTGCTGCTGCGGCCTCGTCCCCACCGCCGCCTTCGCCACGTTGGCGCCGGCACTGCCCACGGGCGGCGGCGGGTCGTCCGACGACCCTCCTCCCTGGGACGGCGGGTCGCCGCCGTCGCCGGCTAGGCCGCGCGTATTGAGGAAGCGGCCGCCGGTGCCCCGCGCCCGGCGTAGCGCGTGCAGGTGCCGTGACTCGTGGAGGTACGGCTTGCGGTGCCCCCCGAAGACCCGGCTGTCCCTGCTGCCCGCCCTGGCGCGGGCCAGGCGGCGCCGGAGGATGCCGTTGAACTGCTTGGCGTTCACGTACACCGGCTCGTCGGCCGCGATCGCCGGCGGCAGGAGCACCCTCCCGTGCTTCATCATTTATTTATTTGCATGTATATATACATATATAGTCAAACAAGTCAGCCAAGCAATTAACAAGGATCGGTTTGAATGAAGAGGCTTGGACTAGGATACAACGTTCAAATCATACGTACCAGAGCTTGGGCTCCGTAGAAGGGATAGTACGACGCGGCGCCATAGCTCTGATAGTCAGCAATGGCGGCGTTGTTGTTGAACACCTTCGTCACCATCAGTTAAAGCAGCCAGGGAGTAGCACGTAGTATAAGATTAGGAATGTCATTGGAACTTATTAATAACAGCTTATTACAGTTAATATGAACTGGCACGTGCTGTGCTCTACTGTCATGGCTACAGATATCTAAAACTCACCATGGATTGCCCCATGGCCAGGTCGAAACGGCCATGATGGTGGTGGTACTTGTGCATCAGCAGCTCCGGGTGCGCGGCGGCCATGGCGGCTGGCCCGGGAGGCTCGTGGAGTTTCAGCTCGTGCCGCCGAGGGTCTGGATCGCCTGAAAGTAAACCACCAAGTGTCTGCATTGTTAGCTATACACTTCGATCGTATTGTTAACGAATTGAAAAAGATATCTGTCTTTTGTCCTCTTTGTTATCTATTACTCTTATATAAACAAACCCCACTAACTAATTCTCTCAACATGCAACACGTCCACCTCAGCACTCCACTATCACCCCCACTATCTATTCAATTTGACATGCAATGCATACACCTCAGCAATCACCACTACCAATTTATCGACATGTAAGGTGTCCACCTCAGCAATTTACTATTATTACACATTTTTATTCCTCCTTCAAACCCGCGGCAACGCGCGGGGAATCCTCCTAGTTCTTTAGAATTGTGTGTGCAGTTCAATGACTTACTATTTGACAGAGCTCTAAGCCTCTAACTATTCTGGATATTGTATATTGTTGCTTGCTCCACAAATTCAGATAGAGACAAGCCATCTTCAAGTAGCACGTAGTACGTACTCCTAGACTAAAAGTAGAGGTTTTTCTCAATTCCTTTTCAAAAAAAAAAGAAAACGAGAATATATTCTTACTCCAAACCTAGGAATGGACGACGAAAGCCCTGTACGTAAACAACTTTTATCCTGGCTTGAAATCTGCCAATGAATGCGAAATTAGTAGCTGGAGCCTGCCTGCGCCCTGCAGGCATATGGAGCCCTGCGTGCCCCGACCAGGCACGCCGGCACCGCCGACACCAACCTCACACATCATCCCTGACAGCAGAGGACCCCGCTGTACATATATATTTAAGTTTCCTAGGACCAGGACCACACTGGCAAACACGCATTACAGTAATGGCGCAGCCAATTAACCCCGGCATGTACGGCTACGGCCGGCGGCCGGCATTCAGAGCGGTCGCGCGCGCCAGGTACATTATGCACCGGCGGCGGCAGGCAGCAAGGACGGTCGTCGGCAGCGGCCGGCGTCCGTACTCGAACGACAGAAGAAGTGGCGCCCGCTAGCTATCGAACACCGGCCGGGCGTGGATCAGTTGCTCGCCGGCGGCGGCAGCAGCACTGCAGCAGTCGGGAGTCGGGACTCGCGGCACGGCCGGCGACAGACAAGAAAAACGAGAGCTTGTTCAGAGTATACTTTATTACCTGACGACGAGCTGATGATCGGAAACCTGGCCGCAGCGCACCCCTGGTGGTGAGCGGCGGCGGCCCACCACGGCGCCGCGGTCGTGGCCTGGCCGGCGCCGCCGTCGGTTATCGCCTGGAAGCTGAGCCCGTGCTCCTGGAAGCTCATCGACGTTGCCTGCAAGGCATCCAACCGAAGAACAAACGGGTTGTCGAATTTGAACTACTAGATATAGGTAATCACTCAGTATATAGTATCACGAGGAGGAAACTAAGGTAGACTGAAAATATAATAAAAAGAAATGTTTTCCTTTTCGCAGCATGCATGGAAAGTGGAAAAGAGAGATCCTCGACTGGGAATAGCTGGAAACTCGTTGCTGCCTGCACTGCAAATCGACAATGCGTCATAGGCTCATAGCCTAACCGCTGGGTACTAGCTTCTTTCTGTTCATAAGTTTTTGCTTCCATGAGGAAGAGGCGGAACAGCAACCGAAACAGCTCGCTGCTCGTATAGGTGACTGCTATCAAAGAGCGAGTAGGGGAACTCGTCTCTGTCTCAAAATAGTAACAAGTTGTTTATGGCCCCATGTATGAGCAGAGAGCACTTACACTCCTCATGACGGCTGGATGATGACGACGATGACGATGACGATGATGCGATGCCAAGACGACAACGGTCCTCTCCTCAAGTGTCAGATCGATGTATGGCTTTGCACTGTGAGTGAGTGAGCGCGAGTGCGTGAGTGCGCTGTGTGCGCGCGCGTGTGTACATGCAACTGCGACTCGGCGAACGAGAGAGACGGGAGATCTGGGTGTATCTAGGTTACAAGCTAGCAACCGTGGCGCCCGCCACTGAATTGAATCGCCGTCGTCCTTCCTCGTTGTTGTTCAGAAATGTGATCTACACCATTAACTGATGGAGGTCGACGACAGCGGCAGGCATATAAATTTGGGCGCCAGGGAATGTAAATGCCGGCCGTTTTAGCAGGGGCCCCGACCGGCCGGCCGGCCGGTCCTCTCGATCGATGGCTCTCTCCTAGTTCCTAGTAGTCCTAGCTTCTCCGTGCATTCGCTCATTAACTACTAGAATTCGCAGTTTTTCCCCGTGCATTCACCCGGGCCACGTCACCCCGATTATTATTAGCCCTTGGATGCCTCCGATGAATGGCTGAGTTTCGTTATAGCTACTGTTCCTGTCAGTAAATTTTTTTTACATCTAAAAAATACCCAGATTTTCACGACCACACACTATCTCTTTCGCTCTCTCCGCCTCGCCTCCCCATCGAACACTCCGGACCGCACGACGCGGACGCGGAGGTGACGGCGACGGCGGTGGCGGCCGCACGACGGCGGCGGGTGCGGCCTCCTCCTCCACCTCTTCCACCTCCACCTCCACCACCCCCGCCGCCGCCTCCTCCTCCTCCCTCTCTCCTCTTCCCTCTCGACTCATCCGCCTCATCCTCGCTCCGATCTCGGCGTGGGCGCCAGCGGGGGCGACGCGGCGGCCTTGGGCGGCCACGCGCCCATCCGGTGGCGGCGGCGGCGGGCCGGTGCAGCCACGCCTCTAGCCCACGTTGGGTGGCGTGGCCGGCCCGCGCCGCGCGGGAGGCTGCCGACGCGGCGCGGCGGCGGTTGACGCCGGCCCCGGCCCCGGGCCGGCACGGACGGGGCGCGGCTTCGGGCCGGCACGGTGGCGAGGCCGCAGCCACCGGCGCCCTCCTTCTCCTTTTCCTCACCCTCCGTCTGGGCCTCATCGCGGCCGGGCCATAGCGCCTGAGCGCGGCGGCGTCCTCGTCGTCCTCGTCCCTCCACGAGGCTGCCGGGCTCGGCGGCCTGCCTGTTGCAGCGGCGGCGGCGGCGGCGGTCTAGGGTTCCGCAACGGTGGCGCGAGTGGCACCAACGGTGGCCACAGCTCCCACGAAACCCTAGGTGCGCAAGGGCTAGGAGGAGGGAGGAGGCCGTCGGAGCAGTGCCGTCCGCACCTGGAGACCTCCCCTGCCGCCGCTCGCGCTGTGCGCTCCCCCACTTCCCATGAGCCCGTCCTCATCCGCTCGCCACTCACCCCCTACGCCGCCGCAGCCATCGGTGAGGGAGCCAAGCCTAATGCCGCGCCGGGTGCCACGGCGACCGGGGACGAGGGCACACACCCGCGCCAGCTGAGGACGGCGCACCAACGCACCTGCTGCTGCGTGGAGGAAAGCGGTGGTTGTGGCCCCGATGCCGGTACCGCCAACGAAGACGCAGCAGGGTACGCTCGCTCCTCGCCTTTTCTCGATTCCTCTTCCTCTTCAGCTTTCCCCTGCCTACAGGCCACACGGAAGTTACGGATGGATACAGAGGTCCTGCTATTTCCACCTGCTATGCATTTCCTTCGGTTTTCGCTTACACCGATTGTCTGATGGTGTTTGGGTTGGAATGATTCCAGCGTAGTTGCACACCATTTGCTCGATGGAATGCCACTTTGAGATGTGGCCAGCACCTGTTGTTCTGCTAACCTGCGTTTCCAACTACAAAGGTGCGTGCATTGTGTAGTTTTACAAATGTAGGCTCTAATGTCTAATCACTGGAGGATTAAGTTTTGAGGCATTCTGTAGTTCTTCTAACTATAAATATTGAATATGCTGCATGAATATTTTGAGGCATTGTAAGAGGCTTCTGACAAGCATGGTTTAACTCTTCTTCCTCTATATGCTTTCGACAGGTAAGTCTGATTGATTGAAATTATGTACATTTCACCTGATGGAATAAATCACTAACGAATTGTATATGTACGCATATCCAACCCTACAAGTAATAGACTGCTCTCCTTTCCTTCCTTTCATCCTATGCTTTCTTACAATTTATTCTATTTAATACCCTCAGATTCTAACTTAATTTCACCTGTGGATGCATCCCATTACAGAGCTTCTTCCCGGCGATAACCAAGATCGTTGGCATGCTCGGCTTCCAATCGTATAGCTGCTTCCATTTGCTCCAGGTGTTGACAGAAGTAGGTGCTGCATATTTGATTGATTGCCTCATTTGTGTATGCCTGAATATACTCATGAATTTGCTATTGCTAATAATCAACTCTTCGTATGACTGAAAATATGCATGGCTTCATCTACTCATGTTTATACTAATATTAGTTATTAATTCTTAGTATGAGCGAATATGTGTCCAGTTTTGTCTACTCATGTTTTCCTATTATTAATTAGTGATTCTTAGCATTGGGGCCATGTGGGGATCTATGAACTACCATCGGAACTCTGGATGCCTGAATCCAAAGAAGCTGGCCGGTCGTGGCACAACAGAAAGCCTCATGTCCATGTTAGCATTTTTGTTTTATAAAAAATTTCACTGTACTTCAGTACAGGAAAAGATCACCTCATTGCCTCGATACACAGCCATTCTAACTGACGAGATTCAATCATCCAAATTACTAATTTTTAATGCATCATGGTTACTTCGGTCATATTTATTCTTCAACCTATCCATACTTTGGCATTTGACCTGCGACGATGCCTTATGTTATGTGGATCACATGAAGTTTCAACGTTGCTTTGTACTAACCGCCTGCCAATGACTGCTATGCACCACCTCCTCTATATATGCCATACTTATATGGTTTTGTTAATTCAGTCAAAGAAACACAACTTGGCTTGCCTACCTAAAAAATCAGACCAAGCTGTTGCTGCCACCGTAAGTCCTTGAAACTTCTATTCTCATTGAAAGGGACTATCTAAAAAGGTATACAAGTTTATTTCTGCTTGCTTCTATGTAATATTAAGTCTGAACCTGTCTAAAACTGTACGCAATGACATGCGTCTCATAGGCACTCACTTAACTCACTTACTTAGCTCACAGTCTCATAGGCAGATGGATGTTGCTATCCGGGAGCATGTAATACAGACTCGACCATCAGCACCAGTGAATGAACTACAACCTGTGCAGAATGAGTGCTTGCCTGAGGGGTCTGTAAGCACAGCTGGAACTGCAACTGAGAACGAGAAAAGCATTCAGCAAGCTCACCAAAGTTCAAAGGATATTCAAAGCAAGTCCTCGACAAGGAGCTGCACAAAGGTATTGTTGCTTTGTGTTTGTGACCATGCACTTGCCTATACTGTATTGTTGTTTTGTGTTTGTGACCATGCACTCGCCTATACTGATGTTAGTCAATTTGTGCGTGATTGGAAACATATAGTCAATTATTGGCTCATTCAGTTATTTCTTAAAAATAGATTTGACCCTCTTTAGATAAGGGGATATTACTATATGGTTTATAAATCCTGGTTATCTGGATCCTAATTGTCCATATCTGCATAGTGTTCTTGAGTATCCCATGCCTCAAAGCTGTAATTGTCACTGACACTGATCAAATCTCCCAATAATTGTTTAGTGGCCTTCCTAGGTTGCCTAACATTTCCATTTTATTGAGTTCACTTAAAAAATAAAAAAAAGGTGTCCATTGACTCAACATGCCTGATGATACATCGATGCTTCCAGTCCATATAGGATGGCTTGATTGCACTATTGTTACTGTATGTATAATAATATTGCAATGACGATTGCTTTGTGCCTGACCCTGGAAATTTTGTTGACCATTTTGTTAGTCGGGAGGTACGCAAGATGATGCTAATTTGTTGTTATCGAATTCGGTTATGCTTTTGCTGCCCTCTGCATTACATATTCACAGCATTATAATTCAATCCTTATGTGCAGTTCGTTTCGAAACTTGACAGTACAGAGTTCAGTAATGAGAAAAGGTTCGAAGTAATGCAAAGTGTTGCTGAAGGATTATTCGTTAGTTTTGATGCCAAGGAATTGCAACTCAAGTTATGGCCACACCGGAAACAGAACATGTAAGGGCTCCACAAATTTATTACCTGTTTTCTCAAGACAAATTTATTATCTGAACTGTGATGTAGGCACACAAAAATGTGTCCTTAACTTGAAATCGTGTAATGTATTTTCCGCTCTTTCTTAGGATATGCCTGAGAAAGGTTCGAGGAAGCCAGCAGAACTATCAATGCCTTTATCCACCAAGCAGATATACATCGAGGATGCTCCATATGAAGAACAGAGGATATCCTTGAAAGATGACTGCTCTCTTATTTCTCACGTTGTCTGACCTCGACCTTGGTTTGGTCCCTTCCCCTCCCTTTCCCCCTCTTACTTCTCCCTATGGGATCTCTCTATCCCAGATTGTTTTGCTTGCCTATTAGCCTGTGATGAAAATGACCTCCTATGTAGGGAGCAGATATGGACTGATGATCTTCCCAGGCCTACGACATTTCCATGTATATATATATGCATTGGTACCTCTTTATTGACCTTATGATGCATCTTCCCTATCCTACGTTCATTGCAATTCCATGTGCTGCCACTATGTCCAATTAACCCCTATAATTGGCAGTTTTGTCCCCGCGGGGCAGTTTTTCCCCGCAGTTTCACCCAGGCCATGTCACCCCGATTATTATTAGCCCTTGGATGGCTCCGATCAATGGCTAAGCTTCGTTGTAGCTACTGTTCCTGTCAGTAAATTTTTTTACATCTAAAAATACCCAGATTTTCACGACCACACACTCCTCATGGTAAATATCTCTCTCGCTCTCTCCGTCTCGCCTCCCCATCTCTCTCGAACACTCCCGAGTGTTACATTGTGTGTACCAATGGAAGATCAAATGATGGCATTTTGTTCCTTTCTGAGGCTTAGTTTGGTTGTGGTTTAAGGTCTTCCTTTTGTGTGCTATGGTCCATGATGATATCCACTGTCACTGGGAGGCGTGTTGATTCATGCAGCCATGATGGTGATGTCCATGATCAGATGTTATTGGCATTTGGCATTTGGTTTTTTCATCCTTGAGCCTGTGATGAAAATTACATGTGCATTATTCAATGATACATTCTGATGTTCATTCGCTTGTGAGGTGCTAGGCATGGGTGTTCACGTGCTGGCCATGGGTGTTACCTATATCATGCAGTTTCTGAGGGTCAACCAATTAACGCCATGCCTTCAGGCTCCAAGTTGATGAACAAATGATAATTGTTCGCTTGTGAGGTACTGGGCATGGGTGTTACTAAGACCGTGCAGTTTTTGAGGGTTTCTGAGAGTAATCCAGTTATCACCCTGCCTTGAGGCTCCAAGTTAATGAACAAATGATGAGTGCTATGTTTCTGAGGCCTCTAAAAATCTTGTATTCGTTCAAAAAAGGATTGTTTGCTTCTTGACTGTTGCTTTTCCTGGTATTGTTGGTTTGCGTGTTTCTTGTCACGAAGTGATCTCCTTGTACGAGCAGTGCAACCTACACATTAGTAAGTCACAGTTATTTCATCCCATGTGTGATTCTTATACAGCGTAGACATTCTCTTGAATATGCTCATAGTTTACATACCTACCTTATAAAGTAAAAAAATGTTTCTGAAAATCTCATGTTATCTTTCGTTGTGATACATGCTTATCTCACAGCTTCCTATATTGATTTACGCTACTATTTGTTCTACAAAAATAGCTGCATATTCTGTCCTCACTATTCTCTAATTTGCTGCAGGTTCATGGTAGATGCACTTTTAGTTCCAGTAACTAAAGTATGCGCCAGTTTGAGCATCAAATTTGGTAACCTATTTGTGGCAACTAATACATATACATCTTCCTCCTATTTCGATTGTGTTAAACAGTGTGTGGATTGTCAAACAACTTCAGCGTCCTTTTAAGTGGTTGGTACTCACCGTACATGTGTACTTCCTCAGGAACATGCATTCCCTAGATACAATGCAGCTGCAGGTGATACATCTAAAAAAATCATTGCCTTCATTTTATTAATTAACATAATGTCTCTATTATTTAATAACATATACATGCTGTCTTTTTCTTCTGGTTCGAAGAACAGTAGCCAATGATATGTGCTATTTCAAAATGATGAATGCCTTTCTTTTTATTGTTATGTGTATGATGGATACCACTCGGTTATATTATTCTTGATTTTTGAACACTGCAATTGACTATAATTTATCTGTTGCCTTCGCTAACAGATATGGAGGTTTTTTGGTCCACTTTTCAAAACAAATGAAATGGTTTCATTCTGCATTTCAAATGTTTTTCATTCTGCATTTCAAATGTTTGAGCATGCCAATTCGGTGCAAAAACGGATTGCCACAGGCTTTTGTGTCCTCATGCATCACTGGCTCTTTCTTGAGATGATAGAGAACTCAAGGTTACTGCCTACTCAGCCTAATACTAAACTATCAATTTTAATTCATAACAGTGCAGAATAAATTTGAATTGATTCGAAATCTGTTTGGTCCCTTCAATGACAAATTCTCGGTAAATATTATCCATGGTCATCCACATGACCCTTTTTTTTACCTTTCCTTTTTTTACAGGTGAAGTGCTTTCTGATTCAGCAGCATACAAATTTTTAGGCCTTGCCAAAATTTAGGTTGCCTACCCCAACTTGCTTGGGATAAAAAGGCTATGTTGTTGTTGTTGTATGATTATATAATTCAATTCAATTATATATTACGCATATATGCTGCTAGACTCATTCATGTTTTCTTCCCTGTGTTTCCTTCGAGCAGGGTATGCACAACCGAGGGCCTACAAATGCATCAGCGACTCCCACTTATCCCAGTTGCATCAGACCTACCTACTGACCACATACCCAGTACAGGAATTTGATAAAAACTGGTACATGTAGTCTTGCTATGGGTAATAGGTAAAGGCCTAGGATCTGCACTGGGTACTATATATGCTCATGGCAATATGAGTCAAGACGTAACACTCCAATTAAACAGGTTGACTAGGTTTGTCGCTATTCACAAAGGTAATTAGTGCAATTATGCAGAATTCTGCTCATTCTCTCAGTTTCTCGAGTGACATTTACTTACTTTTAAATTGCTTATTAGTATTCATGTCACTTCTATTTCATTGTTCGGCTGCAATAGTAGAATTGAGGTGTACATTTCATCTATCCTACCACACTGATCCCTGCTGCTACCTCAATGACATCGATAGCTGAAGCATAGGGAAGTGTTCAGGGATGCTTTTTGTGCATGCATACTTCGAAATTCTGAAGCAACATGTTGTCTTCCCTACTGTACATGACTGCCCTGGCTCATTGTTACATAAGCTTAATAACAAGTTATGCAATGTAATGGCTTCTCATATTTAGATTGATGTACTCCCGTTTTGTTTGTTCTTTTACTAATAATAGCCGTCCTTAATAGCCTTGCTTACTGAATCAGTTTGTTATTCATGTTAATAACAAGCCATTCTTACAGAAAGCCTTAATAGGAAGTGGCATAGACTGAAAATATGTTGTTGCAAAGATTTACTACTGCACTTTTCGGGAAACAACCCTCTAGGTTGCAACTATCTTAGCTAACTGATGAACTTTACTGCAGATGACAGGTGTGGTGTTCCCAAAATGTCCTATAGATGCTCAGCCAATATTTAGTCCACCTGCACAAAAGTCTTAGACCTATGGTTCAACCAGATATGCTGCATGCAATCAGAAAATTTATTTCTTACTCGGGTTGCATGATATTTCTTCCTAACTTTCTATCATTCTCTTGGATACCAAATGGAAGATATAATCATCAACGCCAACTGGAGGCAGCAGCAGACTTGGTACTAACCTTCTGAAATGCCACTACGTCACTCTGTAGCGCTTTTGTATATGTACTCAGCTTAAGTGCCTACAAAACTTTAGGACCATTACTATGCCACCTGTTCTAT
The DNA here is from genome assembly GCA_018135685.1 of Themeda triandra. Classification (NCBI taxonomy): domain Eukaryota; kingdom Viridiplantae; phylum Streptophyta; class Magnoliopsida; order Poales; family Poaceae; genus Themeda; species Themeda triandra. Next base: position 374,681 of record JAENPR010000176.1, read on the forward strand.
ATATGGTATTCATGCAATTTCAATTGTTGTTATCACTGACGTGTACACCACAAATACCAGTGAAACCAGCTAGCTTCAACTAAATATTATATGATGATGATGATTAGTAATTATATTCATTCCTCCTACGTTGTATTTTTAGCCGTTGCAAATTTCAGCCAGGCGCGCGGGGGCGCGCCCCTTCTACTAGTAATCACACGAGCCCAGCCCCAGCCCCAGCCCCAGCCTATCATCGGTAAGTATGTTTAGCAAAGGTAGTACGAAATGATCTGGGATCGGACCGAAATCTACTGCTGATCGTTTGGAGGACTGAAGGAGCTAGAGATGGGCAAATCACGACGAAGGCGTCACTGCCAAGCCCAACCAGAGAGACTGTAGCAGACTGTGTAGTGCGTGGAACTGCTCCTGCCCCTCACCTATCTGCGCTCTCTCTCTCTCTCTCTCTACCCTGCCCCTCAGTTCAGTCCCTCACCTATCTGAGCTCTCTCTCTCTCTCTCTCTGCTTCTGAGCTCTCTCTCTCTCTCTCTCTGCTTCTGAGCTCTCTCTCTCTCTCTGCATGCTTTATGTTGGTTCCAGCCATGCATGCATGAGCAACAGAGCTCGGATCCAGCTGCTACTGTTATTTGCATCAGTGCAAGGCAACTACTACTACGTACTCCAGGCAAGAGGCGAAATGTGAGTGACTGCTTGGCAGGTACGGTTTGGCCCCGTGTCTCCGTACTCCCTTGCATGCATTTCTGGTTCAGTAAAAACTCCATAGGTAAATTCTTGCGCTCTCTCAAGGTATGAGCATGCTTGTTTCAGAAAGTCGTTTGTAGACGGTGGCGAGTTTTCATCTGTTCACGAGATAGACCTAGTAAATTCTTGCTCCCAAACTCTTGAGTACGGGGTAGACCTAGTAAAAATTAATGACTAGCTTCCACATTGGATCTAATGGACCACTGGTAATTCTCAAAATCCTCTTTGCATAAGGAAGCCACCTCTCTTGGTTGGAGGTATTTATTTTGGAATGTTCTTCTATTCCTTTTCTTCCAAATGTTCCACCAAAAATAGATTATAAGACCATCAAACTTTCTCTTGCTGGCCTTTTCTATTTTTGCACGACATCTTAGCCAAAATTTATGGAGTGATCCACTTGTTCCTACTGAATCCAATGCTGAGATTCCATACCATGATTTCAAACATGACCAAACTTGTTCTGTAAAAGTGCAGTCCTTGCACAAATGTGTTGGCGTCTCTTGTTCATTGTTACAGAGTTTACACAAAGGGTCATGTGGCCAGTTTCGTTTCATCAAGTTGTTTGCAGTGAGTATCCTCTTATGTAATAATGTTCATGTAAAAAATCGGCATTTTGGCTCGGCCTTAGCTTTCCAAATTGGCATGATCCTCATCTTGCTAAAAGAACCTTCAAATTGTATGTTGGATGCACTTTTGGAGGTATATTCACCATCAGACGTCCATCTCCATGTGATTGTGTCCTCCCTGTTGTCATCCAATTGGATGAGCTGAATCTCCTCCCAGAGGCCGATATACTCCTGAATTTCCACTTGTGTTGCTATTGGTGTGATGTGTGCTATCCATTTATTTCCTTGTAGGGCCTTGGACACAATGATTTTTCCCTCTTTGCCTTTCTAAATAGATTTGGTGAGAGGCTCTTTGGCGTTCTTCCATTTAACCAAGATGACGTCCAAAATTTTGTTGTTCTACCATTACCAATTGATACTACGTTGGAAAATTAGTGCAAATCAAGGGGGTTGTTTTATAGAAATTAGAGTTGTCTAGAAATGACAAAAGGTGCTATAGCACTTGGAAAACTAAAATATGTAGAAAACCTACTATAGTTCTAGGTGGACCAAGAGTCAAAATTACACTTACTATTAGGACAATTTTTTGAACTAAAGAATTACACTTATTTATGTGAAGTTTTATGCTCAACTAGTACAGTATATACTAGTCTAGAAACTGCATGCTAGGGACAATGTAGCGAGTGCCACATTGCAATTACAAAAATGTTTCGAGGTATTACCTATAATAACTAGTGGCTCATTACAAGCCACCGGACAATTGGAAGAGCTGCAAGTAATCATTCAGATGAGGAAGAGCAACAAGTAAGAAGGCTTACAAAGCCCTCTCACCCCTCTTCAAATGGCTCTAGGGATCAAGCAATGTTGGTAATAAAAATATTCTTCTAGCTTCTAATAAGAGACAGATTAAAGACCAGGAACATCCTGAGAAGAAAGCACGTGCACTTGGATGATTACACCTGTGTCCTTTGTAAATTTAACATTGAAGAATCTAGCTACCACCTTTTCTTCCAATGCAGCTTTAGTATGGATTGTTGGAATTCCATCAACATAAACTGGAAACCTGAACCTGAGTCCCTTGGACATGATTCTAAAATCTTGGGAAGACAACGATAGTCCCATCTTAAGAGAAGTGATCATCAGCGTGCTTGAGAATCTGGTGCATAAGGAATCGAATCATCTTTGACAATGGAGGTAAAAGTGTGGATATATGAAAAAGACACCTCAAACCAGAACTTGGGTTGGTGTGCACCAAGGCCCAACCTCATAGGAGTAGTCTTCTTAGTGTTCTGTATTTTTTACTATTTGGGCCCGGATGACTTGTGTTGTACACACGGTAACAAGGGACCATGTAACAATCATTCTTTTAATTGAAAAGGCAAAAATAAAAAAATAGGTAGGAGGCTTACAAAGCCCTCTCACCCCTCTTCAAATGGCTCTAGGGATCAAGCAATGTTGGTAATAAAAATATTCTTCTTCTAGCTTCTAATAAGAGACAGATTAAACACCAGGAACATCCTGAGAAGAAAGCACATGCACTTGGATGATTACACCTGTGTCCTTTGTAACAGTAACATTGAAGAATCTAGCTACCACCTTTTCTTCCAATGCAGCTTTAGTATGGATTGCTGGAATTCCATCAACATAAACTGAAAACCTGAACCTGAGTCCCTTGGACATGATTCTAAAAGCTTGGGAAGACCACGATAGTCCCTTGGACATGATTCTAAAAGCTTGGGAAGACCACGATAGTCCCATCTTCAGAGAAGTGATCATCAGCGTGCTTGAGAATCTGGTGCATAAGGAATCGAATCATCTTTGATAATGGAGATAAAAGTGTGCATATATGGAAAAGACACCTCAAACCAGAACTTGGGTTGGTGTGCACCAAGGCCCAACCTCATAGGAGTAGTCTTCTTAGTGTTCTGTATTTTTTACTATTTGGGCCTGGATGACTTGTGCTGTACACACTGTGACAAGGGACCTGTAACAATCATTCTTTTAATTGAAAAGGCAAAAAAAAAAAAAAAAATAGGCAGAAGGCTCCTCCGCCGTTTCGGTAAAAAAAAAATAATTACTAGCTCACAAATTTTTTTCATTTCTTTTCTTACGAGATTCCAGACTCCTCATTAATTTTAACCGCTGCATGCGAAGGAACAGGAAATGCTCTAGTGAAGTCTCCATGAACTCTTCTTCCAACAGCGTTCTAAGTTTACGGCGCCATATTCATGGCCCGGCCGGCCGGCCGGCTGTTAGTTATGATGACATGACGCTCAACGAGAGACGTGGTACTATGGTGTGTACGGGTGGGCCGGGTGAAGCTCCGTCCTCCTGTCCTCGTCCTAGGTTGTATGCACTGTGCCCTCGCAATTGAACTACCTTTGCCTCTCTCAACTCTCAAGCATCTCAGCCATTGCCAATTGGTAGCAACTCCCAGGTCGCATGTCACAAAGCCGGCAAAAGGATTGGATCCCATGCATCCAGCTACTACTCCTTTACTTCGGCTAACCCATCTATCCTTTTTCGGAGTAATAAACGTCAGTGTGGAGCCTTTCGCTCTCGCAGAACGCGAGTAGTACTTGCTCTCTGTAGTACCGCCGCCCGCTCGCCTCCTCGCTTCCGCCGCCGCACACCGAAGCCGGCCCCCTACCTCCCCCGGCGTTCTCGCCGGCGGTGAGGCAGGAGGGCCGGTACCCGCTCCTCCCTCCCCGTTTTCCCCTCTTCTCCAACCCTTGTAAAATTCCTATCCAAGCTTTATGAAGCTCCACCTGGAGAACGCCGCCGCCGCCGTCGTCGTCGTCATCTTCTTCATCTTCGCGGCTGGCGTCGTTATCCGCCGGTAAGAATAAATCCGCCACCACCTCCACCCGCTCCTTTCCATGGCAGCCCGATTTCCCCTTCCTCCGCCTCCTCTCCGCCAAATCGGTGTTGTTCCGCCTCGCCACCATCTCCGCTCGCGTCCGCCTCCGTTTCCGCCTCCACCTCATCCCATGCATCCATCGATCCTGCAGATCCGGTATCAAGAAAGGCAGCTCTCCAACAGGTGCAAGCTCGACGCGCTCGCCTCCACCGGGGATTCGACCTTCAGCTCCATCCCTTATCTCCGGCGACGGGAATACTTCGAATCTTCGGTCGCTTGGAGTGCTTCTCCTCAATCGCTGAGTCGCCCCATCATCAACCGATGCCTAGCACGGTCTTCCACCTGGGTGTAAGCGCCCTTGGCGCCCCTACGGCCCCTCGCCGGCGAGCTCGTCGTTGTTGTCTTCGCGGTCGTTCTAGATGCTGTCATTATCTGGTCTTTGGACCTATGTGTAAATTGGTTCTCTTTCGAGGACCTTGCTGTAAGATGGATGCTTAATTTAATATATTTCGCTGTTGTCAAAAAAAAAAAACCGTCAGTGTAAAATGATACTGTAGTATACAGTGCTGGTTACCGTATGATTCCAAATAAAAGCGCGTACTGTACGTGTGATCCCACATATACTGTACTTTTGAAGCCTTGATGAAGGCTGCCTTTTTTTAACCTGTATGTACGTACATACAGTAAGGTCTGGCCTGCAGTAATCTCTGTCTCTACAAGGGCCAGGAGGAGGAGGACCCGTGGGAAAATTAGGCTTCTGTTCGACTCATTGGGCCTTCCCTTGGCCCCGTTTCATATCTCGTGGCCCACAAGATCAGATCAAAGTCAAGAGGCCCAGTGGGCTGGGTTTGATTCACGCCTTCCATTACATGCGAGCCCATAGAGCCCCCCGACCTCTGTCGACGGCCTTCACGCGTTTATACTGGGCCTTCCATCATCATTTCTTTCAAAAAAAAAACAAAAATGGCGATGCACCGCGCAGGCTGGAACACACTGGAAGAAAAAAATTTGGACCAGATAGAATGTCCGTTTTTGTTCTTAAAAAAATAAAGCGTTTCGACTTTTGCTCGTTCAAATTATTCTAGCATCTAAAACGAGTGGGTATCAAAACATAATGACCACGAGATGGAAAATATGGAAGCCGGGGAGTGGCAGCATATATATATTGTATTTACAACAAGCAAAACAGAAAACATTATAGCAAATTAACTGTGCATCTACTTCTCATTAATCAAAGATACTACTCCCATTCAGAACTTCCAACTCAATCTGGAATTCGATTCGATTCGATTCCGCCGCCACTAGCGCTAAAAGCGCCGGGCGCCCGTCCTGCGTTTCAGCGTGGCGGGGGCCTCGATCGGCCAATCCAGTGTACGCGCCTGCGCGTGGTGCATCGGAATTTTGCTAGAACAATTCGGCAGGAACATAATGTGCACACTTTGTTTATACTCCTACTAGTTTATATTAACTATCAACTCTAGAAGAAAGCACGTCGCCGTAGTCGGCCGAGAACCGGAGACAGACGGTTGAAATCTCCCTAATCTCTCATTAGTTCGGCCTCCCCAAACCCCACTGGCACCCCGACCCCACACCTCCCCGTCCCCACATGTCACCTTGCTGACTGAGACCCCGCCGCCCGGCGTCGGCCAGTGGCAGGGGAAGGGGTGACGACACCGGAAGAAAGAAAGCGAGGGGAGCGGCCCGGAGAGACGCCGCGACCGTCAGCTTGCCTGCCCGGGGCACTGCCTTGCCTCCTCCCATTCCCGCCTCCCCTCATCGCCTTCCTTGCCGTCGTGTGCGCCTCTCCCTCCCCCGATCGTGACCACCGCCGAGCTCCGATCCCCACCCAACCATGCAGTTCTTCTGACGGACGCCGGCGCGCCACCGGTCCCAAACTCCCACCATCCCGACCCGACACCCGCACCATCCCTCGCCGGCGCCGCCATGGCCTTGTCATCGCCGATGGTCCTCTCCCTGCTCCTCTTCGCGTCACTCACGGCGCTACTCGTCCTCGCCCCACGCCTCTCCCCACCACCACCACCACACCCAGCCGTGGGCGAGCAGGCCCCGCCTGGACTCAGCCTCCTGGCCACCACCACCACCGGCGCCGGGGGCGAGGAGTCGGACGACCTCCGCCTGTTCCGCCGCGCGGTCCTAGAATCATCATCATCAGCCGCCACGGCCGCCGCGGCGGGTCCACCCAAGGTGGCGTTCCTGTTCCTGACCAACTCCGACCTCACCTTCGCGCCGCTCTGGGAGCGCTTCTTCGCGGGGCACGCCGCCCGCCTCACCGTGTACGTCCACGCCGACCCGTCCGCGCGCCTGCTCCTCCCGCCCACGCCCTCCTTCCGGGGCCGCTTCGTGGCCGCGAAGCCCACGCGACGCGCCGACGCGAGCCTCATCGCCGCCGCGCGCCGCCTGCTGGCCGCGGCCCTCCTCGACGACCCCGCCAACGCCTACTTCGCTTTACTCTCGCAGCACTGCGTCCCGCTCCACTCCTTCCCGCGCCTCTACGCCACCCTCTTCCCTCCTCCGCCCTCCCCCTCCTCCTCCACCCCCAGCCACCGCCATCTCCAACCACGCAGCTACATCGAGGTGCTGACGGGGGAGCCACAGCTACCCTCCCGCTACGCCGCCCGCGGCGGGGAGGACGCGATGCTCCCGGAGGTGCCCTACTCTGACTTCCGCATCGGGTCCCAGTTCTTCACGCTGACCCGGCGCCACGCGGTGCTGGTGGTGCGGGAGCGCCGGCTGTGGCGCAAGTTCCGGGCGCCGTGCGTCGCCGAGATGGCGAGGGACTCGTGCTACCCGGAGGAGCACTACTTCCCGACGCTGCTGGACATGGCGGACCCCGGCGGCGTGGCGGGCTACACGCTCACGCGCGTCAACTGGACGGCCAGCGTCGCGGGGCACCCGCACACGTATGCTGCGGCGGAGGTCACGCCGGGGCTTGTGGCGGAGCTCCGGGAGTCGAATCGGACGAATCCGCATATGTTTGCGCGCAAGTTCGCGCCGGAGTGTCTTGCACCGCTTCTTGACATCGCCGACACTGTCTTGTTCAAGGACTGACGGACGGACGCCTGCTCTGCACCATCGAGGTATGTCTGAACTCTGTAGTAAGATTCAGAGCTGCCTCAAAATTTTGCACTTTCTGCTCGTTCTTGATCACGCTTATGAAACCTTTTGCATTCGTGCAAATATGCAACACCGATTTTGCAGTCCTAATCATCAAAACCGGGACTGGATTGAAGTGAAGCTTTAGTGGGTTTTCACTGCGCAAATTAGAGTGAATCCAGCTCTGTTCTGTTCATCTCCATTTGACATAGCTACCCTGTCTCAACTCTGAAGCTCAAGCTCCGGAGCAGACTCAAAATTTTAGCACTCTTTAGTGACTAGTTGACACCTTTTGCATTCCTGCAACTGATTTTAGAGTGAATTGAAGTGAAGCTATAGTGTTTTTCAGTTTTCACTGCGCAAACTTTTACACCGTCTTCAGTTCTGTTCGTCTCCATTGGACCCAAAAGTTATCTTTTCCCAGAAAAGAATTCGACATTTCTACCGACTATGGCCCCAGCCTACAGTAGTCTTTATGGATATATTCTTCCTATATACTATGGAGTAGTATGTTGCTTTGCCGTCCATACCTGCTCGATCACCTGCTCTTATCCAAGAACAGAAGAGAGTTCGTAATGGCCATAGAGTCGAGTCTGCATAATGCAGAGACGGGTCGTAGTCGGAGATTTTTTTGAGTTGACAACGATATCCCATATCCCAATACCCCCAACTAATGAGAGATTAGGAGATTTCAACTGATGAAAGCATGTAATAGCCGGCACTGACCACTGCCACGGACTGTCACTGTCTTCTCCTCTGACCCTGAGTACCCTCCCTGACGTGACTGGCCACACCACACTACGGCGGAGCTCGCCTGATCTTTGCTTGCGGATTAGGTTTCGTCTCGGCTCGAGTGGTCACGGGTTGATTCTGTTCGGTTCCGTGCTTGGGTTTGCTCGAATCGTCAAGGCGCTTGCAAGTTCTGCTCAATGCCTGAATCTAACAACTCCGTTTGGATCATCCTTGCAGGTACTCGGGCTAGTCAGGCCAACGACGGCGACGGCGACGGCGACAGCGACAGCAGTGCCATTTTCTCCCTTTCAGCTCAGCTCTCTCTCTCTCTACGGTGTCTGAGTACAAGCTGTGCTTCTGTGTACTTTTGTGTAGAGTAGGAGTGTAGAGAAGACGAGGACGAAAGCAATCGGCGACGACCTAATGCGAAGCGGCAGGTTGTGATTGCGTTTGCGTGCGTGAATGCGTGGGTGCGTCCTCGATCGTCCATCCATCCAGGAAGAAAAAAAGAAGAAAGTCGTGTGTGTTTGCGTAGAGCAGCCAAAGAGGGCTTTGCTCATCGGGGTGTATGTGATAGTGATGGATTTGCCTGAATATATGTGTACTACGTGTCTACTAAGCAATAAAACCACTTTGTACAGGTAATCGTGCTTGTGGGTTTTGTGGACTCTATGCTTGGACTGTACATGAGCAGATGTGCTTTCGGTGAATATAAGCATTTTTACAAGAACGGACGGACTCGGTAGATGGTTTTGGACTTTTGGTTGTTGTATTGTGTGTACAGTGTTATTAATCTCCTGGGTTGTAAGATGAGATGGGCACACATGCTGATGGAAGTTACAACAGAGTGTGGTGCACACAAGAGAAGCGGAGCCTGGCTTGATGCGTTTTTGCAGGGTTGTCATGTGAGGCCGAGTTGGAGTTGACCCGGATGGAACGAAGAGGGAGGGGATCAGAGATTCAGAGGAGAAGCTTCACCTCGCCCGACCGAATGGAGAGCCATGCATGTGCAGTGCGTAAAAATGATGAAGCCTGCATAGCCGCCGTACCGTGGCGTGGCCACATGGCTTGGCCGCGCATCGTTTTTGCCACGGAAATGTCAACGCGCGCGCGCGCGCATGCGGAGGCTAGCTGCAGATCAGGTGTAGTGCGTGTGCCGCCGGCCTCGCAGACAGAGGTGAGCGTGGTGGTGTATACTAGTGGCTCACGGGCGATGGTGACTCTGCAAGCTGCTTGACACGACTCACGACACGAGCACGCGCCTCCGGCAGCCACTAGTGCCAGTGTCGAGGCACTCGGGTAAGAGCGGTGGCATACATGCAGGCAGCATGGCCACAGGGCCGCGAGCCGCGTGGGCGGCGTGGCTCATTGCGGCTAGCCCACGTGTGCAGCATGCATGCGCGCCACAGGCCCACAGCACACCATGCCACGTCCGGCCGCCAGGTGGGCGCGTGGAGAAGGGTCGCCGCCGCCGATCTAGCTGTGACCGCTGGTCCTGGTCCACTGCAGGCTGCGGATCCGATCCGGGGCACAGGACAGTGAACAGGAGGGTGTCTGGTCTGTCTGGCTCGCAGAGCGTGCACGTGCACGTGCACGATCCTCCTCCGCTCCTGCTGCACGTGCCGCTGAACGCCATGGCGCAGGCGGCTGGCATCGTGATTTTGCGCTGGCTTTGTCTTGACACAGGAGCAAAGCACCTTAGCAGTTAGCACCCATTTGGTTCTCCCTTGATTCCCTCCCTCTTTGGCTCTCTTTCGCATGTTTCTTGCACGCTGTTCGCTGTGGCCTGATTCCCTGGTGCCCTGGTAGATAGAGCCCCCAGAGGAGGTTCACATGACCTCACATCGCCAGCTCCATCAGACTCACATGCAGGGCACAGGAACCATGCCTGTGGCGTGTGATTAAGCCGGCATGGTCAACGGGCTTCAAATCGAGCTTAGGAACTCAGCACATGATGAAAGATACACTTATATAATGTGAGCCTGTATGTACGTGGTCAAAAGCAAAGCCTCCTTGTTTGTTATGAACTCGCTCGGGTATATAAGTGGATTAATGGAGGAACGTGACAGGATCCAAGGAGGAAGAGAGGCAGATTCATTCCTCAAAAAAAAAAAAAAAAAAAGAGAGGCAGATTCAGAGTTCAGTTTCTGAATTCAGTTATTAAATAATCAGTTTTTTTAATCAGCTGGCTCGGTTCCTTAAGGAGCTGACCATCCTCGGGACCGAGCCCATACCGCCTAGTGGGCCAATTCAACTCCCTACGGTCCAAAACACACAAAACTACAATCCAGACGCCCCCACCTTCCTGCTTCAGACTCACCCAAAAGCCAGCAATCTGAGCGAGAAAAGTCAGGCAGCCCATGTGTCTGGGCCCAACGCGTCGGCCCATGCGCACAGTTTGCACCCGAGACGGCCTGGCAGGCCGGCAGGCCTGGCCCGAGTGCGTGAAGCAGGAAACAGGTCGCCGTCGCCGCCGGGGCGAGTACGCACGTCGCAGTCGCAGAGAAAGCAAACCATCGCTCCGCCCCATTCCTCCTCCCAAATGGCCAATAGACCAATGGGCTACGACGACGACGACGACGCCGTGCTCCGGTTGCACATCACGGCGGCTGCTAGCGCGCCGCCGTCCCCCTCTCCGTCACTGTCGACTGACGCTGACGTGTTGCTAAGCAACGTCGTCGCTCGCTTCCACACACTGACACGCACCTGTTCCAGCTTAACTTAATTACTGTCGCTGTTCTTCCAGAGTTCCAGTACTAACCAAATTAGCCACTCGTCGTCTGTCTCAGAGGTACAAAAACAGCTCCAGCGTCAGCGACGGCTCTGGAAACAGGAAACGTATGTATATGAACGCTCCTCTTCCGTCGCCGGTTCTCGTCCACGGATTCATCGAGCAGCAGTACAAGTTGACACGCTGAGTCGTGTCTAGCAACTACTCCACGAGCACTAAAAATGATCCTGAAATCATTTGTGTGAATTTTCTTTTTTTGGCCGGTTCACTGAGCGTGACGCCTTTTCTTTAGGGACGGTCTCACTGCAACCGGCCCGAGTTTTTTTTTTTTTTGAAGAATCACCGGCCCCGAGTTATAGCCAAACAAAACCATTTTTTTGTACTAGAAAAAAATTCGAATGCTTTGGTGTTTTTTTTTTCGAGAGCGGGACTTTACCCTTTTTCATTAATAGAAATAAAGCGAAAAAAGTTTGGACATACAAGAAAACGGTCGGCGACATGCCCACTACGCGATCCAAACGACCTAGCTACTGGATTTAAGTCTTTGGTAGTATATATGTGCTGAATTTTGCGACCATATGTGCTTTGGTGTTTGCATTGCCAACGTTTCACATTCTTTATCGATAAGACTATTCTTAGTGGAAGTTCCATATGAGTTTTATTTGTATTAAATAGATTGCTACATAGGCACTCTTGATGACATGTCACTGTATTTTAGAAGAGAGAAAAAAATGAATGTCATGGATATAAACTCTCTTCGCACGATTACCAACTTTTTATGAGTCATAGAATTAAATTATAGAATGAAACTTTGCACTTATGGGGGTGTTTTATCCGAGTTTCATTTCATTATGTGATATGGCAGTTTTGAAAAAGATGCAATGAAACCCTACACTAAGACTAGCCTAACACCTCGCACATAATGATCTTGTCTTCAGAAGAAAAATATGTATTTTTGGGGCAGTGCTATAGTGTGAGGATATAAGAGCATCTGAGAGAGTTATTCCAAACTCCATTCCCCTAAATTCTTATATTCTTCACATTCTAACAAAAAAAGTCATCTCTACATATTTCTCTCTTTTTTTTAGAGTACGAGGGTAGAGCCCCGGCCTTTCCATTAATAACGAAAGACCAAAATCCATTTACAACACAGTTTTATCCATCACCCACACGCCCTGATCGTAGTACATATGTGCTGAATTTTGCGACCATATGTGCTTTGGTGTTTGCATTGCCGACGTTTCACATTCTTTATCAATAAGATTATTTTTAGTGGGAGTTCCATATGAGTTTTATTTGCATTAAATAGGTTGCTACATAGGCACTCTTGATGACATGTCACTGTATTTTAGAAGAGAGAAAAAAATGAATGTCATGGATATAAACTCTCTTCGCACGATTACCAACTTTTTATGAGTCATAGAATTAAATTATAGAATGAAACTTTGCACTTAGAGGGGGTGTTTTATCCGAGTTTCATTTCATTATGTGATATGACAGTTTTGAAAAAGATGCAATGAAACCCTACACTAAGACTAGCCTAACACCTCGCACATAATGATCTTGTCTTCGGAAGAAAAATATGTATTTTTGGGGCAGTGCTATAGTGTGAGGATATAAGAGCATCTTAGAGAGTTATTCCAAACTCCATTCCCCTAAATTCTTATATTCTTTACATTCTAACAAAAAAGTCATCTCTACATATTTCTCTCTTTTTTTAGAGTACGAGGGTAGAGCCCCGGCCTTTCCATTAATAACGAAAGACCAAAATCCATTTACAACACAGTTTTATCCATCACCCACACGCCCTGATATCGGGGAAAAGTTCTCACAGGATTAAACGACTAGAGAAAGAAAACTATCCTGACATCAAGCCTGCTGAAAACATGCGCCACAACAAGACTGATCATGCGGCCACTATCACAGGCTCTCCAGGGCTTCATTCAGGTCTTCCCACCAGGACAACGATGAGTTAACTTCCAGCTTCTTATTATTCCTCTTCTGAACTCCAACTTCTTGATGATAACTCTTCACCCGACGCACCTCTGGTAGCCATAGCAACTCCTTGGCGATGGTTTTTAGCATCTTCATGAACTCTTCCAATTGACCTCTTCTCTCCACTGGACAAAGAATGGTCCAGTTGTTTAGCGTGCCAATCACCATGTGGTATAATACATCTATACCTCTCCATCCATGACTCTAAAAGCATAACTCATTCCTGAGTTTCCAAACACACCACAATATAGTTGAAGTAATGATATTCAACAAGCTATTTCTCTTGTTACTCAGCCAAAATTTGCCAATATTCTCAAGGCTATCACCTACATTCATGCCAAGGAACTTTGAAACTAGACAACAACATCTTTTAACAACAGCACACTCAAAGAAAAGATATTGACTGGTCTCTTTCTCACTACAGAAGAGACAAGTATCATCTTTAACATCCCTTCTCTTTGCTACATATTTCTCTTCTCCAACGGTTAACCTATCTCAAGTAATATGTAGGGTGAACAATGACATTTCAATTTTGGGAGGGAAGGAGGATATTTAGGATACCACTAAATATAGGATGTTGAATAGTAGGACTGTTAAATAGTGTTCTTTTACATAAATAAACCATAATTTTAGCTCTACGTAGATGACTAGGGGAACTCTTTGAGATATATAAGGGTGACTATTCGTTTAGTGACCAAAGCTTTGGAGATTGTTGCTTTATATATTTCATCAAGAATGAATGAAAGTGCAATAATATTAGGCTCTTGCTTTTGATTGTGTCCTATCAATCATGTTGTCTTTTCTCTTAATTTTGTGGTCATCTGATGAGCTCTATATTTTTTTTAAAAAAAAAAAAGAGGTACATGCAAAAAACATGTGATTGCAGGGTCTTACAATATCCTTCAAGTAGGCAAAGAAAAACCATTGCTTTCCGCGAGGTGCAAACTTAGTTGTCTCCCATAAGCAACACAGCAAAGCCTAAAACAACACTCAAAAAACTTTTACCAGTTCTGATGAAGTAGTGCTTCGGCTCAGTGTGCTAACCAACCGCTGCCCCCATACATGTTGTTTATCAACATCAACCAATTCAACACGTAATAGTAGTTTTGATGTTGAATCCATTAATACTCCAATAATGTCCTAGCAGGGTTCCCATCAAATAATTCAATCTCTTTTTATGCATTTGAAATCCGAGAAAATCTAATTTGGAACATACAAATTAAATCGGCGTAAGGCTAAAGTTGACACGAATAATAGTTTCGTAATATTTCAACTGGTAGTCTTAGCGCAGCATAAGTACACCTGGGTCCCTTCCAAGATGCAGACAACGCCACGCCAATCAGGCACGACTAAACAACTGACCACGCCATTGACCAGCTAAGCACGCCATGATTTTTTTTTTTCTCCTCTCTTCATCCTCTCCCTAAAAACGTCAAGTAATTCCCTTCTCTACCGACCGTCCTTGGCATGCAGAGAAGGTCGCGTTGACGCCGGCATTGGATGATTGGAAGCAGCAGCAGAGTCGCAGCCGCAGGCCAAGAACAGCAGCAATGAACTCGCCGCCGGGCGCCGACGGCGGCGGCAGCCAACACGGCGTATTCGGGTCCGGCGGCATCAGCGGGTTCGGGTACGGCATCGGCGTGTCCATCGGCATCCTCCTGGTGATCACCACCATCGCGGTCGCCATCTACTTCTGCACGCGCACCTCCATGCCCGTGTCCTCCGTCGCAGGCGCCGGCGTCGCGCCCGCGCCGCCACCGCGGGACGTGGAGCAGGGCATCGACGAGGCGACGCTGGAGGCGTTCCCGGCGGTGCCGTACGCGGAGGCGAGGAGGAGGAGGGATAAGGCGCAGGTGCAGGAGGCGTGCCCCGTGTGCCTGGACGGCTACGGCGACGGCGACGTGGTCCGGGTGCTCCCGGACTGCGGCCACCTGTTCCACCGGGACTGCGTCGACCCCTGGCTCCGGCAGCGGCCCACGTGCCCGGTCTGCCGGACGTCGCCGCTGCCAAGCCCCATGCCCACGCCGCTCGCCGAGGTCACGCCGCTGGCGTCCGCGAGGACGTCGTGACTCGTGAGGGTTCCTCTCTCTCGCTCTCTCGTGGCCTAGCTAGCTCTGTTGCACAACAGCACAACTCTGCTTCTTGCTTCGTTTCTTGTGTCGTTTCATTTCTACATACACAGCACGGTGTAATTAGGAATTTAGGATCAGTTTGATTAGGAGTCTCTAAATTTGTTCCTTCTGAGGGGGTGTAAATCTTGAGTGTATAGGGTCGTAGGACACTTAAGAGGTTTTTGTCTCTGAAAAATCTGAAATTTGATCACTTTGCATAGAAAATTTCAGAACTCAGATCAAGTGTGCATATACACCTGATTAGTGCTTACTGCTTACTAGTTACTACTACCGCTGCTCAAAACTGGAGTATCCCAGAGAGAAGCCAGTTTGTGTTGCCGGCTAGTTTTCGATGTCCCACAAGACAATCTGCTATGACAATCTCTGTTCTTGTCACAACATTACACACAAGGACAACAAACATCTTTCAAAATGTTCATCACAAGGAAAAATAAATAAAAAAAGACCGCACGCCTCTTTCAATTTCAGTCAGTATCCAGTAATTCAGTTTGGTTCCTCTATCGACAGCAACAAAATCGGAATATCATCAGACAAAAAGGCACACACTTCTACCTTTGATTGATGGTACAGACACACTGTTAAAGCACCAAAGATGATGATGAGATGCTGATCACCCGCGCACGCAACGCAGACGAATCATCATCATCATCATCATCATGCGAACCTGTCCTGGCATCCGATCCGCTCGAGCTTCCCCTGGAGGTACCTGACGATCTGCGGTATGGTGACGACATCGCCGTCCGTGTCCCTGTCCCTGGTGCAGAGCCTGGCGACGACGACGAGGTCCCGGAGCTCGCGGGCGTCGTAGACGCCGCCGAGGTCGGCGTCCACCATCCGGTCCACGGAGGCCGCGAAGCCGGGGTCCTGCACCCAGTGCACGAGCTCGCCGTCGGCGCCCGGGGATTGCCCCGTCACCAGCTCCAGCACCAGCACGCCGTACTGGTACACTAGCCCCGCCCGCCGCCGCTCCACCTCGTCTGCGTAGCGTCGGTGAACGAACACAGCAAGAGGATGATGATGAGTGCAATGCAGATTTGGGCCGTGTGTGGATTTGAGAGAGGAGACCTTGGAAGGAGTCGGTTGTTGCGAGCTTCACGTCGTGGCTGATCACGCCGATATCCGACAGCTGAAAAACGCAGGGTTGGGATGGGACTTGGGGTTCAGAAATCAGAACGCGTGTTGTGCGTGCGATACGAACTTCTGAAGCAGCTGCATTGTCACCTTGGCGACGAAGTTGGAGTCCATGAGCACGTTGCCGGAGTTGACGGTGACATGGAACACCGGGGGGTCGCAGTGGTAGTAGAGGTATTCCTGAATGAATCCGTTGAATTCCAGGTTCAGAGAACTGAATCAATCGGTTGTGCCGTGACGCGCGCACGGAGAGTTTGTTCTAGTTACCAGTGCTGCCGCGATGTCAATGGCCACCTGCAACCTTGTCCGCCAGTCCAGCGGCGTCCTGAGAGGATCTGCGGCGGAGAAGATAAGGAAGGTAAGGAAGAAGACGCCTTAGAGTGACAGACGAGTCTGCACTGCAGTGATGTTTACCAACCATGGAGGCATTCCTTGAGGCTCCTGTTCTCCATGTGATCGAACACCAGGAACCTGAAACATTTCAGATTTCGCCCCAATCATATCCGAATCCAAAGGTGAATTTCACGAGTCAGCACCACAGAGCTGAGGTGAGAGCGTCGGAGAAGGAGAAGGAGCGGGTTGAACGGACGGGCCTGGCGTGGTGGCCTTGGGCAAAGCCGCGCAGCCGGACGACGTGGCGGTGGTTGAGGCGGGCCAGCAGCTGCAGCTCCAGGTAGAAGGCGTCCGTCCCTCCGGTTCCCTCTCCCTGGCGGTGGCGGTCGTCGTCGTCGCGGCGCCTGACGACGGTGGCGACGAGGCCGCCGGCGAAGCGCGCCCTGTACGCCGTGCCGCCAGGAAAGCCGGCGCCGGCCTGGACCGCGGTGAAGCCGCGCGTGGCGGCCTCCACCTCCTTGGGCGTGAACCGCCTGAGGAACGGCAGGGTACCTGTGTTGGGTCACGGTGGGTTCCATTTTCGTCAGGCCATGGATGGTGGATTCAGTCGGCAGCAGGCGAGCAGAGCAGACGGAGAGAGATATTGGGGAGGAAGGGAGGGGACAGAGGAGAGGGGAGGGGCCTGGGCTACGAGGAGCAGAAGGAGAGTGACGTACGCGTGCCGCCGAGGCAGAGGCGGCGGCGGCGGCGGAGGCAGCAGCCCATGTCAGCCGTCAGCGTCACCGAAAGTCGAGTTGCGCTGTCAGCTGTCGGGCTGGCCGGCGGGCTTGCAGAGCAGAGCAGATGCGAAGCGGGTTGGAGGAGGATGACGACGACGATGGTTGATGAATGGATGTACGCCGATGGTTGATGAATGGATGGGATCCCGGTTGTTTTGTTTCCTTGCTCTTGTGTGTGTCTATGGATCGAGATCGTCCGGAGGTACGGCGGCCGGCGGGTGGCAAGAGCGGATGAGGAGCAATGGAGCATGAGTGCTTGCTTCTCTCTCACTCTCTTGTCCTGGTTTTGCTGTTACTACTACGTGTACATTTACAGGGTGTAATAAGACCGTACTTAGTACCAGCAGTACTAAGTTTGTAGCATCAACAAGAAAAAAAAAAGGCTTGGTTATCTTTGATAACTTATCTACATTTTACAGCGTGTAATAACAATACTGTACAAGTTGTTGATGATGATGATGATTGAGCACCACCTTTGCATGGGACTTCCTAATCCTACCATCCACCAAAAGCTGCATGCTCTGCCTCTGCGGTCCTGCTTTCTAGATTGATTGGATTGGATTTATACGCTTTTTTTCCTTTTGCAAAGTTAGCAGTGCTCGAGAGGTGTAATTAAGAAACTGTACCTGCTGAGCGGTGAGATTAGGCCGGCGACCGCGACCTGACAGGGAGCGGATGACACGGGGGTGGGGCACGGAATCACTGAATTCTGTTATTTTACAGTTACCACCACAAGTCAGAGCACGGAATGGCACATGCCTGCCACTGCCATGCCTGCTTCTATGCCTGGCACTGCCATGCCTGCTTCTCCAATGTCTGAGCAGAGAACCTTCGTAGGATTAGCTGCTGCTGTTCCCAGTTCCCCTCTTCCCTGCCTGCCATTTTCAGGAAAGCGCGCGACTGAATTTCCATTCCACTCCCTGCTCTCTGTGCGCAACTATTCTCAAGTTTTGCTGCACCCTCGACCGTTCTGATGCCACATGTCCCCCTCTCCTTTTCCCTTTTTTAAAAAAAGGAAGCTACATGTCCTTTAATCATACCGCATCTTTTCTGACTTTGGCCAACTCTCGTTTTTTCTTCTTCTTTTGAAGTTCGTGATATGAGTAAATCCTATGCTTTTGGGACTAAAAGGGACTAAATCTAGTATATAGTCCATAGTCCCTTGAAACCAAATAGGGTCTTAGTCCAAATCATAATAACAGTTAGTTGAACTAGAACATAAGTATATAGTTAACCCGGGCTAGGTAAAAAAAATATTTCTAAATTGGTTATATATTGAGGAAGTCATGTTTGGTTGCTGAGTGTTATGGAAACGAGCTATTTTCTGAAACCCAGTGCTTTCTTTGCGTGGTGGACGATAAAGCTCTATTTGGATGGTAGGTTGGCTTTTTTTTTTCATTTTTTAATGCAAACAACTTAGCAATCCAACAAACTAAGAGTCTACTAAGAGTCTAAGACATATTTTTGTTCGATTGAACTAGCATTCCTAGAGCCAATTTCTAAAATAACCTCATGTGGGTATTTTTGTCATTTTGCACAGGTCTCCTGTTGTGGTTCAAGGCGGATGTCACTACAACCAGCCTGCTGATCCGTGACGGAATTTCTGTGACAGATTTTAATTCTGTCACGGATATGCAGGAGAAGGAATGGACTGGCTCGAAGCCCACCTTGAGCCCATTATCTACGACGGAAATGCAGAGTCCGTCACCATTTCGCACTTGGACGAAATCCGCGACGGTTTAGGGCCCTTTTGTTCCGTCACGATGTGCTTACGTGGGCCCAGCTCTCCACCCCGCAAACTGGGCTTCATTTTTTTAACATAACTGGGCTTGATTCGTTAAATGTTCAAAGTTCAAAAAATAATGTGGTGACCGCAGGACTCGAACCTGAGACCTCAGTTTTGCTCAGGACTCGGCCTTGCCACCACGCTATGCATCCTAATTTGTCAGAAACAAGAGATTGTGTATTATATTGTGATAACGATTGGTACTGGGTGGTAGTGTGTATTATATTGTGTATTATATTGTGATAGCGACGGATTCAATCTGTCACGGATCAGCAGGCTGGTTGTAGTGTGTGGACAGAATGGATGGAAGGGCCAAGAAACTGTCAAAATTCAAAACTGGGCCAGATAACCAAATTCGACAAAAAAAAAAAGAGTCAAGAAACTAAGAGGCACTTTTAGTAGACCAAGGAAATAATTTGCTCGTTAGAAAGTTGCTATTGGTTTGCTTAGAACCGTTTCCAATTGTTAGCCTTTTTCATCTTTTGTTTCTTACCATGCTTTATTAGATATCAATTTCACACAGGATAAAGAAGCTTGTTCCTTCTTTTCTTAGGGAAAAAACTTATTTCTTCTATACCAGGACAAACAAAAAAGGAGAACTATATTAATTACTGCTGTGTGTGTGGTGCTAGTTATGCTTTTGGCAGCCTAATCAAGGTTTTGATTTTTTTTTTTTTGGAGCAGAATCTAGTTATGTTGTTGGCAGTATAATCAAGGTTTTGATGGGATTTGTGAGAGATGGAGGCTCACTAGATCCATTTGGAATGTGAGAAAGAGTTAAAGCCCAACCTGTTGGGTTTGTAGCCCATTAGGCCTTTTCGAAGCCTAGGATTGCTGCGGCCTTGCGGGGGCACTCCTGAGTCTTGACTCCTCTCCTCCCTCTTTTTTCATCCGTGGCAAAGCCGCCGCCATCACCACCTCGCAATCCACGATCTGGGACATGGAACCGTATGCCGGAGCCGGGTCAAGGAATGCGGCGGAGAATGAGCGCTCCTATGCCAGAGTCAGATCAACGAAGGCGGAGACAGAGCGTGCCCGTTGGATGCTGAAGAATCTCGAGCTCGACGACAAGAAAAAGGCGCACGCCGGATCGAAGACAGAGAAGAAGTCGACGATGCTGCAGAATCCCGTGCCCGACGACGACTTCCCGTTCTCGTCCGAGCCCTGGGCCGCGCCGAAGGGCGGCAAGTCCGGCGGCCACTCCAAGGCGTGGTCCGGTCGCCGGAAGAGGAGGAAGGAGACCTACAGGCTGGGCAAGGAGTACGTCGACTACGTGGCGGAGAACCCTCTCCCGCCGCCACTGTACCTACCCGATCCTAGATACTCGCATCTGTTTGCCAACGAGCTCGCCAGACAGGTTGCTGAGCGCGAAGAGCGCGAGAACATCATCAAGCAGATCGAGGAGTTCGGGTACGCTGATGTCGAGGTCGAGGTCCTTAACTTCGACGAGGACCCTCTTTGCGAGGGTGGCAGCATGGATGGCTAGCTACGGGCGTGGTATGTTAAGGCTGGGTTGGGTAAATAAGCAGCAGGGATGGTTTCTGGTATGGCTGCTAAATAATTTAGAGTTTTACTAGATGTCACCTCTGTAAGAGAGGCACGCATCTAAATTATTGAACATTTATCTTGATATTGCTCTATCGTAAGTTGGAAGAGTGGAATGTAAGGTATCATTTTTTTTTTCTCGAATACGTAAAAGATTTGCACATCTTTGTATTTAAGAAAAGAGAGTTTTACAGGTTTTTCTGGGGTGGATACAAATTTGCAATACGGCCCACCACCCTAGGAACGCGTACATAACGGATTACTCACGCGCTAAGCACTCTAGTTTCCGCGCACCGGCTTCGATCCACAGGTCGGCGGTGTGCTTGATGTTGCTGAGGATCTGGTGGAGTGTGGCCTCTGCGCCTCTAAAGCAACGTGCATTCCTCTCTTTCCATATTTCCCAGGCAACAATTACGAATAGTGTGTCTGCTCCTTCTCTCTTGACGCCATACCACTTCGCTCTCCAGCGGTCCCACCACTGTCCGATGGACGGGGCTCCGATCCCCGAGGTGTCTGCCCGTAGTGTCACAATGATGTTCCACCACACCTGTCGGGAGAAGGAGCACTCTGCGATGATGTGGTCGATCGTTTCTGGCTCCTACGCAGAGGTAGCAGTTGTCGTTTGCCTGGAGTCTGTGCCTACGTCGCCTGTCCACCGTCCAATGACGTCTGCGGATAGCCAACCAGAGGAAGATTCTGACCCTGAGGGGTGCCCACGTCTTCCAGATCCTCCTACAACCCGGGATGGGGTGCGATCCCGCAAGGAGTGCCCTGTAGGCAGATTTGGCTGTGTATTTTCCATCCACTGACCATTTCCAGATTAGTCGGTCCTCCACTCAGAGAGAGCGACCCGGTCGATCCTATGCCAAAGGTTGAGGTACTCTCTGGTGGATGCGACAGATATCCCCCCGGAGATCTGTCGCACCCAGGTTCGACCGGTCGGCCCGCGCTGCAGCCCCTCGGCGACGGTGGTCTCCCGGATCTCCCTTGCACCGACTTAGTAGAGCAGTAGTGGCGCGATATCTCCCACCGAGAGGCCATCGATCCACCTCGCTGTCCAGAAGAGGGTGGATCTATCGTTGCCGAGGACCGTGAACATAGAGGCGTGGAAGAAGTCGTGCACCTCCCTGGGCAACCTGATCTCCAAATGAGACCAGGTGCGGCCCTCGTCCGTCTGCTGCAGCCAGAGCCATCTCGACTGCAAGGCAATCGAAGTGCGTCGGAGATCTGGAATTCCCAGACACCTAAATCGATTGGCCGGCACGCGGTGGGCCATGCGACCATGCACTTCCCCCTGATGGAGCCCTCATTCCTGTTCCAGAAGAATCTTCTGCAGATGTTGTTGATCTCCTCGATCACCCAACGGGCAAGCCGTTCGCAATGATGGTGTAGATGGGGATCGCTGATAGGACTGACTTGACCTAGATGAGACGTCCGCTCCTCGCCATGAGCGGACCATGGCATGCCGGAAGGCGGGCCGCGACCGCGTCCACAGCAGACTGGTACCTGGCCTTGGGGATCTTCTTGGTGCTGAGGGGGAGGCCCAGGTAGGTGATTGGGAACTTAGAGAACTGGCAGCCGATGATTCATTGGATGGTCCGGAGGTCGGTGTCTGGGGCGTAGATTGTCGTGATGGAGCACTTGGCGAGGTTGGTCCTCAAGCCCGACGCATCCCCAAATGACTGCAGGATCATTTTCAGCGCCCTTGCCTCTACTACACTGGGGTGCATGAAGATGATGATGTCGTCGGCGTAGAGGCTGCAGTGGTGCTTGAAGGCCGACATTCCGGGAGGCTGCAGCAGGTGTTCCTCGGCCGCCGCAAACATCAGCCTGGCGAAGACCTCCATCACTAGGACGAAGAGCATCGGTGAGAGTGAGTCCCCCGCGGGTGTCCGATCGGCCTCCCGGCCAACCATTAACCAGGACACGGGAGGATGCGGAGGACAAACGTCGCGATCCACCGCCTCCAGTGGTCGCCAAACCCGAACGCACGAAGTGTGTCGAGCAGGAATGGCCATACCACCGTGTCGAAGGCCTTGGAGATATCCAGCTTAAGCAGCGCTTTTGGGATTTTCTTCTTGCGCAGGTGTACTGCCGTGCGCTGGACGAACTTAAAGTTGTCGTGGATCGTACTCTCCTTGATGAAGGCGTTCTGGTTGGGTGATATGATCTCCTTCAACCTTGACGCCAATCTAGCCGCCAATAGTTTGGAGGCTAGCTTGCCGAAGCTGTGGATCATCGTGATGGGTCTGTAGTCTGCTGGAGTGGCTGCATCCATCTTCTTTGGCCGCAGAACCACGAGCGCGTTGTTTAGATTGTGGAAATGCGTGCAGTTGCCGAAGAAGAGGCCGTTTAACGCCGTCAAGACGTCTTCCTTGATGATCGGCCACACCGACTTGTAGAAGGCCCCGTGAAGCCGTCAGGGCTAGGCGCCCTGTCCGCCGGCATGTCACACACAACCCTCTCCACCTCATCCCCTGAGAATGGGAGGTCAAGTGTGGACATGTCCAACGGGGTGATGCCGAGGGCGGCCAAATCGGTGGAGACCCCCCCGGGCCGTCGACACTGAAGACGCCGTCGAAGTGCCTGAAGATGGCCTCCTCAATGTCCTCGGCTGAGGAGCACACCTCATCGTCACCTCTCCGGAGGCGGTAAATCCCGTTTTTGCGCTTCCTCCCACGTGCGAGTAGGTGGAAGTACTTCATGTTGGTGTCCCCGTCGGCGAGGGAGCGCACCGGCGACCTCTGTCGCGCGATGGTACGCTCGAGTGACACGAGTCCGAGGCATTTGAACTTCAGTTCCTTGCGCACTTTGTGCTCCTCGTCCGTGAGTTGCCTTCGCTTCGAGGCCTGGTCGAAGCGAAGGACGATGGCCCGCGCCATGAGCAGCTGGTCCCGCACGTTCCCGATGCTCCTCACCGCCCATCGCTGTAGCTCATCTTTAGGTTCCAGAAGAGCGCGTCTAGCCAGCGCAGAGGGTCGGTGATACCCTGGTCGCAGGTCCATCCTCTGCTGACCGCGTCCTAGTACCCTTCCGCCCTCGGCCAGAAGGACTCAAAGTGTAATCTGGGTTTGGTGCGAGCGGACATGTTCGTCTGTAGGAGCAACGAGCAATGGTCGGAGATGTCTGACGAGAGCGCCTGCAGGTGGCAGTCTGGGTGCATCGACTCCCAGTCGAGCAACACCAGTGCCCAGTTAAGTCGCACCATCGTGGGCGACCTCCTCTCTTTGCTCCAAGTGTAGGTATCATTTTTCTTATCTTACTGTTACTGCTTAAATTCTCATTTTGCTTTTCTCATATGACCATTGTTGGTATACCATGTTTTGATGTCAGGTGATCGTGTTGGATGTAGTAATAATGATGCTTATCTATCCTTATATCGTAAATATCTATAGTTTTAGTAGTTATAGTTTAGGAAATCTGTATACATTTTTAATATAGTCATGTAATAATGTTAGTTCAGGAAATTTGTACGCTGAGTAGTTCCAAGTTCCAACAGACTTATATGTAGGAAGCACTTGAGAGCAGAGCATGTACTGCATGAGACCTTTTTTTTCGAAACCGTGCCTTAGCACGTTTTTCATTAAGGGAAGATAGAGTTTTACAAAGCGACCACCCAACAGCGAGTTGCCACGGGGTGGACGAACACACACTTATATAAATCACCGGCTTCAACGGTGGCGCTAAAGGTTGTAACTTTCTAAGGAAACCTATTTGCGACAGGGATGATAGAAGAGTGTGAGCTCTAGGACGCGAAAAGCGGGGCGATCCTACGGAAGCCCGCCGCCAACCAAGCGTCGGCCTCATCGTTGATGTTCCCCAAGATCTCCAGCACCGGCCTGTGGATATCGTCGAAGGTTCTCCTGTTGCGTTCGAAATACATGGACTTTGGTTAGTTGTCACAGTACGCATCAAGCCTCCAGAAGCCTAGCTCAAGAAAAATGGCCCAGGAAGCCAAGTACAAAGAATATCTGGCCCAGAATGGAATAGTTCACTCGGCATGCCGCGACAGGAGCACGCGCAGCCAGAGTGCCGTTGTAATCGCCTGGTAAAAGGCAGGAGTCGTAGAGTTTGCCTTCGTCTCGGTTGGCATTGGCTTTTGACAAGGAGCGGCTTCGTTGTCGCCGGTGGCCACCGGAACCACAGAGCTACTCATAGTTCTAAACCTATCGAAACCAAATTCGCTACTCATATTCTCATATTCATCCTGATCCACCTCCACTGCCCAACCACTCTGATTCGCTATTGATTCATCGGAGATTTCACGCACTTGATTTGCAACTATAATCCCCGTCATCAGGTGCTGCAATTCGACATTTAGGTCTTGAATTGCACTTGCCATAGGTCTGGTCCGAGGTCTATTAGGTCGCGATCAAAGCTATAGCGGATCCACCTCTCACTCAAAGCAAATTCACCATGAAGGTTTTTTGACTAAAAATACTGTGGGGGAGATCACCACAGTGCAGAACTTTTTTAATTAATTAAAGAAACAAGAGGACAAGAGAACTTATATAGTTCTAACTAAAGGCATCTAACCAAAAACAAAAGGATTACCTAACATCATCTCTAAAACGAATACATTGGAGATAGTTCACCATGAAGGTTGACGATCAGCTCTTGCTCATCCTCGCGCCAAGCTTGAGGAGCATACAAAGGGCATCAACAAGGGTAATCGCAAGATCAATGAGGTCCAGGCCTCCATCAATGACCTCAAGTATGTAAGGATGATTTCGAGTAGTGGTGGCCACAAGTCGGATTCGAAGGTGGCGGATCTCGGCTCCATTGTGTATAATCTCTGCAAGCAAGTGGAGGAGTTGTGTTCCGTGCTGCCGAAGATCAAGGCCATTGCTATGGACGCTCTTGTCCAAATCAACTTGTCGGGGTTTGCCCATCTGAATCCGTACCCCAACGGGGCGACGCGAGGGTCACTTTGACCACGGCGTTGAACCAAATCACCGAAGGTCTGGTTCGGGGGACGGTGGCACCCTCGAATCACCTCTGGTCAAAGGTGAGAAAACCACTCCTACTTCACCTCATTACCATGATGCTTGTCAACACCATGCTCATTATGACTTTCATCATCAGCCTATTACCATCATGAGCCATGTTTTACCACCTATGGAATTTCCAAAGTTTTCGGAAACTAATCCAAAGCTATGGATCAAACAATGTGAATCCTACTTTAATCTCTATGATATACCTCCAGATAGTTGGGTTAAGTTAGTTATTATTAATCAAATGTACTACAACTTTCGGATGCAGACTATTGAGATTAATATTCTAAACTTCCTTGGGACCAACTGTGTCAGCATGTTTTTGTCACGTTTTGAAAGAGATTAATTCAATCACTTTATTAGAAATATTTCATGTCAAACAAATCGGTCCAATTCTTATAAATATATCACACTACTTGATGACTATTGGCTTGATCCTCTTGTTGTGGGGAGGGGGGTGGGGTTCGCGGTGGGTTTAGGTTTGGTCGGCGGCGTAGGGAGAGCTTGAGCTGGGGCTTGGTCGCATCGGGAAGACAAAGGGTTTCGCAGGGGGTTTAGGTTCAGTCAACGGCGATTGGAGAGCCGCAACCAATGGGCTGCCTAAACGAGTGAAGCAGAGCCTTTGTTGTAATCCGCAATTTCTACCATAAGCAGATCAGTTGCCATAGTCTAAACCGAACTCTTTTACCCACACCACCTACCATGTCTAATCTCGTAGGATATTGTACCTTTAATTATAAAACATTTTTCTCAATAGATTGTGCATGTGCAGTAGCACGATAAATAACTCCTACAAACCTTCTTTTTCCAACAGAATAAGAACATGTAACATGATATATATTGCTAGAAAACTATATACATGACATGGAAGGAGACAAAACAAATGAATTAAAAAATCCACTTGACACAAAAAAAAACTATTGTTATAACCAAAGTCAAGAGAAGGGGAAAACCGGGAGAGGAAGAACACTAAAAATCAAAATAACAAGATACTACTAATGACCTGAACCCCAAAGGATGAGAGCAGGATTCAAACGTCCAATCTTACACAAATCTCAGGTTTGGTTACACTCACAAATTTATTCACAAACCCTATTTTGTCTACGACCTTCTCCATTTCAATGTTCTCGTACCTCCCCCTTAACCACCTTTTGTAGCAAATTATGTTTGTTTTTCGCCGCTTTGGGCACAAGTAGACCTCTCTCATGAACACTAGGGGAGGGGAAAACCTAGGGTAAAGGAGAAAAAAAATAGGTGAGATGAGGCTGAGTTAAAGTAGCTCATCTTATTTATAGATCTTTTACACGATTCCACTAATGTTTCTAGATATTTTAGGGTGAATCACCTTACCTGTGAGGGCACTATGCCCAATCCAATTTTTATTGATCAAAGACCCATGATTCCATTTGCTACGCCTCGACGCAACCTCTGTTATTCCGTCACGCGCCGCCCCATTACTCTTTGGAATTTACGCCTGGGTTTTGAAGCCCAAACCTAAAAACCGTCCACCATGGTTTTGAGGTCCAAACCACCAAACTGCTCGCGAGTAGTCTACTCCATAGTGCTCCTCCCAACTCGACGTGTGTCACCTCGTTCTCGGCCATCATGTCTTCCAGAGCCTCCACTCGATTTGCTTGACCTCTATCTTGACTTGGTTAACACGATTACTCCTCTATATACACTGTTGCTGTTGTTCCAGTTCCCTCTGCAGTCTTGCATTTGGCTTCACCTCCCCTGCCTGCCATACACAAAAGCCCGCAATGCAACTGACTTTCCCCATTCCACCCCCTGCTCTATGCACAAGTATATAGTATGGTGAGCATCTCCAACAAGTTGGTAAATTCACTTGGTATTCTTATAATTTTGGCAAAAACTCAAAAACACCTCTCCAACAACTCCCTAAATCCACTTTGTATTTTTCCCAAGTTGCTAAACAACACCCTCGCGCGCGTATCTTTCCGCAGTGCGGAACGAGCGTGTATCCCCGCTCGCGTCCCGCTCGCCGCTCGCTTGGAGGTCCGCACGGAGGAGAAGGCCGGCGTCGATCCAAGGCGGCGACGAAGAATCGTGCCGCTCCCTTTCCCGCCCGCCCGCCCGCCCATCATGGCCTCCTCCCTCCCGGCGCCACCGCATTCCTGCCGCTACCGCGTGGTGGACGTGGCCCCTCCTCCTGTGGAGGCCACTTCCCACGGCGGAGGGGCGGCTCGCGCTCCGCCCGCCGGGGTTCCCCGAGGGCGTCCCTCCGCCACGCCGGGAGCGCGCTCGCGCCCTCCTCGCCCACTTGCTAAATAAAATACCAATCCTCTTATTTTGCTATAACTCAAGATATACCAAGTAAATTTTAGGGAGTTGTTGGAGATGCTCTTATTATTCTCCAAGGTTTTGCTTGCGCCTATCCCCCTCTCCTTTTCCCCTTTTGAAAAAAA
Source organism: Themeda triandra (assembly GCA_018135685.1). Lineage (NCBI taxonomy): Eukaryota > Viridiplantae > Streptophyta > Magnoliopsida > Poales > Poaceae > Themeda > Themeda triandra. Next base: position 402,544 of record JAENPR010000176.1, read on the forward strand.
TAAAGATGTTACATGTCCTTTAATCATACCACATCGTTTGTGACTTTTGCCAACTCTTGTTTTCTCTCTCTCTTTTAAAGTTTGTGAGTATGCCTATATGTCTTCACGACGAATCAACCATTTATTTACTCACTATTTTTGGCTCTATTAGTTGCAATTGGAGAAAAATAGAAAAAATTTAAAAGGGGTAACATTAAGCAATTGGTTTAAAAAATATGAGTGCGGTTGTAAGTTTTATTCATGCACTCAAACTTGTAAAATTAAATGTTTGTCGAACTTAAAAAATCGGTGGTTGATTAAGTCTAACGTTTCCTAAATTCAATTTCCAAATCATAATAACGGTTGAACTATCTTTGTATTTCTAAATTAGGTATACATTGAAAAAGTCATGTTTGGTTCCCGCGTGTTATGGAAACGAGTTTGCCTCTTGAGCTATTTTCTGAAACCCAGTGCTTGCTCTGCGCGGTGGATACAGCTCTAGGCTCTAGCTATTTGGATGGTAGGTTTGTTTTTCTATGTTTTTTTTTTAAAATGCAAACAACTTAGCAACCCAACAAGGCAACAAACTAAGACATATTTTTGTTCAATTCAACCAGCATTCCTGTAGAGCCAATTTCTAAAATAAGCAATTGAATTGATTGTAGCAATCTGAGCATGAGAAGATATAGTTGAATATATGTTTCCAAATTCCGAAGCATAATGATCTGGAAATAGAAATTCGACTTTGTTTGGTGTGAAAAATACTTGAAGCTACTCATAATGCACCGAATTCCTTCATACCAATACGATAGACCTTCGATTAAATTTTTTTTTCGCGACCGGGCCTTCACCCGTTTTTCATTAAGAGGAATAAACGAAAACAACAACAGGGCGTCAAACCATTGATGTTAGCAAGGTGCATACATCGAATGGCAGACAAAAGTTTGACAACCTAGCTACTGGATACAGCATGAAGGACTACATTTTGAACGAATATTGCGACTAAAAAACCAAGATAGCAGCAACCGGGGCGAAGCCTCTAGCACCCGGTCCTGGCCCTCCCTGATCGCATCCTCTTGCCATGAAGCAGAGTCTGCATAGCCTCCTCTGCTTCACCCGCCAGTGCGACCTGGAACGCGGCCTGGTAAAACTCCTCGAACGTTGCTTCATCAGGGCGTTGCGTCTCGACCTCGTACCCTAGCTTCCTCATGAGAACCAACCTCGCCTGCGCGTCCGGCTTGTTGAGCTTGTTCTTGGCGGCAGGCGGGCACTACGCTTGGGCAGCCATTCCAGTCCACTCAGAAGCATGGCAAATTGGTTGTTTACCGGGATGAAGCAAGTGGCATAAAAGAGAGTTGCTACTACTAGTTTGGTTACAACTATTTCCGATTGTCAGCCTCTTTCTTCCTCTGTTTCTCAACAGCGCTTTTTAGACATCAAATTTCACACAAGAGTAAAAAAACTTGTTTCCTCTTCTGCCAGGACAAATTACTCCTGTGCGTGGTGCTAGTTTTGTTGGCAGTCTAATCTACTAGTCTTGATGGGATTCGGAATGTCAGAGAGAGATGGAGGTCCACTAGGTCCATTTGGAACGTGAGAAAGAGTAAAATAAAAGCCCAACCGTAGTTGGGTTCGTAGCCCATTAGGCCCTTTCGACGCTTAGGGAAGAGCTCTTCCCTCTTCCTCGGTAGTACTGTAAGCCGCCGCCGTCACCACCTGGCCATCAATCCACGATCTCTCTCGCTTGGTCAGTTCAGCGACATGGAGCGGTCAAGGAATGCAGCGGCGGAGAAGGAGCGCTCCTACACCGGATCCGAATCAACAAAGGCGGAGACGACGGAGCGTGCCCGTTTGATGCTGAAGAATCTCGAGCTCGACGACGAACCCCGGATCGAAGACAGAGAAGTCGGCGGTGCTGCAGAATCCCGTGCCCGACGACGACGAGTTCCCGTTCTCTTTCGAGCCCTGGCCCGGTCAGGAGGGCGGCCAGTCCGGCCAGTCCAAGTCCAAGGCGTGGGGTCGAAAGAGGAGGAAGAAGACCTATAGGTTGGGCAAGGAGTACGTCGACTACGTGGAGAAGAACCCTCTGCCCCCACTGTACCTACCCGATCCTAGATTCTCGCATCTGTTTATCGACGAGATAGAAGCAAGTTTCATCGCTAGACAGAAAGCTGAGCTCGAAGAGCGCGAGAACATCATCAAGCAGATCAAGGAGTTCGGGTATGCTGATGTTGAAGCCGAGGTCCCCGACGAGGTGGACGTTCGCATTGTTAGCCGTTACCAAGAATGGGCTTCGCAGAATCTGGGGGCAAGAATGGAGCAAGTCGAGTAAGCTGACTCGCAGGGATGGCAGCTTGGATGGCTACTGGCATGGTAAGGGATGGTGGTAATCAGCTCAGCAGGGATGGTTTCTGGTATGCTGTTTAGGCTGCTAAATAATTTACAGTTTTACTACATGTCACCTCTGCGTGAGAGGCATGCATCTAAGTTTTTGAACTTTTATCTTGTGTGTGATATTGCTCTATCGTATAAGTTGGAAGACTAGTATGTATGATGATATCGTTCGAATGTATGATATAGTTTCTTATCTTACTGCTTAAATACCGTATCGTTTCCATGTTGCTTTTCTCGTGTGATCATTGTCTGTATACCATGTTTTGATCTTAGGTGATCGTGTTGGGTAGCTATATGTTAAATTTGTTGTGCAATGCCTGGAAAAATAGAGTATCTATCCTTAGTTTGTAAATATAGTTTTAATAGTGATAGTTCAGGAAATTTGTATAGACTCTTAATATGGAGTATCTATCCAAGTGCCAACAGACTTATGCAGCCAGCACTTGAGAGAGACACAGTGACATACCATGTATCAACATCAGACCTTTGACTTCAAATAACATGGACTTTGGTTAGAGACAGGGAAGCATCGAATTTGTAGGGGGGAGGGGGGGTACAAACCATGAGAAAATGCATTGCCTGCCAGTTAGTTGTGATCCAATGTGGTTTGAGGATCTTTGATCAGTCTACAAACATGGCATTTTGAAAACCACATCTACCTTCTTCTGTGCTCATCTTCTGCTATCCAGCAATTTTGTGTTTCACCGTGATCATGTATTGCAAAGATATAAGTTAGGCAAAACTACCGAAAGATGGTAAATGTTACTTGAACAAAAATGGATTAATTATGCACAGATAAATGCAACACTTGGCCTACAAGTCTTTTGATTTGTCCATATGTTACTCTGCTGTAGTATTGTAAATCTGATCACTACTTGTCCATTTGTTACTCTGCTGTAGTATTGTAAATCTGATCACTACTTTATTGAAGTATGTGTCATAAATGCATAAAAACATTAGGGAGAATTTATACGATCTCTGGAAAATGGATTAGTTAGGCACAGATAGATGCAACACTAGCCTACTACAAGTCTTGATTTGTCCATTCAACTCTGCTGTAGTATCGTAAATCTGATTACTACTTCATTGTGTCTTGATTTGTCCTTTCAACTCTGCTGTAGTATTGTAAATCTGATTGCTACTTTATTGTAGTATATATGTTGTAAATGTGTAAAAACATCAGGGAGAATTTATAAGATCTCTGGGAATTTATTTTCTTTTTCTTTCAACAACATGCAAATGTGAGACTGAAATGAAAACCGCACTTTTTACTATAGAAATTGAAAAAAAAATGAAATCCACAATGGTCAGGGGTTGTGAAGTCTAATTTAAATTTGGATAAATGTAAATATCTTCTTTCTTTGGAATTTATCATGATGTCTGGAATTTTTGGTCTTCTCATTTCTGAGGGGATTATATTTATAAGTTTGTGAACATATTAGAAAGAGCACACTTTGTCAATTATCACTTGTCAGTTTATTGTTAGTCTTGAACTTCAGTAGTGGCAGTTTGTTGTCAATCTTGAACTTTAGTGCTATATATGCAGTAGGTAGATATGACCAAAAAGTTTCCGCTATGAATTTTTTAATATCACAAAGTTTCAGCTATGATTTTTTAAAAATGGAGCTTATTCTCTAGTGAACCTAAAGCTGTTTCAGAAAAATATTTGGTAGAATTTCTCTACACCTGATCATTAATGGTTGAAAGAGGACCAATGTTGAATATGCCCCTCAATAAATTTATGTAGCCTTTACAGATATTAATGTTTGTGTATTGCAAACTGATGTAATTTGTATTGAACTAGGGAGGCAATTTTGTACTTTTTTTTTTTGAAAAGAGATTAAATCTCAGCTTTTAAGAAAGCCAGCGTAACCGAGTTTACAGAATGCTGGGGATACCAGCTTAACCAGAACAGCAGCTCTGGAGCCGCGCACAGAAAACCTCCACAAGCTACAGACTCGACTAAAGTTTACATGAAAAGTTAAAGTTCGGCTACATCAGATTGTAAATTTGGATTAGGCTTGAAGTTCTTGATCCAATGCAGCACGTCTCCCTTGATGTTGTCGAGCCTTTCGCCATCACTGTCCTTGAGTAAGCACCGCCATTTCTGCATGAAGGACAGCGCAGTATATATCACATCATTTGGCGTGTTAGGAAATTTCTTCTCGATCATCATCTTGTTTCTTGTAGTCCATAACGCCCAAGCAAAAGCAGCAAACACAAAGAGAGTAAACTTCCGAGCCCATCGATTGTTACTGCATAAGAATAAATCAACAAACTCCCCAATCGACCCCGGGATTCTAGATAAACCAAAGACCTCTCTAATCACCCCCCAAACCATCCTAGCCAGATGGCAACGAAACAGAAGATGAGTAATATCTTCTGTACAGAGGCATAAACAACAGTTTTTACCTCCTTTCCACCCCCTTTTTGTCAGGTTACCTGCAACCTGAAGCTTGTTATTAAAGACTTGCCAAAGAAAGAACTTAATTTTCAGTGGGATTTTGCATTTCCAAACTAGGTTTGCCACCCAATTTGAAGCCCCTCTATTAGCCATGAAACGATATAGAGACTTAGTAGAAAACTTTCCATTCTTCTCAAGAGCCCACCTCACCGAGTCTATTTCGGTGGATGGGGAACTGTCAGTCAGAAACAACTTGAGTTCCTCCCACTGAGCATATTCAGATGTTGTGAGAGATCTCCTGAAATCCATACCCCATTCCCCCCCATCCCAACATTCATCAACAGTACAATTTGGTTCTGACACCATCAGAAACAACTCTCTGAACTTTATTTTCAGAGGAACCTCTCCAGCCCACACATCATGCCAGAAACGACAGTGTTCCCCATTGCCAATTTTAAACACAGAACCCCAGTCAAACAAATGTTTAACTTTGTGCAAACCCAGCCAAAATTGAGATGCCCCATTAGTTTTGGAAAAGAAGAAACCCCTATCATCCATGTACTTGGTTTTCAGGATTTTAAACCACAAGTCATCAGGCTCTTGCATTATCTTCCAAATCCATTTTGTGATTAGACATTCATTCATCAATTTTGTGTCAATTATGCCAAGACCCCCACACTCCTTAGGCTTTGAGACTACTGACCATTTAGCCATGTGGTACTTGAATTTATCTTCAGCACCCTGCCACAGAAACTTTGCCCTGATGGCATCCATTTTGCTGTGAACACCATCCTGTAAAAGGTAGAACCCCATACAATACATAGGAAGATTGCTGAGACAAGTATTAGTTAGTATCTGTTTCCCTCCAGAAGTGAGAAATTTGCCTTTCCAAGGATCCAATCTTTTTGAGCATTTTCTGGCTCAGGAAACCAAAGGAATTCACCCCCAAATGCCTGTCACTAACAGGGATTCCTAAGTATTTCATTGGCAGTTCCCCCAGAACACAATTCAGATTATTTGCCATGAACTCTTTTTCTTGCTGACTTACCCCAAAGGCAAACACCTCACTCTTATGATAATTAATCTTAAGTCCCGAGAGCCATTCAAAGCAATACAAAATGAGTTTAAGATTCCTAATGGACTCCTCTGAACCATCAATCATAATCACAGTATCATCAGCATACTGTATATGTGTTATCCCTCCAGGGATCAAGTGCCCCAAAACCCCTTTAATATGACTTTTACTTTTAGCTTTATCCAGCAGAGCTCCTAGTGCATCAGCCACAAGATTAAAGAGGAGAGGAGAAAGTGGATCTCCTTGTCTTAGACCCCTGAAAGTTCTGAAGTTAGCACTCCTGATCCCATTTACATTGACACAAACCTGACCCTCCTTGACTGTTTTCATGACCCAATTGATCCAGCTCTAAGGGAACCCCTTCCCCTCCATAACTTGTTCTAAAAAGGACCATCTCACCCTATCATATGCTTTCTCGAAGTCGATCTTGAGCAAGAGCCCCCTGCTCTTGGTTTTTTTCAACTCATGAAGAACCTCATGCAAGACTACAACCCCTTCTAGGATATTTTGCCCTTTATAAAACCAGACCGATTTTTACCGATCACCCTCTCACCACATGAACTAGTCTATTAGTGAGGACTTTAGTGAAGATTTTATAATCCACATTCGGAAATGCGAGATAGGTCTGTATTGTCTGATTGTATTTGCTTCTTTGATCTTAGGTATCAAGGTAATGACTCCATAATTCAATCTTTTAATATCTAATTGCCCTTTTTCAAAATCTCTAAACATTGCCCACAAATCCTCTTTTATTAGATGCCGAGAATTTCTTGAAGAAAATGGCTCCAAAGCCATTAGGGCACGGGGCTGAGTTCAATTTTGTACTTTTTTGACCTCGTAAGAGCGCAAAACGTAGAGCTCTGTGAGTAGAGCCGACAAAAAACGTCCATATTCTGCACAACAAAACTGCCCTTGAAGCTGTTCCCCCTTAATAAGCTTTGTCTGTCCTTTTGTGAATGTTAAATGTTTTGAGAAATGATGGCTGTGCTTTTTATGTGCTCTTGGCTGAGTTATGTAATTCCTCTATTTTAAATTATATAAGACATTTTGTTTTTTTTTTTTCTGGATATATAGTGTTTACAATGTATTTCTATGTATCTATAAAGACCGAACGTCTTATAATTTGAATGGAGGGAATAACAAGCAAATTGAAGTCATATTAAGTCAGTTATGGACATCATGACAAACTTCATATGAGAAGCAAACAATCTGTCACAATAGTTATATGCTAACCATAGCCAACTACTCCGAACATGAGTCATATTAAGTCGGTTATCGGCTAGGTCCTTTGTGAAGAACGGCCGGATCACACATATCGGTTATCTCCTTTCTGAAGAACACAGGGATCATACATCCTGCAAAAGCACCTTTCATGTTGAAATGGCACCTTTCAAACTCATTCCTTCCACCTTCAATTTGCAACTTAAAGGTATCGAAGATTCATACCGAGAGTGGTAGGAGCAGGAGAAGATTTGTTTGAATAGACAAGTGTAAACTCACCTAATCATGGTTGTGACCGTAGCTTTGAAGTACAGTGTGCACTTCTGAACAATCTGCACGATTTGATTCTATCAGTGTAAAATGTGTAGGTGTTGAATTTCTATTCAAGTTGATATAAGAAAGACTTGTTCATCCATAGCACATCAGAATATCACATCGATGCAATGAAAGTTCACATATAAATGCAGTTTGCAGAATTCAGACTCTTGTTTTGATGCACTATTTACCATCATTTCGGAATAAACTTGGGTGCAAACAACTGGTTTTGAATTAGATCTGAAAGGTCAATCGACTTTAAAGTCAGAACCCTCCATATGTGCATAGAGAAAACTAAGTTTCAGTTACCATTTACCATGCAACAGATATTTTAATTTATCAACCATTGACACTGGCAACAAAAGGCAATGTATATAAGGCAGCCTGTAAACTGTGCTGAATTTCCTTAAGATTGGATCCTAGCTAGAAAGTGGAGTAATTTCTCGAAATTTCTCCAACCATGTGTTATTTAATCCATCGAGTAACTTTTTTTTTAAACTCCCCACTCGATCTTCTTACTCCCTCCGTCTTACATATAATCGCACATTTTGACTTTTGTACTTCGTGTTTGACTGCTTTCGCCTTATTTAAATTTTTTATGAAAATAGTAAAATAAATAAATAAATATGTAAGTATCTCTAATGATAAAATAAGTCATAACAAAATAAATAATATTTATTAATTTTTTTAATAAGACGAATGGTTAAACACGAAGGGTAAGAGTCAAAATGTGCAATTATTTGTGAGGCGGAGGGAGTATTCATTAACATCAGGTTCAGCGGAATCGCGAACCACCAGATAAATCCATCGAGTAACTGCAATATCTGGAAGGACATAAAACGAATAGAAAACAAGTTACCTTTTCCAATCTCTAGAAGGACATAAAGGACATGGTTAGTGTTGCGCAGTATCTGATCTTAGTGATTTTTGTCCGCAGACACTCGAAGGTGAAAAAAAATCACTGAAAATGTAAATTTAAAAATATCCTAACAAAAAGGATGAAAATCGATCATCATAGAAAAGGCCTCAAATCCCAATCACGTGGCGTACATGTTTCTTGTTTGGTCTCATGCGAAGCAAATAGTTTGAAGCACATCACAATGAAGAAAATAATGAACCCAATCGTCCATGCAAGGCTCTCTCCTTCTCATCGTACTATTTGGTACCTACACATACGTCATTTGTTTGATCCTCTTTCAAGGGCCTTAGAGACGATTTCTAAAAAAACATTTTGAGGTTTCACTGGTTCAACAAATGCCAACTACTCCGCTTGAATGACCATAAATAGATTCCCAAGCGAAATTGAAAAGCCAACCACTTCGAGTTGGACTCGTTTGCCTGTCACAACTTTCTAGTTTTCTTTCTTTTTCTACACCTAAATAACCATAGAATTTCTAAGGAGTTACTTTGATCAATTTGATCAGAAAAATTATTACTGCTATGCTACAAAATACACTATTAAAACATATCTCATGCTAGGTTTAATAATGAAGTACATTATCAATACACTTCAACCTACATATAGGTATTTTTTCCTAGTGTAAAATGGCAAAAAGAAAAGAAGAAAAAAAAATACAAAACACGAATGTCCACGAACTCATTTCTTAATATAGAATTTATTTAATTATTATAGCTTTTTTCACAAGTCAGATTCGGGGGCCACCGACTAAAAATGTCGAAATCCCCATAGTCAAAAGAGCACGCGAGGACTCTACAAGACACGTCGAAGAAAACGAACTATCACGAACTCTATTCCTTTTTTTTATAAAAGCCCACCCCGAAAATCTCCCTCCTCACAAAGCAGTCCTCCCACCGCACGCAAACGCCTCCTCGCTCTCGCCGCCGTCGCCATGGCGAGCAAGCAGACCCGCCTCGCCCTCGTCCTCGCCGCCGTCGCCGCGTGCCTGCTCCTCCTCCCCGCCGCCTCGGTCGCCACCGACGTCGACTACTGCAGTGAGTACCCCCGCCTCCCCGCTCCGTTTCGGTCCTCGGGAGCTGCAGATTGCGCAGAGCTGTAACTGCAATCTGTTCTTGGTGTGCAGGCAAGAAGAACTACCCGGTGAAGGTGAGCGGCGTGCAGATCTCGCCCGATCCGGTCGAGCCCGGCAAGCCAGCCACTTTCAATATCTCCGCTACCACTGGTATAGTTGACTTAGCTGCAGCCCCTTCGTCTTTATGCTCCATGTTTGATGATGTTACTGCTGTAGGAGTACTGAGTAGTAGTTGGGTATTTTATTCCGCGATGAATTTGGCATACGTACTCAGGACTACGAAGGGAGTAAGTAATCACCAATCAAATAAGTTTGGCGCAGGACTGACTGAATTTAGTTGGAATTTTCCTAGATTGTTTAAGTTTAGGGGTACTAGTACCTTTGGGTGCTGTTGCTGGTGCGCTACTGGGGTTTGGGATTTTTCCTGTTTTATTTATCCTTACTGTATGTACTGCCGACGAATTATCAGGTCTTTGGGGAGTTTTTTGATGTGTTAGGTTGTATGAGTAGCTGAAGACTTTTTGTTCAGTGAATTTATTGTAGTACTTGGGACTATGAAAGAAACTAACAATCGGTGATGGACTTAATAGAATCATAGTGGTACTAAGTTAATTGAATTTTGCTAGTATTCAACTTTGGAGCTGTAGTACTGCCTTGCATATTGCTGGTGTGCGGCTGGGTGCGGTATTTTCTGTGCATGTGCAGTGCTATTCAAGGTTTGCTTTCTGCATGCCCTGTGTGTGTTTAGCTAATAGTTGGGGTGCTTAGCAACACCTTTTTAGTTCTTGTTTGTAACTCTGCAAATGTCTCCCTGAGTGACACCGAATGGATATGGGAAGGTTCCATGTTATGCCAACCATGCTGTAATACTGTTGAGTCTTTGTGGGGAGTTAGCAGACTCAAAAGCGTTAGCAGATACAGTTTCTCTTAAGGCTACATCTGATAGCTCAAAGTCTCGGCATAGTAGCTTTTTGCTATTAATTCCAGCCATGTACTCAACTATACTTAAAATAGTCCTTTGCATGACACCATCACGAAAATATTTCTGAAGTTGTAAGATTGCTGTTTATGATATCTTTTGGTACCATAGTGAAACAATACAATCCAGGATGGTATAAATCCTTGTGAAGTAGTAAGGTTGTTTGCAAATGTGTCCATGCATCACATTAAGCCTGCAAGGCTACCACAGTGCTGCCTTTGAGAAAATAATAGGTTGCTAGTCCTGCCCCGAACATTGTTGAGAGTAATTCAGCCATGTGTAACATTATCTTAATATGGCATATAATGTTTTGACATTCTCTGTTTAGTGGTTCATGTAGTTTGTAGTTTTTGTGCCCCTTCTCTATTAGCTTCTGTTCAGCAAACTTGTTTTGAACAGAACTGCGGAATTTCTGTGAAGGAGCAACAGGATTAATAAACTTAGTTACTGATTGCACCTAAGTAGCATCTTTTACCCATTTTTGAAAAAGTGAAACATAATATAGTAGGAAGGTGCAACAGGATAAATCAACTTAATCACCGATTGCACCTAAGAAGTAGCATCTTTTACCCATTTTTGAAAAAGTGAAACATAATACGGTAGGAAGGATCCACCTAATTGAGTCATCTTCGTGTTTCGTGTCCTGTCCTTCACATGGTAAGTTATGGTATGACTGACTGATTTTTCAGAGTGTAGTAATGAAGATCTCAGATTAATTTGTCCTCCAGCAACACCATATTAATATTAAACCTGGCAAGCCCACCATCGCCCAAAATATTTCTGAAGACAGGATTGCTTGTTATGGTATCCTTTTGTACAAATAGTGAACTACTACAAGCTAGGATTGTATAAATCCTTGTGAAGTAGCAATCTATGCTTTGATGTGTCTAGGCATCACATTATACCTGCAAGGCTAGCAGGGAAGAAGACTTTGCCCTGCCACTTGGCTTAGGGAAATAATAGGTTGCTGGTGCTGCCTGGAACATTGTTGAGAATAGTTTAGCCATGTCTAACATTATCTTAATATGGCTTATGATGTTTTGACGTTCTCTGTTTAGTGGTTCATATAGGTGTTAGTTCTGTGCCCCTTTCTATTGAATCTGTTTAGCTTTTGTTCAGCAAACTTGTTTTCAACAGAACTATGGAATTGCTTTTTACACTGATTGCAAAGAAGTAGCATCTTTACCATTTTTTGAAAAAGTAAAATATAGTACGAAGGGTTCACCTAATTGAGTCATCTCCGTGTTTCATGTCTGTCCTTCACATGGCAAGTTATGGTATGACTGACTGATTTATCGGAGTGTAGTAATAAAGATCCTACAGTCATTTTTCCTCTAGTGACACCATAGTAATATTCCACCTTGACATTGTAAGTGCCGCCATACTAGCATATGTACTCATGTACTCAGTGAATCATCCAAATTACCTTTCGGTAGGACTGACTGAATTTAATTGGAATTTTCCAAAGTACCTTTCGGCAGAATAAGATTGGCGTAGGACTGACTGAATTTAATTGGAATTTTCCTAGATTATTTATGCTTGTAGGGGTACTAGTACCTTTCGGTGCTGTTGCTGGGTGTAATTCCTGTGCAAAATGTCCTGTGCTATTGGGGATTGGGATTTTCATGTTTTATTTATCCTTACTGTACTGCCGATGAATTACCAGGTTCTTTGAGGATTTTTTTGAGGTGTTTGGTTGGAGGAGTAGTTGGAGACTCGGTTCAGTGAATTTATTTTAGTACTTGGGACTATGAAGTAACTAGCAATTGTTGATGAACTTCGTAGAATCATAGCAGTACTAAGTTGAATTGAATTTTGCTCGTATCCAACTTTGGGGCTGTAGTACTGGGTATTGCTGGCCTGCAGCTGGACATAGTTTTTTCTTGTGCATGTGCAATGATATTCTTGGTTTGGTTTCTGCATGCCCTTTTGTACTTTTAGCTAATATAGTTGGTGTACTTAGCAACACCTTTTTCAGTTCTCGTTTGTAATTCTGTAAATGTCTCCCCGAGTGACACCATATGGATATGGGATAGTTTTAGGCCAACTATGCTGGGATACTGTTGATCCTTAGTAGCAGACTCAAAAGCGTGTGTGGCCAGTGGCGGAGCACTGCACCAGGGGATTCCATGTAAATAAACAAAATTGTTGAATACAAATATGAAATAATGTATATATAAGGACCACAAATCGGCAGCAAGGAGTATTTGGTGTGGATGTGGAATTTCTTTGCCTTTCTAGCTTTCTTCTTGTGCAAGGCAAATATACTGACACGTGACACATAACATATATATTTGTTTGTTTTATCAAAATGGAATACTCCTGTGAGTGAGTTTCTCTTAAACGACATCTGATAGTTCAGAGTCTCTGCATGCAGCTTTTTGTTATTAATTCCAGTCATGTACTCAACTATACTTAAAATAGTCCTTTTTATGCCACCATCACCCAAAATATTTCTGAGGATTGCTTGTTATGATATCTTTTGGTACCATAGTGAACCACTACAAGCCAGAATGGTATAAATCCTTGTGAAGTAGTAAGGTTTCTTGCTTTGATGTGTCCAGGCATCACATTAAAACCAGGGAAGAAGACTTTGTCCTGCCACTTGGCTTTGAAAAAAAATAGGTTGCTAGTGCTGCCTGGAACATTGTTTTGAATAGTTCGGCCATGTGTAACATTATCTTAATAGGGCATATGATGTTTTGACGTTTTCTGTTTAGTGGTCCATATAGTTAGTAGTTTTGTGCCCCTTTCTGTAGAATCTGTTTAGCTTCTGTTCAGCAAACTTGTTTTCAACAGAACTGTGGAATTTCTTTCTATGAAGGAGCAACAGGATAGTAACTTAGTCACTGATTGCACGTAAGAAGTAGCATCTTTGCCCATTTTTTGAAAAAGCAAAATATAACACGAAGGGTCCACCTAATGGAGTCATCTCGGTGTTTCATGTCTGTCCTTCACATGGCAAGTTATGGTGTGAGTGTGACTGACTGATTTTTTGGAGTGTAGTAATAAAGATCGCACAGTAATTTGTCCTCTAGCGGCACCATAGTAATATTCCGCTCGTGACATGGTAAGTGCCATCAGTATGCAGAATATTTAGTCAAGTATTCAGTGAATCATCCAAATTTTTGGAACTGGAAAAGTATTCAGTCTCACACTCTCACTGATGCCAACTGTACCTGATTTATTTAGTTATCGAGAGTATTTTAAAATAGTTGAACATGTAACATGTGAGCCTTGTGGGCATCAATCTTTTGCATGTGGCATAACTCAAGTTTGGTGTGCAAGAAAGTTCATGAACCTTGTTTGATCAATCTGATTATTTTTTGAAACAACTCCACTGTTTTTATGCATTTTAGTTATCTAAGTTATCACATGAGTGTCAAATCATGTTATGGTGGCAACGGGATCTTCTTTTTTGAGTGTGAAAACCACGCCTTTTATATCCTTACAGCAAGATCATGGTTTCCATGAATTTTCAGATAAAACCATCGAGAAGGGGAAGCTGCAAATCGATGTTAAATATTTCTTCTTCTACGTGCACTCGGAAACTCGCGACATCTGTGGAGAGACTTCCTGTCCAGCAACCGGTGACTTCGTGCTGTCTCATCAGCAGACATTACCAGGATTCACTCCACCGGTGAGATTTCTGCACAGCCAGCATCACACATCTAATTCTGTTTATTAGGAAATCCCAGATGTATATACCTTCTTCCTTTATTGCATTTTCTTAGGACCTGACAGATAGCACACTTGATACCTCTGATACATCGAACCGAATTTAGTATTAGTCAACTTTGTTCATGCATTGACTCATTTTGTGATTCTGCTCTGTCGCAGGGCTCTTACACGATCTACATGAAGATCCTTGGGGACGACAACTCCGAGCTGAGCTGCATCTCGTTCGGGTTCAGCATTGGGTTCGTCGCCTCCAGCTGAATGCGTCTGAGCTGAGCACCAGAAATAGCCCATGGATGTAATTATGTAAACCACTCTGTATCTTATAACTCCCAGAGTCCCAGTGTCGAGGTCCGAGGTCCATGTACGCTTTGTGGGTGTCGCGGAACCGTCTTGTGTTCAACTAAGATGTTTTATCCAGGGTTGAACATCACAATGAATAAAACAAAGTTTTTTTTTTTTTTGATTAAAAGTACCTGTATTAATGGGTAAGGAAAACATACATGTACGCATACAAATACAGATACTCTAGGTGAGGATACATGAACAGTTGTCCCAGCCAACTTGCACGAGAGGCCCCTAAGAAAAGAAAGAATTACATTTTGGTCCCGGCCCCCGAGCTACCCGACGCCACCAGAAGCTTCCGTCGACCGCCTCCGCCGAAACGGCCGCCGCCGAGGAAGAAGCCGTGGCCGCCCGGATCCGGAGAAGCCCATCGCCGCGGGGCTTTGAAACGAGCTGCGGTGGACACCCGACGCCGAGGCCGGGATGAACGCCGTTGAAGGAACATCAGCCGGGGACGCACCCCGAGCTCCTCGGACCCTGGACAAAGCTCGCCGACGACCCACGCCGCCGCAAACTCGAGCTTGGTCCATCCTCCATCTTGCCACAGCACCGACAACCATCACTGCATCCTGGGCAAAAGTCGCGGCCAGCAGACGACCGCGCGACCTCCGACATAGGGGATTCAACAAATCCCCCCATTCCCAGCTCCACCCTTGACGCCAGAGAAGGTCGCCAAAGGAGCGAGGAGGAAGCCGGGGAAGGCTTATTCCGCAGCAACACCGCCGCCATCGCCTCACCGGCATCACCCGGAACACGAGCCGCGGGACGGACATCCATCCCGGCAAACCCTAGCTACACCGACGACCACCGCCGGCGAGCACAACCTAGACCTAGGGACACATCTACCTAGTCTATATACACCCGCGCGCCGATACCCCGACCCTTCTCCCACCCCAGCGCCGAAGTGGACGCCGGAGAGGAGAAGGGCCGGCAGAATCGTCGCCGGGAAAGCGCGTCGCCTCCTTTTCGCCTGTAGCAAGGGAAGGGGAGCGAAGAGAATAAAACAAAGTTACCATGTAATGAAACTCTGCTCGGTTGATGGAATATGTTCACATTTACACGCTGAACTGAAGCCGGTTTGGGTGTGTACGCTTGCCATTGACTATAACTGCCTGTGTGGTTGCACGGTTTGGGTGTGACTATACCTGTTTGTGTGGTTACATTAAAAGACAAAACTACTTGTAGCCAGCTCGTTCTCTCAGGACGTCCACGGTAGTAAATTGGATGATAGCCGTCCGGTTCGTGATGAGCGATCCACGTTGCGCTGACCAGGCTGAGTTCGTTACTAGAGGCTGGCAGGGTCAGCGGAGGCAGCAATCCCAGCCTCCCAGGGCGTTGTCGTTCGGGGATTGGTTGGATTGGCCTTCCCGTGGGGCCCGCGTCGTGGGTCTGCACGTTGCTCGTTTGCCGTTGTCGACTCCTCGTTGGCTGAGAGCTGCCTGGTACATTGTAGTGTTTGCGTTGTGGTGCTGGTGCGTGAGGGTTGGGACCGAGCCTGTGTGACTGTCTGTCGGGACACCATGCTTCATCATGCTTGTGGGGTCCGCGTTGCAGCGTGTGGCGTCGCGTGACCGTCTATGCATGTACTCAGCCTGACAAAGGGTGGGGCCCACAGCATGGGTCTCCGTGTTCCTCTTCTCCTGTGCCAGTTGCCTCGGACCGGTCTGGTCCTCTAGGACGGTTCGGTGGATCTGGGTGTCGCCTCGGCTGGGGCAGTGGCTAACCGTTCCTCACTGCCAGTGGGGGCAGCTGTGCTGGAGTGTACGTGGGGTCCGCCTGACAGCGTCTTGTACGATGTGGCCATGCGTGTGTCTGGGCGGACGACCGGCGTCTAGGATAAAATCCCCTTCTCTCCCGGCCGTCGCTTTCTGCCATTTGCCTCAGGTAGGAGCTCCACCGCCGTCCTCTGCTCTCTTCCTGCTCTCTTGCCATTGTCTCCGGCGTCCTCTAATCTGCTACGTCTCCGGCGCCGGCGCTACGCCGCGTCGTGCCGCCGGACCGATGTCTTTTGCAGGTTCTTGACGACCAGATCCAGATCCACGGGCGAGTTGCTGAGGAGGTCAGGCGCGGCGACCGGCGGGCAGGGAGAAGGGGAGGCCTTGGCGAGTGCGGCGGCCGCCTGCGAATGCTGCCGGGGTCGGCGTCGTCCTGCTGGTATATCTCATTTTCTACTCTTCCGCGTACATGCTTTAGTCCTTACCTCGCTTTGTCACTTTCCAAGGCCGACATTCTCACGTATTCCGTCGTGTGCTTGGTGTCTTTTCTCTTTCTTTCCCTTCCGATTTTTGTTTCTTGCTTCCCGTGTGGTCGAGTTCACAGAGGCAGAGCGGATCAATGTTCGTTGTTGGTGGCTTGTCTTATGCAGCGATGGTCTCTGAAGTTACCCGAGATGGAGCGCGGGTGTATGGTCTAGAGATAGATGTGCCTTGTACTGGAACGCTTCGATGCTTGAGGGAAACAACAGGATCCTTCCTCGCAAGCTCCAGGTATTCAACTCCACCTCTCCCTCTTCCCGTTCTTTAGATTCGCGTGCTTCCTTGCTCTTCCTCTCACAGTCTCACCAGCAGTGTGCCGTCTTTGCTTTGCAGCGGTCGGCAGAGTCCAGATCTGGACTTCAGTTGCGCCTGTGCTATCCGAGAGCTCGTGCTTCCCAGGTTCGTGAGATCAGTCGGTGTATGCTCCTCCATTTTCCTTTCTTTTCTTCCATTCATGGATTACGCCTATCTGATAGCCTGCCTCTACACATGTCATTTCTTGCAGACGAAAGCACCCCATCCAGTTCAGCAAGATCTACCAGCAACCATGGTATGTACTTTCCCTCTACCTGTGTTTTTGGAAACCGAGATGCATAACCAAACACAGCTTTGTCCATGTTAAATACTTAAATCCAAGCATATAGCAGTAGCACAGTAGCCAGAAATGTAGCCGTGTTGTGCATCTGTGCAGACCATCTTTAGTTTACAGGCTTTGGCTTTCAGGTCGGCAGGAAAAATAGATCATATAATTATTCACGACCCTTGTTCAGGGTACAAAAAGGCAGCATAGCAGGCGAAGTAACAATGAAGATAACTGCTTTAATTTCATACAAACTTTATGACCATAAAAGTTCTGTTCATACACCTATCGTTTCTGGTTCTACACTTCTACTCAGATTTAACACAAATACAAGATACATATTCTTAGCTTCCATGTATAGCTCAACCGACCTAATTATTTCTCCTCGGCAAATGCAGGCCAGCCGAGGTGCCGAGGGCATCTCTATTGTTCAGACAAATGCAGCAACAGAGGCAGCTGAAGCACGACTCTCCAATGCGGTTGTTGCATTGGATGTGAAACCACCCAATCCCAATGTTGCAGACGTCCACCGTGCCATCCAGAAAAACTTTCCCAACAAAGCCATTCCTATAGCCATCACACCATTCCACTCAGAATTTATCGTTCAGTTTGCCACCCCTGAGGTCCTCTAACATCCTTTATGGAGATAACTTTGACGCATTGCTTGTTGACTGGTCTAACCGCTATGGCAGCAAAGTTATTAACTGGAACACCGAAGTAGCTATAGACATCTCTGGCTTCCCACCACATACATTCCATCCAGATGTATTAGCACCTTTACTTGAGCGCCACTGCAGCATCCAAGCTCACACTTTCAATGAGAATACGGATGCGTGTCGTGTCGGTGCATATGCAACAAGTGCAACATCTATTCCAAGGTCTGGTCGTGTGGGCCTCCAGTACCCAAATCAATATGGAGTCAAAAACATTGTCTTTCCTGTCACCTTGATGACATACAAGTATTCAGAAGCACCACAGCTGCCTAGGAACGACAACTATAGCCATGGAGTCCCCTCTCGCCGCAATGGTCCTACACTTTCTCTAGATTCAGGTAATCATGTGTATCTGCCTTATCTATTCACTTACCCAATACACATATCGACCATTTAAACCTTTACTCACTACTAGCATTGATTCTATGCGATGGATCCTTTCACAGGTCGCTCAGAAAGTTGCAATAGATCGTGGCTTGAGAGGCATTTGAGTGGCAGATTGAAGGTAACCTGAAAAGATAGATGTGTCTGCTCCTGACTGTTCGATGCTTATTAACATTTTGCTTCTGCTAAACAGCGGAAAGGGAGCTCATGTTATGTCCAGCTCTATGATCCAAGGAACCGTTAGTGATGTCTGTACTTTCTACTACCCTGAACAATCTACCAATTTTAGCTAGCCCTGAACATTTGCTATCTATATTGTATCTCTATTGTAATATTTAGTTCCTCTGTGAACAGCTGGTACTGTAATAACTATCTTAACATGTCCGTCGCAATTGCATTTTCTTACAAAGACTGCTGTGGCCATTGGTCGCGCGCATCGGCGCGCTCAAATCACTAGTTGCTATACTATAGCCACAGGGACTTGGAAAATCTGGACATGGACAGCTCAGAATTGATGCTGTACCTCTCTGTCAGTATGGTAAGGATGAGTCGGTTTGATTCAATTGAATTGTCATCCAGTATGGTAAGTGCAACCCAAAACTCAAAATGCTTTGGTTATTTCTGCTGGGTACTTTGAATTTTAATACGAGAAAATAGGAACTGAAGTGGAACTCTCTTTTTCTTGGACAACTGAAGTGGTTCCATTCTGCATCGTTGTAACTTGTAAGCCATATATGAATACAATTTTTTCATAAAATTCGTCCACGTGTGTAATATTATACACTAACAAGTCGTCGTATCAATGTATCATAATGATATGACTAAACTTTGTTAGAAAAACGTCGCATGTGTATGTGTACATCCCGCGACGCGCGCACTAAAATTTCGAGAAAGAATGTTACAAAGAAGACGCTCCTCATGTCCCTGTTAACCCAGATTAGAATTTTCCATGCCATTTTTTTTTTGGTTATTAACAACTTTGAAATGGCTCGCATGCCGTCGTTGTCCGTGAACCGTTTTTAACAAAATGTTGGTGCTTCCGTTTTCTGCTACGCCTCCGTGAACCACCTTTCAACGGAACGGTGCGAAGCGGTTAAAAGACAGTGCGCGGGCCTCTTCTTCCTCCCCCCACCTCCCCTCCCCACTTTCCCCACCACCACCACCACCATCGCCAAAACCACACGCATCCAGAGAGAGGCAAAGCGAGGCAAGAAAGCGATCGAATCGAGCGAGGTCCCAAGTCGTCTCCACCCCAGCGCCGACCGACATCGGTCCATTCCCGCCGGCCAGCCGCCGCCATGATCATCAAGACCCTCAAGGCGCGCATCCTGCGCGCGCTCAAGTCGTCGTCGCTGGCCGACGGCGCCGCGGGCTCCCCGCCGCCGTCCCCGACCAAGCCCGCGCAATACCACACCGTCAGCGACGCCCTGTCGGACGACGCGTCCTTCTTCGACGCGCGGGAGCCCGAGACGCCCACCAAGTCCCACCACCGTGAGCCGCTGGACGCGTGGGAGCTGGTGGACCAGGACGGCCGAGCGTCCCCCGCGCCCACCTCTGCGCCCGCGGAGCCCGCGCCACCCGCCGCCGACCCGCTCGCGGGGTTCCCCGTGCGCTGCCCCCCCGGCGGCGACTCCTGCGTGATCCTCTACACCACGACGCTCCGCGGCGTGCGGCGCACCTTCGAGGACTGCAACGTGGTGCGGGCGCTGCTGGAGAACCTGGGCGTCGCGCCGTTCCAGGAGCGGGACGTGTCCATGGACCGGGGCCTCCGGGACCAGCTGTGGGCGGTCACCGGCGAGAAAGGGGCGGTCCCGCTCCCGCGCCTCTTCGTGCGGGGCCGCGACGTCGGCGGCGCCGCGCAGGTGCTCGCGCTCCACGAGGACGGCCGCCTCGTGCCCGCGCTGGCGTCCTGCGCCGCGGCGGGCGGCGGCGGCGGAGGAGGAGAGACGAAGCGCGGTGGCTGCGGCGCGTGCGGGGGAATGAGGTTCGTGGTGTGCGGCGAGTGCGACGGCAGCCGCAAGGTGTTCGACGGCGGGCGGTGCGCCGGGTGCAACGAGAACGGGCTCGTCATGTGCCCGCTCTGCTTGTAGAAGGCGGGCGGTAAATTCGTTCTCCGTGCATTAGCGGCCGGC
Organism: Themeda triandra; assembly: GCA_018135685.1. Taxonomy (NCBI): domain Eukaryota; kingdom Viridiplantae; phylum Streptophyta; class Magnoliopsida; order Poales; family Poaceae; genus Themeda; species Themeda triandra. The sequence goes on from JAENPR010000176.1 coordinate 422,989, forward strand.
CAGCCCAGTGAATTACCTTCTCTCGTCTTCTAATTATTAGTAGTGATTTATAATTACTGCGATTTCTCTCCTTCTGATTGCGTTGGTTAGTTCTCTAATCTCTACTGGATGTGTTTGAGTGGTTGGTTTGTCACGTACAATGTATGTACATACCTGTTGGATTTGGGAGCAATGTGTGATGTATATACAGTATGCTGCTAGTTTAGATGTCCATGTCAAGACCCATGCAAAGATACACATATGCTTCCGATCATCCATCCAACCATGAGCATGATCCATCCATGTACCTATCTATCAATCAATCAATCAGTCGGAAACAGGTTTCCTGATGAAGTTTGGTGGATTGGTGATTGATGTTGCCGGCACGAGAGTACGACACTGACCTGAAGCAGCAAAGATTTCAGATATGATTATATGAATGAAATGAAATCTCATCAATTGTGTTTGTGTTTGTGTGTGGTGGGGGCTCAAATTGCAAACTCCATCACCATAATCCCACATTTGAAAGGACAAAGGGGGGATTCAAATTTCAGGGATGCTGTACGTGGGGGTTGGGATCGATTCTGTTGTCATCATTTTCCCACGCATTTGAAAATTGAGAGAATGCCTGTGTTTCCCACACTGCACTTGTATATTTCTTCTGAATGATAAACAAACCCCAGCTTTGGATTCTGCTGGTTCGTTCGTGTGGTCCTGGAGGAGCCGGAGCGAGCGAGCGAGCCTGCAACAGTGCACCTTTTTACGCTTGCGATCAAAAGGAGGTTGGCGCGCTACTGTTCCTGTAACCTTTTGCATCATTGCGCATTTGCGCCGGCGTCAGGTCACTTGAGACTTGCCTTTGCTCATGATGAAGAAGCGAAATGATGCACTGAACCCATTCCTACCAAGTCCTAATCGCGTAGGCTCCGCGGCATAAAAAGTTAAATCAAATTTTAAAAATATAGAAAATAATCGTAAATAGGAACGCCATCTATGATTATGATCAATCAATTGATCATATGGATCAATCGTTGTGGATTTACTTATATCAAGTACAGAGCCGTATCCGATCCTTTTCGACCAGACACGGCAATAAAACCAACACACGCGATGGCTCATGGTGCTGCGTGAACGTGACACGGCATGGCATCCTTCATGTGCGGTGCTGCATCCGCATCGGCAACGTCGCCGTCCATGCTTCTCTCCTCTCGTTGCGTGGGGGGACAACTGGACAAGGACAATGGAGCACGCACTTCATCATAGCTGACTGACTGACTGAGAAAGGAAGAAAGCCAAAAGGAAGCGGACGGCGAGAGCTCAGAAAGGAGAGACGGACCGTCGGGGGTCGTCGTCGTCAATTGCTACAAGCCACTCGCCGGCCAGTCGCCGCGGGACACGGCGGCGGCAACGCATGTGGGCGGCCGGAGTACGGGGACCAGGCGACGGTTAAGCGGGCCCAAATGGTCCACTTGGACAGAGTCCAATGGGCCTCGCTAGCTCGGAGTCGGACCAGGCGACCGCATCTGAGAGAGAGCTGGCTCGCTGGACGGGCCCATGCAACGGATCTACAACTATACATGAGTTACGTGGGCCAGGCTGTGTATCCCTAGCTTCATAGCTGTGTGTGCAAGGGAAAAGTATGGTGGGTGTGGTTGAGTGGTTCCCTTTGGATTATAGTCTCCTCAAATCAAACTCTACAGTTAGATAAAGACATTGTCTCCTTTTAACTCTGAAATAACACGAGTTGTCTGTGTTGGATTATGCATGTGTTGACTGTTGAGGGAGATGAGTTGATTACCAACTCTTTTCCTGACGATATATCTGTGATTGTTGCTAGAGATGTGTTAGCCAACGTGCAATGAAGAGAAACCTATATTAAAAAAACGTTCACATTACCTCTCTTTGCACCAGTTAAAAGTTATTTTTAAAGTGCTTATGATATTTTTAAAATTAAGAAATGTGGCAGGAACCTAATAAGCTTTTAGATTATGAAAAATATTTCTAGGTTTATAAAGATACTATAACGAACCAATGAAATAGAGGTTGACATAGAAGAAAGTATATCTACTAACTTTAAGAACTAGGCTATAGAAAAATGAGAAAATTAACATACATAAATTTAAGAAAAGAAAATCCGATCCAAAACATTCTGTTAAATGTATTATCGAAACCTTGCACAACAAAATAACGACAGGTCACATGTTAATTTATGTGAGACTCCAACATCTCAAGGCCACCAGAGAAGGTGGTTCACACGCTCTGCTCTCTTTGGAGCTTGGTGGGCGTGGCGAGGAGGCATGAAACCGTCAAAACCCGTGCTGGATAGATTTTCCCTCATCGAGATTATTAAGGATATTAGAGATATTTTCCATGTATATCCATGTATGCGGGATATAGGTTGATAGATTGATTTGTTGAGAGATTTGTGGAGTTTGTTGTAATCTTACTTGTACACCACGCAGGGGTTTTTTCCCTGCCTATATAACATGTAACCGAGAGACCTAGCAGGTCATCTCGTTCTCCCCAATCTCTTATATGGTATCGAGCTCTTTTTTCCCAACGGAATAGATCCAATGGGTGAAACTTCCGCCGCCGCCGCAGCCATCTCGGTCTTCACCTTCGGCTTCCTGCCGCCAGCCGCCGAGAAGCTTCGCCATGGCAACTTTAGCATGTGGAACGCCCAAGTGACATCCACCATCCGGGGCGTTCAGTACGAGAAGTACATCCGTCCCGACTGAAAGTCCCTAGTTTGGTTTTGGCTAATTGATGAAACCTAGGACTAACCTTGTTTATCTAAGTGGTTGATTTAGAGAATGGTTGTCCCCATGATGAGCATACTGAATATGAAGCATGACACGTGTCATGTGATCAAAGATGAAGATCAAGACGATGCTTGGCTCCATGGACCGGTGTTGAAGGTGAAGGGCTAGTCGAGGCTTCGGAGTGAAGGACCATGCGATGGTGAAGCTCGGGCAAGACTAGGCGCCGATGGACCGATGCACGGTGAAGGGCAAGTGAAGTCAAGATCGATGGATCGAGATGGTCACATGATGGTGTGAAGCGTTCATATCATTTGGAGGAACAAAATGGGCTCAAGGCAAAGGTATAACCGATAGGGCCATTTTGTTTTGCACTCAAGACACCATAGAGGGTGTGAGTGGTTTAGGTTCGATAGCCGCACTATTAAGAGGGGAAGTCTTATCGGCTATTCGACGCACGGGTGCCACTAGGTGAATTCATGAAGTGCATTGCATGTAGGGCCTAGTGAGCTAACCTAACCTTTGGGAAATGATTGTGAAAAGCTAACACACAAGCACATGGAAATGTACACTTGGTTGTGTTGGCACATTTACAAAGGTGGCGTTTGGCGCGCGTGGTTTGCGGGGTAGAGATGGGTTTGGGTCCCTCTCTTCCTCCCGCCGAGCCTCGTGAGGCGGGATTCGGCGCTTTCGGGAAAAATGGATGCATATTTTCTATTGCGCCGGATGCAAAACTTGGTTGAAATCATGCTATCTCTGTTGATCAAGTTGGTATACTTGTTGGATAGCATGTCTGAGAATTTAGCGACGAAACAACGAAAGGCCGCACTCGCGCAGGCGCGGACGCTGGCCGACAAGCGTCCGGCGAGCGGCGGACGCCGACCGAAAGTTTCGGTTTTGGCCGTTCGGCCGGACGCGGGCCGGACGCGGGCCGGACGCGCGGCGGACGCGGGCTGTTTCGTGGCCGCGTCCGGGCGTCTTGGCCTCAAGATGCCGCCGGTCGTCGCGAAAAGCGGCGGCGGACGTTGGGGGTCGCGTCCGGCGAGGGCCGGACGCGGACCGAAAGTCTCGGGGTACCACGGCTCTCTCGACGCAGGCCGCCGGACGCGGGCCGGACGCGGAGGTTTTGAACGTTGGGCTGCCAACGGTCGGCTGCTGGGCGAGCGCGAGGAGGCGCCGGACGCGTCCGGCGGGTTGAAATCAGCCTGCCCGAGGGGTAACGGTTGGATTTCGCCTTGGGCTTATAAATAGCCCCTTGGCCGGCCATGGGAGGCTCTCTTGCCCATTTCTACTCACTTGCTCATCCTTTGTGCTAGAGAAACACTCTCCCTCTCATCTCTCTTGCTTGTTGCTCATCCAAAGTGAGATTGAGAGATCACCTAGTGCATTGCATTGCTTGAGGGCATCTAGTGGCACTTGTGGGTGGTTTAGCCGGTGGATTTCTTGTTACTCTTGGAGAGTACCGCTCCTAGCCGGCTTGGAGATTGTTGGAGGCGTTGGCAAGAGAAGGTGATTGTTCTTGGCCACCTCCGGTTGATTGTGAGAGGTTTGAGCTCACCTCGTGGGGATCACGAAGAGCATCCTAGTGGATTGCGCGTGTCGTTGAGTACCTCGCTTGAGAGTGGTGTCTTGCGGTGCCTTGCGGGGCAAGCCTTGAGGGGCTAGTGACTTGAGGGTCACACCGAGGAACCATCTAGGTGTTGGTCGACACAACGGGTGACGTAGCTTGGCGGTGCCCAAGTGAACATCCAGGGATAAATCATTGTGTTCATCTTGTCTCCCGGTGATTGGTCATCATCCTTTGTGTGTTGCAGATTGTGATTGATTGTTCATCTCCTTGGTGATTGGCAACCTCGACTCGACACGTCGGTATAACAAGCTCCTACCCTCTCTTGTATTACTTTGATTACATTCTTGCAAAGTAGAATTGCTTGCGTGGTCGGTCGGGAACCACATCTTGTGTAGACTAAATCCCGTGGGTAGAATTGCTTGTGTGGTCGGTCGGGAACCACTTCTTGTGTAGACTAAATCCCGTGGGTAGAACTCTTGATCACTAGTGGTAGCTTTTGTGTGTACTAATGATCACCTACTAGAATTGCTTGGATAGGAGGCTTGCAACATCTAGTAGGCTAAGCATAACTTGCTTTCCGCCGTTTGTGTATCTAACGAAGTTTGCTTAGTGAGTTTGTAGAAATTTTTATAGGCTATTCACCCCCCTCTAGCCATCTAGGACCTTACAATAGGAGGCTTGCAACACCTAGTAGGCTAAGCGTAACTTGCTTTCCGCCGTTTGTTTATCTAACGAAGTTTGCTTAGTGAGTTTGTAGAAATTTTTATAGGCTATTCACCCCCCCTCTAGCCATCTAGGACCTTTCACCGACGCCGCGCCGCCGGCGAAATTCCTTGAGGCCGCCGTTGATCCGGCCACGGGGAAGAAGGGGGACCCCGTGCCCAATCCGGCCTACGACAAGTGGGTCATGCAAGACCAACAGGTTCTCAGCTACCTGTTTGGCTCCCTGACCAGGGAGATCTTCCAGTCGGTCTCCTCGGCGACTACGGCATCCGACCTCTGGGCTCAGATCCAGGAGCACCACGCCTCGCAGTCGCGCGCTCGGGTCATCACGACTCGCATGGCGCTAGCAACGGCCTCCAAGGGGGCCTCGTCCATTGCTGATTACTTCATCAAGATCAAGGGCCTCGCCAACGACATGGCCGCGGCGGGCAAGAAGCTCGACGACGACGATCTTGTCACCTGCATCCTCACCGGCCTCGACGAGGACTTCGACTCGATGGTGACAGCCGTCGCTAATCGTGTCGAGCCGATCACCGTTCCTGAGCTTTATGCTCAGCTCATTGCCCATGAGCAGCGCAAAGGGCTTGCTCCTGGCAACACTCAAGCCTCCGCCAACAACGCCGTGAAAAGCGGTCGCTCCTCCGGCTCCTCCTCCAACAACAACGCTCGCGGTCGCGGTGGCCGCGGTGGCTTCACCCGAGGTGGCAAGTCAAACGGAGGCCGCGGCAACAACAACGGTGGTGGTGGTGGCCATGGCCGGAATTTTCAACCCGGCGTGTTCTGTCAGATCTGCGGCAAGGAGGGGCACCCCGCGTTTCACTGCTTCAAGCGCTTCGACAACAACTACAATGGCCCCCCGCAGAAGATTGCTTCCTTGGCATCCACCGGTTCGTATGGCGTTGATACGAACTGGTACATGGACTCGGGTGCGACCGACCACATCACCAGCGAACTCGAGCGTCTGACCATGCGCAACAAGTACAATGGCGCCGAGCAAGTTCACGCAGCGGATGGTGCAGGTATGGAGATAGCCCATGTTGGTCATAGTATTTTACATTCCCCTAGTAGAGATCTCCACCTCAAAAATATTCTTCATGTTCCTCAAGCGCACAAAAATCTTTGCTCCGTTAATCGCCTTGCTAAAGATAATGATGTTTTCCTTGAATTTCATCCACATCACTTTTTGATTAAGGAGCAGGAGACGAGGAAGGTTCTTCACAGAGGAACATGTGAAGGAGGGCTTTATCCGCTGCGACCATCGCCTTCTTCATCCTCAAATAAACAAGCCCATGGTGCTGTCAAGTCTTCAGTGTCGGTGTGGCACCATCGTCTCGGCCATGGCTCTTCGCGTGTGACCCGTCAAGTCCTAGATCGTTTTCATATTCCCTTTGTTCATGAGTCGAATAAAAACCATGTTTGTGATGCTTGCCAACAAGGCAAGAGTCACCAGCTACCCTATCCTCGGTCGACTAGTGTGTCATCGGGTCCTTTGGACCTTATTTTCTCGGATGTCTGGGGTCCGGCCACTAGTTCTGTTGGTCGCTACTCATATTATGTGACCTTTATTGATGATTATACCAAGTTTTCTTGGCTTTATTTGATGCATCACAAATCTGAAGTATTCAATATTTTCCATGAGTTTCAATCCCTTGTAGAACGACAATATGGCCGCAAGATATGTACTGTGCAAACCGATTGGGGTGGGGAATATCAAGCCCTTCACCCGTTTTTCAAACGCATAGGTATTGCACATCATGTATCCTGTCCACATGCACACCAACAGAACGGATCTGCCGAGCGTAAGCATCGCCATATCCTTGAGGTAGCTCTCACTCTTTTGGCTCATGCGTCCATGCCCCTCAAATTTTGGGACGAGGCGGTTTCCACTGCTGTGTACCTCATCAATCGCCTCCCATCTCCTGTTATTGATTATGACACACCATATGAACGTCTCCTCAAACAGAAACCCGATTACTCCTTTCTTCGCACATTTGGTTGCGCGGTTTGGCCACATCTCCGACCTTATAATTCTCGCAAATTAGCTTTTCGGTCCACCCAATGCGTGTTCATTGGCTATAGCACTCTCCATAAGGGATACAAGTGTCTTGATCCCAAAACCGGCCGAGTTTATATTTCCAGAGACGTAGTGTTTGATGAACACGTCTTTCCTTTTGCTAATCTGCATCCTAACGCAGGTGCGCTTCTTAGGAAAGAAATTGAGCTTCTTCCCGACATTCTTCGCCCTTCATCTACTAGCCTTGGGCATGTAAATGTACTTGATTCATCTGGTGCTACTTCACCTGCTACTAACCCTGGGTGCAGCTCTAGCCTTTCGTCTCGTGATGCAGGTCCAAACGCGCGCACAAATGGCTCGGAATCGGCAGCGCAGCGCCGTCATTTCATGTGCCTCCCCGTGGGGGACAGCACCGGATCCGAGGGCGATCCGCCTGCGGCAGATACGCCGGCGCAGGCGAGCGGATCAGCCTCGGGATCGGGCGCCAATCAGGCGCTGTCGGAGCATCCGCCCCCGGTCGACACGGCGCCGGGATCTTCTACGTCACCTTCGTCGGCGCCGGGATCTTCTACGTCGCCTTCGTCCCCTGCGCCGTCTGCTGTGGCTACTCCCGTGCCACAACCTGATCCCGGCGTGGGATCGGATTCCACAGGCGGGGGCCCCGCCGAGATCCTCCCCGAGGAATCGTCTGAGGCAGCCGGGGGTGAAGTCTCTCCGGTGCCCGTCGTCTCTCCGGTCCCCGTCGTTGATGCTGCCGCTCCAACTCTACCAGCACCACAGCGACCCACTACTCGGCTATCTCATGGTATACGCCAACCTAAAACTTATACTGACGGCACAGTAAGATGGGGTATGCAGGTTGTTTCGTCCAGTGGTGAACCGCAAACAGTCCAACAAGCTCTTGCTAGCAAAGCATGGACTGCGGCCATGGATCATGAACATCAAGCTCTTCTTCGCAATCAAACTTGGCATCTTGTGCCAAGACCAAAAGGAAAAAATATTGTGGGGTGCAAATGGGTGTACAAAATCAAGCGCAAGGCTGATGGTTCAGTTGATAGGTACAAAGCTTGGCTTGTGGCAAAAGGATTCAAACAACAATATGGCATTGATTATGAAGAAACCTTTAGCCCTGTTGTCAAGGCAGCAACTATACGGCTCATCCTTTCCATTGCGGTGTCCAAAGGATGGTCTCTTCGTCAGCTTGATGTCCAGAATGCTTTCCTTCATGGAATTCTAGAAGAAGAGGTTTATATGCAGCAGCCTCCTGGATACACCGACAAGCAACATCCCACCTATGTATGCAAGCTTGATAAAGCAATTTATGGCCTGAAGCAGGCTCCTCGGGCATGGTATGCAAGACTTTGTAGAAGGCTTGAAGCACTTGGTTTTGTCCCCTCCAAGGCTGACACATCCTTGTTTTATTATACTAGAGGAAGGTATATCATGTTTGTTCTAGTATATGTGGATGACATCATTGTTGCTAGTTCCTCCCAGCAAGCCACCAATGCTCTTCTCCAAGATCTGCAGCAAGACTTTGCCTTGAAAGACCTTGGAAACTTGCACTATTTTCTCGGCATAGAGGTAACTCGGACGCCCTCTGGCCTGCTCCTGTCTCAAGCTCGCTATGCTAAAGAGGTTCTGACTCGCTCGGGGATGGCTCATGCTAAGCCAGTTGACACTCCTCTCTCCACGTCAGAAAGACTCAGTTTGCGAGATGGTTCCCCACTTGGGCCGGATGACTCTACACGGTACCGAAGTGTTGTTGGTGCACTTAATATCTGACACTGACACGTCCTGATATTAGTTTTGCGGTAAACAAGGTGTGCCAGTTTCTCCATGCGCCGACCACTGTTCATTGGAGTGCCGTCAAACGGATTCTAAGGTATATTCAAGGTACTATTTCATTTGGTCAGCTATTCAAGCCGTCACGGTCGACCATGATTAGTGCTTTTTCTGATGCTGATTGGGCTGGGTGCCCTGATGATCGCCGGTCTATGGGTGGATTTGCTGTGTTTCTTGGGGATAATCTTGTGTCCTGGATGGCTCGCAAACAAGCAACTGTGTCCCGATCCAAGATCGAGGGCAGAGTATAAGTCTCTTGCTAATGCTACAGCTGAAATGATTTGGGTTCAGAAGTTGCTGAGGGAATTGCATATTCCTCATCCTCCCGCTGCTCGTCTCTGGTGTGATAATTTGGGTGCCAAATATCTCTCGGCTAATCCAGTATTCCATGCTAGGACGAAGCATATTGAGATTGATTTCCATTTTGTTAGAGAACGGGTTGCCAACAAATTGTTGGATATTCGGTTTATCAATTCAGCCGATCAACTCGCCGATGGATTTACTAAGCCGATATCTGCTTCCAAGTTGGCGCAATTCAGGTCCAATCTTAACCTTATTAGTGGCTAAGATTGAGGGGGAGTATTAAGGATATTAGAGATATTTTCCATGTATATCCATGTATGCGGGATATAGGTTGATAGATTGATTTGTTGAGAGATTTGTGGAGTTTGTTGTAATCTTACTTGTACACCACGCAGGGGTTTTTTCCCTGCCTATATAACATGTAACCGAGAGACCTAGCAGGTCATCTCGTTCTCCCCAATCTCTTATAGAGATGGTATGTGAAAAGTAGTGAAGTATTAAATCTAACACCAAATTAAGACGGTATTTGCCGCCGACGGCAAATCTAAAATATGAGAGCCGCGTAGAGCACGCATGGCACTACCGCATACCCGCCAAAAAAAAAACATTTAATTTTGTGTGATGGACATCCAAAGAAGAAAATGTCTTTGCATCACATGTCGCCATTTCTATATGCACCTAAAATAGGACCTTAACTAGATCGGTTATTTCATCCTCTGTAACTAAACTATATGCCTCTCTTTCAATTTCAAGACATGTACCATGCAATCTATGACTACCACATCTACCTAGAGTATAAATACAATATGATATGGAAGAATTGTGGCTTCCCCTCTACCTCCAACTTGGTAGATGGGAACCAATGTGGTAACGAAAACCTATCGCCGTCCACTCTGGGATCTACGACTCTGACAATCCATGTAAGAAACAGATGAGCCATATTAGCCATGTCGCTGATAAGAGTGATACCATGACATCAGCTTTTTATCCCCAGCTATATCCTGGCACATTATCTTTATCATATCCTTCTCCGTATATATTATAGATATAGATAATAATAGAAAAAAAATCCGTAAAAGATCTTTTGCGCTCTGTCAGTCGGTCAACGCCCAGTCGACTGCTGGCTAAGCTGGGTCAAGCAAAGCAAAGCGAAGGTAGACCAGGAAGCAACCGAAGCAGGCAGGAAGCAACCGTTGGGGGTCACAGTCTCACACCTCACACATTCCTCCCCGCCTGGGCATCTTCTCCCCAGCGCCCGCCACCGCGGCGGGCGGCGGGCCTGGCCTTTTACAAATCCAAGGAATTCCGCCGCGTCGCGTCCTCCACCTCCCAGGAGAAAAAACAAAAGGCGACAAGCCGCGGGAGGAGGGAGGACCCGGCGACAGCTCACTCGCGTGCGTGCGTGCGCCACCCATCGATCCACAGACCACAGCTCCCCCGACCTCACCTCAGATCCCATCTCGCGCGCTTGCGGGCGGTCGGCGGTCGGCGGCCCAACCCATGGCCACCGCCGCCACCGCGTCCCACCCGGCCTCCGCGTCCACCTCCGGCCGCGACGCGCTCGCCGCCGCCTCCTCCTCCCCCGCCGCCGTCTGCCTCGTCCCCTTCAGGCGAGAACCCTCCCCTAGTCCCCTTCCCTTCCGTTCCACACGCTCTATCTCGCTGGGAGCTGCTGCCGTGTCCCCTGATTTGACAATGCCGTCGATGCAGGTGGTGGGCGCGGGTGCGGGAGGAGGAGGCGGCGGGCGGGGTGCAGTACGCGGCGACGGCCGCCGCGTCGCCGTCCTACTACGGCCTCCGGCTGCTCCACAGCTTCCTGCACCCGGATCTCGTCCTCCGCCTCGAGCGCGGGGACTTCCGCCGCGCCGGCGGCGGGGGCGGCGACGGAGGTGGGGGTGGAGGACGCAGCTACGCGCTCGTGCCGGCCGACGAGCTCTCCCGGGCGCTCGCCAGGTGAGCTCTCAGCTCCGACCTCCGCGACTTCCTTCCTCTGTATGTGTGACTGCGGTTTTTAGGGGGGCGCCATTTTGACGCACCAGTGACCGACCAGTCCAACGGCTGCTGCCCAGTGCCCATTCCGATTCCGTAGCAGCGTGATCAGGTGTAGCTGGCTGCATTTAGGTTGAATTGTACTGAACGGGTCAACAAGGCAATGACTGGTATAGAGGATTCAGCTGTAGTCGTCAACGTAGTGATTGTAGCGGCAAGTGGATCTCGTCCTGACACCATTTCGAGTTGTGATCGATCAGGCCTTAAGGTTTCAGTGTTCACGCGTGTCTCTAGCATTGTCTTGAGCTCGAGCGCACCTCCCAGAGTCCAGTCATGCCCTCCAGCAGCGATCAGATCTAAGGCACGAGTGCTCAGCATTGTTCATGGGAATGCTGTCATCATCTAGATGGGCAAGGTGATACCAACTTGCTAGGGAGACGAGGGCTTGCGTGTCGGAGCAACTCCTTTATTAGTTGCTAACTTGGCATGTTGTGTATTATTTTCGACACGTGTCCTGCCGTTGCTAGTTTCGCCAGCGTTCCATGCACGTTGAGCGCTGTGTTGACGCCAAACTAAAACAGGATCATTGCTTCTCTCCAGAATGCTCAAGCAGAGCATACCGCTGGTGGTTAAGGCATGTAGTTATTGAACTCGTTTTTCCTTTTAAATGAAAATGACTTGATTTTGAATGACTTCCGACTTCCTCGGCTTGAAGTAGGGTTTCAGACAATTCAGGAGAGTATGATAAATAAGTCTATGCCAGTTTCGAAGAAAGCTCGAAAAAAGTGCAGCTGGCTGGTTATCCACCACTGTGCAACACCGACCAGATCTAAGGCACAAGCATTCATCTTTGCTCGTGGGAACCCTGTCATCCTCCAGGGGAGCAAGGTGATGCCAACTGGCCAGGGAAACTACGGCGTGTGTGTGGGAGCAACTCCTTTATTAGTTGCTAACTTGGCGTGTTGTGTGTATTTTGGGATTTGGACACGTGTCCAGCCGTTGCTAGCTTTGCCAGAGTTCCATGCATGACAACCATTGTGTTGATGCCAAACTAAAACAGAACCATTGCTTCTCTCCAGAATGCTCAAGCATTGCATACCGTCGGTAGTTAATGCATGTAGTTATTGAACTTGTTCTATTTTAAAATGAAAATGACTTGATTTTGATTGACTTTTGACTTCGGCTCAGCTCGTTAGGCTTGGCTTGTTAGGCTTGGCTCGTTAAGCTCTGTTTGAAGTTGGGTCTCATACAATTCAGGAGACTATAGTAAATATGCCAATTTCGAAGAAAGCTCGAAAAAGTGCAGCTGGCTCGTTATCCACCCCTGTGCAACACCAATCAGATCTAAGGCATGGCCATTCAGCATTGCTCATGGGAACCCTGTCATCCTCGTGGGGTCAAGGTGATGCCAACTTGCTAGAGAAACGACGGCGTGTTGTGTGTATTTGGGACACGTGTCCTGCCGTTGCTAGCTTTGCAAGAGTTCCATGCACGAGGACTGTTGTATTAATGCCAAAGTAAAACATGACCATTGCTTCTATCCAGAATGGTAAAGCACAGCATACCTCTGGTAGTTAAGGAATGTAGTTATTGGCGTAGCAAATTTTGTTTTCGAAACATTACGTGTTTCGTATGCGGCATGATGTATGGTGCACATGAAAGGCATGCACTTAGATTTCTGCTGTATTACTTTTGATCAGATTGTTGTTCCCTAGACAGGCTGCAGATCAGCTGCAATATTTGTGCAAACAAAGTCATGAATGAAATTGAATGTCCTGCTTTGTTTTCCTTGATCTTCTCAATTTTACTTCTGCCGTCTCACTATGTGTCTGCATAAAAGAAACATCAAACATCAGAATCTACAATCCAGGGGAGCCCATCGCTTTGTATCATCACATAGAATACATTTGCACACACTGGTTTTCACCGCAACATGCATGCCTATCTGGTCTGCAATTTTCATTGAATTGTAGGTTTGTCCCGTTTTGTGAATAGGAGCATTGGTTGGGTTGTGTTTAACACACGGATTATCTCATATTCTCATTATCTGTTTATTTGATAAGTTGGTAGCACCCTTGAGTATCCACAAATGAGTATACCACCATATCCTCATTTGTGGAGTCAAATATTTCTCTTCACTGTGTTTGACTTGAAATCAGTTTCCTCTCCAGTGACATATTCAGCTTCGTAGAAATTAGCTCTATTACTCCGTAACTTATATAACATAATGCTCTCCAGATATTTGATCAGTGCATGTACCTTGGCCCTTTGCATGTGTTTCACAAATGCTTTTTGTCATCTTTTGCCAGGCAAAACTCTGGTTTGGGTTTACAAAATAAGCATTCATTTGCTGGAGATAGTGCTGGTGCTTATCCTTTGGTGCTTAGGATCTCTGTCCGAGAAACAAGTATATTGACACTGAAGATCAGCAAAAAGGTACCATACTTGATAGGCAATTTATGGCTCAATTAATTCCTTCTGTGGATAATACTTACGCGTTCAATTCTGCTTCAGGACAATCCAGTTGAGAATTACAAACGGGCTAACAAGATTTTTAATGTTGATTCTCAACCAGTATGTTGCTGTTCACATTTCCAAATTTGGAAATACACTTCCATTACTGCTGTTTACTTAATGTTTCTTTATCCAGGTTCATGTTTGGGATTTTTCAGGGCAGACAAACCTAATATTAATGAATGAATGGAATAGACTACATGACTGCTGCCATGCAGATCAAGAGGTAGTATTAGTTGCCACATTCGACCCCTCTACTATTTTTTTATTTCATTTCACTGGAATTAATTTAATATTTGGAGATGGTATTAATTTCTCTTTTTTATCTTCTTATATACATGGCCTAATATTTTCTTGCCAGATGTACTTCCTTATCCTTTTCATTTGTGCGTGCAGAATCTTCTGGAAGTGCAAGTCTATGCAATGTCTGACTCCTTAACATCGAAAATTGGTGGTGATTTGAATTCTGATTCGTTCTACAGAAGCTTTGGAAGAGCTGGTTCTATGGGGTTAATAGGATTGGAGAATCTTGGAAATACTTGCTTTATGAACAGTTCAATTCAATGTTTGGCTCACACACCAAAGCTTGTTGATTACTTCCTTGGTGATTATGCCAAAAATATAAACCGAACTAATCCATTGGGATTGAATGTATGTACATTTTCTTGTTAAAACGCAAATAAATTATGGCAAATATTCAGATAATTGTTTACTGACTTTTTCCATTAACTAGGGTGAACTTGCTTTGGCGTTTGGAGAACTGTTGAGGAGCTTGTGGACTGACAGAAAACCCGTTCCACCTCATCATTTCAAGGAAAAAATTGCGTGTTTTGCTCCTCAGTTCAGTGGCTTTAATCAGCATGATTCACAGGAGCTTCTTGCTTTTTTATTGGATGGTCTTCATGAAGATCTTAACCAGGTTAAATGTAAACCATATGAAGAAGCAAAAGATGCAAGTGGCCGTCCTGACGAAGAAGTAGCAGATGAGTACTGGAGCAACCATCTAGCTCGAAATGATTCTGTTATAGTTGATACATGCCATGTAAGTTTAAACCCTCTATTCTTTAAAATCCGCTCATCCTGAAATAGTGACATATTTGTAGTTCTTTCGTTCTTGAAACCTCGTATCTGTCAATTGATCTCACAAACTAGGGCCCTGTTTGGATGTACCCCAGTTAAAGTTTAGCTAGCTAATTGCTAGAGCTAAATTTTAGCTAGCTAATTAGCTGAGATTAGCTGGGTTGCAACAGCTAATGGAATTAGCTTGTTCCAGTTAGCTGGGGACCTTTTAGCTGCTAATTAGCTAGGATGTTTGGATGCACCGCAGCTAAAATTAGCTCGCTAAAATTTAGTTGGTGCATCCAAACATAGAAGTCACCATATTATTAAATGCTGATAGAAGTCACCATATTTTATGCCATTTATTAAACACTGATAAAAGTCACCAAATTTAGTGTGGTTATGCCATTTATTAAATGCTGATAGAAGTCACCATATTTTATTGCACAGACATTTTTGCAGATCTAAACACCAATCAGGGGTTGGTATTAAAACACGTAGTCAATCTATAGTTTTTACCAATTCGGAGAGTGCATAACCACAGTATATTATGATTTCCTATTTGAGAAAACATAGAAGCATCCTCATTGAGACATTGGCTATTCATTTTATTTTCTGTATTCTGTTGCCACTGGCCACTACGAGGATGTTCCTTGCTATTTTGTTGTCACATGATGAAAGTATATATTTTACGCAGTGATAGTTCAATGTGCATTCTTTTATGTGTATGTTGTTAAATAAACTCTTCTGATTATCTTTTGCAGGGACAATACAAATCTACATTAACTTGTCCTACTTGCAGTAAAACATCTGTCACATTTGACCCATTTATGTACTTATCTTTGCCTGTACCTTCCACGGCAAAGAGGGTAATGACTGTAACAGTTTTCAGCACTGATGGTAGCAGAGAGCCATGCTCATATGATGTCAGTGTGCCAAAATTTGGGACTCTGAGTGATCTTGTTCAGGCTTTAAGCATTGCTTGCTTACTTGGAGATGATGAGATCCTGCTGGTTACGGAGGTATGGTTTCCCTAGCATGTTGTCCCTTCTGAATTTTGCAAATTTTCAGAGCTTTTTAAAGCAACAAAACTTCTTTAGCTCTTTCACTTACTGGAACTGACTATGCAGGTCTATAATAACTGCATCATTCGATACTTGGAGGAGCCTTCAGATTCAGTTTCATTGCTGAGGGATGGAGATAAACTCGCAGCATACCGTCTACCCAAAAGACATGAGAAATCCCCCCTTGTAGTTTTTACACATCAACATTTTGATGAGTAAGCACACCCCGATTTAGTGTACAGTGATGCAGTTTGCCTTTCATGACCTTTATGTATTCGTATTCTGTTAACATTGTGTTTACCTGTCGTTTCATTCAGGCATCATAGTGATGATAATTTAACCCCACAAGTGAGGGAGTTTGAGGCCCCACTTTTGGCAGCACTACCAGAGACAATTAATGGATTATCCCTTAGGGATACCTATCTAAAGTTGTTGAGTCCATTTCGACTTTCCAACGGGGCTGGTTCACTTAATGTTTGTATGGGGTCTAATAGTGACTCTGTAGATCTGATGGATGCAACGTCTTCTGATTCAAGCAGTAATAATGTTGAGAACAGCCAATTGGAAGACAGCCCTGAAAGCAGCCACTGTAGTGCTAGTGAATGTGAAATAACGAAAGGACCTGATGTTGATTTATATGATGAGGGTACTGGTTCTAACAAGGAAGCACAGATGGAGGAATTTGAATTTTATTTAAAAAGTGAAAGGGGTGATGGCCAGCAACAGAAGATAGAAATTAATGAGCTTGATTTACTGGAGACAGCACCAAGCCGGTTGCATGTGAATGTCCACTGGCTACGAAACACTTCAAGAAAATATGCTACTTCAATGCTGAGCAATCTACCTGAGATTCACAAGCTTGAGCTTATCCCAAAAGGAACTGAAGATTCTGTTGCACTACATGGTTGTCTGGAGGCCTTTCTAAAAGAGGAACCATTGGGCCCAGAGGACATGTGGTAAGTGTTACCTTGCGGGACAAGTGTGTTGCTTTTTGCTCAACTGTTTGCAGAATAGCCTTCTTTACAATCTTCTTTTTCTAAAACGAAATCATTGTTGCACTAATACTGCAAGCATTAAACTCAGCAACATTCGAAATATCTCCCCAAAACTTGGTACCTTTGCAAAAATATCTCCTCAAATGCGGTACCCTAGTGCTTGATTCCAAACTGATAGCGTACTGTTGGTTTCATTATTGAGTCCCACTTTATTCTGTGCTTGTTTATCAGGTATTGCCCGTGCTGCAAGAAGCATCAACAAGCGATGAAGAAATTGGATCTCTGGAGGCTGCCAGAAGTTCTGGTGATCCACCTCAAAAGGTTCTCCTACACTCAGTTCACCAGAAACAAGCTGGAGACATTCGTTGACTTCCCCACCAGCGATTTGGATCTGTCATCCTACATCGCGGACAAGAGCAAGCAGCCAAGCAGCCATTATCGTCTCTATGCTATTAGCAACCACTACGGAAACCTGGGAGGGGGCCATTATACCGCCAGCATCTATGTGAGTCCCTCTGCTTTGTTGTATGCTGCTGTCGAATCGTTGTCCATGCCAAGGCCTTAGATTATTTTGATTTCATTTTGATTCGTTGATTGATGGTCAAGGTTCGTTGGCTGATAAGGTGGGTTGGGTTACTGACACATTTGGTATTTTCTGTAGCACGAGGAAGGGAAGGGATGGTATAAGTTCGATGACGACTGCGTGACTCCTATAAGCGAAGACAGTATAAAGACCCCGGCTGCTTACGTTCTTTTCTACAGACGAGAGTGACTACAATACAAGGGCATTTTTTCTGCAGGTGGTTTTTGGTTGGCAACTCCAGTCTCCAGAGCAGACACACACTGCTACTTCAGGCGTGTTTGAGTTTTCTAACATCTCAGCATTTGAATCTCTCAAGCCATACTGACACCTACCAGTACCAATGATACAACAACATTCTGTACAGATTCATTTGCCAACAGGAGAGAAGAGATCCCTTGAAGGACCTAGCTGATTGATGCAGTGCAATATTCTTTTCCCCCCCAACCCCACAGTAGTATTTCTTACATGGGCAACATTCTTTTTTCCCTCAGCTTACAGTATTCTTATATGGGCAGTACATGGACCAGACCCCAACATTGTAATTCTCCAACTCCAACCAGTTAATCACATCACCATCGTTCACCAGTGAAGAAAGGGTCAATGTGCACATTTGTTTTGTCGCCGCGCACCGATCGAACCGGAGCCGGCGATGTAACAGTTCTGTAAATTTAACTGAAAGTGTGAGTCGTGATCGACCAGTCCCTGTCCTGATTGGGTGGGCGTGCGCCGTGCGACCGCGACGCCACAGCTGCTCCCCCCGTGCTGTCTGTCTCCCGTCGCCTCCGCCCGTGCGTGAGCCGCCAACTCGCCGGAACCGTCGTCCCGGTCCGGTGGTGTCCGGTCGGGTCAGCTAGACGCCGATGCGGCGATGATTGGAGGCGTGGAACCTGTATGAGATTTGGCCTTCCGGACCAGCGGGCAGCCGATGGGACGGATATCTCGGCGATCGCCATGGACCATGACCCGTCGTCGTCCCTGCAGCCCCGTTCACAAGGTGCGTGCCGTGGTCATGGTCACTGGCCGCTGTTCGCGAGCGTGGTTTGACGAAAACGAAATGATTCTGCCCTATCCTGGGCCAATCCTGAGACCATCCATCTGCCGTGACGCGGAGTAGGGCCGGACTGGACAGAGCAGACCAGGTGGGATGAGCATCAGCGCCTTTTTGGGCGAGGCGTCTGTGTGGGCACACCGGCTGGTTGTCGCCCCCAGGCGACACGCGTCCATGGCTATTGTGTGGTAGCTACAGTGTAACCAACAGTAGCAGCAGGCGTGGAGTCCTTCAGCTCCTGATGATGGGCAAGGCAGTGCCAGCGCCCTCTGCATCTTGTTCCTGCTGCTGCTGCTGATGCTGCTGTGATGTGCTTGATCCATGGACCATGGTTCCTTGAGGGGTATCAATCCGAGTTGTGCTTGATCCATGGACCATGGTTCCTTGAGGGGTATCTATCCGAGCACCTGGTAAACAAATCCAACTGCTGATCACCAAAAGCCTTCTCGATATGACGATATCTAACCTGGTGGTGACATGACACATGTAGCTTTGCACGTGCGACAATAATGTAAGACCCTAGTAGTAGTTAATTACGTATGTGTGTACTGCTGCAAAATTGCATAAAGTTGTGGCTAATTCGCCAGGCGAATGACTAGCTCATGTTTATGATAAAGGGTGCTGGAGCTGGAGAGTGGAGACCATGAATGGAATAGGACATCTCCTTTTCCTGTGTCTGCCATTTACTAGGATCCTAGCATGCAGGAGCCGGCCCCGGGCTTGCATAGCCTAAATTAAAGAAAGCCCCCAAAATAAGAGAGCAATATGTACCCCTCATTCACCTTCCTAATGTATTGAAATGACTATTTTGCATGATTAAAGGGTGAACTATTAGTTCTTATATAAAATATGGCCTTATTTAGTCACATACTCTTATTTAAGTAAATGCACTATATTTGGAAAATGCTTTCTTTAATTCAGGACAGAGGGAGTAGCCTTATTTAGATTGTAAATTGGAAAGCTAAAAAGCAACACTTTCGTTTATATTTGATAATTATTATCCAATCATAACATAAATAGGTTTAAAAGATTCGTCTCGTCATTTACAATTAAACTATACAGTTAGCTATTTTTTATCTAGACTTAATACTCCGTTCAAAAATTAATGTGATGGAGACAGAGTGAAAAAGAATTTGAGAAAAATCTAAACAAGACAGAGTACAAAAGGCAGGGCAGGGATGGGATTGGGATCGGGTGTGTAAGGCTGAAGACCACATCAATGGACTGTTTCATGTGAATGTGATGGCCAGGGTCAGGTGATTCGGACGATTCGATCGGATAGCCGCTTGCGAGGACGCCTGAGACTGGCCACCCTGATGTGTGATGTCTGATGGGGGACGGACTGCAGGAGTGGTACAATGGTCCGGGCGGAAGCGGAATGGCATCTGCTAACCTCCGTCCAAAATAAAGAAAAGATACACATAATTTTGGTACAGTGCTACATCGAAGAATCTAAAGTTTGATTAAAGTTATTACATATATACTCCCTCCATTTTAAAATAGATGACGTTATAGAATACGTGCCGGTTAAACTTTTTCAACTTTTTGACTCGATTTGTAGAAAGTACGCGTAACATATAAGTCCACTTTAGTACATCCAACTATTGCAAAAGTCTAGATTTCAATCTCCAACTTCAAAACCGGATAATATTGGCCCTCTAACTTTAAAAAATGTTCAGTTTTCAACCCTGGCTAGTTTTACCGTTGGTTTTACTGTACTTCTCTCATGTGGCTGCCTCTGATAGACCATGCATCTGGCACCTTGTTTGTGGTCGACAATAGAGCTCACTAAAAGAACGTTGGTTAATTGGATGAACCCTCCAGAAAACATAGGTTTGCAATCCTTCACCATAATAACAGAATATTAGAGATACCAAATCTTACAATAGAGCAAACCAAAAGAAGAGGTTGAAATCGTCGTGAAGGGAGAGCCAACTGACTGCTGTAAGGTCCTAGAT
This sequence comes from Themeda triandra, assembly GCA_018135685.1. Taxonomy (NCBI): domain Eukaryota; kingdom Viridiplantae; phylum Streptophyta; class Magnoliopsida; order Poales; family Poaceae; genus Themeda; species Themeda triandra. Next base: position 443,389 of record JAENPR010000176.1, read on the forward strand.
GGCTAGAGGGGGGGGGGGGGGTGAATAGCCTATAAAAATTTCTAAACTCACTAAGCAAACTTCGTTAGATACACAAACGGCGGAAAGCAAGTTATGCTTAGCCTACTAGGTGTTGCAAGCCTCCTATCCAAACAATTCTAGTAGGTGATCACTAGTACACACAAGAGCTACCACTAGTGATCAAGAGTTCTACCCACGGGATTTAGTCTACACAAGAAGTGGTTCCCGACCGACCACACAAGCAATTCTACCCACGGGATTTAGTTTACACAAGAAGTGGTTCCCGACCGACCACACAAGCAATTCTACTTTGCAAGAATGTAATCAATGTAATGCAAGAGAGGGTAGGACTTGTTATACCGACGCGTCGTGTCGAGGTTGCCAATCACCAATAGGATGAACAAACAATCACAATCGGCAACACACAAAGGATGATGACCAATCAGGAGACAAGATGAACACAATGATTTATCCCCGGATGTTCACTTGGGCACCGCCAAGCTACGTCACCCGTTGTGTCGACCAACACCTAGATGGTCCTTTGGTGTGACCCTCAAGCCACTTGCCCCGCAAGGCACTTCCCCGCAAGGAAACCACAAGGCGCCACTCTCAAGTGAGGTACTCAACGACACGCGCAATCCAATAGAGTTACTCTTCGCGATCCCCGCGAGGTGAGCACAAGAACCTCTTACAAATCAACCGGAGGTGGCCAAGAACAATCACCTTCTCTTGCCAACGCCTCCAACAATCTCCAAGCCGGCTAGGAGCGGTACTCTCCAAGAGTAACAAGAAATCCACCGGCAAAACCACCCACAAGTGCCACTAGATGCCCTCAAGCAATGCAATGCACTAGGTGATCTCTCAATCTCACTTTGGATGAGCAACAAGCAAGAGAGATGAGAGGGAGAGTGTTTCTCTAGCACAAAGTATGAGCAAGTGAGTAAGAATGGCCAAGAGAACCTCCCATGGCCGGCCAAGGGGCTATTTATAAGCCCAAGGCGAAATCCAACCGTTACCCCTCGGGCGGCCGATTTCAACCCGCCGGACGCGTCCGCGGCCCAAGCGCCGGACGCGTCCGGCGCCTCCTCGCGCTCCCGCGTCAGCCGACTGTTGAAGCTCCTCGTTCAAACGCATCACTCGGCCGGACGCTAAACGGTGAACCACCGGCGTCCGCCGCCCGAGTCGGTGGCGAGTCCGGCGCCGCCCCTAGCGGCTCGACCTCGAGCCCACGCGAGACCACGCCGGACGCGTCCGGCGAAGCGTCGGCCGTGCGTCCCGGGCGGCGCGACCCGAAAAGAAGTTCACGGGTCGGCGTCCGACCCACCGCCGGACGCGCCACGCCCGCGTCCGCCGCTCGAGCCGAGCCATCCACCTCGCGCCACTCCACAATGCGCCGGACGCGTCGCGCCGCCCAAGCGCGTCCGCCTCCTCGAGATCTGCCTTTCGCCGTGTCGTCGATCCAAGTTCTCGAGACATGCTATTCAACAAGTATACCAACTTGATCAACAGAGATAGGATGATTTCAACCAAATTTTGCATCCGGCGCAATAGAAAAGATGCATCCATTTTTCCCGAAAGCGCCGAATCCCGCCTCACAGGCTCGGCGGGAGGAAGAGAGGGACCCAAACCCATCTCTACCCTGCAAACCACAGCGCGCCCAAACGCCACCTTTGTAAATGTGCCAACACCACCAAGTGTACATCTCCATGTGCTTGTGTGTTAGCTTTTCACAACCATTTCTCAAAGGTTAGGTTAGCTCACTAGGCCCTACATACAATGCACTTCATGAATTCACCTAGTGGCACCCGTGCGTCGAATAGCCGATAAGACTTCCCCTCTTAATAGTGCGGCTATCGATCCTAAACCACTCACACCCTCTATGGTGTCTTGAGTGCAAAACAAAATGGCCCTATAGGTTATACCTTTGCCTTGAGCCCATTTTGTTCCTCCAAATGATATGAACGCTTCACACCATCATGTGACCGTCTCGATCCATCGACCTCGACTTCACTTGCCCTTCACCGTGCATCGGTCCATCGGCGCCTAGTCTTGCCCGAGCTTCACCATCGCATGGTCCTTCACTCCGAAGCCTCGACTAGCCCTTCACCTTCAACACCGGTCCATGGAGCCAAGCATCGTCTTGATCTTCATCTTTGATCACATGACACGTGTCATGCTTCATATTCAATATGCTCATCATGTGGACAACCTTTCTCTAAATCAACCACTTAGATAAACAAGGTTAGTCCTAGGTTTCATCAATTAGCCAAAACCAAACTAGGAACTTTCAACTGCTTCCCTAATAAACACACCAGCTGCCACTAAGTTTGAAGAGAACCAACAATATCTGACATACCAAACTCTCCCAGGCCTTTCGTCAATGCCGGATCGAATGTCGATGAGGTATAGAGAGGTAGGAGAGACCTCTTATTCTAGTGTTGTATGGTTGGTTGATTGGGTTTGAAAAGTTTCCGACGTGTGTCTTTTATTTTGATTGGTTTGGAGAACGAGGATCAGTATGTTTGGAGTATGTTTTCACTTAATATTAGAGATACCAAACCTCACAATCTTATACAATCAAGAGACTGTACAAGCTGAAATATCAGTATGTTTTCACTTAATTTGGAGCAAGGGAGGAGCCAGGATTCACAAGCGAGTTCACCCAGTGTCGAAAAAACTTCCATATTTCAGCTGTCTAAATTTTTGAGATGATCTTAGACAACAATCTTATACAATCAAGAGACTGTAAAATCAATTAGTACAATTAAGAACTCATAAAAAGACAGTTCACAGTTTTTGCCTTGTTCGTTTGGTCGTTTCTGGCTGGCTGAATCTCGCTGCTGCTGATTTGTTGTGAGAGAAAAACACCGTTGAATCACTGGCTGAAAGCGCTGATAAGTTCAAACGAACAGGGCATTTGTCTCTAGTCACACAATGAAAAAAATGACTCCCTTCATTTCAAAATCATGAGTCATTAATTTCAGTTTTATTACTTCCTCCATTTTCCAAATTTTTTGAGTCAAAACATCACACTAAAATGATGATAGACGTACAGCTTGATTGAAGGACGACGACGCCCGATCCGCTGATCGATCATGCACGCGCCGCTGCAACAGTGTCGTTGCCCAGTGCCTGCATGCCTGCCTGTCCGTATGAATAGACGATCAATTAACCGCGTGTGGTCGGGTCGATTCGTAGGCGCGTGTAGTGTAGTCGTCGTAAAGACGGTGGAACGCCGGACCGGTGGTGGACAGGCAGGCAGGTTTCACGGATCGATCAGCATCAGCATTGGTCGTCGTCGTCGTCACTGTGCCTGCTACTCCAGTGGACCTGCTACTGTGCTCGATCAGGGGCCTCGGCGAGCAAGGCTGCCCTGCCGTTCCCAATTCCGGGCGCAGTAGATCTCTGGTTCTCGCCAAGATCGATGCATGGCAAGATCGATCTCTGGTTCTCGTGCAGCCTGAGCCCGGGGCACGGGCAAGTGTGCATGCGCAGCTGCCGACCGACCGGCCTGCCATGGCCATCCTTGCCCCATTCTGCTCGCCATGTACGCCGGTCCCTGCAGCACCAGATCGAACCAGCAGCGCAGTCAAGACACTATAGTATACATAGTACCATGCACGCCTGATGACGCCATCTGTTTGATTTGTTGCAATTGCAAAAGGACAGAGCCACAGAGGTGGCAGCCGGGTTCGATGGTGCACATCATAGGCGTGTACATGCATATGTACTCCCTCCGTCCAAAAAAAAAATAGCGTTTTTAACTTTCACATTTCGTGTTTGATTTGTTAGTCTTATTCAAAAATTTTATGTAAATATCATATATTTTATTATGTCTTATTTTAGCATTAGTTATATTTTAATAATAATTTAGTTATTTTGTAATTTGTATAAACTTTTTGAATAAAACGAACGGTCAAACATGAAGTGTGAAAGTCAAAAACATCATTCTTTTGGGACGGGGAAGTATGGATTATTGATTGCAGGCCTCAATCAGCTTGTCTTTCTAGCTAGCTTGTAGGGTGCTGTAGTGTCTGGGACACAATGCGATGTGCCACTACTGTGCGTGTAAGTGTGCTAGCAGCGATCTCTGCTTCAATTTCAATAAAGCTGTCTCTATTTTATGGACAAGTAAATACTCCTTTGTTCCAAAAAAAATAGATGACATAACATTCAAATTTTGTCTCAAATTACTTGACCTTCTCACTTCAAAAAATGTACCTTTCCCTTTTCTTATTATATATTTCTCTTTTTCCAATACATCTCTATCTCTACTCTTCGAGGGGCATTTTAGTCTTTTGGTTTCATCATTGGTTTGCCTCGGAGATTCTAGCTAAAACGTCATCTAATATGGAACAAAGTGAGTATATGTAATTTGTAATGTATAAAATCGCATGGGACATTTGTACTTGATCGTGGATATATAGATCTACCTACGTACGTGTGCTACTATGGAGTAGGAAGCAATCTAGATCCTTCAGTTTTTGCCCATTATATATTTCATTTAATTTCATCGCTCATAAGTTTCAAGATAAAAGGGTAAGGTGTTTTCTAGCAACCTAGCCATGCAGGTATGTTCCCCTGAGCATCAATAACCCTAGGCATCCAAAATTGGACGTCTGGGATAGATGCCTGTGGTCAAGATGAGTTTGGCTCACAACTAAAATATATAGAGGCCCCAATTGCCTAGCTAGGAGGTGCTCACAACACCAAATAAAGAGGCCCCAAATAACTGTTATATATGAGTAGTAAAACTATTGACTAGTTTGAAAAAACATATGGAGTTCTTACAATCAACTTAAGTTCCCTCCAATAACGTTGTTGGTTTATTACACAAGAAGATATGGTGTTATGGTAAGCCCTGGCTTGCCAATCTCTTGTACTTGTTTTTCTCTCTTGTGTAAAACATACTAGGGCACCGTCATAAAAGAAAAATCTTTTAACTCCCTGATGAACTATTTCCTGTATTTTCCACTTAATGAAGAACGTGCAATGCATGCTTTAAAAAAAGAACTATTTCCGGTGGAAGACCCCAATCTAGAGGTGTCCCAAAAAGAATGTCATCCTAGCTAGGTTTAGACTAAGTCACCTTTTTTTTAACTTGACTATGTTTATAGAAAATGTATTCCTATTTGTACCTCGCTAAAGGGATCTATTTTGAAAATGTATTTTCATTATCCATCTAATGATGCTTATTATGGGAGTAGAATAAATATTCATACACTTCTGTAAATGGTGGGGCTTAAAGTTAAAATCGATCGACCCCATGTAAATTAAGAATGTCATTCGTTTTGAGCCAAGGTACTGTACATCGCGAAACACGTAATTTATTTTTCTATGTTTGGTAGGGTCTCTATATATAACAACTCAGAGCAATGTACAGACACAGTTCCAGGAACAGATTGTAGGGCAAGGGAGAGGCACCAGGTTCATGAGAACTAGTGTTAGGTCTTGTTTAGTTCCGGCCCAAGTTGGGAGTTTGCATAGTGCCGTGTCAAATCAGCGCACTGTAGCATTTCGTTTGTATTTGGTAAAAATTATCCAAACTTTGACTAATTAGGCTCAAAATGTTCGTCTCGCAAAGTACAATCAAACTGTGCAATTAGTTTTTTATTTCATCTACATTTAGTACTCCATGCATGGGCCGACATTTTGATGTGACGGGGAATAGAAATTCTGCATAGTGAATTTGGTGGCAAATTTGGGATCTAAACAACCTTAGTTAGGCAACTATCTTGTCAGTCGGAAACCTGATCTGATGAGACGACGGACAGGATCCAATCTGTCCAGTTGAGGTGACATTTCCTGAGCATATAGCAGGAATCGTCCAATCAGTCACAGGCACCGCTGCCCAGCAATGCTGGCATCGATCACTTCCACAAATTGCTTCAGGGACACACATGGGTGCACACCATTTGTGTTCCAAAGCATCTGCTCTCTCTCTCTCATCAGCTCTCTCTCTCTCTCTCTCTGTATTTGAGTATCTGTTTTAGAAAAAAGCCACCTGCATGGATCAGACATATATGAATGGTTGAAAGATCAACATACAAAGGGAAATCAGCTCTCTCAAAGTCTCAATTGGTGTATGCTTCTTTACTGAGGAATAAATCAACTAGATCTATACACGAATAATTGTTCTTGTTTTTCTTTTAAAAACTAAGATATGTAGATGTTACTGTATGTTTAGGAAAAGTTTCTTGATTAAATGATTGATCTACACTAAAGCTCATATAGGCTTAACAAGCTAAACAGTGCAAATTTAAACCAATACTTGATGTTTCATAGTGAGAAATCTTATGCAATAAAATCCTTTCTGGTACATTATAAATAAATAATTAAATATGATTCATTAGTTTCATCATTTTCAGAAATTTCGGGCAATGGACCCTTTGAAGAAAACAAAACTTATAGCCAACACATCTTATTTGCTTATTCGCTTTTGCTAGTGGAGACATGAACTGAATTTCTGGCCATTAAATATTTGTGTGGCATGGTGGTCCGGTCCATTTATTCATGCATATGCGCACCTGATAAGGTATCTCAATAACAACTATCTCTGTACATGTCTATAAGTATATTGGCCTAATTGGATGTTTTCCTTTTACAAGTGTACTATATATATACGGTCCTATATTTTTAACAGACTAATAACAAAGCACTGCTAAACTCTATTAACCTTGATTCACAAAAAAAAACTCTATATTAACCTTTATGGAGGAGTAACCTAATTAGTCTGGGGTCCTATATGTATATATTATTAGTGATAATAAACAATAAAACACATGGCTATAATAGTAATGTTTGAGAGATCAGTTTTCCCTTTCTCCATGATCCTGATTTGCCAATGTAAATAATGGCCTGGTCAGTCATTGTTCCTTTCCTAGCCTTTTGGATTGACAGTTGGCAATCCCATATAGCCGTACATGTGCATGTTCAACATCATATCAGTAAACTTAAAGTGGATGAGTTGCTCTCATATGTCGATTCATCTACAGTTTACCGTCTCTTTCAAATCTACATACAGATCATCACATCTCGAGATATACAGTTCAATGATTTTACTTCACAATGGCAGTTGATAGACACACAGCATGCTGAGTGCATCCTGTCCAGAATATATGCATGCTGATCTAATGTGTACCAAATGCCACTGGAAATACGGGAATATTGATGGTGATCTAGGAGCTGATTCCCACAAGATCTGCCTATGCAGCTAAACAACCTTATCCTTAGAACCACCCCCACAATCAAGGGAAAGCTATATAATCAAGTAGGATATATTTCACGTGTTGTAATAACATAAATATTAACTTTTAGAAGTACCTACTCATATGATAGATACATCTTGTGTGCTCCCAAAGTCACAACATAGGCCCTGTTTAATTTGTGGTTTTGACAAACTATGGTATCAAGAAACATTAGTTTTAGAAAAAAGGATAGTAAAAACCATATACTAATTTAGAAGGAAAAAAAAAAGCCTATAGAATGGATCGAGTTTCTAAAATTCAAAGACTAGTTATGAGAATACCATCTTTTCAAAACTACAAATATATTGTTACATCCAAATACCTTATAGTTCAAAACCATTTAGTTTTTTTTCTAATACGACAATGTAAACATACACTAGTACATGTCATATCCTATCATATTTTGTTGTTTTCAAGTATTTTTTTCTTCTAGCTTTTTCCTTACAAGGTCATATAATGCCCTCGTTTTCAAAGTTTCAGTGAGATAATATATAGTATAGCTCATTGTATTTAATTCATTGATACTTGTCGGATACCTAGATTAGGGGGTCATAAATTGGGTGAATTAGAGACGAGCAAATCAGCCTCATCCCTCTCTAAGAATCCCAAAAACCAACTGACCAGAGAAACCCCCAATCCCTCTCGAGCTGGGCCGGCCCACTATCAGGCCCACAAAGCCTCAGAACCTCCTAAACTCGAGCAGCGGCCGCTCACCCGCTCGAGAGAGAAGTACGGAAACCGCTCGAGCGTGCGACCGCTCGAGACGATGACGCAAAACCGCTCGAGCGAGCAACCGCTCGAGCGAGACGGAGAACGCTCGAGCGAGCAGTCGCTCGAGTCCGCTCTCAATCATTGCCTATCCAAGGCACGCACATGGCTACAGTGCGTGAAGCAGTGGGAAGTACGCCTGCCTCGCCTAACCCCATGGCTACAGTGCGTGAAATAGTGAGAAGTACGCCGGTCACTTCTCCTATTCCACCGCCCATACCCGGGATTCGAGCGTGACAGGCATCACTATTACACCATGCTGAACACTATGCCGTGTACGACACCCCCTTGGAACGCGATTGTCAACTCTGCGCACCACCAAACCCGCTGCTCAGTCCCGTCGTTCAGACCATCTACCCCTCGAAGCGGTCATTAACCGCTCGAGGAATGATGACGGACGCGACCTGAGCATGGGGCGCGCGGTGCCCTGTCTTTCCCACCTCGACGGCCATACGGCGGGGTTCCCGGACGCACGTGCTCGTCTACGCCAGCGCCGTACCTCGACCACGTCAGCCCACGACCGAGAAGGACGAGCGAGGCCATCATTGCCCACGTTGCTACGAGGCTCGAACCGGACCAAAGGGAGCGTCTGAGTCTCGGCGACTCGACATGGCGCCCGTACCTCGGCGTCATGCCCACGACGGCCCTAACCACCGTGTAACCCCGAGCCTCCCCTTGGCCTATAAAAGGGGACGGGGCCTTGTATAGAGGAGGTTTTTACGCACACACGTTCCCACATTTTCACACACTCATTCACGGCTAAGTCCCGCTTGTAGTCACCGTACAAGCACCCCGGTGCAAGATAATACAAATCTCTCCCCACTTCTTTGGACGTAGGGCATTCTTTGCCTGAACCAGGATAAACACTTGTGTCCATCTTGCATCACCATCCGGATTAGGGAGCACGCATAGAAATTTACTCGTTGGTGTTATACCCCCCGGGGTACGAAACACCGAAAGTTGGCGCGCCAGGTAGGGGAGCTGCGTGTTTTCACCCGATTCCCGCCATTTTCCAGATGGCATCACCCACTCCTTCGTATCCGTTCGCCACGGTGATCTGGTTTGGGAGTCTAGAGTTCGTGTCGCTCGGCCCAGGCCACGACATGGCTCTACTCTCGATCGGTGAACCAGGAGGGGGACGCTCGTCACCCCCACGCGCGGGGTAGGGCGCGCGCCGACCGCGCGCCACCACGGCTCGCCACCACGTCGCCGACGCCACCGGCATCGGCATCATCGCCGGCGAGGCACGGGGCCTTGAGCGCCTGCTCGTGTGCCCTCCCGGCCCGGATGCCACGATGTACCCGGCCCGGGGTGCCAAGTGTACGGCGGGGGCACATGGACGAGGAGTCCTTGACGTGGACCCCGGCTTCACGTTCGCCATGCGCTCGCCGAGAGAGCCCGGCGTGGCGCCTCGAGCGCGCGCACGGCCGACGTCGCCCAACTGTTGCCGCACGGGCTCTACCGAGCTCGTCGCGGGCTCCGTTTGGGCTCACCAACGCCGCCACTACGTACGCCAACGAGGTCCGGCGGTCATGGGACCGCGAGGAGGAGCCCCGGCCCCCTCCGCGTGCCACCATGAACTGGAGATTGTATGGCCGGCGTCGTGGGACCGCGGGTTTGACAGCACGGGCTCACAACGCCGCAACACGGTCGGGAATATGCGTTGCTTGGATCGAGGAGGAGAGCACGGGGAGGCCCCGGACGCCGTCCGGCGCTAGCCCGGACTCCGATGACTCGGACTCGGGGTGCCATGACCCGGCTCGCGAGTGTTTTCATCTCAACGACGACGTCCGTCGGATGAGGAGACCGAGACGCCGCCGCCGTGGCCGTCCCTCTGGCCAACCGGCGGGACGTAACGCCGGCGGTTGGGACATCGGGGCCGGAGCTCTGCGGGTGATCGAGCCGCGTGGGCCGCCACCGCAAGCCCAAGAAAATCGATGGCCTGAAGACGACGCTCTAGCGGCTCAATGGGCCCAGATCCGGGAAATCGAGGCCAAGATGGAGGCGGAGCGCGCGAACTTGGACTTGCTCAAGAGGACCCTTGAGCTAAGCCAGTTCCCTCCACCTCGACCTCTTGGCACTCGAGGAAAGGCCCGAGACGTCCTCAACCGCATCGTCAACGACGGGCGACCGGAAGCGCCACCCGAGCCGGCCCACTTCCCTCGAGCAAGCCAGAATGTACTTGCGGCGGCTATCTTTGCGGCGGGACATGCGGCGCCCTCGAATCCGCATGCATTGCGGATACGAGATGAGATCCAAGGGCTCCTCCAAGTCGCGGCCGTCCGGCGGGCCGAAAGCTCGGCCTCGAGACGGCGTGAGGCAGCCCCGGAACAACCACGGCACGAGCGGGAGGGCTCCGTCCACCGGGAGGCACCCCTCGAGATGGTAGAGCCCCTGCTCGAGAACGCATCCTCGACAACCGCGCGCCTCAAGATGCGCGTCACGACATCAACGACAACCGACGACGCAAGGCTGCGGGTGCCGAGGACCGTGGCTACAAGGCCCATCGAGGGGGGCGTTACGACAGCGACGAGGACCGGCAGGCTCCTGAGCCGCCGGGCCCTCGAGTCTTCAGTCGAGCAATCCGCAACACACCGTTACCTAACCCATTTCGACCCCCCACGAGCGTGGTCAAGTACAATGGGGAGACCAAGCCAGAGCTCTGGCTCGCCGACTTCCGGCGGCTTTGCCGGTGGGAGGGCTCGAGAGGATAAGGCGATCATACGCCGGCTCCTCTTTCTCTCGACACCGCTCGACGGTGGCTCGAGGAGCTTCCCCCAAACGGATCTACGATTGGGCCGACTGGTCAGATTTTCGAGGGGAACTTCAAGGGCACCTACATCCGACCGGCAACTCGTGGGATCTCGTAGAATCGCAAGCAAAATACCACGGAATCTCTCCGGGACTTTGCTCGACGTTTCTCAAAGCCGCGCACCGAGCGCCACACATTCTAGATCATGACGTCATCCTGGCGTTCGTTTCGGGCACCACTTGCAAAGAGCTCGTGCGGGAGCTCGGCGCATCGCCCAAAGACGGTGAACGAGCTCATGGACGTCGTCGCCGACTATCTTTGCCGGCGACGAGGCCGTGGGAGCCTTCTTTGGCGGAAGGAACAGCCCGCGCCGCCCCCGAGGGGACGGTGAGGGCCCGAGCAAGGACAAGAAGAAGAATCGAGAAGAAGAAGAAAGGCAACCGGCAAGGCAAGCGCGCGGTCGTGGAAGACGAGGTGGCCGCGGCCGAGCGCAAGAAGCCTAGACCCCCACCGGATGGGGGCGTCTTCGACAAGATTTGAAACAACCATGCCCGTACCATAAGGAGCCGGTCAAGCATAACCTCGAGGACCGCTTTGGATGCTTCGAGGCTACTTCAAGAAATTTGGCCTTGACAAGGACGATGGCAAGAAGGATAAAGGTGGCGAGGACCGAGCCAATGACGATGACGACAATGGGTATCCGCCCATCACCGAGTGCTACATGATCTACGGCGGCCCAACCACCCGGATGACGCGTCGAGAGCGGAAGGCCGAGCGCGGGGAGATTTTCGCCCGAAACCCGCCACGCCTCAATTCCTCGGCGGTCGGATGCTCCCATCACGTTCGACCGTGATGATCATCCGAGCACGTCACCAATCCCGGCGCATACCCTCTCGTCGTCGCCCGATCATCCTCAACGCCCGCTTCACCAAAGTTCTCATGGATGGAGGCGGCGGCCTCAACATCATCTACATGGAGACCCTCACGCTGCTTGGCCTCACAAGAGCTCACCTCCGGCCGAGCGCGGGGCTTCCACGGAGTGGTCCCTGGCAAGAAAGCGCTCACGATCGGCCGCATTGACCTCCCCGTCGTCTTTGGGACACGCTCGAACTTCCGTCGAGAGGTCATAACTTTCGACGTGCCCAGTTTCGAGGGGACCTACCACGCCATCCTAGGCAGGCCGTGCTACACCCGGTTCATGGCGATCCCCAGCTATGCCTACCTCAAGCTCAAGATGCCGGGACCAAAAGGAGTCATCACCGTCAACTCCACGTACGAGCACGCCTACCACTGCGATGTGGAGTGCGTCGAGTACGGGGAATCACTGACGAACGTGATGGGGGCATCTGAAGACCTGGCCATGATGCTCGATCATATGGCGGCTGAGCCCTCTGCTCCAACACCCAAGCGACAGGCCGGCAACTTCGAGCCCGCTGAAGACACCAAGAAGATCCCGCTCGATCCAAGCTCCTCGGGGAGAAGACGCGGTCATCGGCGCCTCCCTCGACGAGCGCATAGGAAGCGGTGCTCGTCGACTTTCTCCGCGCAAACGCCCGACATGTTTGCGTGGAGTCCCTCGGACATGCACGGCATACCGAGGGATGTCGCCGAGCACGCCTTGGAGATCCGTCCGGTTCGAGACTGTCAAGCAACGCTGCGCCGCTTCGACGAGGAGAAGCGCAGGATCATCCGCGAGGAGGTCGAGAAGCTCGAGAAAGCCGGATTCATCAAGGAGGTACATCATCCCGAGTGGTTAGCTAATCCTGTTTTGGTAGAGAAAAAGAATGGAAAAATGAGGATGTGTGTAGATTACACTAGTTTAAATAAAGCATGTCCCAAAGTCCCATTTCCTTTACCTCGAATAGATCAAACCGTTGATTCCACTGCGGGTTGCGAAGTACTTTCCTTTCTCGACGCCTACTCTGGCTACCACCAAATCAAAATGAAGGAGTCCGACCAACTCGCGACTTCATTCATCACCCCCATGGGCATGTATTGTTATGTCACAATGCCCTTCGGCCTTCGAAACGCGGGGCAACATATCGGCATTTGCATGCTCCATGTCTTCGAAAAACACATAGGAGAGACCGTCGAGGCCTACGTCGATGACATCGTTGTCAAGACTCGAAAAGTAGAAAACCTTGTCGCGGACCTCAAGTTGACGTTTGGATGTCTCCGGGCTAAAAACATCAAGCTAAATCCCGAGAAGTGTGTCTTTGGTGTGCCTCAAGGCATGTTGTTAGGGTATATCGTCTCCCAGCGCGGCATCGAGGCCAATCCCGAGAAGGTCGCGGCCATCATGAGAATGGGGCCAATTCGAGACCGAAAGGGCTGCAAAAGATCTTTGGATGCTTAGCCGCACTCGGTCGGTTCATTGCGCGCTTGGGAGAAAAAGCCTTGCCCTCGTGCTCGGCTCGGAAAATCCGAGCACTTTGCATGGACACACGAAGCGAGAGGAGGCCCTCTCGAAGGCCGAAGAGCATTGCTCACATCTCCTCCTGTGCTCGTGCCACCGCGGCCGGCTCGAGACGGCATACCCACCGAATCCCTCCTCCTCTATGTTGCCGCAACCACTCAGGTGGTCAGCACAGTCATAGTGGTCGAGAGGCAGGAAGAGGGGCACGCGCTCCCCGTCCAGCGGCCGGTGTATTTCATCGGTGAGGTGCTCTCGGATGCCAAAACTCGGTACCCTCAAATCCGAAGCTGCTCTACGCAATCGTCCTCACCCGACGAAAACTCCAAAGCCACTATTTCCTAAGCCACCCGGTGACGGTAGTGTCATCATTCCCGCTTGGCGAAATTATCCAAAACCGGGAAGTAGTGGGTCGAATCGCTAAGTGGTCAGTCGAGCTCATGGGCGAGACCATCACTTACGCCCCACGAAAAGCTATCAAGTCTCAAATCTTGGCTGATTTCGTCGCCGAGTGGGTGACATCCAACTCCCCCGGTCCGGATCCGAGGCCGATTTGTGGACCATGTATTTCGACGGGTCACTTATGAAGACGGGGAGCGGGCGCGGGCCTACTCTTCATCTCACCCCTCGGAGTACACATGCGTTACGTGGTGCGCATCCACTTTGCCACCTCGAACAACATGGCAGAGTATGAGGCGCTCGTTACCGGGTTGCGCATTGCCATCGAGCTTGGGGTCCGACGCCTCGATGCTCGAGGCGACTCACAGCTCGTTATCGATCAAGTGATGAAAGCCTCGAGCTGCCATGATGAAAAGATGGAAGCGTACTGCAATGAGGTGCGCAAGTTGGAAGCCAGCTTCCATGGTCTCGAGCTCAACCACATCCCAAGGCGCTTCAACGAGGCTGCGGACGAACTGGCCAAAATCGCTTCATCTCGGGCGCCGCTACCCCCAAACGTCTTCTCGAAAGATCTTCACGAGCCATCCGTGAAGTGGGACTCGAGGCTGGGGCAGGACCAGCCGTTGAGCCTGCTCCTACGACCGAACCCCCCTCGACGGGGGCCACGGTCATGGAGATCGACCGGGTTATGAGCCCACCAAGCGACCGGCGGCGTGCACCATTCCTCGAGTATCTCATTCGAGGGAGTTGCCGGAAAGATCGAACGGAGGCGAGGCGACTAGCTCGTCGAGCCAAAACTTACGTCCTTTACGGGGACGACGAGAGAGCTCTACCGCCGCGCCCGACCGGTATACTTCAACGGTGTATCTCGATCGAAGAAGGCGGAAAGCGCTCGAGACATGCACTCGGGGGCTTGTGGCCACCACGGCTGCGCCAAGAACCCTTGTCGGGAACGCATTCCGTCGAGGCTTCTGCGGCCCTTGCAGCTGGCGACGCCATCAAGCTTGTTCGAGCGTGTGAAGGATGCCAATTCTACGCCAAGTAAACGCATCTTCCAGCACACGCACTCCAGATGATCCCCCTCACGTGGCCATTTGCGGTCTGGGGGCTCGATCTAGTCGGACCCCTCAAAAAGACGACGGGAGGCTACACCCACTTGCTCGTGGCCATCGATAAGTTCACCAAGTGGATCGAGGCCAAGCCCATCACTAACATCCGCTCGGAGCGAGCGGTCGAGTTCTTCACCGACATCGTCCATCGCTTTGGAGTCCCCAACGTCATCATTACTGACAATGGCACCCAGTTCACAGGCAAAAAGTTCTTGGACTTCTGCGATCGGTACCACATCCGTGTGAACTAGTCGGCAGTCGCCTACCCTCGAACTAATGGCCAAGTCGAACGCGCAAATGGCATGATCTTGCAAGGTCTAAAGCCAAGGATTTTCAAACGCTTGAACAAACACGGCAACAAGTGGGTAGCTGAACTCCCATCTGTCCTGTGGAGTCTGCGGACGACCGAGAGTCGAGCCCCTGGGTTCACCCCGTTCTTCTTGGTCTATGGGTCTCGAGGCCGTCCTCCCCCCGACCTCGAGTACGGGTCCCCTCGACTCAAGGCCTACAACGAGCAGACTAATCAGGAAAGGTTGGCAAACGCCATCGACCAAGCAGAAGAGGCTCGAGACACGGCGCTCCTACACTCTGCGCGCTACCAACAGAAGCTACGGCAATATCACGAGAAGAATGTGCGCAGAGGGATTTCAAGGTCGGCGATCTCGTGCTCCGTCGACGCCAAGATAACAAGGGGCGCCACAAGCTCACTCCTCCTTGGGAAGGCCCGTTCATCGTGGTCAAGGTGCTGAAACCGGGGACGTACAAGTTAGCCGACGAGAACGGCTCGACCCTCACCAACGCATGGAACATCGAACAGCTACGTCGCTTTTTCCCCTAGGCCTCGATGCCTTGCACATATTTCGTCTAAATGTACCGCTAGTATGAATAAATAAGTCTAGTTTCTTACTTGTTGTTCATACACAAGGTGGGCTCGACTTTGTTTCCACAAAGTCAAGCCCCCTCGGGGCTAGACCGGGGGGACCCCACGAAGTCCTCGAAAAACGCACCTAGTTTTTTCAAAAACAATGCTCGACGTAATCTTTCCCCTCCTCGCCTCGAAATTTTTCGTAAGCTAAGTATTTGCGTCACCTCGAGCTCGTCGAGCCGGGCGATCGAGCACAAGGCTTCCCACGCTTTCGAGCTACGGCACCCTAACTCATCCCCTCTCGAAGTGGTTCGAGCGCGGCGCCAACACTTAGCTAAAATGAAATAAAGGCGGGAAGCGCAAAGGAAAAATTAGAGCATAACGATTATAAACATCGAGTATCACGATTTAAGGCCACTCGGGCCATTTCCATGACCAAAATACTTGTTTTCTTACAAGGGCCTTGTTGCCCGGATTTCGGCTCGCAGAGCCGGCTAAAAACTACTCTACATCAGGCGGGAGGACTTCTCGCAGCAGATCGCCTCCAAGACGGGCGCCCGGCTCCTCAGCCTCGGCCTTGAGCTGCTCGATCCGGGGGTTGACCCCTCCTTCTTGCTCACCCTCGGCGTAGGTGAAGCCGCTCGCAACGGCCTCCATCCCGGCCCGGGCGTCCTCCCTCGAGATGCTAAACCCCGAGTAGAAGATGGCCATCGTCCGGCGCGTAGCGAAGACGAGGGCTTCCTAGATACGACCCCGCAGAGAGGCGCCGAACTCACGGACCCGGCTAGCATAGCTCTGGCCAGCATCCGGCCCCTCGACGTCCACCACCGGCGGGAAGCCCCAGTTGACGCTAAGGGTGTCGATGGCGCCGGTGATGTGGGCCTTGGCTGAGAGCACGCCGTCAGCCAGCGCATGGGTTGACTTTGCGTACTCACGCGCGTCCACCAGGTCCGCCTCCAAACCTGAAAAAGGACGACAAGAATCAAGTACTCAGTCAAGTGCTCGAGCAACACGTATGAATCACGCACGGAAAAAGGACTAAAGGACTCGAGCACTTACGGGTGCAGCGGGTCGAGAGCCCTTGCTCGCGTTCGAGCGTCTGCGCGAGCTCAGTCTCCTTTCTCTGGAGGGCGCGCTCAGTCTCCTTTCTCTGGAGGGCGCGCTCCTCATAAGCCTTGCCGGCGCCCTGGATGACGAGGTCCTTCTCCGTCATCTCTTGACGGAGGTTGACCGCTCGCCCGCTCCTTCTCTGCCTCGAGCGCACTCAAGAGAGCCTCCTTCTCGGCAGCCTCCCGGGTGACCGTTGCCTGGAGCTCCTTCACATAGGCCTCGACGCCGGCCTTGTCCTTTTGGAGCTGCTCCATGTCTCGGCATTTGGCCTTGTAGCCCTGCAGCGCCGTAGCTGCGTCCTTCTTGAGCCTGCTCGAAGGCTTCGTGCGGCTGCGCGTACCCGACGAGCGGTCTCGGCCTCTGCGCGGCTTGGGCAAGCTTCTCGCCCGCATCCGCTGTGCCACCTCAGCCTCCTGCGCCACCCGAGCAAGCTCATCTTGAGCCTTCTTGGCGTCCTCCTTGGCGGCGTCCAGGGCGGCATTGGCCTCTCGAAGGAGCCGAGCAAAGCGGTGCCGCTCGCCCTCAGCCTCCTGCCCCATCCGCACGTACCGCCGGATCTCGTGCTCGCTCTCTTGCGTGGCACGGACATGCACGGACTTGGCATAAGAGCGACTCGTGCCGCTGAACCTCGAAGGGAAATGTTAGAACATAAAACACGATAGACCAAAAGGGCAAGCAACCGAACTCAAGGGCACTCACGAGAGAAAAGCCGGGGCATGTCCTCCAAACGAGCGACAAAGCGGTCTTCAAGGCGCTTTCGAGCCATTGCCGGCGCTCCTCGGCCTCACGTGCGCCTCAAGCTCCTTCGATCGTTCATCACGATCGGGGCGCCTCGTGGTCAAGGGGTCGGAGAGCACCCGGCGGCCTCTCCCAAAGAGGGAACTCCTCCCGCATCTCCTTGTCAACGGAGGAGTGGAGTCTCCTCACCGCCTCCAGTCGACATCCGCCGTCACCACCCGCTCGGCCGGGGTAGGTGGGCGTTGCGGCGACTCCGGGGAGGAGGACACCTCTTGGGCGCGCGCCGCGCCTCAATCCGCCTCCGCTCCTCGATAGAGACGTCGTGGGCTCGGTGGGACCAAGGCCGACCGACCGCATGTGGCATCAACGATGGCCGCCGCCGTCGGCTTCCTTTGGGCCTCCTCCCAGCGGTCGGCGTCGGTCATGACCTCGAACCTCACCTCGCCCGTCTCCGAGTCGGGCACGAGGTGGGGCACCAGGTCCCCCGACAGCTGCAGAGGCTGCGGCGGCGCCTGGTACGGCACCAGATGGAGCTCTCGCTCGACGTCCTGGCGCTCATCGCCACCCGTGACAGAGGGCTGCTGCACCACTGGCTCCGCCTGCTGCTCCACCAACGCCACCTGCTGCTCCGCTTGCAACTGACGCTCTTCGCCGCCTGCGGCGGCAGATTGCACCACCGGCCCCGCCTGCCGCTTCACCGGCTCCTCCGCCTTCTCCTCCTCTTGCGTGACGGCGGGGTGCTCCTCGAGCGCCCCCCCGGCGGCGGCTTAGGCCTCCCCGTCCTCGACCCTTTGCCCGGCGGAGGAGTCGACCTCCATATCCCGAGGAGGGTTGGGGCTCGGCTCGGGCGAGGCTCGGCGCCGTTCCCGCCTCCCGCATCTCCACATCCTCCGCCGGCCGATCGGTGGGCTGCCGGCGTTTCCTCCTCCTCCTTCTCCCTGCGCTCCTCCTCAAGGCGGCGCAGCCGACCGGCCCGGGAGGACTTGGCGCCCGAGCTCGGACTCTCGTCTTCGAGCATGATGGGCGCCGCTCCGATCCAGCCCCGTCGCCGGAATAGAGGCCGCCGCCGGGCGCGCCCATCGCCCCTTGGTCGCCCGCCGCGTCACCGCGCCCGGCGCGGCGACGCGTCGGGGTCTCGAGCGGGAGGGTGGTCGAGGCCGTGGTGGTGGTGGCGTCCTCCTCCCCCGTAGCCTCGGTCACGGCCCCGGCACCTGCACGGGACGCAGCTGCTATCAGCTTGCCACGCCTAAGTGCATCCTTGGCCCGCTCTAACCAAACTGGAGTAGAAGGAGGGAGGGTCACTCCACACGGCATTGACGGGGTGCCGCTCGACCCTCTGTGGTCCTCGGCCTCTTAGTAGGCGGCATGGGGGGAGGGACGGTAACGTCTGCGGGGCGCTTGGTCTGAAAGAAAGAGAAAAACAAAAATTACTACGACGAGACGTTCACACATAAGCGAAAAGGACGACGGGAGGTGGGTCGATTGAAAAGCTTACCCGCGGTCGAGGTGGCGCTGCCCGAGCCACCGGCACGCTCAAAGCGCTCGGGGCGGTCGAGCCTCGGTCGCCCCCTCGAGTCACTCGAGGACTTGGGGGCCTCGAGCCCGCCGCTTGCGCCGCTCGGGGCTTCGAGACCCGGTAGCCGCCCCCGTTCGGCCGACTCCTTGGCCGGGTCGGGCACGGTGTCCCTACGGGATCCGGGTCTGCGGGTCAAGGTCCGCTCGGCGGCGGTCGGTATTTGGAAGGAGCCGGCGTTGCTCGCCGGGCTGCGCAAAGTTGAAGTGCGCACATTTGCAGCCTCATGCTGCCGGGTGTGCGCGCCCGTCGAAGAAGAATGATGGCGGGAGGAAGAGTCCCGCCGCGTCGGAGATGGCGCCCGCCCGCCATGGCTAGAGCGGCGGGCGGCTCCTCCGCCGCCGCCTTGAGCCGGCGATGGCGAGCGAGCACGGTGGGCCGGAGCGTTGAGACGCCCCCGCTGCCTTGCAGGCCGGCGACGGCGCTCGGCGCCGCGGCTCGACGACTCCTCCTGGCGGCTGCGAACCGGCGACGAGTCGTCGCGCGAAGGCCCAGCGCCAAAGCTAGCTCCCGCACGCGCGAGCGCGGAGGCGTCGGGGCTCGGGTGGCGGTGGCGCCATCGGCGTCGGTCGCCTCGTCGTCTTCCCGTCGTCATCGCCCTCGTCCTCGTCGGTCGACTCGAGACTAGAGCTCAGTCGGTCGGGTCCGCCGCGGACGTATTTCACGCGCCGGCGGCGCCTAGCCTTACGCTTCTGAGTCTCCTCTAAGTCACGAGCCTTCTTTGCTCTCTCTTCCCTTTTCAAGAGCACGGCGGCGTGTTCTCGTTCGCCCCTCAGGCGTCTTACCTCACGGACGGGCGCGTCCTCCTTCACCGGAGGCCTCGACTCCGCGTGGTCGTTGATATTCTGGAAAAAAAAGAAGAGAGAGGACAGGCCTCGATAAGGATCGCTCGAGTAAAAGGAACGACGAAAGATGATCTCGAAAAAACTCCCAAAGCCCAGCAGGTTGAAGGCCGGACGCATGCGGAAGAGGCCGACTTGGTTCTCGCCGAAGTTCCTCCCACCGTCAATCGCGTCGCGCACCCGAGCCACGATTGTGGCGGCCGGGAGGCGCGCGTCCGACATCTGGCGGCCGCGAGCGCCGCGGGGATCGGCGTCCTCCGTCATCCGGGTCGAGCCGTAGCGGGCGCTCGGCGAGCGGAAGCACCCGGCGGGCGTGGAACTCGGCAACCACGTGCGCAATGTTGAAGAACAAGGTTGCCGGACCTCGGTTGCGGAGGCTTGAAATGGCGTCGAGCGGGGAGTCCATGCGGGGCTGGCGCGCTGCGGCCGGGGCCGTGCGTCGATTGGCGGGCGCGGTTAGCACGGCGCCGGTGTATTCCGGGAAGAGGCCCTCCTCGTTGCGGAGGTAGAACCATTCTCGGTCCCCCCGGCGTTGTTCGACGTCCACGCGCCGGATAGCCAGCACTCCTTCCTCTTCAGCCCGATCGAGCAGGAACCCGCTCGAACGTAGCGGCGGACCTTCGGTTTCTTCTTCTTCTCCTCCTCCTCCTCGTTCTCCTCTTCATCCTCCTCGTCACCGTCATCACCGTCGTCGTCGGCGGCCTCCTTGTCCTTCACCGCCTTGGTGAAGAGCGTCGCCTTAAAGATGTGGGTGAACAGGTCCCACTGCGGCGCCATACCCAGATACCCCTCACACACGGCGGCGTAAGTAGCCGTGAGCGAGATGGAGTTGGGGTTGAAGTCTTTGGAGCTCAACCCCGAAATGGTGGGGAGCGCCCGCATGAAGCGGCTCGGCCGCGCACCAAGTCCCCGCCGGTGGAACCGATAAAACTCGGGATGTAGCCCGGCGGGGATTGGGCTCGAAGTGGTCGTCGTCCGGCACCCGCCACTCCGGTGACCCCTCCGCCGGATTGGGCGGAAGCAATCCGCCATTGACCGGGTTGATCGCATCGCCTCGGTCACCGTGGACCGAGGCCACGAAGCGCCTCCTCCATCACTACCGGCGTGGGAGGCTTGGCGGCCTCCTTGCCTTTGCCCTTGCCTTTTCCACCGGCACCACGGCCGGAGCTCTGACCCGACTTACTGATTGACCTCCTCATGTCGGTGACGGGAGCGGGACGGTGGAGCAACGACGGCGGCGGAGCACGAGGAACGGTGGCGCGGGGAACGATGGCGCAGAAAACAGGCACGGTCGCGGGCTAGAGCGCGCGGTGGTCGTGGGCGGCGGCGGCGCGGTTGCGGATGATGACGGCGGCGGATTGGATCTCAAGCGCGAGCGCAGCGGCGGCGTGAGCGGCAAGAAGGGCGAGAATGCGGGGAAGAAGAACCGGAGCCTACTCCTCCATATTTATAGAGCCCAAGCCGATCCGCGTGAATCGCATCCAACGGCCTAGATTACGCCATCCAACGGCGCACGCCCCGGCGGACGCGACGAAAAGCGGTAACCGCATTTATTGCCCTGACAAACCGCCACCTACCTCCACTTACAGGGCGCACGCGTCGCGAGACGGAGCGGAACCGTCGCCAAGCCACGATCACCACGATGCGCCGGTTTCCGCCTAAAAAGCGCGCGCCGCTTGCAAGCGGACGGATGCGCCTCGAACGGGCGTAACGACGGGACGTCTCGACGGACGGTCCCTTACACGGCAAGAAACCCGGGGACCCCGGTCCCACAAGTAAGTCTCGAGGGAGCGGGAGGCGACCCACGGACGGGTTCGAACGGCCGCCCTCGAGCACCCGAGTTAGGGCGCCTATGGGAAGGAACCCTCGAAAGGTTCCGCTCGAGAACGAACCCTCGAACCCGGATGGCGTGTCCAAGGCGGGGCACTAGGTATCCAAGAGATCCCGTCGACGGGAGGCACTCGAGCCGCCGGTCCCCTCGAACGGGGCCGGTCCTTTGGAAACTAAGCGCCCGGCCCTAATGAGAGCGCCCGGGCCACGGCCGTCTCCTCGAAAGGAGGCGAGCTCTCACTTGGACTACCCGCCATCGGCTCACGGGGGTATGGCGCTCGCTCGGTCGCGAGTAGTGTCGGACCTCTCACCACTTGGATCGATCCAAGAGATCCGGCGAGGAAGCGGATCACGACTCCGGCCCGGCCATTCGAGGCTCGGGGCTCGAGTCACATAAACAACCTCCTCGACACGGGAGGAACGGGAAATACTCGGGGCTTGAAGAGTAATTGAATCTCCGGCCTCGAGCTGCTACAACTCCGGTTAATAATACTCTTACGCAAAATCGTTCATCTCAAAGCCCCCGGAGGAATGCCTCATTCCTGCGGGGCCTCGGGCTACCCCCGCGGGGACGACGCCGCGCCCCCACGGAGAAAGGACGAAATGACCCCTCGAAACAACATGACCCTAAGTCTAGGTACTTCAACTCCACTTCATGATCCCTTACTTGAAGTATTTTCACAATCAAGCAAGGGCTCGGGGGCTACTGTCGGATACCTAGATTAGGGGGTCCTAAATTGGGTGAATTAGAGACGAGCAAATCAGCCTCATCCCTCTCTAAGAATCCCAAAAACCAACTGACCAGAGAAACCCCCAATCCCTCTCGAGCTAGGCCGGCCCACTATCAGGCCCACAAAGCCTCAGAACCTCCTAAACTCGAGCAGCGGCCGCTCACCCGCTCGAGAGAGAAGTACGGAAACCGCTCGAGCGTGCGACCGCTCGAGACGATGACGCAAAACCGCTCGAGCGAGCAACCGCTCGAGCGAGACGGAGAACGCTCGAGCGAGCAGTCGCTCGAGTCCGCTCTCAATCATTGCCTATCCAAGGCACGCACATGGCTACAGTGCGTGAAGCAGTGGGAAGTACGCCTGCCTCGCCTAACCCCATGGCTACAGTGCGTGAAATAGTGAGAAGTACGCCGGTCACTTCTCCTATTCCACCGCCCATACCCGGGATTCGAGCGTGACAGGCATCACTATTACACCATGCTGAACACTATGCCGTGTACGACACCCCTTGGAACGCGATTGTCAACTCTGCGCACCACCAAACCCGCTGCTCAGTCCCGTCGTTCAGACCATCTACCCCTCGAAGCGGTCATTAACCGCTCGAGGAATGATGACGGACGCGACCTGAGCATGGGGCGCGCGGTGCCCTGTCTTTCCCACCTCGACGGCCATACGGCGGGGTTCCCGGACGCACGTGCTCGTCTACGCCAGCGCCGTACCTCGACCACGTCAGCCCACGACCGAGAAGGACGAGCAGGCCATCATTGCCCACGTTGCTACAGGCTCGAACCGGACCAAAGGGAGCGTCTACAATCTCGACGACTCGACATGGCGCCCGTACCTCGACGTCACGCCCACGACAGCCCTAACCACCGTGTAACCCTGAGCCTCCCCTTGGCCTATAAAAGGGGACGCCAGGGCCTTGTATAGAGGAGGTTTTTACGCACACACGTTCCCACATTTTCACACACTCATTCACGGCTAAGTCCCGCTTGTAGTCACCCCTGCAAGCACCCCGGTGCAAGATAATACAAATCTCTCTCCCCACCGGACGTAGGGCATTCTTTGCCGAACCAGGATAAACACTTGTGTCCATCTTGCATCACCATCCGGATTAGGGAGCACGCATAGAAATTTACTCGTTGGTGTTATACCCCCCGGGGTACGAAACACCGACAGTACTAGTGACCTGAGCGTTAGTTATTTTTTTTACAACAATTAGTTAAATTCTTTGTAGCCATGGAATAACTATCTTCTAAGGTTTAAGTTCTGGACTTGGTAAAGTAGCTTGCAATTTCCTAGGTTTATTGTATAAAGAAATTGTGTTGCCCATTAAATGGTAGATGACGTGTCTGTCAACAACGAGGAGTCCATACATGATATTGATTTCATTGACATTAGGATTTTTGCAGGCTCAACCTCCCCGAGATGCTCATATATATTGAGAGGTAAAGGCGGTATGCGTGTACGTTTAAAGCCAGAGGTGTGACTTACATATGTGTACTGCACTTCATAGATAGAAAAATAAATTACTAAAAATTAACTAACAGCCAAAGCGAAATCTGATGACAAAAGTGACGCAAGCCACTAACGGTAATGCAGTGAAGTATTGAAGTAAACAAAGTCCCCAACGGAATTCTTCAGTTCATTGGACTAGCTACTCTTGATTTCTGCTACCAGTACAACGCAATCCTCCATATGCAAGTCCCTGCGGCTAGCAGTTGTTGTCACACCAACATTGCCCATTGGTTGCTGTAACAGCGGTGGCTTGATCTTTCCAACCTCTTGCACTAGATCAGCTGCACACTGCTGTCCTCTCCTCCCACAAGACAACCCACCGAACACCTTTTCTCCTCCCCCTGTCCGGCCCCATTCAGGTTATTATCCTTTCTCTCGCCCTCTTTTTCTTGGTATCATCCTTCTGTTGCTTCCTCCACAACCTCTTTCAATTCCACCATAAGTGACGACGCCGACAGCGCCGAAGGTCAGAGGAGATTGGGCTAGCTACGCCCTCCCCTAATAATCTCCCATATATAGGGCACAGGAGGCATCCCTCTTGCTCATTCATCATATCGCCTGCTGGCTTTTTGCTTTCTTCCTAGCTCCCTCTGCTTCCCTCTAGATCTCGCCTTCACGACGACGGCCGGTTCTTGGAGATCGAAGAAGAAATGTCAGCCCAATTTGCATCCGAGCATGCTTGCTATGTCAACTGCAACTATTGCAACACTATCCTGGTGGTATAGTCTCTCTATCTCTCTTGATCTGCAGCCACTTGCTTCCTTTTGTTTTTTTTTTTTCTTTGATGCTTTTACCCTATGGTGATCCTGTTCAAGGACTTCAAGTGCTCTCTCTCTCTCTCTCTCTCTCTCTCTCTCTCTCTGCAGCGAGTTTCCTTTCTTTTTCTTTTTCCTTCAGGGCTATACTATATACTGTTCAAGTGCTCTGCCATGGGTACAGATGGTTCCACCATAGCTATTTTTTAATCCTACAAAAAGCCTTTTCACTCCCTGCTAATTAATCTAGCTAATCAAATAGACCTTTATCTGTTGTAAACTTAGCTAGTGAGTAGTCACCTAAACTAGTTCAGTACTCTGAGGATGCCTAGGCACCTTGGGTCAGCGCCTCTCGCGCTTGTAATCTAAGATGTTCTTTCACCCTTCTTATTATAATCCAAAGCCGGCAACGGTTCTTTCAAAAAAAAAAAAAATAATCTGTCTCTGAAATTGTTCTAAGTGCATAGTGAAAATTTGCCATCATGAAATATGAAGGCAAACAGGATCAAAAGTTCAAAACTATATTCTGGGCCAAACAGCATATATAATTCTTTCCCACCGTTCCAATTTTCTGTAACAAAAAAAAGCGGGTTAGTTATCCCTTCTCCCCTTCAAGGACACACCTTTTAATATAGCAGAAAAATGTCTGCTTCAACATCTTCCTTATATATTTTTTCTTTTATATACACACATTGCATTTATTTCCAGAATGAAATTTCCTTCAATCTTTTTAAACCCATATACCATGTAAACTTCAGATCCAATCCAACACCAATATAAGTTCCTCTTTGTTCATTAGTCACTACCCCTAAAAGAATCTATAACCGAGGTGCATGATAGTCTTTCATATAGTTTGACCAAAACACAATAGATTTTCTGAGGTCCATTATTTCAATTTATTTCATCACAACGTAGATATTTTGGGAGGGGACATCCATGGTATGCATGAGCAGGGTGTTCTTTTTTTCCCCCTGTTTTACCACAGCGTTCTTATTGTCTAGCTACACATATACCATCAAATAACAAACCGGCCGGCCATATCTTCATGGTTTCCTGACAAAATGATTTCTGGCACTCGACTTTACATGCATGCAGATGCAGGTGACGATTAAAGCCCCTTTAACTATTGCTTTTTAGCCTCCCATGCGATAATATACACCCAGGCCAGTGTACCTTGTAACTTGCTAGCTCTATTATTCGATCTTTCATGTCTGAATTAGGAGCAATAATCATCAGTAAAAAAAAATTGTAGAAGTTGGGACGACAGCATGCTTCACTCTCATTCTGCACATGTGCAGACAGAGAAGTGGATCTGCTGGTCATGTCATTTTCCCCTTTCTTGATGTTTGCGCAGGTGGGGGATCTAGCTAGGTTTGTGTGTAGTACAGTATATATATCTACTCATCCATGATGTTGCGCTGAAAGAGGAGAGGGTGACATCAACTTTTAACTGTAAAGATGCCACCACTTTTCCCCATTATATTGTACATATATTGTATATCACATATGCAGATATATATTCACACACATGCATCAGCTGCGTGTGTGTGTGTGCTACATCACCTGGACGTACTACTAACTGACTGCCGGCATGGGATGCCGGAGGCGCACGCTCGTCTCATTCTCACAAAGCCGCAGCTATATGCGGATATGATGCCTATATGCATCAGCTGCTCGTCTCACTCTCACACAGCTGCAAACGCCGCCGCAGCTGCTCGCGATGACATTCCATGGCGACGAGGCCGATGCGCCGGCCGGGCATGCATGCCTGCTCTGCCTTTTCTTTTCCAATAAGGCTGCATGGGTTCATTATATGCACATGCTGACATGCACATCTCTCTCTCTCTCTCTCTCTCTCTCTCTCTCTCTCTCTCTCTGTGCATGAGAGAGATGCTGGTTTAGACCTGAGGTGTGAGAGGAGGATCGATGCACACAGGCATGCAATTGTTCAGTTTAGCTGCAGCGCATCTCCTGGCAGCGAGGTACCAGTAGCTAGCGCTCGAAAGGTTGACGTATTGCATGTATAGCCAAAAGACAGGATTTGGATGTGTGCATCAAGGCATGGTTCAACTTTCATATTCAATATTCACCTGGGCACGTGGCACTGCCACTGGACCATGCAACCCTGCTTTCTTCTAACTATAGTACAAACTGATTCTCGCTGTGCCGCTGTGTTCTTTCAATTTGCAACATCTCCTCATCTCATAGGGAGGAGAGCATTTCAGAATAGTTGAACCTACGGCCATTATATCTGCGCAAATTAAGACGATGGTTCAATTAGGCCATCTATTTATATTATTCAGCTAATTAACCATGTCATCAAGCATTTACTGAGGATATATACATATATAGGAAGTACTATTTGGTTCAACTCTTTATTTATAACCATTCTGTTGTGTGATGGAATCCCTACTGCTCTTTATTTAGTTATTTATGATCCATGCACATGGAATAATGTTTATCATAAATTCATGGATGCATGCTGGTGCATGCAGGTGAATGTGCCAAACAGCTGTTCCCACAACAGTGTGACTGTCAAATGTGGGCATTGCACAATGGTGCTCTCTATGGATCTCAGTCCCTTCCACCAGCAGGCACGCACTGTTCCAGACAACCAGGTGCATATATATAACCAGTTCTAACTTTTTACTGCAATAGTAGGCTAAGAGACATGAAGGACTATTGACCCTCCATAAACTATGCAATAATTTTGACATATCTCAACTGCAAGATTTTTACAGAAACAATAATAGTGATAGACCCTCTTAGTCTTAGTTGTGATTTATAGATCAATCCTATTTTTATTATTCAGATTTTGCACATCATATCTATTTTATTTGGATGCTGCACCCAATAATATTTTTATTTACATATAATAAATTGAGTGAACATCATATTTTCTCTGTAAGCATATCGTAGTTTATTACATGGATGCTTGTTTACAGGTTGTCCAGAACAGGGGTTTCAATATAACAATTTTGGGAGCTATGAGCAAGCCTCATCAAGAAATCTACGAATGCCTTCCATGTATCCAGTGTCAAACAATCAGCCACAAGTGCCACAAATACGACGTATGTCTTTTCATTATTGCCAGATCACAAAGATAATTATAGCTATCATGTGCTCATATATATGTAATTATATAGAAAGTTCCATTTCTACAGTGCTTTTAAGCATATGTTGATTACCTCTTGTTGTTACTTTAATCTTTGGTCATCTCACTTCTATTCTTTCATGTTTCCAGCCCCAGAGAAGAGACAACGTGTTCCGTCAGCATACAACAGATTCATCAAGTGAGATTGCAAGCTTGAATATATATAGTTTTTAATCATATATAATTAATCTGCAAAACTTTCTAGCTAGAGTACAAACAAGGATGCATTAGCCTAGAATTTAAATTTAAAGGAAAGATGAACACATGGATCAGATCTCGGGACTTTATTTAACTCAAATCATGAGCAGGAATCAAACCATTTCTCCCACTTGCTACAACAGTTTGACAAATTTTCCTTTGCACCCTCATACAACCTAATTATCTCTCCTCTCTCGCCTCTCCTCTCTCTGATCCCCAAGTGTGCATGCTTCTGTGTCTTGGTGTGTATATCAATGAAACTACCACAATAAAAGGAAATCCTAAAATGATAAAAAAGTGGAAATGAGGTATACCACATTTTTCAGAACACATTTCTTTATAAACATATAGCTAGTTTTGATGATAAAAAAATTGATCCTTAAAAATTATTCGGTTTCCTTTCTATTTTACACAAGTAACAAACTCAATAGTGTAACTCATACTCTTCTCATTGAAACTGAAACTTATTTTTAAAGATAAAATTGTCATATGTTATTAATTCTTGTGTTTTTTCTAAAGTATAAATTACATTGAATCCCCCTGTCTTTTCCATTTCTTTATGGGAAATAGTTTTTGATCTAGAAGTTACATCAAAGAAATGTGACCCAAGAAAAAAAGCTTTCTTTCAAAAAATAAAAAAAGCTTAAGATTATTGGTACAAGGGATAAAATCTATGGGAATCAACATTAGCTGCAAATATAGATGTAAAAATAATTTGTTGGACACTATATTGTTTCCTCAAAGTAAATTTTGCAAAATGTGCTTTTGTATTTAGAACACCATTCCACGTAGATAAATTACATAGTTGCAGTTTGCACTATACAAAATTAGTGAGCACAATGATGTCTTTTATATAAATCCACAATCCTTTCCTGCATGAAAATTTTCCAAGTGATAATATGGTCATAAACTTTTTGCATACTAGACCCTATAAAAGGGATGTTGGGATCAGGATCCTAGATATGATAATTTTGATTGACAAAACTGGATTATACAATAATCTATTGTAGGATAAGTATCCTATCAAATTTTACAAGTATGTATATTGTATGTGTCACAAAATTGAAGCCTATAGTAATGATTTAGAAAATTGAATAAATTTTTAATAAACTTGAGTGAATTATTCATATTATTTTCAATCCACCTTAATTTTTAATAAACTTGAGTGAACTTTGCATTATTTTCAAATATTATTTTATTGCACCACTATAGTGTAAAGTTTTTTTTGATAAACTAAAGTGTAAAGTTAATACTATAGCAACTACGCTCTTAATTACCCAATGAGACTAACAAATTGGTATGACTCTTCCAAAGATATAGGGAAAATATTGTGAAGAAAGAGGAGTATTACATTAATAGATCCAAAAACCAAAAATACTATATATTCCAATATATGAATGGCAACCTATGAGTCTGGATTAACTAGTTAGTTTCGAGTGTTGATCAACCTTGATTTCAAATCTTGATTATTAATTAGTAGATGAAATGAATGGAATTGTTACAATTTTTTCTAGAGAAAAATATATGGATTCCTTAATTATTTTATATATGTGATACCTTTTAGTTTTCACGTTGATCTCATCTGCAATAAGACCAAATGTCTGATCTCATCCAAAAGTTTCAGAAACTGAACTTACCATTATATTATGAGCAGTTAACTAGTGGCACTTCAGTTCAATGCATCAACCTAGGCACAAATGCAATTTCAGTTTTAGATTAGCTACAGCGACACAGATAGCTAATGTGACTTACATTTAATTTAACTGAATAATCTTTATTTTGACTCTTTAATAATGATAACATATACGAATATTTACTCATTATTAGGGACTGAAAGTAATTTATAAATAATAAGTTCCTGTGCTATTTTATTCCCATTTGGTATATTGTAATAAGATGCTCTTTCTCGACATTAACAGGGAAGAAATACAAAGGATAAAGACGAGCAACCCAGATATTAGCCACAGGGAGGCATTCAGTGCAGCAGCAAAAAATGTTAGTTTATTATGATGGAGTATATGTTTATTATTGCGATGAACACAGGATACAGAACGCCTGACTAAATAAACCACACATTGAATAACATGCAATCACCTGAATACAGTGATCCATTTGCTGCACACCTTGATCCATCATTGCAAAATGATTATCATCCTCCTGTTGTAAAATATGACTTTTGTATTTAGTTATACTCCTCATGCTTCAACCACTAAATTATATCGTTGCGCATGCTGCAGTGGGCTCATCTTCCTCGGCTCCATTTCGGCCTCAGCATCGCCGACGGCGGTGCCTGCGGCAGCAACTAGCAGAGATGTTCGATCGTGTGCCAGTGATCGAGACGACGATGATCGTGCGTGCGTCTGGATTAGATCATGCATATATGTTGTGTTAATTACTTACGTGGTTGGGTTGTATGCTTATTATAAGTTTTGGCGACCTGTGTTTTCAGACTTGTGGGTACTTGCATGTATCATCCGGCCTGCGTTCAGTAGCAATGCTTCACAAGGGGATATGATATACAATATGCACGCTGGATATACATGCATGGTGTATAATATTTCTAAATAAATGAAAATATTTGTTCAAGGACTGTGTTAATATTACTGATCGAATGTGTGTGATTTTCTGAATATACAATATAATATGTTAGTGTGTATTATGAAAAGTATACACATGTTAGTATGGAATGCAGCATTGCATACTTGCATTGTATGGATCACCCACTTACATACGTACGTACGCTTGGCCACTCGTACAGCGGAGGTTTCCACAGCCGGTTCCAGAGGGCTCTGTACTGTCACCCAACCGTACCGACACTATTGCTCGACGGTACAAACAAATAATTCTACAAGCGGTGAGTCAGGAACCGACACTAGTAATCATTGTGTACTAGCGGCTGGGTAAGAGAACCCGCCTCTACTATACGCATTTTTACAAGCGGTGTGTGTAGGTTACCGATTGAGGATATAAATTACTACAATCGGATTGTTATATAATCCGTTTCTAAATATGGCTTTTACACATGCGCTAAACTTATCATGACCGCTGGTGTTAGGACAAATTGCACTGACGGATTGTTTTACATACCGATGCGGTAAACAGTTTTTACGCAGGCGGGAATATTATAGAAACCGACAGTTTTAATGGTTTTAAGAAATTATATTTTTGCACCCTATATTACTGATCAGCTTAGTATCACCCGATAATAATTATAATATGCACCAGATTCATAAAAAATAGAGACCATAATTCTCACAGGCTCATAAAAAATAGAGACCATAATTCTCACAGGCTCATAAATAATTCATTAAATAAGATCAGTCAAATAAAAAGTAATTCTCCACGAAACAGTGCATTGGCAGAGTGCAAGCAACTATATTAAACCCACCACACTCGTCATCACAACCATACTGACTTGGCATATGACTTGGTAGTAAGGGTTTGGAGGGCGATTTGTCTTCCTTATTCTTCGAGTATGTTAGGATTTTAAAATCAGTCAGGGCCATCAGGCATCAGTAGATGTTTTGCTGCAAGATTTGCAGCATCTTTTGTTTCGATGAAACTATGAATGGTTTAGCTTGCTAAGGTTGAGAAGAAAACTGTGTTTGGGTTGTAAGATGGTTCGGTTATTACAACTTTAAATATTAGCCTTCAGCCGGTGATGTGCAGCTGGAGGATTTATATTATATTTTTGCTACTATGATTAGTTGGATATGTAGCCTCACCGTTTCTAATTGAAGACTCGGCGCAGCCCATCATCAGGCTTCCTACAGTGCACTCACAGGAGAGGCGACACCTGAGTATATGAGGCAGTCTATTCATCAGGACTCGCAACCTCAGCAGCAGCAGATCCCTCCAGTGACAGGCACTGGCACTTCCGGGACTATACCTTCCTCAGTGGCTTCTACAGATCCTCTTCCTACTACTGAGGCAGTACCACAGGTGGCTCCTACTCTTCCACTTGCTGCACCGTCCGAGCCACAGGGTCAGCCAGAGATAGCTCCAGTCACAGTGCCGACTACGGAGACAGCGACAGTTACAGTGTCAGTTGAGCAGACCCAGACCGCTTCTCCGCCAGCGCCACAGCCAGAGGGTCAGCAGGCTCCTGTCACTCAGTCCCAGCAGAGCTCAGATGACAGCCCAGATGATGCTACAGCGTTCGTCATTGCTCCACATGCTCGTGAGACCGGCTCGTCTGCTCCTTCCACCCCTCAGCCTTAGGTTTTGGTCCTTGATGCCAAAGGGGGAGAGTTGGGAGTATGTAGACTTAGGGGGAGCTCTTAGCTTGGGATTTGGTTCTTTTGATTGATACATTTGCATGCATCATGAACTTTATGCATTGTATGATATGTGTGAGGTACTTTCAATCGCAGTGACATATGCTCTTCGGTTTGGTATCACCTTCTATGTCACCTGGCTCTTTGCTCATATGTGCTTGGCTTCGCGTTTTACTCGATTCCATATGAGCTATGCTTTTGTCTTGTGCTAACTCGTTTTTGCGAGATTATATGAGCACGAGATCTTTTGGCTTGATGTCACATGAGTCATTCTAACCTTTGCTCTTATTGTCAAAGGCTCATGTGAATCAAACATGCTTGAAAACCTCAACTAAACTCTTCATACTCGAGAGGTTGTCATCAATCACCAAAAAGGGGGAGATTGAAAGCATCTAGGCCCCTTTGATGTGGGTTTCGATGATCGATGACAATATAGATTACTATGACTAACGTGTGTTTTGCGAAACAATGTGAGTTATGGTCATGGTAATGGAATCTCAGGCAATTTTGGTTGGCATGCCCTCTTATCGATGGAAATCGTTTCGGTTTTCAAAGGTTGGACGACAAGGTTAAGGACGGTTAGTTCCGATTGTCGATGGTGTTGACAGACATCGGATTAGTCGTTAGGACTTTATTTTTCTCCTTTGGCCGTACTATTAAGGGGGGTGCAAATGGGTAGCTTGACCTAGTTGAGTCTCGGGTTTAGGTGTGGTGCACACTGGTGAAATCTTAGCGCTAGGAAGTTACTTGTGAGCCCCGAGAGTCGTTGAAGTCGTCGCCGTTTTCAAAGGATCGCGATCAAGTGAAAACGGAGCTTCAACAGCGCCGACGCGCCCAGCCGTGGGCGCCGGACGCGTCGGTGCACGGTAAACTCTTCTGGTGGTGCGCTCGAGGGCGGACGCGCGGTCCCGCGTCCGGCGCTCGGCGGACGCGGGACGAAACTTTCGGAGCCGGCCTTGGGACCAAGTGCGCTCCGGACGCGCTCCGGACTTGGGCGCCGGACGCGTCCGGCGTGTGTGACCGTAGCCCAACGGCTAGCCGACCGTTGAATCCTTTTAAGCGCCGGACGCGTCCGCGGTGGGCGCGGACGCGTCCGGCGCTCCACGACCGAGCGAATTGCGGGGTAACGGTTGGATTTCAGCCTTGGCTATAAATACAACCACACCCCCTCCATTTCGGTACTCTTGCTCATTTGATCAGCTGATAACCACCTTGTGAGAGCAGGAGAGTTGCAAGAGCCTCATGACTTGAAGAGATTTGAGAATCCATGAGTTCATGAGAGATTGAGAGTAGCTAGTGTGCATCCACTCTTCTCCCTAGACTTTGCGAGGTCAAGTGAGAGTTTGTGCTTGTTACTCTTGGTGATCGCCATCACCTAGACGGCTTGGTGGTGATTAGGGGTTGGTGATCATCCGGCGGTGCTTGTGGATGTCCCAACTCATCTTGTGAGCGGTTCTTGGCGATTCACCGCGTCGGAGCGACGAAGAATCAGCCCTAGAGAGCACTTGGTCCTTGCGAGGATCAAGGGGGAGCTATACCCTTGCGCGGGTGCTCCAACGAGGACTAGTGGAGAGTGGCGACTCTCCGATACCTCGGAAAAAAGATCGCCGTGTTCCTTGTCCCCTTAATTTCCGCATTTATTTTCTAGCACTTACATTCTTGCAATTACTTTCATAGAATTGCCATGCTAGAATAGGATTGGAACTTAGGGTGCAAAACTCTAGTTGATCGATTGTCTAGGAACACACTTAGGCACCAAGGGGTGAATCATGGGCTAGTAGGTTTAATTCCGAAAGATTTTTTAGAATTAGCCCAATTCACCCCCCCCCCCCCTCTTGGGCATCTTGATCCTTTCAAGTGGTATCGAGCCGGTTTGCTCTAAATTAGGCTTAACCGCCTAGAGTAAAGATGTCCCATGGGGATGGACCTCCTCCCATGTTCGAGGGAGACGATTTTCCTTATTGGAAGATTCGCATGGAAGCACATTTAGAAGCGATAGATGTTGGATGCTTCCGTGCCGCTTCTCAAGGACTCCCAAAACCCAAGGATTGACTAACCTTGTCGGTGAAGAGGCTAACTATGAGAAGTGGAATGCAAAGGCAAGGAACGCTATATTCCGCGGTCTTTGCAAGGATGTGTTCAATCGCGTTAGGAACCACAAGGACGCCCATGCACTATGGTCTTGACCTTTGTGCGCTCCATGAGGGAACTAAGAGTGAGCGTGAGGAACGCTATCATCTTGTTATGCGCAAATTAAATTCTTTTGAGATGAAAGCTAATGAAAGTGCTAATGAGATGTATTCCCGTTTGAACACTATTGTAGAGGAACTCAATGGGCTTGGACTCAATCAAATGTCGCCATCCGATGTTGCAAGAAAGATCCTATGTGTCCTCCCCATTGAGAAATATGGGCACATTGTCACCGTGCTTCACCAAGGTGATCTTTCCAATGCTACACCAACTCAAATATTGGGAAAGATCAATGCTCATGAGATGTACATGCATCTCACCCCGAGGATGGCTCATCATCCAAGAAGAGAGACTTGGCCCTCAATGCAAGTCACTCAAGAAAAGGCAAGGCCAAGGCAACTCATGATGATTCTAGTGATGCTGAAATTGATGATGTGAGTCTTGCTCTCATGGTGAAGAAGACCACCAAGATGTTGAAGAAGCTCAACAAGAATGGTCTCAAGTTTGATGGCAAGAAGAAGAAGTTCTTCACAAGTAGCAAAAGGAAGCCCATCTCCGAAATGGAGTGCTTCAAGCCGCAAGACTAGACATCTAGCTCATCAATGTCCGGAGCCTCCAAGAGACAAGAAGTACAAGAAGAAGAAGGGCAAGGACAAGAAGGATGAATCAAGTGATGATGAAGAAAAAGAAAAGAAGAAGAAAGACAAGCATCACAAGAAGAAGGAAGAAAAGAAAGAGCATCACAAGAAGAAGGATGGCAAGGCCTATATTGTTGGTGACCGGCTCACCGATATTGAATCTTCTTGTGGGTCATCCGATGAGGAAAGTGATGATGAAGGAGTGGTGCTATTGGCATTGGATCTTCACCACCTCCACAAATCTTGCCATCATCATCTACTCCATCCCACTTTTGCCTTATGGCTAAGAGTGAAAAGAAGGTACATTCTAAACATGGGGATAGTGATGATAGTGGGAGTGAAAGTGATAGTGATGATGAGTATGAGTCACCTACCTATGATGAGCTTGTCAAATTGCTTAGAAAGTACTCAAAAACCATCATTAAGACTAGAGGAAGATGTGATGAGCTTGATAGTGAAAATACCTCTCTTCTAGAAAAGATGGAAGCTATGCGAGAAAACTAGTGACGAGCTTAGAGATCAAAATGAAATCATGTCCTCTAAACTCAAGGAACTTAAAGCTTCTTCAAAAGAGCTTAAAGTTGAAAATGAGAACCTTGAGAAGAAGCATGATGAGCTCAAATCTAGTTATAGCTCTCTAAAAGAGGAGTACACAACTATTAAAGTTGATCATGGGAATCTAGCGATGGCTTATGAGCTTCTTACCGAAACACATGAGGCTACTAACAATGTTGCTAAGAATGATGTAGCCACATCATGTGATGAGATCATTGAGCAAGGTGCTAGCAGCAACGGCAAGTCAGTGGTGGTGACTGAGCACTATGATGACTATGTCAAGATAAAGAATGAAAATGAACAGCTCAAGAAAGACCTTGAACAAGCAAAAATCAGTCACACCGTCACTATTGAAGATGAGGGACTAGCACTTGAGAATGAGAAGCTCAAAGAAGAGAACAAAAGACTCCACTTTGAGATGTCATGCTTGAAGCAATCAACAAATGAGTCACTTCTAGAAGAGAACAAGAAGCTCAAGCAAGAGAAAGAACACCTCAAGATTGGGTGAGCAAGTTTGCAAAAGGAAAGTCACTTCAAAGTGAGCTCTTGATGAACACCGTGATGAAGACCGATAGAAGTGGCATTGGGTTCAAGTCACATCAAGAGAAGCAACATCAAGCAAAGCAAGCAAGTCAACAAAAGCAAAAGCCAAAGCCAAAGCCAAAGAGATGTTTTGAGTGTGGACAAGAAGGTCACTTTGCTCATGAGTGTGAAACTCCACCACCACAACCCTTGCCCAAGCATGCTAGACCCTTTGCATACAATGCTCATTATGTGGTTAGAAAGGATTCAAAAGGACAAGTGAATGTCACCTTCTTAGGTCCCCCAATAAGAATAGGCCTAAGCGAATTTGGGTTGCAAAGTCTCTAGTAGAGAAAGTCAAGGGCCCTCAACAAGTTTGGGTCCCTAAACCTCAAGCTTGATCTCTTGTGTGTAGGTGAACTACGGGACCGGTGGAAGTCATTGGGTTATTGATAGTGCATTTTGCACTCAACATATGACCGGTGAACCTCGTATGTTTGCCTCACTAGATGAAGGGGAGCAAAATCAAGATAGGATCACTTTTGGTGATAATTCAAAGGGCAAAGTCAAGGGTTTGGGCAAAGTTGCAATATCAAATGATCACTCCTTGTCAAATGTGCTTTATGTCAAACCATTGAGCTTTAACTTGTTGTCGTGAGGTCAACTATGTGATCTTGGATTCAAATGCTTGTTTGATGAGAAGGAAGTAATAGTGTCAAAGAAAGAAGATTCAAGTTGTGATAGTCAAAGGCTTTAGATACAACAATCTCTATCTAGTGGATTTCACCTCCGAAGATGCAAATCGAATGTTTGTTTTGTCCAAGACTTCACTTGGGTGGTTGTGGCATAGGAGGCTAGCACATGTTGGGATGAGTACACTCAAGAAGCTTTTGAAGAAAGAATTAGTGAGAGGCTTGAAAGATGTCAAGTTTGAGAAGGACAAACCATGTAGTGCATGTCAAGCCGGCAAACAAGTTGCAAATACTCATCCAACCAAAGCTTTTCTGTCAACTTCAAGAGTGCTAGAGCTTGCACATGGACTTATTTGGACCAACCACATACAAGAGCCTTGGTGGGAAACTCCATTGTCTAGTGATTGTTGATGACTTCTCAAGATATACATGGACCTTCTTTCTTCATGACAAATCCGAAGCCACCCCTTGCTTCAAGAAGTTTGCAAAGAGAGCTCAAAATGAATTTGATGTCAAGATCAAGAAAATTAGAAGTGACAATGGCAAAGAATTTGACAACACCAACATTGAAGCTTATTGTGATGAAGTTGGGATTAAACATGAAGTCTCATCCACCTACACACCTCAAAGCAAAATGGCATAGTTGAGAGGAAGAACCGGACCTTGATCACTCTAGCAAGAACAATGCTTGATGAGTACAACACCCCCGAGAGAACTTGTGGGTGAAGCTATCAACACAAAGCATGCTATGCATCAAATCGGTTATACCTTCACAAGTTCCATGGCAAGACCCCCTATGAGCTGCTCAATGGGAAGAAGCCGGACGTCCCCTACTTCCGGGTGTTTGGTTGCAAATGCTACATCTACAAGAAAAGGCAACACCTAGGGAAGTTTCAAAGACGTTGTGATATTGGTTTCTTGTTGGTTACTCATCAAAATCCAAAGCATATCGAGTATTCAACCATGCCACCGGTTTGGTAGAAGAAACATATGATGTGGAGTTTGATGAATCTAACGGCTCCCAAGGAGCAATTGAGAATCTTGATGATGTAGGTGATGAACCATTGAGGGAAGCAATGAAAAACATGCCGGTGGGAGACGTCAAGCCTAAAGAAGATGATGATGAAGTGCAAGTCATTGACAAGCCTTCTTCTTCCTCAAGTGTGCCTCAAGATGACAAAGAAAAAGATGGGATGACCGAACATGAAGACACTCATGTCTCCCATGAACAAAGAGAGACACAAGCTCAAGATGTTGACGCTCCCCAACCAACTCCTCAAGTGGTTGAAAAGAGAATCCCCAAACTCCATGATCATCGACAAGATCAAATCATAGGGAGTCCTTCAAGGGGTGTAATGACTCGATCTCAAAGACTTGCTAGTATTGCTGAACATCACTCGTTTGTTTCTTGTGTTGAGCCAAAAGATGTAGGTGAAGCTCTTCAAGATCCGGATTGGGTGAATGCCATGCACGAAGAATTGAACAACTTCACCCGCAACAAGGTTTGGACACTTGAAGAGCGTCCCAAGAATGCAAGAATTATAGGTACCAAGTGGGTGTTCCGCAACAAGCAAGATGACCAAGGCAATGTTGTGAGAAACAAGGCAAGACTCGTGGCAAAGGGGTTCTCTCAAGTTGAAGGCCTAGATTTTGGAGAAATCTTTGCACCAGTTGCAAGACTTGAAGCCATACGTATCCTCCTTGCATATGCTTCACATCATGAAATGAAACTATTTCAAATGGATGTGAAGAGTGCATTTCTTAATGGTTTCATTAATGAGCTTGTTTATGTTGATCAACCTCCCGGGTTCGAAGACCCTAGCTGTCCTAATCATGTTTTCAGGTTGTCCAAGGCACTTTATGGGCTCAAGCAAGCTCCTAGAGCATGGTATGAGCGCCTTAGGGACTTCCTCATTGAGAAGGGGTTCACCATCGGGAAGGTTGACACCACACTCTTCACCAAGAAGCTTAATGGAGAGATTTTCATTTGTCAAGTGTATGTTGATGATATCATCTTCGGCTCAACAAATGAAGAAGAATGAAAGAAGTTTGGTGACATGATGTCAAAAGAGTTCGAGATGTCTATGATTGGCGAGCTCACCTTCTTTCTTGGTTTTCAAATCAAGCAAATGAAGGAAGGGACCTTCATATCTCAAGAGAAGTACACCAAGGACCTCCTCAAGAGGTTTGATATGAAGGATTGCAAACCAATCAACACTCCCATGGCATCTAATGGGCATCTCGACCTTAATGTGGAAGGTAACTCTGTGGATCAAACTCTTTACCGCTATATGATCGGTAGCTTGTTGTACCTCACTGCATCTAGGCCCGACATCATGTTTAGTGTGTGTATGTGTGCTCGCTTTCAAGCCGATCCTAAGGAAGCTCACACGAGTCTTTGTCAAGAGGATCCTTAGGTACTTGCAGCTCACCCCAAGCATTGGCTTATGGTATCCCAAAGGAGCAAGATTCCAACTTGTTGGCTATTCCGATTCGGATTATGCCGGTTGCAAAATTGATAGAAAAAGCATATCCGGAGGGTGCCATTTGCTTGGGAGGTCACTTGTCTCTTGGTCATCAAAGAAACGAACAGTGTTGCTCTATCTACGGTGAAGCGAGTACATAGCGAGGGGCTTGTTGTGCACAAATCTTGTACATGAAACAAACCCTTCTTGACTATGGAGTGAATCTTGGTCAAGTAACTCTCTTGTGCGATAATGAGAGTGCAGTGAAGATTGCCAACAACCCGGTTTAACACTCTCGCACAAAGCATATAGATATCCGCCACCACTTTCTTAGAGATCATGTCTCTAAAAAGGATATATCTCTAGAAGGTGTGAGAAGTGAGGATCAATTAGCGGATATCTTCACAAAGCCATTGGATGAATCAACCTTTTGTAGGTTAAGGAATGAGCTCAATATCCTTGACCTAAGCAACTTCACAAGGAAGAGATGAAAGGTGTTGTCGGTTGCATTGCATTGTTTATAGAGCACGTTTAAATTTACGTAATGCATATAGGGCTTGTCTAACATGGTTGAGATAACACTCTCCGGAGGTGTGAAGAAGCTTACCCTTGGTTCAAACCTGACAAGCCACCTAGATTCAAATTCCAGTAATTTTAATTGCTTGTGTGTTGCTCTTCGTTTCTTTTTGTTTATTTCTTGAGCAACCTCTGTGTTCGTCCATGAATTGAGAAAGCTTTTGATGCTTCTATTGGTTTAGAAACTCAAGCTCATGGCCATACGTTGTTCCTCGCTCGCGTTTATTGCCTACTTTCGAAAACTATGTGTAGCCTATGGCAAACTATTTTGAAAATTGAGGGTTTGAGAGTGA
This sequence comes from Themeda triandra, assembly GCA_018135685.1. NCBI lineage: Eukaryota > Viridiplantae > Streptophyta > Magnoliopsida > Poales > Poaceae > Themeda > Themeda triandra. Next base: position 483,596 of record JAENPR010000176.1, read on the forward strand.
GGATCTCATTTTGACTCCAAACCTGTGTTTAGTTGCATCTTAAAAAGTTTGGAAATCAATTGGGAGCGAGTGCCGCGAAGAAAGGTTTCATTTCAGCTCTTCATAGAGCGCCGGACGCACCTTCAAGTCTCGGCGGACGCGTCCGGCGCCTCATGAAAAATCGACGCAGAAGAAGTCAGATGTTCAAGACGGGCCGGACGCTCAACAGTGTTTCGTCCGCGTCCGGCGACCGAGTCTGCAGCGCGTCCGACGGGATTGAGCAGAGTTGAAGAATTTTTGGAGTCTCTGGTCAGCGTCCGGCGGTCCTTCGGACTCATCTCGGACGCGTCCGGCGCAACGAGGAAGTGTGCAAGTCAACTTAATCCGACATGTGGGGCCATCCGATTCTCCTCCCTCATTTCAATTCGGCCCGCGGCCTTTTCTCCTTCCTCTTGCCACCCGAGCGCCGCACCATGCCCTAACCACCCGAGCGCCGCGCCGCCCAGCAGTCCTCGCCGCCCAGCCATTCGCGCCGCCCTGCTCCGCCGCACCCACGCCTTGCTCCTCCTTCTCCGGGAGCCACTCCGGCCGCCGCGCCCCCAAATTCGCAAGCCAGCGCCGCCCCGGCTCGGCTCTCGCCGGCGTGAAGGGTTTTCGCCGCCGCCGCCTGAACATCATCTTCTCCGGCGAACTCTTGATGCTCCGTCCGTGGCGTGCACTCCCCCTCGTGTTCTCTGTTTGGAGCTCGCCGCCAGGCGTCATCCAGATCGAGAGGGAGGCCTGTCATGGTGAGGACTCCACCCTGCCCCTTAGGTGTTCGATAAATTGCCTAAACCATCTTCGGCTCACTGTTTTGATTCATTTCAATCGATTTATTCATGCAGTGACCAAGCACCTTGTCCAGTAAACTCTCTGCCATCCATCCTCGCTAGCCAACCATTCCTTTGGTGGTGAGCATGCCAACTTGTTGATTATCCTGTTGATGTCAAGCGTAATCCTTTCCTCGATCATTGATCCGTCAAGTGTCGATGATCCACCTGCAGTGATCACTGTGGTCTTGTGGTGTGCCCCACATTGTCAATTCTTACCTCCTCACAGGTGATCGCTTTGCCTAGGTATCAAATCCTATTCCATCTATGGTCTTACCCCATGCTATGCTCTAATAGGATTGCTCACCCCTAGAAATTTGCTTATGGTTATAAACCTTTTTCTGTTCTAACTCTTGCGGCCCGAGCCGTGTCACTTGGTTGCGACGGTGGACGGTGGCGGGAGAAACTCTAGGCCAAGCCTAGGAGTATGGATTGAGGCCAAGCCTCACAAGATTTCAGTACATCCTCTTGCAGTTTGTTGATTGATCAGTGTCAGCGGCAGTCATGCCCAGGTGCAAGAACTCAGGCAGGGGTTCAGGGGGAGATGACGATCCAAATAGAAGACCAAATCTTCCTAAGATGATTGAGAAAGCAAAGGGTAAGAAAGTATTGGCCATCGGGGAAAAGGAAGAGGCAGCCACGGATGCTCGGGCGCGACGGAGCGTGCGAGAGGAGAGCTGCGGGGGTGCGAGGCATTGTGATACAAGAGCCTGGATCAGCGGTAGCACGGGGAGGCGAGGCGAGGCCCCGAGGCGGGAGGAGACCACTCTTGAGCAGCAGGATCTTTCTCCTTTACGGCGGTCCTCCGTGTCGGGGACTCTCCGGCCCGGGCGGCTCGGCGATCCACGGGAATCGGGTCCTTCTTCTACTCCACGGGCGGCCCGGCGGGGCCCTACGGGACCTAGGCGAGTACGGAGGAGCTTTTGACGGCTAGTGCCAAGAAGATTCAGGCTATCGGGCGGTGGACATAAACACTGGTTTCCACCTTCTAGAGAGAATTTGGTGCACCTTATTACACGGCTTTGCACAAGTCCCTAGTTGAGGCATACTGGCGAAGTCGAAGATCACCAAGCGAGAGGACGGTGATAGGCGACTCTTTCTCACATGTGTTGGGCCGGGCCTTGAGAGAGTATTTGGGTGCACGGCCGGGCATGATTGATCTAATTGGAAGATCGGCGGATATATTCCGAGAATGGGTGTTAGAGTTCTATGCTACACCGTGGATTGCTCCAAATCATTCACTCATTTCATACACCATTCGTGGTCGAGACGAGAACTTGTCCGGTGAGGAAGCCGGGGAACTTCTTGGGGATTTCGAGCAGCCCATCAAGCTGCATCGTTTGTGCTTTCCGGGGAATTGAGCCACCCCGCCGTGCACGGGGAGGAGTAGTGCCACCTCCGAGATCATGAGAGAGGTCTTTGGACCTAACTTTGGTGCGGGGTCGAGCGAGGACACCACGGGATGAGCTACGCCTTGCTCGAGTCCTTGATCGATTCAGAGGTACACAATTCTTGCTAGGCCCGGTTTCGAGAACGGGTTCACTAGGCTCCGGCGGTGGGTAGTGTCACATCTTGTGAGAAAGATTCCTTTTGACATCACGGGATTTGATTCTTTGTGATATGGAGGATGTTATTTATGGGAGCTTCACCAAACACCGCTGATGCACTATGCTCATTGGATCACCCGGCTCATTTATAGAAATGGTGATCTTCAGACTCGATCGAGAAAGGAATATGAAGATCCGATGAATTATGAGGTGTTTGGCTCCTATGATGCTTCACGATTGTCGAGTCACCGAGATGCTCCTCCGGTCATTCCTCGCCATGGAGATCCGATTCTGAGACGGGAGCGAGCGGGATGCTAGAGTTGAGCGGCTAGCGCGAGATGAAGAAGCGAGAGCTTGCAAAAGTTGAGGCGGCAGGATATGAGATCACGACCTCGACTCGAGGATGATGAGGAGTACTACATTCCGGTTCGTCCTCCCCTCGTCGGCATGATGCGAGGCGGCGGTTCGGGGAGCAGCCATTGAGCGCTTGACTCGGGTACTTGATGATTGGCGCCAACCGGGAGCGTGCCGAGGAGCGGCATGAAATTGCTCTAGCCGAGATACGAGCTCGCCGGGATGCACGGCATCGGCTACGCCCGCGCGGCACACCGAGACCATGACCTTGATTGCTTCACTGTTTCGGCGAGACGGGTGCCATAGTACCTCGGGGAATTCTTCCTCGGCTCCGAGTCGGCCCGGCGGGACGGACTTTGGGAGTAAGACCTTCTCGGGTGCCGGTCATGAGTACAAGCTTACCGGCTTCGGGCATAGCACCTTCTTCTCCAGCGGTTCGGAGTGTCCCCGGTTTTCCACGGATCTCCACTGGCTTCTCACCTGTTGGCTCTCATCTGTTATTCACTCCAGACTCAGGCGCAGCCCATCATCAGGCTTCCTACAGTGCACTCACAGGAGAGGCGACACCTGAGTATATGAGGCAGTCTATTCATCAGGACTCGCAACCTCGGCGAGCCAGAGATCCCTCCGTGACGCAGACCGGCACTTCCGGACTATACCTTCCTCGGTGGCTTCTACGAGATCCTCTTCCTACTACCGAGGCGTACCACGGAGTGGCTCCTACTCTTCCACTTGCCGCACCGTCCGAGCCCACGTGGTCGGCCCGAGGAGATAGCTCGGTCACGGTCACCGGCTACGGAGAGCGACGATTCGGTGTCGGTTGAGCGAGACCCGGACCGCTTCTCGCCGGCGCCACGGCCAGGGTCGAGCGAGGCTCTGTCCTCGGTCCCGAGCTCGATGACGCCCGAGATGATGCTACGGCGTTCGTCATTGCTCCACATGCTCGTGAGACCGCTCGTCTCGCTCCTTCCACCCCTCGGCCTTAGGTTTTGGTCCTTGATGCCAAAGGGGAGAGTTGGGAGTATGTAGACTTAGGGGAGCTCTTAGCTTGGGATTTGGTTCTTTTGATTGATACATTTGCATGCATCATGAACTTTATGCATTGTATGATATGTGTGAGGTACTTTCAATCGCGATGACATATGCTCTTCGGTTTGGTATCACCTTCTATGTCACCGGCTCTTTGCTCATATGTGCTTGGCTTCCGCGTTTTACTCGATTCCATATGAGCTATGCTTTTGTCTTGTGCTAACTCGTTTTTGCGAGATTATATGAGCACGAGATCTTTTGGCTTGATGTCACATGAGTCATTCTAACCTTTGCTCTTATTGTCAAAGGCTCATGTGAATCAAACATGCTTGAAAACCTCAACTAAACTCTTCATACTCCAGAGGTTGTCATCAATCACCAAAAAGGGGGAGATTGAAAGCATCTAGGCCCCTTTGATGTGGGTTTCGATGACTGATGACAATATAGATTACTATGACTAACGTGTGTTTTGCAGAAACAATGTGAGTTATGGTCATGGTAATGGAATCTCAGGCAATTTTGGTTGGCATGCCCTCTTATCGATGGAAATCGTTTCGGTTTTCAAAGGTTGGACGACAAGGTTAAGGACGGTTAGTTCCGATTGTCGATGGTGTTGACAGACATCGGATTAGTCGTTAGGACTTTATTTTTCTCCTTTGGCCGTACTATTAAGGGGGGTGCAAATGGGTAGCTTGACCTAGTTGAGTCTCGGGTTTAGGTGTGGTGCACCTTGGTGAAATCTTAGCGCTAGGAAGTTACTTGTGAGCCCTGAGAGTCGTTGAAGTCGTCGCCGTTTTCAAAGGATCGCTGATCGAGTGAAAACGGGAGCTTCAACAGGCGCCGGACGCGCCAGCCGTGGGCGCCGGACGCGTCCGGCGCATGGTAAACTCTTTGGCTGGTGCGCTCGAGGGCGGACGCGCGGTCCGCGTCCGCGCTCGGCGGACGCGGACGAAACTGAGCCGGCCTTGGGACCAAGTGCGCTCGGACGCTCCGGACTTCTGGCGCGGACGCGTCCGGCGTGTGCTTGTAGCCCAACGGCTAGGCCGACCGTTTGAATTTTAAGCGCCGGACGCGTCCGGCGGTGGCGCCGGACGCGTCCGGTGCTCACGACCGAGCTGATTGCGGGGTAACGGTTGGATTTCAGCCTTGGCTATAAATACAACCACACCCTCCATTTCGGTACTCTTGCTCATTTGATCAGCTGATAACCACCTTGTGAGAGCAGGAGAGTTGCAAGAGCCTCATGACTTGAAGAGATTTGAGAATCCATGAGTTCATGAGAGATTGAGAGTAGCTAGTGTGCATCCACTCTTCTACCTAGACTTTGCGAGGTCAAGTGAGAGTTTGTGCTTGTTACTCTTGGTGATCGCCATCACCTAGACGGCTTGGTGGTGATTGGAGCTTGGTGATCATCCGGCGGTGCTTGTGGATGACCCAACTCATCTTGTGGCGGTTCTTGGCGATTCACCGCGTCGGAGCGACGAAGAATCGGCCCTAGAGAGCACTTGGTCCTTGCGAGGATCAAGGGGGAGCTACACCCTTGCGCGGGTGCTCCAACGAGGACTAGTGGAGAGTGGCGACTCTCCGATGCCTAAAAAAAAAGATCGCCGTGTTCCTTGTCCCCTTAATTTCCGCATTTATTTTCTAGCACTTACATTCTTGCAATTACTTTCATAGAATTGCCATGCTAGAATAGGATTGGAACTTAGGGTGCAAAACTCTAGTTGATCGATTGTCTAGGAACGCACTTAGGCACCAAGGGGTGAATCATGGGCTAGTAGGTTTAATTCCGAAAGATTTTTTAGAATTAGCCCAATTCACCCCCCCTCTTGGGCATCTTGATCCTTTCAAGTGGAAATCTCATTTTCTCCGGCGTTTGTATAATGAAAACCGCCAGTACAAAGGCTTCATTTATACAAGCGGTTAAACTAACAAAACCGTCTGTACATATCAGTTTACACAGGCGGTTCGGCCCTTTGGGGCCCACGTTTTGTTTCTACCAGCGCCAGCTCGTTTCGACGCGCTAGTAGAAAAAATGGGTGGCGCTATGACAAATCCCCAGTCTACTAGTGATTATTGCTGCATCTGGTGAGAATTGAAAGAAAATGGGGCATTTCACCGCCAGCGCTGGTTGTGTTGCAACAAGCTCTTCTCTTCTGGAACAAATGAAAAGTGCCCTATGAAGTGCTGTGGGGATCTCCCCCATAGTTTTTGCCTTAAAAAAGCAAATGAAAAGTGCCTGATGAAATGTGCAGATTAGTACGTCAACCTTGCTTCGTCATGCAGTTAGTACGTCAACCTTGCTTCGTCATGCAGGTTTCGAATACACCACGGACCCGTTTGGATCGTCCCTGGAATTTCTGGAATTGAATTTATAGTATAGACTATAATTGTGAAAAAAGAATTTGAGATTCAACAACTTTCCAAAGTTCACATGTAAGACTATCTCAAATTCATAGGGTGGGAGATAGGAAATGGATTCCACAGATTTCTTCTTTTCTCCAACTTAAGTAATGTAGACTTTATTTAACAGACTATATGGATTCTTCTTTTACAACTGTAGTTTATACTACAAAATTGAATTCTGAGAATTCTGAACATCCAAACAGACCATGCTACAAATTTTTGCCACTCCCGGTATCAATGAAAAATGATAATGATAAGGTACCACTGTAGTTGTAACGAGGAAAAGAACATGTCACTGCTGATTTTGTAAATCCACTGACACTAAGCTCATTATCACTTCTAGAGATAGATCTAACAACAGTTGGCAGTGATCTAGAAAATGGACCCAAAACGTAGTCCTACATACATAGTAAATAGTCCTATGGGCTCTTCAAATATTTTTCTCTCTCCCTCGGCCTCCATCTCCCATGCCGATCAACTTTTCACCCTCTAGTGATGTCTCTTCCTCTATCTTCACTCTCCCCTTCATCGTTCCTCCCTCCACTCAACATCATGGAGATGCAGTGCTCCTCGCCGCCTTGGATATTCCCCTTGCCATCCTCATTGTGGTGTGCTCTAGCGTTCCTCCATTACCCTAGCGACACTCTACCCTTTCCATGCTGACACTGCTCCTTGTTTCTTTTTATTTTTAGACGAGCAACATATGTGCAATGGCGACAACCATAGCGGTTGGGATGTGCTTGATCTCGACATGGTGCTATGGGTGACGGTGTTGTGCCATTTTATTTGGATTTGACATATCCCAATCTATCTCTAGACTTTTTAAGATTTTTTTTTGAAAACACATAGACAATTTTCGAGGTTTAAAAATCTTACCAAATATCTACCAATTATTTTAACTAAAGAAAGGACAAACCCACCTTTAAAATCATTCAGAATCAGAGTAAGAAGGCAATTTGAATGGTTTCAAGAGTTAGGGTGGAGGGGAGTAAGTTTTGAAGTTTGAGGAGAAAAAATGAAGTATGGTGACAATTAGGAAGGAAGATATATTAGAATTTTTTCTCACAAATTTGTTGGTATCCGACGTCCGAATTCAAGCTAGCCACAATAAAGGAGTTCTTCAAATGGGCTTACGAATATTTCATGAAAGTAAATGGAATCCAGGGGTAGCACGTTCTCATTGTTCGACCACGTGCGTAATGATCAAATCAAATGTACAATCGAAAGGAGTGACATTTCATAGATCTTTTCTGGGAGAAATGAGTGACGTTTCGTAGATGCAAACAAGTCTAGAAGCCCTGCTGTCCCAACACGTTCCATTGTGCCGCCGCATTCGCTTTTTTCGGCCGAATTCAAACTGGAGTGTACCAACTGGAGTGTACGTGCCACCACAGGGCCCATGTACCACACTCGCTGGTTTCGCCTTTCTCGACCCAATTAAAAATGGAGCGTAAGTTCGTGGCACCACGGGCCCATGCAACACATTGGGCCAATGACCTATTCTCCTTCCCATTGAGTCCATGTGGCCCAGTTCTCTGCCACAAATTTTTGGAACTAGCCCAAATCCCTCAGGCCCACACACTCAACGCTTCCTTCGTACCCTGACGATCCAATCTGATGGTCATCCACCCTCACATGCAGATTTTCTATTTTTATATTCTTAATATATTTATTATCTTTTACAAAAATATTTGTTTAGAAAAAATGCAAAAATATATTACTGCACCAATAGTACCAGCGGGAAGTACTTACGAGCAGTGAGTTGGCACATTTTTTTCGCTATCAACTTATCTTTAAAAAATCCTAACTTTTATATGAACTCAAGGATAAAATTTACATGAAAGTTACAAAGGAAAAAGAGGCCTGTAATATTGTAGTTTATGAATTTTAAGTTTGAAATCATTGTCATACCTAAAAATGATATTTATATTCTGATACCTATTGTATATCTAAACTGTTAATTGATTGTTTAGATACTAAGATAGATAATAGATTTAAATGAAATATTCTAAACTACAAAATTTTATATCTCTTAGGTATCTACAATATTTGTATAAATGTTTAGGTTAAATGAAACAAATATGTTTGTTTCTAAAATATTCCTTGGATAATTTGAGATACAACCTTATATAGCCATCTTCGAAACTTTATAACCTTTTTCATATAATCACATATAAAAATCAAATTTATATAAGAATTATATTTGACAATGCAATCTACAACCTTATAGTTCACAATATTTTTCTTTGAAGCCATCCGAACACCGTTTAAGTATCAAAATAATCAATAAAAGCTACAGATATTTTTCTCCACGACTTCCATATACATTTTTATCTTCATCTGAGTTCATCTATAAAAGTTAACACTGTTTTTAAGATGAGTTGACAGAGAAAAGAAAATGCTTTCAATTCAACCCATGGTAGGTTTTTCCTGCTGGTTCAATCGCCGGCAGTTGAATATAATTTTGCAGTTTGTTCGTATAGACAAATATTTTTGAAAAAACGAATCTAATACAAAATAAAAAATAAAAAAAATCTCACGGACACGGTGGTCTAGCCCACTAAAGGATATGGCCCAACATCTTCTAACCCTAATATATAACGTTAAAGGCCCAAAAGCACAGCCCACTTCCAGTTCCAGTTCCTCATCACTTCCGTCCCACCCCCTCCGCCTCCCCGGTTTGGAGTTCCCATTCGGCCGTTCCCCACCGGCCACCGCCACCATCGCGCCGTCGCCGTCACCGTCGCATCGCCGGTCGCACTTACGCCGTTGAAGTCGCTGTCGCAGCTGCAGCTTGCAGGTGCGGACACATCACCCCTCACAAGGTTATCCTGTCATTGGCAATCCGTGCTTTATTCGTGTGTTCCCCCCTTTTCTTTGTCCGATTCTGCTCATTGATGCTTCTGGGCCATAAGGTTGGTGGCACTAGGCACTAGATTCTTGGACTCTTCTTGCTAAATCAGGGATAAGATCGCGCTGTTGTTGTTGTGCCTGGCTAGATCGTCGGTAGATGCACCATAAATAGGTTCTGCCATTACCTGTGGGGCTGTGGCGGAGAGCCAAGAAATGCGTTAGGGGGTTGCCAAGGGACGGAGTGACGATGGCCGATGGCCAGCCGGCGCCGGCGAGGCCGGTGGTGGTGGTGGCGATGAAAGGCCACCCGGGGTCCGGCAAGTCCACGGCGGCGCGCGCCATCGCGGCCGCGCTCCGCTGCCCGCTGCTGGACAAGGACGACGTCAGGGACTGCACGCTGCACCTGGAGGGCGTGGTTGCTGCAGGGGTGCTCAACGAGCTCTCCTACGCCGTGCTGTGGCGGATGGCCGAGCGCCAGGTACGGCTCGGCCTGTCCGTCGTCATCGACTCCCCGCTGTCGCGCCGCGCTCACCTCGATGCGCTGACACGCCTGCCCGGTGCGCTTGTCGTCGTCGTGGAGTGCCGCCCTGGTGATACCGAGGAGTGGCGCCGGAGGCTGGAGGACCGTGGGGTGGCTATTGCTAATGGTGGTGGCGGCGGTGGTGATGGATGTCATAAGCCGAAAACATGGGCTGAGCTGGAGAGGCTTGTGGAAAGGTACCAAGGCTGCACGGACTATGAGATTGGGGATGTGCCGAGGATTGTGGTGGATACAACTGATCCGGCGGTTGATGTGCAGGCAATAGCTGAAAAGGTTGTGGTTTTCGTTAGGTCCCATCTTGCTTGTAGTCAATCATCTTGTGAGAGTCCGGATTCACCTGTTTGCTATTAGGAACCAAAATGTAGATTAACTGATTTCGATAGGTAGAGTTTCAATCTGTTGTACTGTGTTGCTCATAGTTCTTATTTTCGTTTATGGGTGTAATCTAGAGGTTCTGTTATTGTTGGGACTTTAAAGGGATTTTGTTGTTGTTGTTGTTGTTGTTGTTGTTGTTGTGTGATCTAGAGGTATGGTAAAAAGATGCTCCTTTGTCTGGGATTATTCCTCTCCTCTCTCGACGAGGATGGAGCACGCTCATTTCTCGCTCCACACAGCCATGTTCCGCCGTTCCCCACCTCCCTGTCCAGTGGGCAGACCTCGCCCTCTGCCAGCGGCGGAGCCTCCGCTGCAGCGGCAGCTGTCCTATGCCCCTCTCCGCAAGGCGGTGCTTGCCACGGGGGCGGTCCTCCTCCTGCCTGCGCGCCGCCTGAAGCGGATCCACCGTAGCGTGCTGCGCCCCCCACCTGTTCGACGGAAGTCCGCGCCCCGGCGCGCCAGGGAAGCGGCCACGGAGCGCGTCCTCTTCGACACCAGCGCCCGGCAGTGACCAGACTGTTTGTTTTTTGAATGAAAAGGTGGGGAAGCTCTCCCCTCCGAGTAAATTTCAAAAAAAAAAAAAAAATTCCTCTCCTCTCTCCAGTATATCTGTCACATTCCAACGAAATGGAATATGAATTTTCGGCATCCATGTTTTAGAGGAAAAGGGATTCAAGCAAGCGTGCTACCAAGATAAGTATGCAATGTTGTTGTTTTTTCCTGTAGTGATAGATGCTTTATGTGTTCATTTGGTTCGTTTTTTCACATGATTTCTTGAGCAATTCTGTATGAAAATACTGGGTTTTCATTGCAAAAGGTCAATCTGTTGTACTGTGATGCTCAAAGTTCTTATTTTCGTTTTATGGGTGTAACCTAGAGGTAGAGGTTTGGTAAAAGGATGCTCCTATGTCTGGGGGTTATTCCTCTCCTCTCTCTCCAGTACATCTGTCACATTCCAATGAAATGGAATATGAATTTTCAGCATCCATGTTTATGAGGAAAAGGGGTTCAAGCAAGTGTGCTACTAAGATAAGTATGCAATTCTGTTTCTTTCTGTAGTGATAGATGCTTTATGCCTCCATTTGGTTCATTTTCACATTATTACTTTAGCAGATTCTGTATGGAAATACTGGGGTTTTTGTTGTCCTTGAGATCTTTGTTCCATTTGCTATACTACCTCTCCTTTTGATGATCTTTGTTTTGGAAATTGCGATATCAAATTCCAGTTAATCTAAACTTTTATGCTTGCATGGTTTTGTAACTACTCATGTGTGCTGCTTGATCGTCATCGCATTTCAGTGTCTTCTTTGCTTTGCAAACCAAACTGATGGCTAGATGCTTGCCTATTTGTTCTGCCTGATTTCATCGCAGCTCAGTCGTTATGATTTTTTTCCTATTTTTTGTTTTCCGTTTCATGTTTGTAGTGTTTTTGTGTTCTATGGTCTGATGAGTTTTGTGCATTTATTTTTAGAACAGCACTCTGTGTTGGTGTCAAGATCTATAGAACATGCATTTCTAGAAGTGTAGGCTTGAGATGTACTGTTTACCTCTATCTAAATGACATTATTGTAGTTACTGTCAGTGTTACAAGAATACAGAACAAATGCATTGCATTCTATTTTAGCTAAAAGGTTTATTCTTTGACAAAGAAAATGATGTGCTAATTAGCTTAGTTCTGGGACCTTCAGGAGTTCCAGGCTGGCCTAACTTATGGGAATGACTTAGCCATTCCATTACATTCTAAGTCCAGATGTTATTTTGTTCAGCTCCATAATGCTGTGGCATCGTGTTGGGAAAACGTTGATTGGGAGAAGATTAGTTCATGAATAATTGATCTTCATAGTTCAGTTTTTGTGTATGTGAACAGATGGAATAGACAAAGTCTTAGAGAACTAATTCCTGACTTATGGTGTTCACTGCGCAGGGCATCAGGATTCAGGAACTAGAAGGAAGCACAGCATCATCAGTTTTTGTCTTTTATCAGTTCTCAGTTCAAGATGGCGTCAGCTGGCCTAAAACCAGGGGTGCCTGTTATTTTGCGGGAGCTGGAGCCATCCTCAGAGATGTTCAAGCAAGGAGCGTCCCTTCGAGTCACAGGAAGGTATGTAAAGCGCCCTTTACTCCTTTTTCTCTACCTGTGAACAACCTATGCTACTGCTATGTTTGTAGTTTTACTCTGCTTTTAAGTGAACATGGACAACCTATGCTACAGCCAGTGTTATAACTTTTATCACAGATGCTGTACAGCTTTGAATATTTGATTTTCAGTGGATCCCTGTACAGTTTTCTTACCATTTTTTACCTTATAGATTTCCCCTATAGACCCCCCCCCCCCCCCCACACTTAAACAGATGTTTGATTTTGTGTAACCCCTGCCGGCACTTTGATGACCCTCTTGTTTTAGAGTAAAAAAAGGATCCCATTTGACACGTACTTTGCCTCTAAGATTTTATACCAGATTGCAGTGCTCCCCTGAACTAATTTCCAGATCCACTTGGCCAAAATGCAGTTCATGATTTTAGTGTTTATAGCACCCAGATCCCATTGGTCTTTTGGCCTGTTTATAATTTCCCATTTTGCAGGCCCCATAAAAAAGGTCTGTTGATGTCTAAGTTACCTATATAAAAAACCTGAAACATCCTGTAGTAACCATCTTTAATTGAGTCCAAAAAATTCTGAAAGAAAGTTACTCCAAACCCATTTGGTCCAGGTGCTGAATCCCCTTTCATTTCCAATGCTGCTCCTTGAATCTCCTCTAGAGAAAAAGGTCTGCTCAGACCTGTTTCTTTCAGATACTAGCATCTCTGCTGGCCAAAAGGAGCTAGATTTGGGCGAAATAACTTATCGTAAAATTCCACCAATCCATGCCCTGTTGGCCTTTTATTTCCTTTCCTTCTGACTCTTAACACCAAAATAGTAGATATTTGTCGTCTCCCATTAGCAAACTGATGAAAAAAAATCTGTGTTAGTGACCCCACCCCCCACCCCCTCTCCTTTAATAATCCATTTTTTGTCAGTCCTTTGAATGTAATATACTTCTTCCTTCTGGTAAATGCTTTCAAGTTGATTTTCCACATTATATCTTTGTTTACATTTCAACCCTGAAAACCCTATGCTGTCCTGCCATTCTGTCCAATTACTCCAGTTGTTGCAAAATGTTCCTTTTGTCTCTCTTTTGCTCTCCTATATTTTGCCAGCTCCGTCCTTTGAAACTTTTCATGAGAAACTGGAGGCATCCATGCCACTTATCCAGCGAATAGCAGTGAAATCTGGACTATTGGATATGACCTCCATGGCCAACTCTTGGGTTTCCTTCTTACCTGGAGGAGCTGTTTTCTCTTTCTGTCTCTCTAAGTATAACTTGTAATTATCCTCAGCCATCTTTAACCTCTTGTTTTTCTTCAGTCTGCAGTCATTCGATGTGGACTCTGCAACTGCTGTCATTCAAGACGGCAGCATGAGTTTGAAGGTTGACACCCAACATCTGAGGGACATCAGTTTCCGCACGAATTCAGCATACCAGTTCATCGGCGAACTTCAGATCCTTGAAGACAAAGATGTACATGATCCTCCTTCCTCATCTTTTTTCAGCCTGTTTGATACTAGCAGAAATAACAGCGCTACACTAATTGTTGTTGTTGGTTTTTGCAGGCGATTCTACTAGCGCGCATTGGAAGGAACGTGGATGGCCTCGACCTGAACCTTTTCCAGCAGGCTCTACTCATCCGTCGGCAACACGAAGCAAAGCTTCTGAGCTCCAGGGCCAGGAGAGCATGAAACTGCTGCGCATGATCTTGGCAGTTATATTCCTTTGTATGGCCGCAATGCAATTGCATATGTAAGTACGACCTATGTGTACATGAGTAGAGAACTGGACCGCCTAGAGGATTTTGATGATACGAATTGGTGGGCTCTGCAATATATGGTTTATGGGACCTCATATGTCTTGTTTCTGGCTGCTGTCTGATCTGGTTTTTGACCTTTTTCTCTCTTGCTCCCTAAAGGGCTGCCATGTGTGTGTGATTGCGACTATCGTATTTGCAGTGTAGATATTCTCTCAGTCATTCTGCTGGAGGCAGGTGGAACTTGCAGCAAAATACGTTTATTTGTAAATATGAAAAGTGGGCATTTTCACCATGTTTACAAAGATGCTTGTTTTTAGCAAATTACAAAGATGCTTTGTGGATGGATGCACTTGTGTTAAGCTGGATCATGTGTTTTTTTTTTTATATATATATATAAAGGCTACAACAAAAAGGAAGAGAACATAGTGTGGAGAAACAATACAGAGTGTGAAGCAGAGAACAAAACAGTAATCCGTCAGCGAATTTACATTTTCAAATTCCTCTGTTAAAAAGATGAACAGAGTAATCAACTAAAAAATGGAACAAACCAAAGGGTAAAAAAGAGAAGTGCTCTAATTGCTATACATCATGTTAGACTCTCTAGTATAAACAGCTCCTCATCCACCCATTTCTACTCTTCCCCTTGCACACCCCGCGACCAAGCAAGCAAACTTATGTCGAGGTCTGCCGTCCTCTTCCTGACCTCCCGTCTCGTAATAATTGATTGACAGACCAAAATTTCACCCGTCCGGTGCATGCCTACTACGCTGTCGCTGAGGGATGGCTTGGGTTCATCTCATCATCTCCCAGCAGTCGAAACAGAACGAGACGTGCGGTGCAGATTGTTGATCCGTGGATCACTGGCAGCTGGCCAGTCGCGACCGCCGGACGAAGACGCCCATCAACTGGCAAGCCCTTCCAACAGCTTCCCTGCATTGCCGATGAAAGAAAACATGGTTAGAAACAGTAACAGAAATGATGACGATACTAAAAAAAGGCAAATTCCGTTTCAAAAAAAAAAAGGCAAATGATATGCAAAGCGGCTAAAGTCGCTGCGAGCTCATGGGCCGCGGCCCAAGTGTGCTCTTGCATTCTGAAGCTAGAGTGGTGGACCCAGGTGCAGTCTGAAGCTAGAATGCTGGACCCAGGCTGCCAGAGAAACGCGTACAGGGCAAGGAAGTTACGAGGGGCACTTGCCCCCGCCGCGTCCTCTCCCGTCCGGCACTGGCATCGAGTGGGGCCAGCTCACTGTCCGGTGACCGCCGCGGCAGCAACGGCGCACTCGCACTCGCCAGAACAGCTCACCCCTAGCTGTAGCAACAAGTCAGCCGCCGCTCCGGACGGCTCACGGCTCCACGCCACGCGGTTTCGATTTCCCATCGCCCAAGAAAATTAATTACTCCTCCATCCACGGGCACCCGCGCCGAACATTTACTATTCACCGTGCCACTCGCCCACTCCACTCCCCACCAAACGGAATGACGTGGCTGCACTACACGTGGGCCCGCTTCTCGACCTGCCGTTCTCCCGTGAATGCCCAACGTGGCACAGCTCGCCCAGATTAACGGCGGGGGTCAATGTTAATCACATCCACTGTAGTAGTTAATTAACTGCTTACTCGGTGGAGAGTCCTTGCTAATGATCTTCATTTTAATTTAATTTAATCAAGACTCCCCAAATGTTACTGGGGACTTGGATTCCCGGCAATGGCATGCGGCGTGAAATTAACAACAAACGCAAACAAATAAACGAACAAAGCGATGCAATGCAATGTCAGCGTACTGACCTCGTCGGAGCTTGGGCTTGTCGTTGCCCCCGGTGACAGCAGCCACCTTCCTGGCAGGACCGGCTACATCAACGCCGGGCCGCTTACTCCCACCGCCCTCGGCCGGCGGCGGGAACAGCACGGCGTCGATGCCCTGCACGGAGATCCTCCCATCGGTGTAGACATCCGGATCAAACAGGTAAGCACTCCCTTCCCCAGCCCCAAACTTCACAGACCCGTCGGCCTCGCGGGCGGTGACCTTATGCGGGAGCCGCAGCGTGTCGTACCGGACCTTCCCGAACCGCCGGACGGCGCTGTACAGGCTCTCCTCCGTCTGGTACTCCGGGATCACGTGGTAGTACACGATGTCCTCCGGCGACGACCCCGCCAGCTGGTCGGTCGTGAGCCGCGCCATGGCCTCGTCGCTGGGCGCGAGGACGGTGAGTACGTAGCCCTCGGACACCAGGCGGCCCATCTCGGTGGCGAGCGAGGTGAGGTTCACCAGGATGTCCGCCAGCTCGTTGTACCCGCCGGTGAGGAGGAGCGTCGCGATGAAGTCGTTCACCTGCCCGTGCCCGTCGAAGCGGTGGGCGCCCGTGGCTGGCCCCGGCGCGGGTGCTGGTGCGATGGATGGACCCGGTGCCAGCGCGTCCCAGACGGGCAGCGCCGGCGGCGCACCGGGTACGGCGGGTTTCTTGACGAGGCGGTGCGTGCGCGGGTCCACCTCGGGCGCGCCGGTGGGGAGCGCGGCGGCGACGGACGCCGCGAGGCTGCGGCGGCGGTTGAAGTTGAAGGCCTGCTGGACTGAGCGCGGGACCAGCACGCGGTCCACGCCGTGGATCACGCCGTCGGCGCGGAGCACGGCGTCGGGGCGCGTCACGGCGCGGGCAACGTCCCCCGGCTCCAGCGGCTCGCCGGCGAGCGTGGCGTGGTGGGAGAGTGGGTGTAGCAAGGAGGCGGCGGGGAGGCGGGCGGGGAGGACGTGGAAGAGGAGCAGCGACTGGAGGGCCCGCAGGTTCCGGGGCGCCAGCAGGAACCGCCGGAGCTCCGGGCCCAGGTCCCGCTCCAGGGCCGAGTTGCGGGGAGCTAGGATGGTGACGTTGTGCTTCCCCACGGCGGACTCCATGGTCTGCAGCAGCTGCGCCTTCTCGATTAGCTCGGATAGCTCCGTGTAGTGAGAGTCTAGGAGAGCCACGAGGATGGAGTTGGAGCTCACGCCCGAGCCGCCGCCGGTGGCGGGGGCGGGGGTGGAGGTGGATGGGGACGGCGATGCGGCGGGCGGGCTCTGCTGCTGCTTTGGTGGCAATGCCGCCGCCGCGGTGGTGGTGGATGCGAGGGAGACGAGGAGGAGGAGCAGTGGGAGGGCGCCATGGCCCATTGCGGCGGCGAGGATGCGGTGCGGTGTGAGGGAGAAGAGACTAGAGAGGGAAGTGTGTGGGTGAAGACTGAAGACTGAAGAAGTGAGGAGGAGGTGGGGTCTTTATGGTAAGAGAGGACGCGTGATGGATGGGGTTACAGGCTGGCAGGTGGGGCCCGAGTAGTGGGGCCGTAGATGTCAGCGGCGGGGCGCAGACAACCACGTGTGCCACTGCCCACTGCACGCCTCGTGAGAGCTCAGGTGTACACGTTTTCATTTTTCCTTTTCTTCGGACGAACACGTTTTCCTTTTCTTCGTTTAATATAATGATAATAAATAATAATATATTTTTTTTCTGATTAGCAGGTTGGTTGGCTTTGGGCGTTTGCGTTGCGTGGCGCCTTCCTGTCTACTAGTATGTTGCGCGCGCCATTGCGCGCGATGGCGAGTGACTGTACTTGCAAGCGAAAGTTGGAATCGTAATGTTTTTTTTGTAGTACAACATAAGTATGAACATAATATATAGTGTCCTTGATGTTAATATATATTACATAGATGCATTTCATAAGTTCGGTGATGATATGACTTAATTATACATGATAGAAACCTAATATAGCAAAGTAAAATACCTGATTAGGCCATATTAAACAATGGTGGGAGTGCAGCTATAATTATATATAGTTCAAGGTAGAGTGGCTTGGTACAAGGCATAGTTTATAGAGTTGTTTGAAGCAGCTGTTTTGTAGATGGAGTGGTCACCATGATTACTTCAGTATCTTGGCTGTTGGTTTGATGATCATGTAGAGAACAAAGTTCTTCAAGCGGATGAATCTGCATGGATATTTGCTCTTGTTACTCCTATGTGGGCCGCGAGTTACTGGTAAATAAGTGGGAGGTGAATAGTATGGTGAATTAAGGAATACTAACCAATGTGGGTAATTATAAAGAGTAAGATTCTCATCCTGAGTCATAGTCATCAGAGTTCCGTCTTGGCGTAGCTGTACACGTGTTTGTCAAAAGAATGAAGATGTATCTTTAGGTTTATACAGGTGACATATATGTTTCTTATATTTTGATGAATATAATCAAGGTACATTGATGCATACACACCTAGAGGATGTATGTATTAAGATACATTGATGCATACACACTTAGAGGATGTACGTATTACATATGCCAGCCTATGAGTCCCGAGGCGCTTGAACTCAGCTGCCGACATGTTGTCTCACCGGGATGAGGATGCTCCAACCATCTCCACCTGCCATCTCCAAGTCGATCCTGGACCTGTTTGAGAAGTAAAAGATATCCAAAGCCTATCACATGGCCTGAAACTATGAAATACTAGTGATTTGCGCGCGCCCATGCGCGCGATCAATGGCCAGAGCGGCATTAAGAAAGGAAACTGGAGTGCAATGCGCCATGTGTTTCTATTGGAAAGCAAGAAAACCGATCAACAAGCATTAACCGTCCACGAAGAGGAGAGTGGACCACCAAATTAATTTAAGAGTCTACATAATTTGCTCGTTCGAGACTGAAGCCTCAAGGTTCATCCCAACAACCAGCCGGGCATGAGGCTCGTTTTCCAAAGCATTACAATGTTCCACATTAGCCGGGGCAGCAACGGGATGACCATTTGATGTAACAAGAGAGGCAACATTACAGGTCTTGGGATTTGCTCGACAGTCATTGTAATCGCAAAAAGTGAACCTGAGAGACACCAACTTTGTTATGTCAACTGGATTGCAATGACACATGTAGATGTCCTCAGAAGTTGTTGGACAGGTTTCCCAATCATACGTCTAGCAACATCTTCAAATCACACCATCTCAGCTTCATCTGTGCCATCGAGGGCCACGAAACACACCTTGTACCTATTGCACCCAATGTTCAGTTGTATTCTGTATTCAGAACGGGAATCAACCAAACTGTGCAAGAAGCACTTACTTGTACTTGAATGATGTGTTGGAGCACATGATGCATCTATATTATAGGGTGACCTTGAGCTTTGGTCAGTCGTGAATGACTTCCCGAGAAAACGAGAGATTAAAGAAAAACCCAAAAAGTGAGCCACTCGGGATTAATATTACTATTTTTGAGAAAACAGAGACTTAAGGAAAACAAAAAAAACAATGAGCCACTCAAATTAACATTACTATATATTTTTGAGAAAATAAAGACTAAAGGAAAATAGAAAAATTAACATTCATGTCGGCTATCAAAATTGATATCCATTGCCTGTTGGCTCTCGTGCCTATGGTAAAACAGGGGATCAGTCTATAGATGGCAAGGTGATCAATGCAGCAACAATTGTTGTCAATAGCACAAAATATAGCATGAAAAGGCTAACACTGACGAAAAATCGATTTGACACCACCAGTCCAGCGTTGAAGCAACAGATGGATTAATGCCATTATCTAATGTGGGAAATAATGCTATTTTGTGTAGCTAATTAGCTATGTTCTGTCATCATGTTAGTTCAGTATATGTGTAACATCTCAAATAACAGAAACACGCTAGAACTCATATGGCAAATCCAACATGACCGAAACTGTTAGTTTGGGCATGACAATGTACACTTCAAGATTAGCAGGTGGTGTTGATTTACAAAATTCTTGCATCAGCAAGCAAAATTACATGTACACAAGCTGTGAGCTGCTGTGGTACTAAAAAAGATTTCATAACCATGTTTCTCAAGAAGGCATCCGTGCATGCAGAAGTTTTGAAAGCAGCATAACCAGCATAGCATTGTAAATGTATGTAGCACTTTTATTGCAGAAGTAGCATAATTCAGCAGCTATATATTGCACTCCAAGTATCAGATTTAAAAGTAGTATAAGAGGGAAATCAACTACTATGGTTCTTCTAGGCTGGATGAAGTAAACATTGTTCAATTCTGATTCATATATGACCATTTAACATCATAGAATCAGTAAGCCAACATGGAACCGACACAAAAATCTTAGTATATGCCGACACAGTTTTTTATATCAACCTCAACCTGCTTCTATGAGCCACTGCACAAAATACTTTTGGAAGTCAAAACGTACTACTGATGCAAAAGAAACTTCACTTTTTATCATTTGTAAAGATGCTGCCTTTGTTTGGATGAGGCCTCACCTAGTCACCTGTAATAACTATGTAAGTATATGCCTTTGACCTCTCGCATAATTTGCCGCTACTGTAAGTAGGTCTTCCAGGTCCTTCTCAGCCATTGTTTTAATCCTGCTCGTTCCAACCTGAATGGGAAGATGCCAGGTTCATTGAAATTAATAGATAACCTCATAACCTCAAGCAGGCTAGCAACACATGATATAGGTTTTCATTCTTCATACTAAATTGTACACTGGTATAGAGTACACGGCAGAATTAGTTTTCATACCAACTGTTTACCGAGTTCTAGCCAAGTGAACCTTGATGAGTAATTTGTCAAACACCCAGCAAGCAACTATTGTCCCATTATTACAGTACAAACAACAAAATATGTAGAACCATGGTTTCGAAGAACCAGCCCATTAGAACTATGAAAGCACATACTACAGTGCTTCATTGAATCATGGAAAGCATAAACCAGTCACACCTCTACTGCACATGAACTATGACTTTTTGTGGGGGAAAAAAAGAGCTTGAATTGGTCAGTACCTGGAGAGATAAGGGAACAGAGGGAGTCGCTACGCATGTAGGATGTCCGTGCTAAGCTGCTTGATGCAAAAATCGAGGGAGTAAAAAATATGGGCAAATCAAATAGGAGTAGGAATAGGAAATGAAGCAAAATAAAGCACCTAGATTAGAGCATGGCGCTCCACATCGAAGGCCCAAATGGCTAAATCCCTTGGTACATATACCAGATCCGTGAATCTGAAACGCAAATCAAATATGAAAGCCCAAAATCGAAGGGGGGTACCAGCGGGATGGAGCAGTGGAGAGATGAGCACATAGTCAAGGACGAGGTGTAGCCAGGAGCGTCGTCGACGGCTCAGCTTGCTTCGCGTGGTCAGCGCAGTGGCTACCCCATGGCTCTCCACCGTGTCCTCATCGCTGCGGCCGCCGCCCTTGGCCTTCAAGGCTTCACTCTTGGTGCTCTACACAGATCTGGTGGAGGAACAAACGGATCCAGCCATGGAGGCCTTGGATCCGCCCGTGGAGTTGCTGGACCGGTGGTGGGGAGCCCCGTAGTCCTTGATGTAGAGAGGGAGTGGAGCTAGGCGTCGTCCACCGGGGCCGCCCCACGCCGGTGCGCCGCCATGCCGGCCTTCGAGGCCCGCCGTGTCCATCGACGGGACTCGCACGAGCCCACGGGAGGAAGGACGGATCCGACCATGGGTGCCTCTTCTTCACCAAATCCACACCGGGCGCGCCGCGAGGTAAGGGGAGGGGAGAAAGAGAGAGGGCACCTTCACCTACGCACCGACGCCGCGCCCTCCCCGCACGCTCACCGGCGGGCCGCGGCCGCGCGCCGCCCGAGGTGCGGCGGTGGCCGGGCGTGCCAAGCCATCGGGATCGCCGCTGCGCCAACGACGACGAGGACGACGGCGACGACGAGGAGGGCCGCGCGCC
Source organism: Themeda triandra (assembly GCA_018135685.1). Taxonomy (NCBI): domain Eukaryota; kingdom Viridiplantae; phylum Streptophyta; class Magnoliopsida; order Poales; family Poaceae; genus Themeda; species Themeda triandra. Next base: position 505,070 of record JAENPR010000176.1, read on the forward strand.
ACCGCGCCCGCCGACCGCGGGCGCCCAGCGCGCCCGCCCGTCGCCCGTCGTGCGGCGTCGGGCGTCGGGGGGAGCGAGGAGCGAGAGGCCGCGCCGCCGCCGCTCGCATCGCCCACGCGCGCTCCGCCGCCCGCTCCGCCGCCGTGCGCTGGCTCGCCAGCCGCCGGTCCCGGCCTCCTGCGGCGCCGCCGCTGGGGCAGCGCCGCGGCGCGTCGGGGCCGCGCGCCGCCGCCGCACCGGCCGCCGCGCTCGCCCGTGCGGCCGCCCGCGCCGCCCGGCCACGAGAGAGAGAGGGGGAGAGAGGAGGCGGCCGTGGCCGGGAGAGGAGGGGCAGGGTTTGGCCTAGGGTTGGAGATGTTATATATATGACGCAGAGGAGACAACTGAACCGTTGGATCGAGGATCTGACGGCCAAAAAAATTTCGGACGACGTGGACGGCCTGGCTGCACGTCGTGGCCACACGCTTGCTTGTTCTTAGATGAAATGGCAAGCGTTATTGACATTCTTTATATAATTTACATTCTCTTCCTGCTAAGAACCTTGCAAGGAAGTATTATTCATACAATGGCTTGTTATATAATGGGATGGGATAAAAATTAATCAAATGCATACAAAATGATATTGCCTATTATAAATATATAAGGATCACTTTATATACCCCAATGCAATTTAAATTCAATCACTAATATGGGAAATTGCATAATTTGCAAATGTGGGGTTCTTTGGCATTTCTTCAGGACGAAATTCAGCACTGGGACTAAAAACATAACAACGACATTAAATTTGAACCACTAAACTTGGAAACAGCATAATTTGCAGGTTTTGTGGCATTGCTTTATGATGAAAGATGAAATTGAGCACTGCAACTCCAAACATGCCTGTACTCTGTACTGTGAGTGTGCCAATTTTGCTATTGTATTCTAATACTAAAATACATGTCATGCATATGACATCTACCTGATGTTGTGGACCATGTGCGCTCTATGATGTTATTCAGGCATTAAGGGACATAAGCGGCCAAACCAAAGCTTCAAAAATTAGAATAGGAATTTTAACACGCCTATGGAAACTAAATTCATAGAAGACATGAAACGTTGCCAAGAATTGTGTAAAATTCGATAACACAGTTACAGCAAAAAAGATGAAGGCCGTGTTTGTGAAATCATTTTATCAGTTTATCTGAAACAAAGAATTTAGTTTATGACAACAAAACCTAGTGGCTAACTTGGCATCATGAGGGCCAAATGTATGACAACAAATTTCATGTATGCATGTCTTTTTAGTTTGAAGGAAATAGCAGTATGCGTGCCTTGTGTGTACAGAGCTAAGTGACGAACTGAAAAAGTAATCGCATCATTGCATTGACTATGTTACCTGAAGGTCCCTATTTCCCAATGGTGGTGGATGAGTGCATCTCTTTACTCCTGCAGAATTGGCACGCCATACACTTTGGCAATTAACAAGACAAATCAGATGCCTCTGGGCAATCAGGAATATAAAAGTACCTGCTACCAGAAACAAATTTATCTTCAGGAGTAGCCTCATCAACATCAGACCAGACCCATAAAATTCTATATGCAAGAAATAGGTAGGCCTCTGCTCTATTTTTATTGATTTCAAGGTCACTTAATAAGCTATGGTAATGTTAAAACCAAAATCCTCAAGGCAGGGCATGTGCGTTAGCCGTTAAGAAAGTAAGGAAAAGCAGTCTAGAAATAGACAATAAGCGTTCATGGATGAAGAGGTCTATAGCAAAAAATGTTTTGATTAATAGAGCAATCCAGTAAGGTAAGATAGCGCAAAGATGGCTAATAACTAATGAAACGCACCAAATAATAGGTCCGATTTGCGTGTGCTTTTGCATAGACCTCTTAATACAACCGGCATGGAAATCATGAATCACAGAGTAAAAGAGGTGAACACTATCAATATGATTAAAAGCCTCTGTCTAGTGTGCACTGTCCACCATCACTTCGATCTTCAAAAAAACTGGAAGGCAAATAGATGAAACAATCAAATCATTCTAGACACATGCTATTTGTGCCCAAAATTCATCATCTTCTGTATCACTAAATTTCAATATCCTTAGCTTTCTCCATACAGATATTGAAACAATCCAACAAAAAGAGAAGTGACACTATCAAATTTGTATGTTAGCAAGGAAAGCATCTACTGTATAAAATAGAATAATTTCGTTGGCAGGTAGGCTTTCGTTTAATTATTTTGACAAACTATGGAGCACATTGTACATAAATTTCATATCGGGATACATAGTGGTTGCACCTAAATCACATCCTGTAACCTAAACACCAGATATGTTGCTTACTGTGCAATAAGGTGAACTTCTGTTGCCATTGGCCTAATACAGTTGTTTGTAACATGTTGAGAGCTATTGTGTGCATCCTCACTGTAAGGTGGATGCTAGTACATATTTGTTCCTCGTTATTAGCATGCGGCATTAACACTTGTTATAGAGCAAGTGAACTGAACATTTTCTTCCAGGAATGGCAAAAACAGGCAATCTGCTGTCATAAACCACATTTCCAATAGGATACAAACTCTTTAACTGACCTGATAGCATGGCCTTTTTAAAATCTTTCCTCAGCTGTTGCAGATGACCATATTAGAGTGCAATTGCCTATCCCATTTGTAGGGTTTTGGAAGCAGAAGAGCAGCCGAAGAGTGTTGCTAGCAAAGTTGAAAATTTAGAAAGAACATTTTCTGCAAGCGAAAAATGGGGCTTTAGAACACTCAAACATCAGAATGGCAGTGATAACAGTAGTAAATGTAGAGGCAGTGCATAACTCAGAAAAAAATGACAGTGAAGTGATAAGGAGATAATTTGTTCAGTGTTATAAAAAAATATGAAGATATTTTTTTGCTGGTGTTAGAATGGAATCTAGTGAAGTGATATATCACCTTTTTTTTTGGGTTCCACCAATTATTGAAACAAACTATAAAAGATATAAGGGCGCAAGCAATAGGTAACAACGCCTCGACCTCAATCGGACACAACACAATAGTTTCTTCTTCTCTGCAACGTTTGAAAAAAGTCAAAGTCACAAATCTTTGTGAAGATCGACACATGCCTAAAAATTCAATTCATTTAACAATAATAGTATCACAAGAATTTACCTACCATCTATCTAAAAAAAAGTATAAGAGGACTTGAGTCGACCCAAGAGGTCATAACATTTTTAATCAGCTGTGAGTTTCTGAAGGAAAGCAGAGCAGAGAGCATGCGATGGAAGGAGTGGGATTATCAGCATTCGTGTGGACTGGACTTTGGGGAGTGGATAAAAAGCTAATGGAAGGAGTACCTTGAACATTTCCATGCATGGATATTTGTGCCAGAATTTTGAAAGAATTCCAAAGGATAAGTTCAATTCAAATCAAGTAATATTCTGCATTTGAAGCAAGGCCTTGTTATGCAGGATCACAAAATTCAGAGGCATACCAAATCATTTTCATACAGATATTCTAAGTTCATTTTTTATTTACTTTCAAAAAAAAATTCATTTTATATAATGTGGAAAGAATTACAACCGGCGACTTACAGTTAGAACAACAATAGATGTGGTAGCAGTAAAAATTGTCTCGCCATGCCCATACGGAAGATCATGAATAGACTGAAGAGCGAGAGCAAAAGCCATAGCTCCTCTAAGCCCTGAATAAGCAGCATCAGTACTTAGAAACATGAAAATATATGACATCATAGTTTATGCATGGCAGCATTATCGAAATAACCTGTTTTATTGCACACATACCACTATACCAAAGAGCCTGCTGATATTGCCAAGGTATTTGGGGTTGTGGAGGTCGTGCCAAATTCAGTATGTATGCACAAGAGAAGATGTTTGCAGCCCTTCAAAATCAGAACGAGATGAGAAACTGAAAATGTAGATAAGCAGCCTATTAACAAAAAGAAAGTAGAAACAGGAAAGCATTTTCCAAAAGCAGTCAATCAAGTTGATAAACATCCCAAATCAAAGAAATTAAGGAGGGATTTTAGATCAGCCAAATGATACCTTGCAAGTTGGATGAAAATCTACACATCATTGATAAACAACAGATTAAGGAAGCGACAGAAAAATAGAAACATATTTCATTATGTAAGTAGAGGTCTAGAAGTTCAATTCAACAGGCATCCCAGGTCTTAACCTCATTTAAGCTGGATGTGAGAAGCAGCTGAATCCGACACAGAGGCAGATAAACCAAGACGTACCTACATAATGCGCTGAATCCGATGAACCGTGCGCTAGTAATGGCAACCTGCAAAGCAAAGCACACGTTAGGACGACACGGAGGAACATCGCACAAGCAAACCACGGCAATCAAGAACAGGGACAGGGAGATCCGGTGGCCAAAAACAGGAGAACAAACGCGGCAGGATGCAAGGACGAGGCAACGGAACCACGACAGTCCGGCAAGACCGATGGCACGGCACGCCGCGCCAAGAGAGCGCACCATAGCTTAGAGGCCCACCATGCCCAGATCCAACAGCAAGAACCCACCCGAACCACACGCCCGGAGCTCGACGACGGAGCTACGCACGGTAGCGGATGAACAGTCAAACCCTAGCATTCCCAAATCGACCGGCAAATACACGACAGGATGGCGAGAAATCCAAAATGCTTGAAGGAGCACCCAAATCGACAAGCCAAGACACACGCACGGCATAGACACCGAAGAAATCAGGACCCAAAGAAAGAGAGGGAGGAAGAAGAACAACAGAGAACGAGGATGCCAAACCTCAGTACGGAAAGCCAACCTGACCACGGAGCACACAGGCTGGAGACGACGATGAGACGAGCGGTGATGGGATCGACGGTGGCGACGGCGGCAAGAACGGAGGCGCAGGCTACGGTGAAGACGAGACGAGGAAGAAAAGGGAGATGAACCGGAAGGTGGGCAGACGAATTGAATGCGGACAGAACAGCAGCGGGAGGGACGGCCCAATAGAATGGCAAGACGCGAGGCGCGAGGACGGGACGGCCCAATCGAAAAAAGACACGCGCTAGTCACTCATTGATCAACGCCATCCACGCTGCCACACACGTCGGATCCACGCCGGCAATCCGACGTGGACACGCTGGTTGCTCCCCAACCTTCGCCGGATAAATAAGAAGAAACTACGTCGGCGGATGCAAAGCCAGCAGCAAGATGGAGCTTTCCTGGTCAACCTCATGCGCTTTTAGCTTGCCTTTTTCTTTTTATTTTGCTTTGTTTTCTCTTTTTGTTATGGGCTACAATATGTACGGTGACGGTGTCATCGTGATGCTACAATCGACCACGACACTCGGCAAAAATCACAGATGTACGAGGAGGGGAGGATACGTCACAACTCACAATCACGAAGAGAAAAATGGTTGTGGAGCCGGCCAGAGCTACTCCGAGATCAGCGAACGGCGAACGCTGCTCCCTCCATCTCAGAAATGAAAATTCATTCGTATATGTTCTAGTTCACAGAGAAAGATCCATGCTATCATAATTTAAAAATAAGTTTGTCGCTAAACTATGCTAACCTATATGAAAACATACTCGAATCTCACTGAAGGCGTTGAATAGCGAAGTAACATGCGGATGAGAGGGTTGGGGTTCTTCAGGAAGTTCTGCTGGCAACCGCTAGCTGTTTGCTATGCCGTGGCTGCTTCCATCATCCGCGTTTGAAGCCAAGACCCCATCCATCGTTGTCTCGTCGGCGTCCTTTGCATCTCTGATCTCTTCCCCTCCTCATGTACCAGGTTTCAGTGCTCCCCAACAAGGGAGTAAAATTATCATATTGATTTCATGATTTGGCTGTCTCTCGCTTGAAGCCAACTCAAACTAATGCAACAAGTTCACACAACAACGCACAAGGGGGCAACGCAACAAATGTTCTGCAACATGTAATATCATCTATTATCTAGTATAGTTCAAATGCACCACCCGCAAAACTCAAGAATCAAGCTGCTTATGTGAAATTACATGCACTGATTACGAGAGCGTAAGGCCTTACATGAGGCAAAGCAAGCTACTGCAAGGTATTTCATCATAAAGGACAACATCCTTTGGGTTTCAAGACGACCCATTCCCCAGTAAAACATCTGATGCACATGTAGGCCTATTAATACTCTTCTCAACATAATGCATACCTTACTGAGAGCAAGGAGGAATATCATACAGCCCTCAAGGAAGCATTTCCGGCAACAACAAAAGTTACCATCCTAGGTGTCCTGTTGTGTAGTATGCTTGAAGACACCACAGATCATATTGCAGGGCACTTTGGCTTCTTGGTTGATAGTTTGTGCGTTCAAGGTGAGGGGCATACATACCCGTAACTGGCCGTGAAGCCTGTAGGTGGCTTCTTAGTTGATAGTTTGTGCGGTCAAGGTGCGGGGCATACCTGTCCGTAACTGGCCGCAAAGCCCGTGATCCCTCTCCACAACCACCAGCAAGCCGATAGGGAGGTTTATGCCTCCCGCTGGTCACCACCAAATGGGAATGGTCACTGCCAAATTCAGGTGAAGGAAATGATGACTGACATGGACTCAACTGCCTCCTGTCATCACCACCACTTCTTGGGGAATTAACACTGTGCAGTGATTTAGATCTTTGTCCGCGGTCATTTCTTTGACTTTCTGATGAATGTTTGCTTGATCTTGTTTGAGTATTTCTCCCTCTTCGATCTGATTGGGTCTTATCTCTGCACTTGTGTCTAGATGTGTCTGCTGCTGTATTCCTTTCAGTTCTCCTATCTTCACAATGAGCATCTCTTCCATCTTCTCTGAGATTATACTTCTTGTTCTTATCCAAGTCTGTTTTGTTGCTATCAGATGCCTTTTCCATAGGTTGACTTCTCTTTTTCGACCTGTCACTTGGAAGATCCTGGTCTATTGCTACAAGACCATCATTGCACATAGAACGACTCCACTCACCTTGGCACGAATAGCTTTCTTCTGAAGAGTGGTTATCGACATTATCCACTGTTGTCCCACCCTTCCTGTAATCAATTACTTTACTCTCGTTCCTGGGGACCATCCCTCTATCTGACCATGGATTTTCTCTCCTGGAGAAGGTTTCTTTCTCCTGTACCGAAGCTGACCCGAGTCCATATGCATTTTCCTGCCACTCCTTGTCTCTCCTGTTTCCTGGTTCTAATGGACTTCCATCAGGTTGTATCTCCACCCAGAGGTTGTCTAGCTCTAGCACATCTTTCTGCCCTTGATTTTCACTTGAGTCTTTGTGGTGGGCAGTTTCTTTTCTAGTATAGTCCTCTTGTGTTTTCTCTCTTCCATTGGTATATTTATCATCCATGATTCTACAGGCCACATTATCCAACTCGACATCCTTGTCCACAGGGGTGTCCTGCAACAAGATTTCCAACCGGTTGACATAAAATATGTTTTTCTGTACAAATGTAATACCAGATTACAATTTGCAGGTGTTAATAAGGTAGTTGTCTTATAGTCTTTAAGCACCTGAACAGGACAATCAGACATGCCCTTGGTTGATGGCCCATTATATGGTGTTCCTGCCAAACATGTTACCCTGAAATGGAAAAACAACAGATCCCTGTCAACTGTTAGCCATACTTGTGGCATATTACCACTTGAGCTACACCACAGAAAGAATGAATAGGAAAAGTACAGCAATTAAAAAGTGATCTACAAAAAAGATTAGTAGTTGTACACTATGGCCAGTGAAAATATAAGAACTAAGGCTTCTTGAAGTCACAAATCGAAAATTTTTAATTAATCTGTTTCTATTTTAACATAATGGCAAATTAATCTGTATATTCTGTAGGCAAAAGTAAAAAAACAGATGAAAAGGGACATTGTGAGCTACCTCTTCTCTGTTTCAGTACTTGCAACACAAAATGAAATGCCAAATTGTTTTTCATGCCCTTTCATAGCTTCTGCACCATTTTGACTAGCAGCAACACCAAAAATAGATTGTTCAATTTGTGGATCACCCTTCAAGAGCTTTGTTGCACAGTGAGGCTCTACAACAATCTGAGGTGATGTGCTTTTTGCACCTACATTGTCAGCTTGCTCACTTTCTGGTCCACACAACCTGTTTGACAATTTTGTAGGTTTTGTTGATTGGTCAGCAACACCAATAAAAGATTGTTCAACTCGTGGATCATCCTTCGAGAGCTTTGCTGCACAGTGAGGCTCTACAACAATCTGAGGTGATATGCTTTTCGCACCTACAATGTCAGCTTGCTCACTTTCTGCTCCACACAACCTGTTTGACAATTCTGTAGGTTTTGTTGATTGGTCAGCAACACCAATAAAAGATTGTTCAATTTGTGGATCACCCTTCAAGAGCTTTGCTACACAGTGAGGCTCTACAACAATCTGAGGTGATGTGCCTTTTGCACCTACATTGTCAGCTTGCTCAATTTCTTCTCCACACAACCTGTTTGACAATTCTGTAGGTTTTGTTGATTGGTCAGTGCTCTTTCTCCTTTTGCCAGGCATCCGGCCTTCGCTGTTACCAAGCTCTTTTGTTTTGGTGGGTTTTGTTGATTGGTCAGTGCTCTTTGTCCTTTTGCCAGTCATCCTGCCTTTGCTGTTACCAAGCTCTTTTGTTTTGGTGCATTCAGGTGTAGCTGGAAATTTTATATGGTTCCTACTAGCTGCGCGAGTATCCTTGTCTATTTCATGATCTCTGCGAGATATTTAACAAAACTCAAATGCTGTGAGCAGCAATTGCAGAAAGATATTGGGAAACAAATCAGAAATAACTTACAGGCAGTAAATAAAATATTTTTTGTTAAGCTTCCAAGCACGTTGGCTGCCATCCTTGTCCTTTGCTCCCAATGACAGTTCCCTAAAATATACATTAGACGGCATAAGAACAGAACAACTATACAAACTAAACAATCTAAGCAACAATTCTGGATGAACAGTACCTTGGAAGACATTCTTTGTGTCTGTGATATGCTCTTGGACAGCGCCTACACACTGCAAACCGAAGTTTTTTTTGTTTCTTGTTCTCCATGCGTTCACATTTGGAACACCAATGTATGGGGCACGGAAATGACAACCCTGCCATAATACTTCTTTCCAACCCACAAGCTCCATCAGTGGCATTAGGATCCAGTAATGGTGCAATGCACTTAGGGTGGTAAAAATATCCGCAAGATGCCCAATTGCATTGAAACACCTAACAGAACGTACACTGCTGATTAGGACCAAAACAGAATTAGCAGGTACTCCCTCTGTGTCATTTTGGCTTTTCTAAATGCATAGTACTCCCTCCATTCCAAATTATAAGACGGTTTGGTTTTTCTAGATAAAGTGCATAGCAAATGTCATGTGTATCTACAAAAGCCAAAGCGTCTTATAATTTGGAATGGAGGGAGTAAAAAAAGCTATGTATCATGACATAACATATATCTAGGTGCATAGCAAAGACTATGTTCCTAAAAAATGCCAAAACGACCTATAATTTGGGTCGGAGGTAAAAGGAAGAGAGTGGCTGAAGATAAGGATATTCAGAAGAGAGAAGAATGTTGCTGGGTAGTACATGAGGGCGTACATTGCAGGCGTTGCTTACCCACACCAATACATGGATGCCTCTTAAATAGGCTGCAACCCTAACAACCAAACTACACAATGTGCAATCTGATAGGCCAGTCACATGTCTCTAAGCCATACAATCCATATATCCATCTAAAGCTCTAAATAACTAACAATGTATACCATGCTACTACTGCCTTGCCATGCATATGCTGCTGTGCTTGGCCATGTGCCACTGCAAAGGCCCAATGCCATAATATTGGCTTTTGTTTCCACACTAGTTTGGCATTTCATGTGGCATGGGAGGGAACGCTAAAATTCAAAAACATAATAAAATAAGAAAATAGGAAGACCATAATAGGAAATAAGCAACATTATTCTTTGCCAGCAAGTAAGTGCATTCCTTAACTCTCCCCAGCCAGGAGAGTCTTCCTTTGATGGCTGTGGTCTAGAATCAACAAAGGGGTGGTTGGACAGGTTTGGCAAGTCCAAAACCTCTATTATAGTTCTCAAAAACTTGGAACATTTGGAATCATCTTAATCACTGTGTGTTTTATAGGGCCTCACCAAATTTTGAGAGCATCACGCTGTTGGCTGTTGAGGAGATGATATTATGGGGTTTGGCAGGGCTCAAAGCATTGCTTATCCAGCTGCCTTGTCTCTTGAGGGGACTTAGAGGTGTTCTTTTCTCCTAGTCATGGTAGTGCTTTGTGGTGTAACATGGGTGATATAGTTGGTCGAGTCTGATGGGGTGTTAGTGTATGTTTTGTAAGGGTTTCTCTACTATGTTATATCTTCTTCATATAGTAATACACAGCTCTCCTCCGTGTTCAAGAAAAAAAGTGCATTCTCTTAAATGAAAATAAAAATTACTAAGCTTAGTGGCTTCAGTATACCTTAGCATTTGGCCCATGGGATGGCTCAAGCTCTCCACATATAAAACATTGGTGTTGCTTATTTTTGCAGTTTGCACATAAATAAGTATCAATTCCCTGTAAACAAAAATGGCATGTCGCCAATTCAAACCAGGAAAAAAAAAAACTAGCAGCACCATTGAGTAAAAACTTCAAGAAGCTACCTCTACTTCTGCTGAAGTGTAACCAAGAGTTTCGCATTTAGATTCTCTGCCATCTTCCTCTGTGGCATGAAAAGACCTCTTGCATGGACCATCACAGCTGAATTAAATCGTCATAAGAATCAAAATATATAATCGAACTTCTTTAATAAGCCAACAAGAACTTACAGACAGAAACTTTTATATGCTAGAACACACAATAAACACTCCATGGATATAGTGGAAGACATCCTCATCTGTCACTTGCATGCAGAAAGCAATAAGTGTTTTTCCCTTGTTATGGTTCATCAAAACTTCCACTTACTGGTCTTACAAGTAATTCAGTAGATTTTCATATTTACCCCAGACGCAAACCCTAAATGTGAAACTTCATAAAGTTAAATTCATCTTGTACAAATTCAAGGGATAACTCACAGCCTATGAACTGACAGTGTAAATTAAAGGCACAAGGGATCTTGAAAGTTGAAACACCCAAACTTAGATGTGGAATCCCAGTCGGCCTCATAAGCGGTTACAGCTCTTGGGTCCACTTCATTGCATCTTTATCCATACCTCACCTATACCACTTGTGTTCAAATTGGGAGACAATTTAAAAGAGACTGCTATGATAAGGGAATGGGGCTTAGAAGGATTAAGCAAGGTGGACCTAGCTGCAACTAGGCTGAATTGGTGGCCATTGTTATCTATCTTCCCCTTTCTCTTTTCTCTGCTACCTTTCGTTTCTGTTATTTCTTTAATGTTAACCTTATTTCCCCTTTCGTTAACCTTCTCATACTGTTAGCAACCATATTTTATGCAAGCATTAAAGGTGTTGATCCAAGTGGCAAGTGGTTTATAATTTTGATCATGGCAATATGGCATTGACAAATATATGAGCACATGTACAGGAAATGGAATAAAAGGCAGATACAGTCATTTTTGTGCACCTACATGAGCAAATCTCCTCCATCATCACATATCGCACATATTTGATCAGTACAATCATCATCACTGCTGTCATCATCATCATCACTGCTGCCATCACCATCATCAGTGCTACCATCACCATCCTTCAGGGGGGGACCCAGGGCCTGATGACCCTGGGCGCCTGCCCGGGCTCCGGCGCGCCGGGGTACGGATGACCGTATGGAGTTTCCACGCTGCAGCACAAGATTAGACGCTCATCAGAAAAGCAAGCTGAGCCTGAGAGGCAGAGCAGAGCACCTGCTAGAGGAGACAATGGACTAGCTGACACACATTAATTCCCACTAAAGCCTGAACCATTGCCACTGTCACACAACTCGTAGGACTAGCTAGCACAATATAATGGAGGTTAGAGTTCACACTAATCTTGTAAAGATTGTATTAATCTTGGTAATTAAGCCTATATTTATTAAGACCGTGCTTTGCAGTTCTCTTTTCCTCTAGTTTAAAAAGTGGTTGCAATCCTATTCTATGCTAACTAAGATGAATGAGAAAAATTCTTAGGCCCTGTTTGACAGGGCTTCCCCACCCCCATCCCCTGTCCCCCGTCTTTGGCTCCGTGTCCTCTGGAGAAGGCCCCTACTAAACAGTTTAGCGGGAGGAACCGTTTCGAAATGTTTTTCAGTGAAAAAAGAGAAGCTGAAGCCACTTTAGAAGAGAAAAAACAACTCCGGCTCGTCCAGAAAAGCCCTCCCAAACAAGGTATTAGGCTTCACCACTTCGGTCACTTTGCCCAGGTTCAGTTCAATTCCTGGGTCCGCCACTGTCATCTTTGTTACCATAATTGTTATCATCATTTTTTCTAACACGCCGCCCGTCACTAACAATGAATTGTGCTTCCAGACCTAAGGCCTTTAAAATAGGCTCATTCAAAAGAAAAGTGAAACATGAGAAACCCTGACAAATATATTTTTGAAATTCTCCCTATAGTCAAATAAGTGTCGTTTTGGGTTGCATACATTCAACCATTTCAACATCTGATTATAGAATACAAATACATTTTATGTACTTAGTTTGGGTATTTGAAAAATATTATAAATAGTGTCTCAAAAATATAATAACACCATACTTTTCCTATCCTTTGTAATAAATGTACTAAAGAAATAGTCAAAGCTCTATTTTGGGGACTAAGTCGATGTCCGAAACGACACTTATTTGTACTGGACAAACCTGGGAACATAGTAACAAGAGAAATGCACATTATACATTTGAGCGATAAAGGTCATCTAAGTTAATTTGGAACTTCCCAATCAATTTGATTTCATGACTATAAAAAACTCTGACTCTCAACCATGAGCTATGAAAGCTTTATTGAATAAACCCCAACAATTTTTTCACCAAAAAGTTGCTGACATGCCACTGAAGTTTCACATCCCAGCAATTAAGTTAGAAAATAAAATGAAAGTGACCCACAACATCTCTTCTTCCTATCACTCTTCACAAATATGCCTACGCCATGATTCTCACTGTTGTTTGTAAAGCTAACATATTAGATCTTATCATACCTTTTTAGTTCTCTCAAAGCCATTCTCAAGAAGCCTTTGCAGAATCTGCATATATACAAAAGAAGAGAAAAATCAGTGCATGTCACTCGTCTAACTAGACTAATGACTCTAAAAAATCAATAAGGTCCATTATTCAAGGTAATGACAAAATTATATAAAAACTCCCACGCAAACAAACTGAGGGTGGTAATGCTAGTTGATGATGACAGTTTCAACTTGAAATAAAATTACAATGCTTTGAAAGGCAATACATGGGCCCTGCCCTACAGCCCTACTGTATGTATTTCCCTCAAAAACAAAAGGGGGTAGGAAGTAGGGGAGTAGGGTGAACTAACTTGTACCTTTGACTTCTTCAATATTTGATGTTTCTCTACAAACAACTTGATTAGGGTATGGTGCTTCATCAAGTCATCCGCCGCAGGTTTAGGATTGTATTTACTTCAAAAGACAAACGAATAAACATTATAAGCATATACTCAGAGGGGCAAAGACAAAGTAAGCATGTAGATGGATACCCAAAAACTTCATCAAGGTGATCCCAAAGATGATTGAAACTTCTTCTTTGCCCCCCTCTCCGAACAAAGTGGAGCATTTGAACTGTAATCAATATTGATCGAACGAACTTTTCTTCATAGCATGTTCGTGGTTTCAACAGCTTTATCCACTTGTGCTGAATAGAAAGCACATAGATGTTGGGCTGCTCACTGTCAAGCCTCATCTTCCAAGCTACCACCTCCTTGTACACATGAGAACTTTTATCGCGCAAAAAAACATTCTTCTTCTTCCTTAAGAAATCTGCCTCGTTATCGTCCTCACCAAACTGAAAAGGCAAGATACTGAAACAAACAGGTTCCTGTTCACCATCCTCAAATTCGTAGTTGTTGACATCCTCAATTTGTGGATCCACTCCATCATCATCGTCGTCAATCATTATAGGCCACACCTGATTCAAGCAAGGACCAAAAAAAAAAAAGAAATCTGACATGAGTAAGTTCACAATTAAGCCTCATTTTACCAAAGTTGTTACAGCAAAGTTGAACACTGATAATTTGCTTTCACAGAGACCAAACAATAGGGCATTTTTTGCACAAAAAAAGCAAGAATAAATAGATACTCTTTTATTTAGCACATAAGTTCAGAAATAACAATAAGACAAAATGCAGTGGACAGATGAACTAAGGCCTTGTTTAGTTGCCTCAAAAAGGCTAGAAATATGAGTCTCTCTCCATCACATCAAATATTGTGTTATATGCATGGAACATTAAATGTTGGTAAAATAAATAATAATACAGATTAGTTGTAAATCACAAGATGAATCTTTTGAGACTAGTTAGGGCATATTGGATAATATTTATCAAATACAAACAAAATACAGTACTTCTCGGGCTAGAAATATGACTATCTAAACAAGGCCTAAGGAAACATGAGCTTACTAACTAAAATAATATACTGAAAACAGAAACATGACATATGGTTATCCGGTGATTAACCATGAACATAAGAGCACAGATTGAAGTGTTCCTAAATCCTAATGTAGCAACCTGCGAGGCAACTAGCTTGATAATGTTACTAGAGAAGCAATAATTACCCAAAACTCAATACACAGTTCCCCACTTAATTGACATCGCATAGCAACACATGGAACATTTAACACTTCAAATGCTCAGCTCCAACTACAGATTTACAATAAAGAATTTAATAAGCAATACAACAAATCGATATGCTGGAAGCTCCTGACGGGTGAAAATTCCTACACCAACCTCCACCAAACTACTGGCAAGGAGGGGACAAAAGATTTGTTTGGGGAAAAATTCAGAATCATCCAACCCTCTGTGGTCTAAGTTTGCAGACGCTCCACATCAAATTGGTACTGAAGAAAAATGTTACAAAAGCAGTCACACGGAACAGACATTCTGGCTTCTTAATTGTGAGATAAAATCGATTCCGCCCATGAATCAGAGCGGACCTAGTAAAGGAATCGAAGCTAGTAGGCATAATACATGCATATACACACTTGTAAATAGATTCAGATCCTAATACAAGTAGCATGCTAGGGTTTAGGAGCACGGTTTCGCACAGCGGTAAGGGGAGACGAAGGAGGGGGCGTGCGGCTACGGATTGCGGTAAGGTTTGGGCGCACGGCTTCGCACAGCAGGAAGGGAAGACCGAGGGGAGGGGGGTACCTGGTGTTGCTCGTCGCCGGCGAAGGCGGCGGCGAAGTACGGCGGCAGCGGCAGCGGCAGCGGCGGTCGGCCCAGTCGTCGGAGGTTTTGGGGAGGGTTTCTTTCCTTTTCTTTTCTTATTTTAAGAAGGTGGTTTAAGTGGGGAGTTGCGGTGATGAAAGAAGACAAGGCAGTTCGAGAGAAGACACGCGGCCGGCGGCTCAGTTCACGACCCGTGCGGCCGTGCCACCCCAACTGGTGTCGTGGCACGTGGCAGAGGCGAGACTATGGACAACCCAACAGCCAACAGGATGTTAAATGGTAATTCAAGATAATTATTATCTAATTATAGACTAATTAGGTTCAAAAGATGTGTCTCGTGATTTATAATCAAACTGTACAATTAATTATTTTTTTATTTATATTTATCGCCTACATATGTCCAAATATTGATGTAATTGAGAGAGAGCGTAAAAATTTAGAATTATGCATGTATCTAGACAAGGCCCAGGTATCCTTAGTCACAAAAACAATCTTAAATGCTGAAATTGACTGCACTAACATGAAAAAGCTCATCGGGATATTCAACTAGTTTAGAATGTTTTGGTGATTTCCTACAATTTTTTCTATATATTCTTCTTATTTTTCTAGAGCTAAATCTATTTTTTTAAGCTTCTAAAAATAATGTGCACAATTGGGTCCTACTCCTACATATCTATCCTTGTTTTTTCGACGATTTTTGCAAGCCTAAAGTCATTTTATATTTTTATTGACACCATCTTTTAAAAAATAGAAAATATATAAAATTTGTCCTCAAAATCACTTTAAACCGGAGCAAAGAGGTAAAACAATTTATAGAATTCAAAGGGTAAAATGCCATAGTTTTGAATGTAAAGAATAAAAAATAAATCATGAAGAATGTTTCTAAGGTAGCCGAGCCCATGAGCTACAACAACTTGCAAGTCCGTCACAACATTTAACTTGAGAGCTCCTTTAGCATGGCCAGGCTATTTGACTTGAAAGTATCTCTGGTAGACTATTTAAACATTAATTTTTAGCAAGTTACTATTTGGTCCCATTCTCACGGGTCGAGTAGAGATCTCTAATTTTCCCGTTACATTGTTTTTCACCCTCTATACTTTTGTTACTACTCCGTAGTTTACTCCCAACCCAACCCTTCCTCCTCGCCACGGAGGACGGAGGACCATGGGTCTAGAGCAACTCATCGGTCGGCCCTTTGCCACTGACGCGTCATCAGTAGAATCAGTAGTTCCTCTCTTTTTGTCGATGTTGTGCCTACATGAAAGAGGATAAGGGGAAGAGAAATAGAATTATAGAAAGAAGACATGATTCTGGACGAGAATTTTCTTTTCTTTTTTGAAAGAGGTGAGGTGATTTAAAAATAGTTTAAGGTTCAAAAAAAAAAAGAACTTGACACTATTTTAAGTAGTACCGCTAGAGATAGCAACTTAAAGCAGACCCATAAAACATGTTACTTTGTTGGTGGTGGCGTGACACAAGTTTGACTCGATTTTTTACAAAATACATACAACATTTATATTTCTAAATAAATTTATTAAAAAAAACTAGATTAAGTGATCTTCCAATGATACTAATTATAATTATATACCATAAATATTAATATTTTTAATATATATTTATTTAAAGTTGTTCCTCGTGAAGCGTTTAAGCAGACAATGCTGAATTATGTTACCTAGCCAGATCTTTGTTAAAAGTATTATTTGACATAAAAAAATGAAAAAATGTAATCATGCCGAGCCCAGGTTGAAATGCCACAGCATGTAGTGAAAAGACCTCTGCTAAAAGACTGTCTGTAGTTCTGTACACATACATTCCACCGATCCACCAACACCAAATCATCACTGCTTCATTTCCCATTTTTACTAGGCAGCAAATCCCAAATCATCACTGCTTCATTTCCCATTTTTACTAGGCAGCAAATCGCTGCTTCATTTCCCATTTTTACTGGGCAGCAAACCAGTACAATTTTACACTGCCTGAGAATTCACCGAAGCCCCATACCAAGTTAATCCACAGCATATTCCTCATCGAAAACCAATCACTAAAACTGAAAAGCATACAAGCTGAAACAACAAACTGTATGATCCAAATATCCAATCCAATGTAACCATCTCAATTTCATCCACAGAACATCGCTTCGCGAGCATCAAAATGAACTGAACACCAGTATGCATCCGTGCAACCATCCTCAAATTTCAGGCAGCCTACATGAGTATGATATCAACATATCCTCAAAATAGGAACTATGCTTTCAGATGCAAATCCTGCCTTTATCTAAAAAAAGATGCAAATCCTGCAACCATTCTCAAAATTCAGGCAGCATACATGAGTATGATATTAACATATCCTAAAAAAATAGGAACTCTGCTTTCCAGATGCAAATCCTGCATCTAGTTCTGACAAGTGCCTCATCTCCTCTCCGGACCCTTCGCTACCCCTGATGAAGCCTGCCGTTGCCAGACAGTCCATGTCTGCAGAAAATAGAGAAGGTCGTGATCAAATATAATCAGTATTTAACAACGCTAAGATTCTGGTCGAGAATTTAATTTCAAGAACTTATTCTTAGAAACTTTCATCATCTGCTAGGTACATGTTCTGCTAGCTTGTCACTCCAGAATTTGTTTATACTAATCCAGGAGGTCAGGTTAATTCCAATGCAAATGCAGTAGAGCTAGGATCCTAACTATGCTTTTACCGATCCTATCATCGTCATCAGGATAATCGTTTCATGAAGCCACCATATGACACTGCTAATATGAGTGTGACATTCATACTGTAACTCAAAGGCCACTCTAATGCTAAAATTGCACTGATCTCTGTTCTTTCTGCATGTACACTTGGTGTTTCAGTCTGCAGTTTCTTGGGGTTTGATGCCCAAGAAGGACATCTCGTGTAAATAATATGAAACAACAAAACATTCCTCTCTCATTTTCATTCAACATGTGCGCTCAGTAAACAAACGCATGAATGAACAAAGTCAATACTATGTGATCTAGAATATGCACTTTCAAAAAACACAGAGCGGTATAGTTAAAGAGTTAACATCGAAAATCAGTTAACATTTCTTTTACTTTCGTTTAAGAGCCGGATTGACAAGGATGTTGCAAGACAGCAAGCCAATCACCACAGACAGCAAGCCAAATCAATCAAGAACTGTAAAGTGTGGGTAAGAAAGAAGAAAGAAAGAAAAAGTACCTGGACAAGGATTCATAGTGCAAGTACGCCGCCAAATCTGAGTTCAGGCCCTGGCCACCTCCATCCGTTCTTTGCTGGTGCGACACTTGGGCATGCAGCTGACCCAACGACGGCAGCAGAGATGAATCCATTTGGTGCCCATTTGGCTGTGGTTGCTGGCCGACGACGAATGACGCGTCCTTGGCAGACTTCGGTGACAGGAACGCCATTGCGGCGCCGGCGCCACTCCCGTGCTCACCATTCGCGACCTGCTGCGCCAAAGTTGTGTCCGGCTGGTGCCTGCCGAACCCAACCGCGTCGGCCAGCTGCTGCTCCTGCAACATCTGTTGCACCGTCGGCTGGTGCCAGTACGGGTGGCCGTGCCCTTGCCCCAGCGAGATGTCGAGCTCTGTCCCGGAGTACTGCTGCGCTGCGGCGGCCTGCTGTGCGATCAGTTCCTGCTCTCTAGCGCGCTCCGCCGCGACGAACTGCCTCATGAGCGTTTCCAGCTTCCTTTCCTTCTCGGAGTTCTGCGCCACGGCGTGCTGCTGCTGCTGCGTGATCAATTCCTGCTCTCTAGCGCGCTCCGCCGCGACGAACTGCCTCATGAGCATTTCCTGCTTTCTTGCCATCTCTGTCACGCCGAGCTCTTTCTGGGCGTGCCGAGCGTCGGCTTGCCGCGACATGATCTCCAGCCTCTTAGGAAGCTCTGGCATAGACTCTTTCTCAATCTGCTCCAGCTTCTCCAGTAGCCACACTAACAGGTCCGGGTCCTGCTCCCTGATCATTTCCTGCTTCCCCCCGTGCTCTAACAGGGCGCCCAACTCCTGCATCAGCGCCTGGGTTTCGGCGTCGGCGTGGCCGTGTCCATGGGCGATGTCGAACCCTGTCTGGGCGTGCTGCTGCCCCGTGGTGACCGACTGCTGGTGCATGTCCGGGTGGCCGTACCCCAGCGTGAGCTCCGTGTCATCGTATTGCGCGGCGAGGTTGTCGAACTGATGAGCGCCGCCGGCGGGCACCAACTCATCCGCCGCCGCGACCAGATGCTGCTGGAGCAGCAGCAGCATGTCCTGCTCGCTCGCCACCTGATGCTGGTGCGCCTCAGCCATCTGATGGTGCCACGGCGACGCGCGGTGCACCGCCGCCGCAGGGTAGTCGCGGTACTGCTGCGACATGTCGCCCGTCGTCTGGGCAAGCGCCGCCGTGGAGGCTTCCTCCATCTGCCGCGGCATCTCCTGGGGCCCGCCGGCATAATACGTGGCGGGGTCGTTGTGCTGCCACGTGTTGGCCGGGATCTGCTGCATCATCGTCGTCATCACGTCCTGCTCCATCGCGCCCCGCGCCGCCGCGTCCCACTGCCCCACCTCCGCCATCTCGTCATCCTTCATCATCTGCTGCTTTCTGGCGAGCTCTCCCATGTCCAACAACTCCTGCAGCCGCATCATGCCCTGGGCGATGTCGTACTCTTTGTCGGCGTGTTGCGCTTGCGGCACAAGGTGCTGCTGCTGCTGCTGCTTCTCGTTGCCGGCGCCGGCGAGCTGCATCATCGCTTCCAGCAGAACCGAGGTGCCGCCCTGTCCCGGCGTTCTGCCCGCAGCGCCATCTCCTGCATGGGGCGCGGCGGCCGGGGCGTGCACCGACCTCATCATCACCTCCTCCCGCGACGCCTCCGACATCTGCTGGCGCAGCTGCCCGTTCCCGCACGCCTCCGGGACGCGCAGCGGCTCTGTTTCCCCGTGGCGCGCGGCGAGGTGGTGGTCGTGCTGCTTCGCGGGCGCGGCGTGCCGCATCAACAGCGCCTCCTCCTTCTCGGCCTCCGCCGCCGCCATCTGCTGCTGCGAGCCGCGCTCGTCAGGGAAGCCCGGCGGCCTGCGCTGCTTCGCGGCCCGTGGCGTCAGCATTGTGGGCTCGCGGCGGCGCTTGGCGTCGATCCCCGCGCTTCCTTCCTCCGGGTGCAGCTCCCTCCACCTGGCCTCGTTGGCGTTCCTCACCCCCAGCAACCTCGCATCCTGCTGCCTCGCGTGCTGGAGCGCGGCGTCGACCTGCCTCCTGGCCTCGACCCTCACCTCCGCCTCCACAGCCGCGACGTCGACGGGCAGGGCGGCGGCGAGGTTGCCGAACTCCCTGTCAATCTCCGCGCGGGCCTCGTCCACCTGCTTCCTCGCCTTGTCGTTCACCTCCTGCAGGATGCGGAGGTACGCGACGCGGCCGAAGGTGGGGTCGGCCGCGCGCGCCCGGGCCTCCTCGACGAGCGTGGCCGCCGCCACGGCCCGCTGCTCGGGGAGGGACACCCGCTCCAGCATCTTGGCCGCGTTGCTGGCGCCGAATACGGCGTGCACCGCCGCGAAGTCGGACGCGCTGAAGTAGGGCGCGAAGACGCACCCCGGCGCGCACCGGCGCCGCAGCGTCCTGCACGCCCCGCACGGCGCCCCCGCCCCCGCCGCCTGATGCTCCGCGTCGTCCGGCATCGATCGATCTTCTCCGCCGGTTCGCGCGGCGCAGGGCGACCGCCGCCGATCGGCTTCGCTCGTTAGCAAGGCAGGCTCTCGAGCGCAGGCGATTAGCGATCTGGCGGATGTCCTCGTTGCGAAGGAAAGTGGTTGGGATCCTGGGTCAGCTGGCTGTGGGGCCCACGGGCAAGAGGGAGAGCTGAGATTACACGAGTGTTTCCGGAGGTGACTGGGCCCACGTTGGTTACTATTACAGGTGCGGTTAAAAATCTGGATGCTGTGGATGTTCGATTCATGAATCGTAATAACAACTGACGAGAAGTGAGGATAATTCAGATTTAATAGTTCGATAATTTTCCACATTCTTTTTGGAGAAATACTGGTAATCAATCCGCTGAAATTTAGTAGGGAGAAATCTGCTTAAGTGGCCAATTTTCTGTTTACGCACAACGAAAAGAGTCGCCACATTAACCCTAAAAATTCTTACAAATTACCATGTTAGTTTAATAAATAAAATTAATGAGTTTATACTAAATTACATTTATTAATGAGTTTATACTAAATTACATACCACATATCATAAAAAAGCCCAAATATAGTTCACATATTCCACGGTTACTTGGTCATGCCATTTTCTTAATAAGAAGGACATGGAGCTGACAAGAAGGAATGAAAGCACATGAAGCTAACGATATGTGTACGTCAATGGCGAATGCATAACGTAGTTGTATAGTTGTAGTGAGGGTTGATCTCTCCTTCTTCCTCTTTTCTCTCAATTCTTCTCAATTTCTCCATTGATGCACCAGCTGTAAGGGGGCTTGAGCCCCCCAACCCCTTAGATCCGCCCCGTCATACTTAAGATATTTATATTTAACATACAAATTCAAATGATATCATATAATAAAATACATGCAAACATATTTAGTATAAGAATTTTGAAAAAAATAAAAACATAATAATCTTACTACTAAAAAGAGTCAAATGATATCACTCGCTCACGCTAATTGCTTCACCTCTCCACTAATGACTCCCGTCGCTCCGTAACACCCCTCCCCACGTCTCCCGCACAAAAAAAAAAAAAAAACCCTCCCCTCCGCCCGGCTAAATTTAGCCTATGACGCGAATAACCCCCGGTGCCCCGCGTTCTCCTTCAAACTCGCGTGTCCGCAGAACCACTACCCCACCCACGACGACGCGCAGTTGCATCCCTCGCGCCGCCTTCGACATGCGAAGGACGCCGCCACCGCTGTCCTCGACTTGCGAAGGCCGCCGGTCCCCGCCCCTAGAGTTGTCGACGCGAAGGCCGCCGCCGCCGCCCTCGACATGTCGACACGAAGGCCTCTGCGCCGCCCTTCTCAACGTTGACCCCAAGACACCCATAAGCAGCTGCGCCGGTCGGATCTGCCCTGGCTGCGCCTCCTGGTCCTCCTCGCCGCCTCCACATCGGTCAAGGCAACAAAGCTGTTTGGCGCCGCCGCTGCCACCGTGTGTCGCACGCCAGGCGCTGGGTCTTGGCCGGGTATGCCCGCGCGCCCCTTCTCTCCCCTTCATGTGCTACTTTCTATGTGCTTTGATTTGAATGTTGGGTGAGCTTGTCATGAGTTTGGTGATCACTGGTACACTATATGACAGAGATACTGCATCGACAATGTCATGTTGTGATAGTTTGTGTACTTACTGAATAGGGGTTGAGGCAGCCTAATTAGTAAATTCTATGAAATTTTTTAATGAACAGATGCCAGGATATTCCTTTGTTTCCTACGAAAGAAACCAAAATTATCTGGATCTGAAGTTCTGAACCATGCATGGATCCAATGCTGTTTGAGTTTCGACAAATAGAACAACACACACGAAGCAACGTGCTTCTATCTTGTAGTATGAATAAATATTGATGTAGTTATCTTATCTGCTTTTGCCCAGCTTTTGTTGTCCTTAGCTAATGCCACCACTTCGATGGGTGCAAAATTTGGATATGTCTGACCCTCTCTTTGTTGTTGTTGACAGTGACTAACTTCGTTTATTACTCCTAGGTGCTCTCTGTTTTTCCTGTGGCAAATCCATAAATCCCGAGATGCCGGTGAGTTCAATGCATCGTCAGCTGTGATATTGAATCAGATTCAAAGATGTTTTCGTGAGAACATAATGGCTGGTTTGGGAACTTGAACTTATACTACTGGATTATGGTTCTGTTGCTTATCTTGATTAGAGTTGAGAGAACAAATATCCTATTTCAAACATCCATAATTGACATGGTAGCTGTAAATATGCTTATGATGATTAGAGTTGAGAGGAAATAAATATCCTATTTCAAGATTCCATAATTGATAGGGTAACCATAAATATGCCCCTAAATTGGGCTGGAGCTATTTTTGTGAATACAAGGAGCTGGCAAGGGATCGTACCTACAAACTTGGCTCGGCCCTGCAGAGGTGACCTTATTAGTTAGTGCTTGTTTTTTTTTAACGCAAATTATTTAGTGCTTGTAACCTTGTACTATTATTCTGCTACTTTGTAGGATTAGTTTGTTCAGTAGAAAGTGTACTACTCTCTGATCATTATGCAATTGGCGTGCTATAGCTCTCCTTTTTGATAGCTCATATGCTATACTGACTATGAAGTGGTGATTGTCAGTTCCTAAGTCTTTATTCTGCACATTTGCCTTTTTTGTGTAATCTTTCAGTCAGAGAAGCAGAAGTAGGAATTGTTAGCTTAGTTGGAAGCAACAGAAGAACATGGTCAGAAGAACATGGTCATGAGCTCACAAAAATGGAACGGGGGAGTATCTTATAATCAGGATAACATCAGGCTCTTCCTGCATGCTAAAGTGAAAATAGTACATACTCGTTTGAGAAAGGCCACATGGCTTCATCTAGAGATGACAAGTCACATGGAGCAACTAAAGCTTTAGTTTGATCCTTTATATTGATCAGGTAATATA
Organism: Themeda triandra; assembly: GCA_018135685.1. Lineage (NCBI taxonomy): Eukaryota > Viridiplantae > Streptophyta > Magnoliopsida > Poales > Poaceae > Themeda > Themeda triandra. Next base: position 528,889 of record JAENPR010000176.1, read on the forward strand.
GCCTAGCTGGTATGTGAATATTAACATCAATTGCTTTTGTTTTTTTATGCGCCCCTGCTGAAGTGATCAGTATCATGTGGAGGAATCATTCAGTAGTGCAAAATTAAGATAGCTAGATATATGTACTGAATTTCTATTTTATTGCCTGGTGCTCACTACTACTATATTTTGGAGGTACTCGGGTCATTTTACCCATGCATCTTTGCAACCGTTTTAGAAGAGCATCACAAAGAACTAATTTATTTTTTCTCTGCATAGCGGTCACATTATATTCCTATAATTCTTGTAATTTCAGGGTATTTGCCCTATCAGTTTGATCCTTGGTAGTTAAAGAATGGCAGTGTAAAGCAACCAAGGATAGCTAGATCCATGGAGGAGATTGTGACCCATTAGCTGCTGCGAAGGAGAAGGGCGAGTCCTGATCCAGTGGTGATGGGGTGATGAGTCGCTGGCAGAATTCATCGTGATCTCTGGCACACTGGCTTGCTACTTCCTCGACAATCTGCCACCTAAAGCAGAGTCCTGACTCATCTTTTGTCATACATCCTTCGATCCTGCTCGGTATTAATTCCTCTGCATGGCTAATGACAACCTTAGGGCATAACTTCCCTCCTTCGTTTTCCTCTCATTTCCTCCCATATGAAACTAGATTTTCCACTGATTATGGCATCGACATTTTCCTCTTGTAATACTACTAAAACATCTTGTATAATGAAAACTTTTTTATCAGAAGTGAATGGTTAGTCATGCCATCATGTGCTTTCAAAGAGATGGTTCTTGTGCCATGGAACTGTTCCTGTGTGGTTGCAACAATTTGATCATTCTTGAACAACTTACAATGATGAACTTAAAATCGGAGTATTGATAAGAAGGAACAAATATTTTGCCATGAATAAGCTGCTCTATTTGTATTATTTTTAGGATAATTATGTCTTTCATAGGACCACAAGCTACTCAAACAAGAAAATCATAGATTAACCAAAAAAACTAAACCATTTGCTTCTCAATCTTATACTTTGTAAAAAAAATATCATATTTGTATAATGTTATGCTTCGAGCCCTCCCAAATAGACATTAGCAAAACTTTAAACCCGTAGCAACGCACGGGCATGAACCTAGTCATATTAAAAAGATGCAATCCAATACATGAAGGATAATCCTATATTTTTCTCAAAAAGTTAAGGATTGGTAGTTCTTTTTAAAAATATGACAAACCTTTGCTGTTTTAATTAATCTACCTAGCCAACGCTACTATCCCCTCACAACAAAGGAATGTAAAGACTTAAAATATGTTACACTTTTGATGCTATAGAACATAGTTCTCTCAAAAGTGGTAGCAACTATTTGTCTATCCTACCCGTTCATTAGACTAATGCGTGCAACAAAACATTGACCTGTGTCTACTTGCTCAAATTATGGTCAACATCGACAAAACCACAATCAGACAAAAGGAATAATTATGCGGTTCGTTTCCATACTAGACTTGAGCCCATGCCTTGAGGCAACAACATTATTCACGCAAATAAACAAAAAAATGCACACAACTCATAGGCACCATAACCTCTAGCAATGACAAAAATACAAATAAATCCATCATGAGCATGACGGTCCAATGAACTAAGGTTTATTTCTAGCTAAAATTTCAGCCAACTAAGAGTTCTTTTCCAGCTAGACTTTAGCTATAGAGTGTTTGCATCTTTGAGCTAATAGACTGAGCTAAACTTTAGCTAAGTTTAGCTAGATTGAAACTGATAAACTCAATTAAACTTTAGCTGATTTTTTAGTTGTTCTATTTGAAACCCTATTAGCTAAACTTAGCTAGCTAAAGTTGAATGAATGTGTATAGGGATGTGACTCCATATATCGAGTTTGTGATGTATGCAAAATTCTAGATCAATGCATACCTTGTATATCGTTGATGGTGTAACACCCACTTCGATAATTCAATATTAAAAAAAATCATAGATTTGGTAGTATAAGACATGAGTAAAACAGACATAGATAATATTAAGGGCTCATTTGGAATTTTAATTTGATACAAAGGCTAATTACCAGCCAGCTAAAAATTCACCCAAATCAGCTCTAAAGCATCCAAACGAGGGTATTTTAGACAAGTTTTAAACTAGTTTTTAGACAACTAGCTACTCAATTGTTGTTGTTTTGAGCTAATTTTTAGTCAGGTGGATTGTGACGAGCCATGCCTAGCAAAGGGCGTGTGCAAGCTCGATCAACTTCTTTTCGCCCTCGACCGCGACACGCCTTCATCGACGCTGCTCTCTCCTCCATGTCGATGCTGCAAAACATGTGGTGGCCGGCCGGACATGCCATACGCGTGAGCGGGCAGCGTACAGGTACACGGTGTTCGTCATGAACGCCTCTGGGAGCCCGGCTGTCGACGACCACGTACCGTGCCGGCTGCCACATCACATTTGTGTTTCCGCCTCTGCAAAGGAACTATAAGCAGAAGCCGGGACATTTTTCACTTTGTTCGCCGTCGACCACCATGACGGCTGCTTATAGAACGCCTCTGCACGCGACCCGACCCTGGAACTGGAACAGAACAGAGAAGGAAACCTTTTTGCGTTTCCGCCTCGGCCTCGTGTTGTCTTGTTTCCACGCTACACGTTTCCCAGGCTATAAAACACAGCGAGCAGCGGCTGCGGCGAGGCATCAGATATTCCGGTCAGATTCAAATCAAAAGAAAGCAAGAACCTAGGCAGACCAATCTCCAGCCAGGGTTTCATATTGCCATTTGCAATGGTGAACATGAAAGAAGATAAATTCAGAACAGAACCAAAAGCATTTGAGTGAATAGAAGTTCAGAAACGAAGTTTTCTACAATCTCTACTGCAGAGGAAATTTCTTGAAATGCATTTCGAATGTTTGTGCAGAGGAGAGAATTTTTTCCCTAATAACATCACTCTTATTGGTGCCTAGAATTTTTTCCTCTTCCTTCCCCATTTGAGTTTCTACTCTATCCTACCCCGAATTGCTTGGGGCTAGAAGATTTTGTTGTTGACAACATAAACAATCATTTTTTTCCAAGAGGATAATATAAGAACCACATTCTCATTGGAGGATAATTCAGTTTCACTCACTATGAGGAAAACATGATCAGAAAAGGTTGCCAGTGGCTTGTAACCGGGACCCCTCAGTATGATGCCAGTTGCCAGCGGCTTGTTTTATTTTAGGTCGACCCTAAAATGCTAAATACCTTGACTAAAAGTGTTAAAGTAGTTTAGTCCCAAGGGGGTGACTAAAAGTGACTAAACTTCAGGGGGTGGTTAAAGAAACCAAGCTTTGTCGCAAAAAAAAAAAAAAGACTAAAGGAACCAAACACCAACAGTACTACCTAGCATTTAACACTGCAGAATTAAGCGCAAAAAATATATGTCGAATTAGAAATAGACGTTGCTAGTATATTATCCAAGAACAAAGCATACTGAAGCAGTTTAAGGTTACAGAGTTTTTTTTTTTTTTTTGGTTTGGGAACTGCTGCTGATCATGATCCAGTGAAAAAGTACTCGTTAGCTAGTCTCAGGGGAAGGCAGTGAAGATCTCTATGAAGGGTTTCAGGCTTTTAGCTCCAAATTTGCCTCCTGACCAAAAAAAATATACTAATACTAGTAGCTACACTAAATATATAATCCAAACTTTAGGTCTTCGGTGTTCTGACGAAATACCCTTCCTTGAAACGTTTATGAAGTGTGCTCTTCTTCACACCCAACGCATCGGCAAGTTTCTGAAAGGATGTGCACTCCGTCAGAGGCACAGCTTTGATGGCTTCAAAATCTATTTCTATTCTCTTGCGGCCACAGCTCTTCTGAAACTTGTTTTTAACACCATCTATACCATAATCTTGACCCTTGCGCCACACCGACTGCACTAGTTTCAGAGGCACACCGAATTTCAGTGCAACCTGACTTGAAACTCCGCGGTGCAGCACGGGAGGATTTGTCTTCGCCAGCAACTCCAGATAGATGGCGACCTTTAAATCATCCGAGTAGTACCTCCTCCTCTTCTTCTTCTTCTTACCATTGGATCCTACAAGTAGAGGAAACCAGTACATTAGCACTCCTGAAAGCACTGTTTCATTCCGACAGTGTATCATCAGTAGCTAATAGAATAAACACAACACTGAATCCTGAAAGTGATGTTTCAGCCTGAAAAGATATCTGTAGGCTACACCTCCATAATATAAACGTAAACACTAACTGGTAACTATCTGAATTTACTCCACGGTCGAACAATTCAAAGTAACTGAAATCTACATATCTCCAAAGTCCTGATAGTACTGTTTCTTGTCTGACAAATGGAAAAACAGATAACTAACCTTCCTCTCCAGCAGCTCCTCCACCATCTCCGGTGCCATCTCCATGTTCCAAAGCCTCAATCAGTGCATGATTATTCGCATCTTGTAATCAGACAATTAACATCTAATCAGGAATCCGATTGGTCAAAACATAATTTGTCAAAAACAGATGCGTTAAAATTACCACGCGCTCGGCAGGCTGGATCAGTGTATCCTCCTGAAGGAGCATCACGAGAATCATCGTCTCCCTGGTTGTGCACTCCATCTCCATCTAGGACACCAAAAAAAAAAAAACATGTCAGTGGCACGAATCGTCTAAAACCATAGACATTTCGAAAACCCCTAAAACCATTTGTTCAAAAAAAAAAATCCAAAACCAGACACGCATTCGGAATAGATAGAATAAATCAAATGGAGCAGCAGCAGCTACCTGGTTCTCCATCACCCCGCGCCGTGTCGCAGCCGAGTTCATGTGCCGGTCCATCCGGCCGATCGCCGACGGTATCTCCCCAGTCGATGCCGTCGTTGAGGTCCCAGTCGGCCGGCACACGGTTTAGGTCGAACTCTCTTGGAGCCATTGGTCGGAGCACAGTGCACACAGTGAATGGAAGATGATGGAAGAGCTGTGTGGAGGTAGAAGAGGATCTGAGGACATATATATGCAAATGGCCGTGGCCCTTGGCCATGCAATGAGGTTTGTTGGAGATTGCAGCGGGCAGTTTGAAATTTGAAAGAAGCGATCAGTGCGCGGGAGAATTTTGGAAGCGGCTCGAGGGGTTTGTGGGGGATTTGGCACGGCAGGTCATGATGCATTCTGCATTCATGCGGTGGGAGAAATTGGGGAGGCGCGACCCGCGAGGCGATGCGCGGCAGGCCTAGAGTCGGGCGTGCGCCGCTATGGCCGGGGGAAACGAAGGGGTGTGGCCAGCTGCGGAGTAAATGGATTTTGACGGTCGATGCGGATTAAACGCAGGAGTTAAATTACGAGTAAAAATTACTAGCAGTTTTTACACGATGGTGTGTGGGCCTCCAACTCTCAAATTCTGATTTATTGGTCGTGAGCCCAGCAGATGCAGATGCAGATGGGTGGGTATAGCCATGAGCCCATGAGGCTCATCACTACTGCTGTCTCACCAATCTGTTTTTGTGTTGATGAAGAATTTGGTCACCTCTCAATAGAACCTGTGACAGTGCATTTGGTCACCTCTCAGTTGACTCCATTGCATGGTTTACTCCATACTACCACTGCATTATGTTTTTGTGTTGATGAAGAATTGTTGGTCAAATTTATATTGACCCATGACAGCGATGTGCTGTGTAGCTAGGATGGACAAACTGTTTTTCGTGTAAATTTGATTAAAACTTGGAATACAATAGTCCATTTCGTAACTACTTTCGTGGAATCAGCCGGCGAGAATTTAGGAAAGGAGATACTACAGAGCAACAGAACAGTTTGGTGGAAGACTCACAATTATTCTGCCAATAAGAATCAGTGCTAACCGCCAATATTAATAATGGAAATTTGACACACTGTCTCTTGCATTTTGCATATGGGCTTCAGATTGCCTCATGGATTCACAGTGTTTGTTCCTACTAGCTAGCTAGCAGGGCTCGGAAGCAGATTCCCATTATCATTACATTTAGGATTTATATTGTAACAAGCTTTTATGCAAACACCAAGCTTTTATATATGGTTCTTTTCTTCGCGAACATATATATGCCGGGGCACAGTGTTTCATTAAGAGGATATAACAACCATGGTTCCAGCCGTATGCAGGTAATCAGGCCATAGGCTAGCCAAAGCCATACTGATCATCAGCCTCACGATCTCAGCGGTCCACCTTTATTTCAAAAGCTGCCGTTCCTGAAACTGAAATGTTAATCTCGCTGTACACACATAAGGCTATTTTTTGTGCTATACTGGAATATAAGAGCATCTCCAATAATTTGCAAACATCACTTGGCAAATCTCTACTTTTGCCAAGTCTCAAACCCAAATATCAAGTGAAAAAATAGACTTTCTCCAACAAGTTGGCATTTGGACTTGGTAAATTGAAAATAAGTGTAAATTGAAAATAAGTGGTCCACATGTCTTAATTTTTTGGTGGACCAGTTCCTGGCAATTCCAACCCGCGCGTGAGGGAGAGGGATTCGCGTATCGCTTCATCTTCTATGCGCCGTACAGGGCCGCGGCGCTCTTCTCCTGCAGGTTTGCCGCCCACTGATCTCTGTCTGTATGCAGTCTTGTCATGTTGATTTGGCGGCCACCAAGCTAATAATAGCAGCAGCAGTGCCATGCATGTGAGGCCAACAAAACAGCAGAACCTGAAGGCGACAACAGCACTTGTCAAGCCCTCATGACACCAGTCCAGGCAAACAAAGGAAAGGAACAGGCGCACGATGGCCACAGGATAAATATGACGCCGGTCTTTTCCTTTCGCGCCCGCGGGAAAAGGAAGGGCGGGGCGCGCGCGCAGGAGAAGAGGAGAAGGTCCGAAATAGCAGCGATGCCAAGTGCATGCGAGCGCGCAAATATGCGCCGGGAGGGGCTACTTTTGCCAAGCTTGGCAATTTGCCAAGTGCTTTTGCCAAGTTGTTGGAGGAGATTTTTTGTGGTTTTACCAAAGATCCAAATTTACCAAGTGATTTTGCCAAATTGTTGAAGATGCTCTAATATACTATGTATGTACCTGTTGATGCCTGGTCATCATTGTTCTCGGGTAGTAATGGTTGCCAATCCAACTTGTTGCTTCCATTCGGTCTACAGAATTGGGCAGTGTTAGAGCATCTCCAACAACTCCCAATAATTCACTTGGTATACCTTGTGTTATAGCAACTTGGTATTTTATTTCCCAAGTGAAAAAAAGAGGTATCTCCAATAACTTGGTATTCCAACTTGATAAAACTAGAGGATGACAGATTGGAACCGCATGTCATTGCCTACTACACGACGTTGACCAGCGGGGTGGAAATTTTGACTCGTGATTTCTCGACAACGGTTGCACCAAATCGGGTGAGGTTTGATCCTAGGCGATCATAACGAAAAAGCGAAACTTTTGAGTATTTCTCATCAAAATATTTAGCACTCTACAGTCCTCGACCACGGCGAGGTGTTGGGCGCTCCTTGTATGCAGCTTGGCTTCGCACGGAGAGCGGAGGCGGAGCGCTGCTGCGGCGACGGACCTTGGTCTGCAGCTTGCATCGCACGGAGAGCGGAGGCGGAGCGCTGCTGCGGCGACGGATGACGAGAGACGGCTCGCGCTCCATGGCTCCCGCGACGGGATCTCGGAGGACGAGCGGGGTGACGGGAGGGAGCGATACGCAGCGACTCCGCGCGCGGATATATCCGCGCGCGAGGGAAGGATTTTACGCAGTTGGAAAAATACCAAGTTGATTTAGAGAGTTGTTGGAGAGGGTTTTTTGTGTTTTTCCCAAGTTTATAAGAATAACAAGTTGATTTAGGGAGTTGTTGGAGATGCTCTTATATAGTTGTATTTATGCAATCATGCTAAACATAGAAATTCTCTCAGGGTATGTTTGGATCCCCAGAATTTCTGGAAATGAATTCTCAGTACAAACTATATATAGTTGTGGAAGAAAAGAAAAGTCCATGGAAAAGAATTAAGTCTATACCTTTAATTAGTTAAGTTGAAAAGAAAAGTACATAGAAACTATTTCTCATCTCCCACCCTATAAATTTAAGATAGACTTATATGTGAACTTTGGAATGTTGTTGCTCAAATTCTTTCTTCCGCAACTATAATTTATACTACGAATTCAATTCCGACAATTCCGAAGATAGGCTTATATGTGAACTTTGAAAATATGTGCCTCCTGCAAATTCCTTCTCCGCACACACACAATCCTCCCCACCCCCCACGCACCACCACCACCACACACAAAAAAATCTCTCTGCTAAAAACAGAAGAGTTTCTTCCATACGACATCCCTCTCACCCAATGGCAAGTGTATCCAAGCTTCTTCTACACCTCACTCTCCTATCCATAACTCCAGTGACACCATTACTTTCAAAATCATCTAATGACTTGGATTAATTTAAAGAGATTAAGGGTTTGATTGGTTGGCTACACCCAAATTTGCCATGCCAAGGATTTGACAAGTCATGAATTTAGCAAACAGTTGGTTGGCTACTAAAATTTGTTAACTTCTCACATTTAGCTTGTCAATTCATTGGCAGTTTTTTTACCCAACTTTTGGCTTGCCAAATTGTTGGTGTAAATGATAATAATATAATTCAGTTGCTTCTTAATAAAAGGTTGGGGCAAATGAATATATAAATGAAAATACAGGAGTGTTGAGCCAGTAGGTGACCTTCTTGTGTGCCGCTGGGCGTCCGAATGATTGTTCCTGTCCCTGAGCTGTTGCCGCTGCTGCATCACTCCGACGAGCACATGCTCGACGCGATGCGTGGCGTCGATCTGGGTGACGACGGGGAGCAAGTGGGTGTAGACCTCGTCGACGTCCTTGTTGGCGCGCTCCAGCCTCCTGGCCACCTCGTAGCTCCGGGCGAAGCCCAAGAGACAGCAACATCTCTTCACGGACATGGACGCGGACGCGGCGAGGCGGTCCGCCTCGCTCACCGTCGCCTCTATTCGCCTCACCAGCACCGTCCTGACGGCGGCTTGCTGCGCTGCTGTCGCGCTGCCGACGCTGGCGCCGGCACCGGCACCGCCCTTAAACTTCTCCTCCCCGGATGACTCCGGCGCCGGTGCCACCGGTGGTAGCATCTGGAGCAGGTCGCGGAGCCACGCCACGCGCTTCGTCAGCCGCCGGCGCTCCTTGCTGTTGCGCCAGGTCTGCCTCGCCCTCAAGGACAGGGAGGCCACCACACAGGCCACCACACATCCTATGATGATGAGCAAGACCAAGAGCAGAATGGCCGTGAGGAGCAACCGCGCCTCGTCGTCCCGTGGACTCGAGGGAGGAGGGAAGGTGAGGCTGCTGTCGTCCATGCTGTGTTTTGTGTTGAGTTTGGGCTCTGGGTTGTGCGTTTCTTTCAACTTTTCCCCCCTATAATACTCTTGGTTTTGATCCGTCCATCCACGTCCATATAAAGTTTTTTGATTGGGTCCATCTAATCCAATTTTCGATTGGAAATTTTCAAATTTATCATCTTTTTCGAGTAGACTCTACCTCCACCACAGGAGGAAAAGAGGGATTGGATGTGGATAGTGCCGGAGAAGGGAGAACTTCACATACTCACATATATGGATATTCAGATAACGAGTCTATACCTAACAATATAATCCAACTTGAAGAGACTCTTTATACCCTTTCTAATTAATAGAAATAGGGATTTCAATCAGAAATCACTACTGCAAAAAACGATTTGCAGCACAAATGTAAGATTTTTGTGTAGAGGCGGCTCAATTTTTCATACGCCTCTACAATGGGCTTCCATTCAGAGCCACCTCTAAAAATGCATTTGTCGGGTGAAGAAATGACCAAAGAAAAACTTTTAGATCTTAAAATACTATGCAACTTTGTACTTGTTGACAATTTATTTCATTTGAAATCATCAATGCAAAAAAAAAAAAAAACTACTTTTGACCTTCTCACATTTGAAATTCAAAATTTTCAAACGACTTCAGATGGAGAACCAACCAAAACCAAAATTCTAGATTTCAAAATGTTATAAAATTGATTATTTGATAGTTATTTCAATTGAATTTGTTTAGGGTCTCAAATACTAATTTGAAAATGGATGAAGATGTAATGGGAAAAGCAAATATTCCAAATGGACACCGAGTGTTGTATGTGGAGTAGTTATGGGACAAACATGTGCGGTATGCGGTTGTTTGAGCCCCCATATGGCCACGCGGCATGCAAATTGATGGCGCATTCGTGTGGGTATCTGGTAGGGTCTCTCTCTGTTTATTTTTTAATAATTGTTTTTAGAGACGGTATAGAGAGGAATCCCAACCACATCTAAAAATGAAATTTGTACTAGTAAATTACCCTTCATTGACATCTTATTAGATTAGATCTCTAAAAAATAACCGTCAATTTCGGATTTCTTGTTAGCTAAAGACGAAACAGAGTATGACTCTCTAGAGGGATCATGAGATATAGAATAGTTGTTAGAGAATCTCCAGAAGTCTTTTTTATAGCTTACTCTCTAAATCACCATTTGGAGAGCCATCTATATAAAAACCGCTTTATGTTCCAACCTCTAATAGTAACTCCAAAAGATTCTATATCCTTTTAGAGATTTGGTTAAAAGACTTTTGGATATTGAATGGTTTTTATGCAGATGACTCTAAATGATGATGCAGAGGATGAGTTTAAGAAAGACTTCTAGAAATGATGGCCATCGCCTGGAGGGGGCACAGCCCAAGCAGGCACAACATAGCAAGCGGCTTCGTTTGCGTATCGCATGGCGGCATTTGAGAGTGGGAAACGCCTGTGGGAGCAAATGCCCAGACGAGGAAGATGCCGATGGCCTTGATACTGCATTGCTATGTCTTGGGCAATGTAACGTGTAAAGAAGCAATTGACCAACCGAGACTTGCAGGCCGAGGCCACGGTGAGAACAGATGGCTGCCGCAGATCAGACAGCAATAGGCAGATGATGACGTGGCCGTGTGAGGTGCCGAATGCCGTGTACAAAAACAAAACAAAGACTGTCTATATAGGCGGCGACAACAGAAACGATTCACTGTACAGTAGAGCTCTGAATCATGGACAGTACGCCCTCCGTTCCACAAATAAAAGAACGTTTTTGAACACTTATTTGACTGCTCGTCTTATTCAAAAAAATTTAATAAGTAATATTTGTTTTATTATGACTTACTTTATCATTAGATATATTTTTATAATAATTAATTTATTTTGTTACTTGTATAAAAAAATTAAATAAGAAGAATGGTCAAACAGGAAGCGTTGAAGTCAAAAACGTTCTTTTATTTGTGGAACGGAGGGAGTAGCAGTACCCAAAAAAGAAACATTATTAAAATAAAAGGCAGCAGAATATAACCACAAACACCAGTAAATACTAGGAGTAACCGAGTAACGGATGAGACAAAGGGCCACGGCACATATTGCCATATTCAAACTTTCAGAAAGCTTGCTTTGTATTTTAATAAGTTATCAAATTGGTAAGATATTCACACTTTCAATGGGTTTTTTCTTGCATTGCTCTAAGCTGTACACAGGAAGCCAGGAAACTCATCCCCAAGCCCCAATACGAAGTAAATCAGGATGTTCCCCAAAACCCAATACAATGTAAATTACGATGAAACATCATCTGTAGAGTATCAACTAAGCTGTTTTCTTGCAATTGCTATACTCAGAAAAGAGTTTGGCAAAACGGGACGAACTGTCCTCTAGCAGTTTACTTGGCGCGTCATAATCAGCAATTTCACCTGTTTCAAAACATGACCAGTGTTAAAGTGGGATGCATAACAAACAAAATGTAGACACAGTTTTGGCCCCCTAAGTCAGGGCCTTATTACTAACCATTATCCAGAAGCAAGACTCTGTCGCTATCAAGAACTGACGCCACACGATGTGCTATTGTAATCATTGTGCAGTCGAGAAATTGCTGCTTCAAGGTTTCTTGAATCAAGCTGTCAGTGACTGAATCCACAGAAGATGTTGCCTCGTCCAAAACCAAGATCTTTCTCCTTTTTAGAATCACCCTTCCCAAACACACAAGCTGGCGCTGACCTGCGCTCCAGTTTTTGCCGTTTTCTGTCACTGCATTCATTCCAAAATCAAAGAAAGAGTTATTGTTTTGAAATCATAGAGCAATGTCTAGGCACCTTCCGGCAGATATCGAACCTGTCGAGTCAAGCTTAAGTGCATTCTTTCTAACTTCATCCCCAAGATGACAGGAATCCAACGCCTAGAGAACACATCCATACAGTGTTTTAGCTACCAAATGGTTCCAAAAAAGTGATTTTTTTAAAAAAATATATATACTAGGTGTGAAAAGGAACCGTTAAGACAAATTGTAATGTACCTCCCAGATTTGCCCATCACTATACTCCCCAAGGGGATCAATGTTGGTTCGCAGGGTCCCCTCAAACATAACAGGATCTTGTGGAATGATGCTCAATCTCGTCCGAAGGTCATGCAGTCCAATGGTGCAGATGTCAGTGCCATCTATCAACACTTGGCCAATACATGGGTCCACAATGCGGAATAGTGCTTGAACCAAGGTTGATTTTCCACCACCTGTTCTACCAACAATACCTGTCTTCTTTCCTCCTAGCAAGGTGCACGTCAGGCCTTTCAAAACAAAAGGCAGCTGTGGTGCGTACCGAACCTGCATCACGTAACAAAGCACTTAAGGGCCATTAGCTAGAGCAGTCCATATCAGGTGATATTGTTTTCCACCTAAGCCTGGTGTTAATTTTCTAGAATATTATGCGAATCTATTAGGAAATAAATGCTGCAAATCTGTTAACAGCAAGAACAACATTGAAAAGAAAAGGACATGTTTTACAATAGTTAGCAATTTATTATTCCTAAAACTATTGAGTTTCATAAATCACAAATACTGGTGTGAGCACAACAATCATACAAAACTGAATATGTGTAATGCATAAAGTTGAAGAGACAAACATGGAGGTTACGAAGCTCAATTTCACCCTTTGTTGGCCACTGATCATTTGGCCTACTTTCTGATATTGTAAGCGGTGGTTCAGAAGGAATATTCATATACTGCATTATTCTTTCCACAGATATCATTCTATTTTCCAAACTGCAGAGGACAGCAATAGCCCACCCTTGTAGCATATTGAGACTTAGTCCGTAGGTGACCGCAAGACCAGCAGTCTCTGTAGAAAATATTATCAAAGGTGTTAGTAGACACTAATAAAAATATTGATCTTAGTAGAAATAGGATATGCTTACTTGGGTCGATTAAAGCAGCTGGTGAGGAGACCAGAAGTATCAATGTGAAGGAAAAAACAAAGGATGAAAGGATATCCAAGCGAAAGCACAACCATTCCATTGCAGCTGCATTATATAAACTTGGTCGAGATAAATTATCCATCAAATGTCCAAGAGAACTGATAAATTGTGTATCCTTTTGAAAGCATCTAATGATATTTGAGCCGGCTATTGATTCGGCAAAATGTTGCATCACTGGGGCTCTGCAAACTCCAGTCAACCTTTGCAACTCTCTAGCAGCATCTATGTAGTATTGCTAAAAGTTGCAAGAGCGTATCATAATTAGGAACAAACAATAATCACATAATTGTAATTATCAGTTACAAATTAACGAATATCAATGAGAAATTGGCACCATTAATGTGAAAATATAAAACTAATATAATAATTATATTAAAATACATAGTTTACCTGATACCACAGTGATGCAATAATGATGGGAATAAAAATTATGAAGACTGGCCATGCAGCCTGTGACATTAAAATAACTGTTCCTAGAATCTCAATGGCAGGAAACAGAAGATAACCCATCAAATCAAAAATTCTGGTATCCACTTGGCTTTGATCTGTGGAAGCCTACAGTTTGTTTCATCTTTCAGCAATGACACAACAAAAAGCAAATGCAAGTACACCCTAATTCTTATGCGGTTAAAAATAACATTTTGTATGTAACTGCTTACTCTATTCAAGATGCGCCCACTAGGAGTGGAGTCAAAGAAATACATCGGAGCTCGGAATACACAGTCGTGCATTTTTTCAAATATAATAGTAGCAGTCTTACATCCAGCCATGACAAGAAGTTGTGATCGCATGAAGATGCACAATGTGCTGACAATTGCTAATGCAAAATACACATTTACCATCAGCAAGCTACTGACTGGAGGATTCACATCTTCAGATATTGGGGCTGCCCAAGTCATCCAGAAATTGCTTCCAATTTGAAGAACTTGGAAAATGATATGAGCTAGCAAAATAAGAGGCACAAGTGCTCCACTATATGCCATCGTAATGTATTTCCAGTAGACAATAAATCCAACCCGGCCTTTCTCCCTCTCTTCTTCTTGTACCAATTGACCATTTTGAACAACTCCTCCTTCACTGTTATCGTCCTTCTTATCGTCAGCTATGAATAGAGCATTTCCATTGCCATCAGAATTGTAGGTACTCCCAAAATTGTCACTAAAGCACCTTGATAAGGCAGCTTCATGGGATTTAACAAATTTCCTGAGCTCTCCATATTGAACTTCAGTATAATTCCCTGACTGTGTTATTTTTCCATCTCTCATGACCTGAAAGATGACGAAAGAATTGCAAAGGTAAAGTTTCTTGCAATGGTTGCATGTTCAATGATCCTCCCCTAGCATGCAGCTGATTGCTAGACAGATTTTATAATAGGGAAACCTGTGGTATTTAGCGGGGGCTAGAGGGTTAGCACAATTGGAAGTAGAGGATGTCTGGTAGTTTGGTCCAGGTCATTGTATTTCTATTCCTGGCACAAATGTGTGCGGGTGGGCGTGTGTGTTTTGTGTATGTTGTAAATAGTGTTCATCTTAATGAAATGATCACCAGTTCTTCGTATTCGAGAAAATAAAAGGAAAGACTAGACATTTATACTAGCTTACCAGTATAAGATCAGCTGAAGATAAAAATTCGACATGATGGGTAACATATACGACAGTTTTTGAAGCTAAGAATCCCATCAGGCATTCCTGCAATATAGAAGTTATAGTCAGAAAATTTCACTTAACAGCAAAAAATAATCTCTTGTACCTAAAATAATGCTCAAGGACATATTAGATCAAATATTCTTTTATCAAAGTAAAAAGGGCTTCAGTGACGGAAAGCAACAATGAGACCCAGAGGGGCGGCATGTCAGGGCTATAAATAGACAGCGACAGAATCGATGCCATAGTGGTGAGACAAAGCAAGTCCCTGCAGCCATAGCCGACAGAAATGGAGCGAGGCTATAGATTTCTGCAGAATTAGCATATTTTCTTGAAGTACCAACTTGTCTATTCATTCCTACTGTATCAAGCCAAAATCTTCCTATTTGAGCAATTATATATGATAATAGAAACAGCTCATATTTTCTAATTTTGATGACTCGCCAAGGATAATGATAAATAGCTAAACTGCTAAAAGAATGTACAATAAAACAAATGCTGCACTGGAAATCAGGGAAATTTCTTTAAAAAAATAATTAGGGAAAGAAATAAAAAATGAATATCTGCAATAGTGTGATGTAAATATATTTTACACATCAGGATAAGTTTAAATAGAATGCATTAATGTCAAAACATACCTTGTACAAGTGCACCCCAGTATGAGCATCAACCGCACTAAATGGATCATCAAATAGAAAGATATCAGCATCCTGATACAAAGCACGGGCAATTTGTATCCTCTGTTTTTGTCCGCCACTTAAGTTGATTCCTCTCTCTCCTATAATTGTTTGATCACCCAAAGGTAATAGATCCAAATCATTTTTTAAAGCGCATGCTTCAAGGACCTTTCTGTATCTTTCCCTATTCATTTGTGTACCGAAAAGTATGTTTGCTTCAATTGTCCCACTCTGTATCCAAGGTGATTGGCTAACACAAGCAATTGTACCACAGGTTTCAACCTCTCCAGATAACTTTGGTATCTCACCAAGTATGCAAGACAATAAGCTTGACTTACCTGATCCAACAGTTCCACAAATAGCAACTCTAGTTCCTTGTTGTACACAAAAGTTCAGGTCTTGGAGAGTAGCAACCTGGGAAGATTTTTCCCAGGAGAAGCTACCATTTCTCACCTGAATGGATATATCGGAGCTGCCACTTGGAAGCTTCGTTACCGCATTACTTGCTACTTCCTCAAGGCAGAGAAATGAGCATATCCTGTCAAGTGACACTTTCGTCTGAATGATTGACGAGATGGCATCTGGCAGACTGTGAATAGGACCTTGCAACTGCCTAAATGTTGCCAGAGCAGACAATACTTTTCCAGTTTCTAATGGGATGCCACAAATTATGCAAGTACCAAAAGTGATCATGGCAACAAATGCAGGAGCACCAAAAAGGACAGACATAAGCATTGTTGAGGTGTAGACATATTTCTTTATCCAGTTCATCTCAGCATTCCTCAACTCTTTTATCTTGGACAAGAAGATCAATTCCCAACCTTGAAGCTTGAGAATGCGCATGTTCTGTAATATCTCAGACATGGCGCTCATTCTAGCATCCTTGGCACTCATAGTTTTTTCTTGGCAATTTTGCTCGATCCTCCCCAAAGGTATGTTAGCCAACATTGTCAAAACAGTGGCAAAAAGGGCTGCAAATGCTGCCAAGCCAAGAGTAGAGTATAAGATAATCATTGCGAGACTAATTTGCACAGGGAGCAGCCAAAGTTCATGCATAGACCAATTGAAATTTCCAACTTGCTCAGCATCAAGGTTCACAACATTAATCAACTCTCCACTTGATCTCCCTTGCTTTGACTGACTAGAGAGGGCAAGGCCCTTTTGGTAAATAACAGCAACAAGAGCGGAACGCACACGCAATCCTAATTGTTGTGATCTGAAGAGCAGATGTCTTGATGAGAGACCTTCTATCAGCTGTGCAACAACAAATGCCAACACTAAAAGGTATCCTCTTTTAGTAGATCGTGGGTTTTCATTTAGGTAGTCAACAAAGTACTCAATCAGATAGGGACCAACATATGCAGTAACAGTACGGAGTAGGGCATAAACTGCAGTGACAGTGATTAGTTTCCATGATGTAAGCATAAGAGCTTTGACCAGCTTAACTGTTGTAACATCAGTATACTGCCCTGTAGCAGAAACCGAGGCAATCTTTGATTTAAACTTGGGGGTGATTCCATGGACACTGTCAGTGTCATCCAAGAACGGCACATCACTAAGGTCTAGTGTTTTCCTCTTCCCAAGTTCAAGTAAGGGCCCCATCCAAGAAAAGGTGATGTTACTCAACAATCCAGCATGTGAGAAAAGTGATCTACTGCCTGGTGCCTCTGATAAGGGCGAAGATCCATGATTCAAAAGTGGTTCCTCCATGATAATGTGATAGCTTCTGAATAGAAAACAATAATAATAAAATTAAATGAGTACAAACCCTTAACTGATACAAGTCCATTAGCTTGATCAGTGGCATATTTTAGTAAATTAAATATTAGCAACAAAATGAAACAAGTCCAAAAATTGTTAATTTAAATGACAAAGTAAGGACAGCATGAGTGCAATATGAAACTCCTTTCCTTGCAGAGGGGAAAGGAGAAAAAAACAAACAAACTGCTTTCTTCCCAGAAACAGGGTAGATCAAAGAAGCAGGAAGCTTACCACACGACTGGCAATAAGTATGGTCAATTAGTGTTTCTGCAATGGGTGGGAGACGATCTTATAGAGTAGGTAGGTAGAGTTAAATGCCTGAACCTGAAAAGAAAGCCACATGATGTAAGATTCTGGTATAATCCCAGCACATCAGAACACAATTAGGGGTTGCAATATGTAACATGTATTTACAATACAATCCACATAAAACAAGTGCATTGATGAACGACAACCATACATGATCCCAGCAGGCTTGAGTTACGCCATATGGTCACAGTTTGCAAAACAAATGATCAAATACAGAGCATTACAGAGTATTTGGGTTGATCAGCGATTAATGCATTAAGCAGGCAGTTGTAGAAAATTGCAACTACCGACACGACGACACGAGCAGGGGGCAATAATTGGACATACGGGGAGCCGAAAGCCAGTTAACGCTGGCGATACTCAAGAAGAAATACAAAACCACCACTGGCCTAATGTAGGCTAACAAACACTGCAACATCCACAATAGCAGGGGCCCGGATCGCGGATCCGGTATAGGCAGGTCATGGGTGTACAGCAGCTTTAATTTTGCGAAAAAACAAAATCGAAGTTTATGTGTGTATAATAATGCATGTAATTGGGTTAAATCCGGATGCTAGTAGATAACTTACCTTAGGGTTTGGGGGTGCTCGGTTTCACACAGCAGGAAGGGAATCGAGTTTCAGGTGGAAGATTGTTGCCGGCGAAGACGGCGGCGCCGCCAGGAGAGAGGCCACGCCCACGACTACCGTAAACACGGACTCACGGAGCAGCATTAAACAGTTATAAACACGGGATGAGTAGCAGAGTACTAGGAGTAGGAGTAGGAGCAGCAGCAGAGTACTAGTAGGAGCAGGAGATGGGCCGCCAGCCCATTTAGGTACAGCTCAGCCCATGAGCAAGAAACAGCCCGTTTTTTTAATT
Source organism: Themeda triandra (assembly GCA_018135685.1). Lineage (NCBI taxonomy): Eukaryota > Viridiplantae > Streptophyta > Magnoliopsida > Poales > Poaceae > Themeda > Themeda triandra. Next base: position 547,392 of record JAENPR010000176.1, read on the forward strand.
TCCATTGTTTCTTTTTGTTTTCCTTTTGTGCTGTAATGTGTAATATTTATGTTACTCCTACTTCTATTTATTAGTGTAGTACATAAGAAATATGGTTTTTATTCTTTTGCGATTCTATCAATCCCTCTATGCTTCTCTCTTTTTTCCTTTCCTCACTTCATGCGTGTTTTTTTGGGCAACATGACTTCACTACAAATTTAGAGATTAGGAAGTAATTTAAGAAAAAAATTATGAAATACTCAAGTCAATTTCAGAATTTCAAAAAATTATTTACGTATGATTTAATGATTTGGAGATTTTTTTTAGAAAAGTAGAGTCTCGGTAACACTTATATAATTCTCCTGCTATGACCATAGCTATAAACTATAAGAGCCATGTTTTTTTTCTACTTTAATGGTTTCCATTAATTTCAGATTGTGATCTTTTTTTGGTAAAATTATCTCTTTTCCGAGAACCTATTAGAAGTTATATCTGTGAATGTTATGGCAACCGTGACTGCCTATCTTGGCTCGTCCGGTGTTCGTGTTAATGTATATATACACAATACAAACTTGGGTTACAAGGTATCCAATTGGGTGAGATAAAGATCTATCTAACTAAACCTCCTAATCATATCTTCAACCTCAACCGAATCCTATTGCTTGACGTGTAAGCCACCGGGTCATTGCCTCGGTACATTGCTTAGCACGTTTATATATATATATATATATATATATATATATATATATATATATATATATATATATATATATATATATATATATATATATATATATATATATATATATATATATATATATATATATATATATATATATCAATACATATCTTAACACCCCCACTCAATCTATACTTGTCTTCTCTACAAGATTAAGATTGTTCTTGAATTCTTCAAACTTCTGGGAAGGCAATGCTTTGGTGAAGCCATCTGCAATCTGACTTTCAGTAGGCACAAATCTGACATCCAACTGTTTTCTGACTACTCGTTCTCGAACAAAATGGAAGTCGATTTCTATATGTTTTGCTCTAGCATGAAAGACAGGATTTGCGGCTAAATATGTTGCTCCAAGATTATCACACCAAAGTCTAGGCTTAACCTTTAGCCTAACTCCAAGTTCACCTAGTAGCTGCTCGACCCACATCATCTCAGCTGTAGTATTCGCCATGGATTTATACTCAGCTTCGGTACTGGATCTAGAAACGGTGGGTTGCTTTCTAGCACTCCATGAGATCACATTTGTCCCTAGGAATACCACAAAACCACCGGTAGATCTCCGATCATCTTTTGATCCTGCCCAATCTGCATCAGAGAAGCCACTTAAAACCAAAGGTGAACGTTTATGAATTAGTAGCCCTGTATTTCTTGAATACATCAGATATCTGATAATCCTCTTGACCGCTGTCCAGTGGATAGTAGTTGGTTCATGCAAGTATTGGCAAACTCTATTGACAGCAAAAGCTAAATCAGGTCGAGTAAGAGTTATATACTGTAGAGCACCAACCACACTCCTATATTTTGTACTATCTTCAGACCCGAGAAGAGCTCCATCTTGTTGCGTCATCTTCTCTGTCGAGGCCATGGGAGTGGTCATAGGTTTGCAATTTGTCATACCAACTCTGGAAAGAATATCATTAGCATACTTTCTTTGAGTTAGAAGAAGGTCTCCATTCCGTTTCTTCTCAACTTCAATTCCTAGGAAGTAATGCAGATCACCAAGATCTTTTAATGCAAAATCTTCCTTAAGAGCCTTGAGCAATATCTTCACGGCATCTGAAGAAGAACTAGTAACAATTATATCATCAACATAGATTAACATATATATATCAACACCTCCCCTCGTAGAAGAAAAGTGACATATCGACTTTGAAGGAACAAATCCAAGGCCGACAAGTTTAGAACTTAATTTGGAATACCGCTAGGCTCTAGGGGCTTGCTTGAGCCCATAGATAGCCTTCTTCGCCTTGCACACAAAGGAGGGATGCTTTGAGTTTTCAAACCCATAGAGGTGGCTGTTTCATGTAAACTTCCTCTTCCGCCTTTGAGGATGAATAATAACACCATGGAGAAACGCATTCCGGCCCCCCGGAGGAGGTACATCTAGTTGTCTTAGGCACCATCCTCTCGACACCGCTAGAGATAACACCAACCTGATAGTTGCAATTTTTACAACAGACTGAATGTATCTTCGTAGTCGATGCCATACCTTTGCTTAAACCCCTTGGCTACTAATCTTGCTTTATATCTAGCTGTCTATTTCATCGTCGACCTCCGCTTGATCTTGTAAACCCACTTACAATCGATGAGATTCCTTCCGATGAGATTTTGGCCGGTGGAACTAGAGTCCAAGTTCCATTCCTATGCAAAGCATCAAATTCATCTTGCATGGCCTTTCTCCAATTCTTTGATTTCAACGCCTCATGAACAGAATTAGGCTCACCAGATGTGCACAAATTAGCATAACGAACAGTACCATCTGTATAAACTTTTGGCTTAACAATACCAGATTGAAGGCGTGTGTGCGGTCGTGGTGCTGGAGCTTGCTCCGGAGGATCCTCTGCATGCACACCAGATCCATCCGCTGCCACAGAAGATCCGGCGATGTTTGTCTCCGTTTCCGCGTGAGCGCCAGGCACGGTTCCCGGGTTGGATCCTGCCCCCCCCCACGCGGCGAACCGGGACTGGGCGGCGCTTCCTCGTACCCGATCTTGGCTGGTTCCAGTTGAGGAGCAACTCCGGGATCGACGCCGGGATCGTCTGCGACCACTTGATCCGTAGCCTCCGTGTCCGATATTTCACGAACTTCCTGAACATCATTTGATTCCTGCACTTCATGCAAACTGCTGGATGCAGCTGGATTAGTAACATTTGGTACATGACAGTCTACATCCCCAGAGAAAGAATGAGCCAATGTTTCAGGAAGGAGCAAGATTTCATTGCGTAATCGAGCGCCTGCATTTGGATGTAGGAGTGAAAAAGGGAAAATATTCTCATCGAACACAACATCGCGAGACACATAGATGCGACCCGTGCTAGGTTCTAAGCACTTAAAACCTTTATGAAGTGAGCTATAGCCAAGGAAAACACACCGTGTAGAACGAAAAGCTAGTTTTCTGGTGTTATATGGCCTCAAATTTGGCCAACATGCACACCCAAAGACTCGAAGAGAATTATACTGTGGTTTTTCTCTTAGCAAAAGTTCAACCGGTGTTTTGTGATCTAGGACTTTGGTCGGCAGAATGTTAATGAGGTAGGTTGCAGTAAGGAAAGCCTGATCCCAAAACTTCAATGGCATGGATGCTTGGGCTAAAAGGGAGAGACCTACCTCAACTATATGCCTATGTTTTCTTTCTGCTCGGCCATTCTGTTGGTGAGTGTGTGGACAGGAGACTCTATGAGAGATTCCCAGCTGTTGGAAGAAGGAGTTGAGTTTCTCATACTCGCCTCCCCAATCAGTTTGCATGCTAATAATTTTCTTGTTGAACTTTCTTTCGACGAGGTTTTGAAAGTTCTTAAACACTTGGAAAACTTCGGACTTGTGTTTCAAAAGGTAGATCCAAGTATATCTACTGAAATCATCGATGAAGGAGACATAGTACGTATAATTGCCAATAGACACGGGTGCAGGACCCCATACATCGGAATGAATCAAGTCCAAAGGAGCACAACTTTTATTCATCGAGCTAGAATAGGGAAATTGACGACTCTTTGCTTTTTGGCAAGAGTCACACACCGACTCATCTTCATGACTAACAGAAAAAGGAAGCAAGTTGTTTCTAATGACTCTCTCGACAATAGGAAGGGACGCATGACCAAGGCGACTGTGCCATCTTGATGTAGATGGGCGACTGACACGACAAGCTTGTCTACGGCGTTGTGCTCCTGTCTCCTGGGACTGCAAAGGGTAGAGACCAGCCTCACACTTGCCGTGATGGAGGATTTTCTTCGTGGCCCGATCCTTAATGAGAAAATAAGTTGGATGAAATTCAACATATGTGTCATTATCAGATGTGAGTCGATGAATAGATATAAGACTTTTATTTGCGCTAGGAACATGAAGGACATTATTTAGATGCAAATTTTGAGTTGGGGTATGTAAGACTGCATGACCAATGTTTCTAATCTGCATACCTGAGCCACTGGCGGTATGAACTTGGTCGGAGCCCTTGTACTTGTCCCTCACGGTAAGCTTCTCTAGCTCAGCAGTAATGTGGTCCGTTGCACCACTATCCGCATACCAATTGGTGTCAACCCCATAGTTCATGGTGGCAGCACCAGCAGACTTGATCACGGGCTCGTAGTCCTCCTCGAAGCGGTGCCAGCAGATATCGGCCTCATGGCCCTTCTTCTTGCACACCTGACAGGTGGGCTTGGTTCCTCCTTGTCCACCACTCTTGGCAGATGGAGAGGAGTTGTTGTTGTTGCGCCCACCGTAGCCGCGGCCAAAGCCGCCACGGCCGCGACGTCCTCCACGACCACGCGACACCGCGTTGACGGAGGAGTTCTGTCCAGCATTGTCCTGCAGCATCTGAAGGCGGGAGTCATACGCAAGGATGCGAGCGTGCTGGATCGCTCGGGGAGATTGGATCTGTGCGCCCGACAATGTTGGAGACGAGTGCGTTGTAGTCGAGGTCGAGGCCCGCGAGGATGAACGTCACAGTTCCTCATCCGGAACGGGACGTCCGCCGCCTTCCGAGTTCATCACCAAGTGCCTTCACTTTGGCGAAGTAGACGGCAGCGGTTTGGGTACCCTTCTTGCGGTTGACGAGCTGCATCCGAAGATTGGTAACCCCGGCTTGTGGCGCGCTGCATACATATTGTTGAGTGCGTCCCGGACGGATGTCGAGGTGGTCATGTTTGCCACTCGCCCGAGCACCTCTCTTGAGAGAGAGTTGTTGATGTGCGCAAGGAGTTGCTGATCTTCCTTGAGCCACCTCTGGTACTCCGGATTGACGACGGTGAGTTTGCTCTTGTCCTCCTCCTTGAGGACCTCTAGGGTTTTGGCCGGAGCGACGGTGGTTCCGTCGAGGTACCCCTCAAACTAGGCAGCCCTGATCCCAGGCATGATCTGCGCCTTCCATAGGAGGAAGTTCTCGCGCGTGAGCTTTTCAGAGATGGCTGGACCAAAGGGCGAATGATGGGTGTGGCCGGAGGAGGAAGAGGAAGACGCCATTGCTAGATGTGTTTATGGAAGAGAAGAGCTGATTACCATGTGAATGTTATGGAAACCGTGACTGCCTATCTTGGCTCGTCCGGTGTTCGTGTTAATGTATATATACACAATACAAACTTGGGTTACAAGGTATCCAATTGGGTGAGATAAAGATCTATCTAACTAAACCTCCTAATCATATCTTCAACCTCAACCGAATCCTATTGCTTGACGTGTAAGCCACCGGGTCATTGCCTCGGTACATTGCTTAGCACGTTTACATATATATATATATATATATATATATATATATATATATATATATATATATATATATATATATATATATATATATATATATATATATATATATATATATATATATATATATATATATATATATATATATATATATATATATATATATATCTCAATACATATCTTAACAATATCCATAAATGTTCTAATTGCCAACTCATGTTAGATATACTAAATTCAGTAAAGCAGTCAATTGAAGTTGAGACTAGCTGGGAAATTTTCGTGTCCACCCTTTTATTTGCTAGTGCTTGTACCAATGCATTCTAGCTTGTTACATTGTGATCGATGCAAGCTTCTCTATTATCTTTCTCTTGTAAAACCCAAATAGATTTTGTTGGTGTTATTGATTCATTGATCATAGCCTTGATGTTTTACCAACGAGCCACTATATACGAAATGAATTGTGCACATAATTCAATTGTATCTTGTAAGGGCAAGACTTTTCACGAATAGGAAGTCGGAACATTGAAAAACTATGGTAAACATACTGGAATATACAAAGAATCAAGCTCTTGAAGCAGACACACTGTGCAAATCAATCGAGAAAAGGCTGAAATGTGTTATGTGAGCTCAAGGATCAGCTAATTAAGCTCCAACTGTTACTCATGCAACGTGCCTGACGGGTAAATAACAATGTGAGATGAAATAATATAATACTAGTGATTCTTTCTAGAAAGTTTGGAAAAAAGAACAAAAATAGAAAAAAGAAGGGGAAAAAAGAGAGAGAGCCACTCTATGAATTAGTAAAAGCAAGAAGTGAAAATAATGATTTGTGCACAAATTTGATACTATGTCACTATACTATCTGTAGATGAGAGTAGAGGAGCATAACATGTGATGGAAGGGGGAGACAGACCATGAGAGAAAATGCTTAATTACATCTTGAGTAACCATATACAATATAACTACATAACATAATATATATTGGTACGATATTAAATGATAAGATATAATTTGATATGATATGATATAAGAGATAAAGAAGAGAAGAGATGAAATAGAGATAGAAAATAAGGGATAAAAATATTTTTAGCATTAAAAAGATGGAGAGAAAGTAAGGGATAGAGAAAAGATTTTGAGCATTAAAGATAGAGATAGAAAAATGTACTATGATATAAAAGAGAGGAATAATGAGAGAGATCCTCGTAGATTACCGAGTCATCTCTCTCCCTAATTTGATATTATTATGATATAAGAGATAGAGAAGAGAAGATAAGATAAGATAAGAGATGAAATAGAGATAGAAAACAAGGGATAGAGTATATTTTAAACATTCAAAAGATAGAGAGAAAAATAAGGGACATAGAAAAGATTTTGAGCATTAAAGATAGAGATAGACAAAATATACTATAATATAAAAGAGAGGCGTAATGAGAGAGATCCCCTGAGATCACCCCTATAAATTTCTCCAATCTCGTCCTCATCCACACACACCCTAGCGAATTCTCAATAGAAACCCTTATCCATGGCCCGTGGTATCATACTGCTCCTACTTGCCATTATTCCCCTCGTTGTTGCCACAGCATTGTCACCCCTGTCAACAAGGATCGAAGGGAGTTCTGTAGGGGAGAGATCCAACTCATTCTCGTCGCCGGTGGCAACACTAGACTCCGGCTCTAGCCCTACTCGACACAAACTCCAACAAGGTTTTCATTTCATATTGATTATTTATTATGAACTAGATAGCTCCAATGAATAAATGTGCAACTTTTACTTATACACTACTAATTGTCATTATTATCAACATCCTGGTATATTTAAATCCTCGTGAAGTTGAAAAGGGCTTCGAATCGAAGGCATATGCGATGGACTGGAGCCCACCAGACCACCACTGGTCGCATGGTGATGGTGTTGCATACCAGGACTCCTTGGAGCCGGAGGCATATCCAGTGAGATGGACACAATCAAATCAACAATTGCAAGGTACTCTGCCCCAGAGCTCTTTCGTGTCGGAGGCATATGCAGTGGACCGGAGCCCACCAGACCACCATCAGTCACATGGTGATGGTGTTGCACATCAGGACTCCTTCGGGCCGGAGGCTTATCGGACAATATGGAAGCAATCAAATCAGCAATTGCAAGGTATTCCGCGCCATAGCTCTTTCGCGCCAGAGGCATATGCGGCGGACTGGAGCCCACCAGACCACCACCGTCCGATTGGTGATGGTGTTGCACGTCAATACTCCTTCGAGCCGGAGGCATATACGATAAATTGGAAGCAACCGACGCAAGGTGATTCTGCTGCACACACAATTTTGTTTTTGAACACATTTCTTTTATCCTGATGAACTCAAATTTCTTTTAGTCACCTGATGAATTGTAATACCTTTCTTCATGATGACTAACGGAGCCACAATATATCTTGCACTGCAGCACCGGGTGCTGGCGCGGCGACGCCAGCTGCACGCCTGCACGTCGAGCCCGGGATGCTCTTCACGAGAAAGAGCATGCTTCTGGGGACAGTCCTGCCGGAAGGCACCAAGTTCGCCGGCCACGGCTTCCCCGATCCCCAGATGTTCGTCCTGCGGGCGGACGCCGACGCCATCCCCTTCAGCTACAGCCAGCTCGACACAATCCTGAGGATGTTCCGGATCCCTCGCGGGTCCAAGAAGGCCGAGCAGGTCGCCGCCACGCTCCGGACGTGCGAGGCCGACGAGTCGCCGGACCCTCACACCTGCGCCACCTCCGAGCAGGCGGCGACCGACTTCGCGGCCGCATCGCTCGGGGTCAGGGCCAACGAGCTGGTCGCCGTCGTCACCATCGTCCACGGGAGGGAGGACGCCGCCAGCAGGTACGTGGTGGCGCCCGACGGCGTCGCGCGCATCGGCAAGGCGGGGGTTGCGGCGGTGGCGTGCCACCCGATGGCGTACCCGTACATGGTCCACTACTGCCACCGGCCGGCGGACGTGGAGGCGCTCCGCGTCGAGCTGACGGGGCTCGGAGGATACGGCGGCGCGACCGCGATCGCCATGTGCCACGCCAACACCACGAGCTGGGACGGCCGCTACTTCGAGATGCTGAACGCGACGCGCGGGGAGGAGATCTGCCACTTTATGCCGCGGAACTACGTGCTGTGGCTGCCGGCTGCCGACCTGTAGCTGTAGATCGTGGGGTTGGAAGGAAAGAGCTGAATAAGAGAGAACAATAAGTGATGAGTGCGGATTAGCAGATTGTTTGTGGCTTCTGAATCAGCACCAGTTTACATTTTCCCATGAAAAATGTTCATGGGAAACTATTATCTAAGAATCGATTTCACTGGCTTCAAACGGATCGGATATGCTGCACATCCAGTAGCGGACTCAGAGAGGAAACGAAGCACGGGCAAAGCTCTAAGATGCGTATTTAAGCCTTCAGCAGAGCGCAAAGCTACGAATCCTTCAGCGTGCGCCGGCAATGGAGCCTGGGCAGGCGCCCAGGGTCGCCAGGCCCTGGGTCCGCCACTCAGCACATCACTGTGCCTCCATCCACCCCACGGCACTCCTTTGCATGTTCCTATTTTTGTCATAAAAATTGCTATTTTTTGTTTCGCATTTTGCCGTAAATTGTGATCAGAGGACGTGATCCAACGTGAATTCCGGTTTCCTCTTTTATTTGTGGTTGGAGGATCGTCCATATGGCTAGCTAGGTATATACCTCTTTCTTTGCATTGCATTGCATTGTCGTACACCCACTTCCTTCACTATTTTTTGTCGTCATGGGTTCAACAGCTAGTTCCTCCGTTGTCGTCTCCTTTGAAGTATTGGATGGGCGGCCAATGCTAAGGACGAGCGAGGCGGCGACGGCCACCTTTGAAGCAGTGGTCCTCAACATTGGCCCTCCAACCAATGATTCAAAGGAGGCGAGGAAGGAGGATGCAAACAAGTGGTCGTGGTCGGGAAGATTGGGGATGGAGAAATTCGTCGTTGGGTGAGTCCAATGATTTAGCCAGGCGGTACAAGGCCTTCTTCTACTGCAACTCGGCCGCCTTCGTGGCGTCCATCGTCGTCTTCATCATGGTGCAAAGCAGGTCGCTAGTCAGCTAGGGTGGGGATTGGGGAGATGCGAGATTGGGGAGGGTTGTTTTTGAAAAATGGGTGGCAAAACGGACTGGTTTTTGGCATTTGGGCATGTGATGAACCGGTTTGCAAGTTTGAGAGGTCAAATGCCCGGTTTTGTAGTACATGGACGTATTTGACACAACAGTGCAAGTCCATGGACTTGTGGTGCATTTCACTCTTTTTACAATAATGTTAGACGGGCACACTACTAGTATAATTAGTATAACAAGTGTTCCATTCGATCTAGCCATGACCCCGAACAAAACAGTGATAAGAATCTGATTAGACATTCTGGCTTTTTGGCAGAAGTGTCGGTGCCAAAGAAAAAAATTGAAAAACTCTGAGTTCTACTCTATGCTTGAATATATTTTTGAAAAAAAATAAGTTTTTGACTACCAGATGCTAGAGTCAAACGTGACATGTACATCTCCGGTCAAAACTAAATCAGATTGCTAGATATCAATTGATTACTAGATACTTATATAAAAAAAGTATCAGAACCAAGCCATATGAAATTAAATTATTTAGAGATGAAATGCCCCAAAGAAAACCTGGCTGTGAAATTGATCTGTCAATGTTGGAGATTTAGGAGGCACAAAACATCACAAACAACAACAAAGAAAAGGGAAATGGAAGTTACTGCATGTTCTGATTCAGAGTGCTGCATTCAGACAAATGACCTGACCTGATCACACCATTTCCAACACGGGAGCAGCAGGATGAGCATTGATGTACACTCTTCTTTTCAATTATTTTAAGCTTATGATTCATGGGATCAAGAACATTTGAAACCTAGAATGTAAAAGAAACAATGCTCCCATCGCTGCAACCAAGTGTTTTGCCAGAGCTCTGCAAGCAGTCTATCAAGCCATGAATATCCAACAAGAAGTCAAACAGATAAGATGGCATTGCAACATTCTGACACATGTGCGTCATACTGTTTCAAAACCTTAATATGGGGGCTACATGGACTCCAAATGCAATTTGAAGATTAACTATATTCCCTTGTCTTACATATACTGATACTTGCAAAGAAAGAAAAATGACACTTTCATCAAGAGAGAATGGACATCCATTGTGCACTTAAACATTAAATATATTAACTCTATAAACAAGACCATTCCGATCTTATATTTTAACAAAACAGCAAAATTTGTGGATGTGACAGAAGTAAAATTAGCTAGAGCAGAGTCCAAGCTTTTCAGTATCTGTTGCTAGTACAATTTCTCTTTACCGATAGAGAACTCAACTCAAGAGGTAAGATACCGACAGCTAGAGCAGATAGGACACAGCCCAACCACAAACAGACAGAGAGAATTCAGATTTCCACAACCGCAAGATATTCTAAGAAAATACAAGTACATGTCGCTTTCCAAAACCCATGTTTCTGAAAATCATGCCATGGATACAAGTACAATGCCCAGGCAATGAGCCTTTTTTCTTTCTTTTTTTGCGAATATGTAAAAACAAGATTTATATTGTTATATATTTGACAAGAGAAGATCTCACATCCTCCAAGAAAGCAGCTGCCTCATCCTGCAAAGCAGATGAACAAAAGGGCGTAAGTAGTAAACTAGGAAATGCAGATTGATCATAGATGCACCATACTCCTAGTGTATTCAGCAAATTTGATAGCCAGTCAGCTGGGACACTGCATCCACCTGATTACTTGTCTTGGCGCTTGCTATATTCTCATCGAGAAGTGCTAATATGGATATATTGAGCTCATTCCGCTCCACCATTTCCAGCAACTGGGTAAAAACAGACAACAGAAACCAAATTATTAACTGACCGATCCAGGAGTTTCAGGGGAAAAATGTTTAATGAGTTTTCTCTTATCCTTATATGGATCTTACTGTCGATTTTTTGTCAGTCGATTGCAGAATCTTCATGAGCCGTTCTTTCGCTGTAACAAGGTCGTTCTGCAACTTGTCATACGCCTCTGTAGCATCAGGAAACATTCCAGTTAGAGACGGTTATAATGTAGAAATTTTTTTATAATGCTGTAAGTGCAGAGTTTAACTGACCAACTCCCTCGAGAAGGACCTTCTGCATCGCCTCCAGCTCGATCAACCTGTCTTCCATCTCCTGCATTTTTTATTACCAAAAAAAAAAAATGATTTCAGACTTCCAGTAGAGTCCAGCCTGTTCATTTTAATCTCAATCTGCAATATATATAATGAAGGGTGGTACCACCGACCGCTGTTCTGGTGACTGCGAATTTGATCTGCGCAATCTCGCGCGAGATGTGGGCGAAGAAGGCCTCAGTGAGCCTGGGGCGCAGCCGGCCGATCTCGATCTCGATCTCGCGCGCGTCCGTGTCGAGGAAGAACTCCACCAGGCCGGCGTCCGTGTCCGGGATCACCCGCGCCTATCCTAGCAGCAGGCAGCAGGCAGCAGATGGACAGCAGGAACGCGTCAGGAGTGGAGGCCCATGCCCAGTAAATGGAACGCCGGTAGGGTAGGAACGGAGGAATGGATCACGCACGCACCTCGCGCTCGCTGCGGCGGCGCTCCTTCTCCTCGCGCACCTGGCGCTCGAAGTCCTCGCGGGCCTCGGAGTCGCGCTCGAGGCGGCGGCGGAACTCGAGGCGCGCGATGTGGCCGCCCTGCGGCGCGCCCAGGATGCCCTCGGGGTCCTGCGGGCCCAGCACAACCCAAAGGCGGCCATTATCACCAGTTCACCACAGTCAAGAAACAGGGGACAGAGGGAGAGAGGGAGAAGAACTACCCATCCGATGCAGGAGATCTTGGCAGGCACGGCGCGGCGCCTCGTCGAGGGGGCGCGGCGAGCGGCAACGGCAGGGCGGGGCGTGAGGTGGGGGCGATGGAGGATGGCGCCACGGAGGAGACGGAGGAGGAAGCCATGATGAGCTGCTCTCTGCTGTGCTCTGCTCTACTCGCAGCAGGGGCCAGAGAGGCACGTTATCCGCTACAAACAAAATCGATCGGTTGATAGAGACGACCAAAATCAACTTTGGTTGGGCTGGTTGATAGAGACGACCAAAATCAACTTTGGTTGGGCTCTAAGACTACCCGCACTCATCGACCTCTAAAATCCATCCTCTAAAGGAATATTCCGTCCTGGTCAGCGAGATTCTCTCCTCTATACCACTTTCTCCTGCACTCATCCCATACTCAATACCCTCCTCTATCCACTGTGGGTCCCACCTGTCAAGATTTTTCTTTTTTCCTTTTTTTCTCTCATCCGTTGGCCTCGGTTTCTCCTCCACCGCTACTCATCTCGCGTACTACTAGTACTCCTCGTCCCTCTCCAGAGAGCACGCGGCGGCGTGCTCCTCTGCTCCGCCGCCTTCCTCTTCACCGGCGACTCGAGCTCGCGGCCGCAGCACCCGCCCTCCCGAGCACCCGCCCTCACGCCGCAGCACCCGCCCTCCCGGCCACCGCTCCTCCGTCCATGATTGCTGCTCCCGGCCACGACTCCAAGCGAGGGCCGCCGGGCTCGGCCTGCGCGGGCGGGTGGTGGCGCTCCTGGCCGGTGGCGTCCATGGCTGCAAGCTCCGCCGCCCCGAGCTCTGCCGGCAGGACGCGCGGGCTTGGCCGCCATGGCTGCGAGGTCCGCCCCGGGCTCAGCTCCGGCCGCGGGAACGCCGCGCGCGGGCCGCGGGAGCTTGGCGAGGTCGCCCTCGCGGCCGGCGCCGTCCTCTCCTCCTCGTCCCAAGGGAATCTGAAGGCCCGGCATCTCCGAGCTCGAGCATCTCCATCCCCGGCACCTCCCATGGCGTCTCCGACCCCGGAGCACCTCCTCGCCGAGGACGACGACAGTGGCTTCGCAGGTGCTCGTCGGACGGCTCTTCGTCACGCCGGGCGCGCCGCGGGCGCGGGACGGAGACGAGGCGCCTCCCTCACCGGAGCTCGCCCCCGCGGCCTCCCCCGCCTCGGCCATGGAGCTCGGCCCGGCTCCGGCTCCGGCCCCTTCCCCTGCTCCCTCCCCACCCCGGCGGCGCGGCCCCGGCGGCCTCCCCGCGCTGACGGAGCGGCCTCCTCGCGCATGGACGGCGGCGGACTCGAGGACGGGCGCGACGGGCGTCCCTGCGAGGACGACGCGCGGGCCCGACGCGCGGTTTGCGTTCGCGTCCGTACTCACCGGTATACACCGGATCTGACACCTTCCGCAAGGCTTGCGGAGCCTTTTGCGGACACCAGTGCAGCGGCTGAGGAAACGCAAAAGGGATTGCGGAGCCGGTTGCGTACACCAGTGCGGTCGGTCTAAGTCCAAGCAGATGGGCCTGCGTGCGGCACGTGGCCCCAGATACCAGGAAAATGGACTTTTTTTTTTTTGCGACTCAAAGCATAATGGACTTTGGCTGCACAACAATCGTCACAATTGTCTTTCTAGAGTAAAAAAAGATTGTTTTAGATTTGTCTCCAGACAAAGGAAATTTTTAAAACATGGAGTAAGAACCTTTTGTGTCCAGTATTTATCGAAATATAGAACTACTTCTACCTCCAAAACATTCAAATTTTGTCTCCAAACAGTTGTTATTCTCGCTTTCTAATACTCCCTCCGTCCTGGAATGTAGTACATTCTTTCCATTCTCGGCAACAATAAGAGAAAGGGCAATAGACGTATGTACCCCTCACTTAACTTTCTAATCTATAAAAATATGATCCTATATCGTTTTATTAAAGGGTGCAATCTATGTTTCCTTTTAGAAAATATGGAAACCACTCAATTAGTTTCATCTCATGTATTGTTATTTGAGGAAATATTACCCTCTTTGTTCCTCTAATGCATTATATTTGAGAACATCTCTAAAACCTAGGATGTCTTATATTCCAGGACGGAGGGAGTACACCTTTATCTTCTCTGCAACATTTTTGCTAGCCAATAGTATATCTCTATCTCTACTTTTTGAGCGGTATTTTGGTCTTTGGATTTTTGCATTAATTTACGTGTGACTATCTAGTATTATGGAAAGGAGTGAGGATCAACTGCCAAGCAGAGCTAGTCAAACCGAGTAAGATTTTTTTAATCATAGTACATGTAGACATAGATTAATTATATATGTGCACATAATTACCTGACCGATTGTCGGCAGCTCACCTAGGATCATCAAAAAGTGCAAGAGCACATGTCTTGACCAAGTCAAGACAATGGTCGAGCAAGTCAAGCGGAGGCTTTGAAGACTTGGGTTGCTAGGAGGGGTCGAGGACGACGATGAGACGTGTTGAGAGAGCGAAGGAGGCGTAGTTTACACGCTTCTCCAGGCGGTTTGGTGGTATGGGCCTCAAAACCATTGGTGGACGGTTTTTGGGCTAGAGCCTCAAAACCATTGGTGGACGGTTTTTGGGCTAGGGCGACAGATGGTGTCATCGCGAAGCTAAGCCGTGAAGGGTATGTGGTCATCGGATCAGCGAATTTTGAGTTGGAACATAATATTCTTTAGGTTAGGTGTTTCGCTCTAATTGCTTAGGGGTCTATTGAAAATTGTGTAATAGCCTCTATAAATAAGAAGAGGGCTTGCCTAATCTTGCTTACCTCTCTAGCATTTCATTTTTCACCACTTTTAGGTTTCCCCTCCCCTTAGTCTATTGCAGAGGTCCTTCAGTTTGGATAGGTCATAGGAAGATCATAGGAATCTTAAGAACTTTTGGCCATAATAAAGTTGTTTTATTTACTAGCTAATCACACATGGGTAAGAATATTTTTCTTCTACATACAAGAACCACCATTGTCTAGTAGCAGCAGTATTGAGTTTCTCGTTCTTCATACAAAAGAATTTTATCAAGAGAACTGATCGAATGCTACAAATCCTTTAGAATTGTCATGACAAGAGTAACTTCCTATAAAAAACAAATTTTATAGATTACAAACATCAAGCTTATGAAATTTTTTAAGCTTATTTTAAAATTTAAATGTTGATTGGGTATGAGGGTTTTTCGGCTATTTCTAAATTAAATAGGTGTTTTTAGAAATGGTTGTATGAACTAGCCATTTTTTAGAAATAATCCCTTTTTAGAAATAGATCTGTGAATTTTGGAAGTGGATCTGGATTTTTTAATGAATAAGAAATTAATTTCTTTCATGGTGTCACTGCTATGTGTTTTGAGGCGAGGCCCACTACAGTTGTGAAAATAGCAACGCTAGTGTGTAGCAACCATCTAATTCTATTCCAAACTTTAGAGTCTGGGCGACTCAGCTCCGATCTTTGGTACTTGAAACAACAAGTTGATAGAATCCAAAACTTGCATCTACATTGCTTCAACATCATCACTAATATTAACTATGATTTTAGGAATGTAATTAAAATTAAGCATTCAATATCATTCATTTGGTCTCATGGAAGCAAAATAACAGAAATCTAGAGTAGAAATTGTTGAGCCAACCATCCAACGGCATTGTTAAGTGAGCTATGTAAAGCTAAACTAGAACAACACAATGTAGAGCGCACACACCTTCAGATACGGCAAACAAAATAACCTCTAAACCTTCTCCTTTGTTATATTCACATAATTAATGCATTGTAATTAATTAGGTGGAGTCTTATCTACTCAGAAACATAAGACAAAATCCAAGATGAAATACTCCACAAAACACACGTGTCCACAGAAATAATACATACTGCCTGATGAAATAAGCACTGGCCAACGTAGGGATGCATATGAAGTACCATTTACGCAAGCATACTCCCTCCGTCCCAGTTTTAATGTCGTTCTAGCGCTGTGCTGATGTCTCGGAAAGATGGTCGTTTTAGACTTCTGCACATCCTGCGCCTACGGCCGTACCACACTGTCAGCTAGTGATCAGGCGCACCAATTGCTTTTGCCTCCCGCACAGTTCGCTCAGGTGCATGTTTGGCATAGTTTCGTACACATGCAGTGACTTTAATCATTGAAGTATAGGGGTGATGCAGCGTTTCCTTGGTACTCCCGCTCAGTCATAGAACAACATTATTTTCGGGACAGAGGGAGTATAAGTAATCTCTTGGTTGAAGAAATGTTGCACACTAAGACTATCTCCAACAACCGCGATCAAAATACAAGACCCATTTGTCCTTTTGGTAGCGCTACAGGCAAAGGTTTAATATCTATTTTTGTCCTTCTTCAATAATAAGATCCAAAAGAGAACCCTTTGTTAGCCCAAAGGATCAATTCCCTCTAACCACACCCACAAAGGGGTTTTTTTGCAGTGCATATAAAGGCCAACCAATGTACAAAGCTAATGATAAAGCATAGAATAGCTAATAAGCTACTAGACATATAACTAACATAACATCCTCCCCCTAAGTCTAGCATCTTTTACATATAGAAGCAAACATAAATTGTGATAAGGTGCACGTAAGCACGAACCACCCAAATGACTACAACTAAAACTTTATTCTTAATCCTTGGTCTTCATGGTACTTGACCCCTTGGTCTTCATGCCTAGGCCGGAGCAAACTTGCTATTCGGCATCCATCTCCTTCGCGGCGCCCACGTGTCCCTCCAGCTCAGAGAAGAAGCGAGACTCACCAGCATAGTGTGCATCGACATGGTCCTCACTATTTGAGAGTGGCGTGGCAAACTCCACCATGTAGTACTCATCGCGAGCTAATGTTGGTGTAGTAGATCTCGGAGGAGTGGCTGTCGGCGTTGGAGTCTGTGGCGTGGCCGGCTATGGTGGTGGCGGTCGTGAGTTCACCGCGCCCATAGGAGTACTTGCCGGAGTCAGTGGAGGACTCACCGGCACCGGTGAAAAACTTCTTGTAGATGGTGGGACCACGAGAAGTTGCATGCTCCCGTAGCTCCATCGAAGTGGACGTAGTACGTCAAAGTGGAGCTACCATCCACCATCATGTCTTGCACCATCTCCTTGGTGCAGAGTTGCTCCACCTTCGTGTAGAGGATGTAAACGTTGTTGCTCCCCTTGACCACCTTAGCCGAGGGTGGCAATCGTCGTCGATCCAGATGTGAAATTTTGGTAGAGTACTTGTTTCAATGCTATAAGGAGACTTTTGTGTCTAGTATTTTAAGTGAAACATAAGTACTCTACCAAAATACTTGATCTTATAGCATTGAAACTTTATATCAAAATAGTAGTTAATCTTTCTTCCCAATACACCTTTATCTTCTCTCAATATACATTTTTCTTTAGCCCAAACATTTCTGGTACTTTTTTGTGTTGTACTTTGAACTTTTGGCTTTTTCGCATTCATCGTGTCATAGTCTAAAATATCTAGTATTATGGAATGGGGAGTATCAACTACCAAGCAGATCGACCTTGTCAAACCGAATAAGACATCTTTTGTCAATCAATAGTACACTAGGTAAGTGCCCGTGCGTTGCAACGGGAACACTTTGTACCACGATAACATATATATGAGCATGTTTTATAATGTTGATTCCAATCAGCATTTACAATAAAATTATGTTCAAACCCGATGTTACTGTGAGCGTAAAACTTTCCCCTATTTTTTAACTGTTCCAATCTAGATAATCTTAATGCCGTTAAGGACGTCTGGAGGTCACATGGTGGTTTCCAGTAGAGCACTCCATGATGGTTCCACCCCCACATATGCATGAAGATCTGTGCATGGCAAGAACACAACAATCAACCGGGTTTTGTTTGGTTCAGACCCCTGGCAACTTAACAGTCCTCTTAGTTGCTTATGAACGAGCAAGAAGTTACCTGGTGAGGCAAACCCTGATCATTTCAGGCATTCAGACCCTGGTTTTAGGCATTGCTTGGTTGAAGCCCTACAATCATGTTTGTGTGATTGACAAGGGCAGGAAATGGTTCTGTTGTGCTTCCTTTGATTGTTGTGCTTCCTGTGAGTTCAGAGAACTATGCTTATGATGCGGTGATAAAACTCGATAGCATCAAAGTCAAGGAGAGGCAAGGGCACGAGAAAGGCCGAGGTACACGACTAAACACTTATTGCTCCTAATTTCACTTATTTTTTCGAAGAAGAAGAAGAAGAGAAATCCCGGGCAGATGCACTACGGAAGAACTGAAGAATGCATTGCAATTCAAGAAAGAAAAGGTCTCCGCTAATTCAGTTCGCGTGTTATACCCTTGAGCTGCTTTCTCTCTATTCAGAAGAATGACGACGAGATTGATGCCAATTTTCATCCTTAAAGAGTCTTATGTAAAGAGGGTACCGTATCGCAAAAAACAAAAGAAAACTATTCAGTCAACTGCTATTTTAATAAGTCATATCGTATTGGATACTAAATCATTAGGTTTGGTGGAATGTTAAAACTTGCAGCTAAATAGAAGTATTGCAAAATAAAAAAAATAGAAGAAACTCCGAACTTACTCTTCTTCAATCTTTGCTTTCCAAAGCTAGTGCACAAATGTTCATGATCTATTCAGGACCACATGTCCCTGTAAAAAAACATTGGCATAGATATTTCAATCACGGGACATCAACATTTTTTTAGAAAAGACGAGACATCAACATATTGCAGAGTACATGGTCTACTTTATTGACAAATCTGCAAGCAAGTTTATTGACAAATCATAATCCAAAATTTAATTCTTTTACACCATATGTTATTGTAGTTGTCAAATGGCTATGCTAATTCAGAGGTCTCAGGTTTCTCTATCCAAGAATTGGGGTGAGTCAGATTAGTACATTACTACCCGGTCAGAGCGATGTTTACCTGAGGCGCAACTTCCAGCAGTTTGCGGTTTACTGGAGGCCTTCCACGGTCTAGTAATCAAACAATGTATCAGTCTTATAATCATTGCTGGTATCGGTCTTATAATCATTGCTCATGCACAACAAAAGCAAGCATGAAGGCCTGAAAGGTAGAAGTAGCACTCTTGGCTAACATTACATGTCTATCAAGAACTCAGCTTATGGACGAACAGGTAGAAAGCAAGGTATTGAATTTCCAACCTGACAATAACTCATAGTAAAGCAGGAGATGCAGTACTCTGTTGACTGGGCCTTTTCTTCAGCATTATGGGCTCGGAATCACACTCAACATATGTACTACCACTAAACTGAAGGCATTTGAGTATATAAGCAAAAGAGGAAAAATCTATAAGAAACCCACTTCTGAGCATCAGGTGATCGAAGAGCTGGAAGTATTCTAATGAAATTCAAGGACCATAATATGCAGGGAAACACAAATGCCTCCAATGCTCACCTCATCTTAGTTTCCAGTCCTCGTCGTTACCATCCCTATGTACATCCTCGCAAACCAGCCTCCAGGTGTTGTAGGTCGGGACGGTGCGGGCGGGGGCGGGGCAATGGCTTCCAGGGGAAGGTGCGGGAAGGCTGTCGGCGGGCCACCTGGCGGGCGCGCGACCGCCTATCTTCCCCCGGTGGGTTTCACGGCGGCCGACGAGCCGATGGCGGGCGGCGTGCGTCGTCCCGCGTGCCCCCGCCCCCCACAGCAATCGCATTACGATTAGATTGGGCGAAGCAACCATCGGCCTACTCGTTGATGCCGAGGCCGTGCGCGTCGTCCGTCGCGTCCTCCACGGCAGCTGCGCACAGCTTGGATCGGGTCGGGGTCGGGCCGCTGCGCCGCTCGCGCGGGCGCCGGAACAGGCGAGCTGCTGGGCGCTGACGTCGACGAGCTCCGGTGAGGGTGTGCCGCGACCTTCGACGGCTGGTTCGGGCGGCGTCGTGGTGCCCGACAGCGTGAGATGGGACTGCAGGGGTGCGGGCGTCATCTTCGGCTGGGAGGCAGACCGCGGACGTCGTGGAGGGGAAGGAGCTGTGCTTCGATCTGATGGAGGCGGTTGTACGGTCAGGAGAGGGAGTGGGCATCGTGCGTGCCTCGGTCCAGGAGGGGGTTACGGAGCGGAGAGATGAATTATAGGGAGGGACGCGTTTTTTTTTTTTTTTTTTTTTTTTTTTGACTCGGAGGCGATTAGTCGCATGAGGGGGTTTACCGCGGGAGGGGGGATTAGCGAGGGGATTACGATACAATTTGGTTCTTTTAGTAGTAAGATATAGACATGGACAATTAATATATGTACACATAATTACCTCTACGAAGGCATGCACATATTACATCTTTATGAGCAGCTTTAAAAGACTTAGGGCTCCTTTGGAACAAAGGAAACGATAAAACATGCATGGGAATACGAAAAATATAACAATATTGTAGGACCGTAGATGTATAATAGAGGATCTCAAACTTTAGGATTTTGATGGAATGGTTGTTTAATAGGTCA
This sequence comes from Themeda triandra, assembly GCA_018135685.1. Classification (NCBI taxonomy): domain Eukaryota; kingdom Viridiplantae; phylum Streptophyta; class Magnoliopsida; order Poales; family Poaceae; genus Themeda; species Themeda triandra. Next base: position 568,037 of record JAENPR010000176.1, read on the forward strand.
TGGGAAAATAATAGGAGTCCTAAAGGATTTTTAGCCATAATGAAGTTATTTTATTTTCACAAGCTGATTAAACATGGCTAAAACATTTATTCTACTTACAAGAGCCACCATTATCAAGTAGCTGTAGCACTAATTTTTTCATTCTTTGTGCACAAGAATTTTATAGAGAGATATGACCGGCTACGAATCCTTTGGAATTGTCATGCAAAGGAGTAACTTCCTCTGGAACACTGTTAAGATTCCCTGCAAACCAAATTATAAGATAGGAACAAATCCTTTATGAATAGTATTCCTACAATGATCATTCACAAAACCTACAATCCAAAGGAGGCATTAGACTTAGAGTAAATTGCATCCGAGGTACAAGAACTATACTTGTGCGTGCAAATTACCCCCAACAACTTGTAATATGCTCTACTAGGTACAAAAACTTGTCATCTTAGTGCATCTATGGTCCAAAAACCAATTTATTGCGTGCTTAGTAGTATATGGCTATGGTTAGACTCATTCGTTCATGTATGTATACGCGGGAGGGGTTGGTGGCCATGGAGCCTAGTCGCAGAGAATACGGTGCAAGTCCTCCAGATTACCGTTAGTTCACTTTCATCCTCATAGCGTCTAGATGACTTGATATAATTAAAGATTCCATCTAAATGAATTCTTCGCATCTGCACTTGCGCAGGATGAATGGGTAAACGATTGATAGGGTCAGCCGAGTGTGCAAGTACCATATCTGCTGTCGCACCTGGCTAACCTGCTAATCGCAGCTAGCATTTTTACTTTTGTCATTGACGCTTTGATGCTGCTAGAGAATCTGATCAATTAGATTTATTTGAATAATAAAAAATATGAGGCACAAAAAACATATAAAAGTATAAGTTCTAAGAAGAAAGTATACTCAAATAAATGACGACGACGGGCTCGTCCCCATGGCAAGAGCAGTGCACATTCGAGCTGCAGGTTGCATAGGCCTTATAGGTGATATTGGAACAAGCCGTGTACGTCAAGCTGCAAGCTATACGAGCCGCTGTAGGAATGAGTCCGACCATAGCCGTATACGCTAAACACATGAGAAATTGGTTTTTGGACTGTAGATGCACTGAGATGACAAGTTCTGGTATCCAACAGAGCAAATTAGCTGAGTTGTTGGGGTAATTTGACCCATACGAGCCGTACGAGTATAATTCTAAACACATGTTTTTGGACCGAGATCGAATGCAATTTACTGTTCTTAGACTTAAACCGATAGAGATCTCAACATTAATAAAGTCACCATATAGACATCTCAGTCTCACTGCACTGTTGATAGTACATACATCACCTACCAGTGATTTTTTTATAAACATAGACACTCATACATGTTTGCACACTCGCTCATATTTGTTCATGCACACACCCTACTAGTGAACAGATGTCTCATTGTTGATGGATGCTTCGCCTACTAGCGAATGAACGACGACGTTGTCATTATTAGAAAAAATCTAGAAAACAAATGTGAGAATTCGTATCAAGTTGAGGACATATAACCCGGGTGAACATATTCCGCTTCAATGAATCCAATGAGCCATGCTCAATTCGCAGACCAAACAAGATATTAATGAATCTAAGTTGGTTTTTAGTTTTAAGAATCTTTTTTTGTGAGTTATTACTCCTGTTTTTGTCACTGGGCATACATGTTCTAGTTTTGGACGAAGTTTTCTACTTGCTTGGTTTGTGTACAACGAGGGATGTCACGGGGAAGGACAAGCAGCGGTGGCTGAGGTTGACAGAGGACATCGTTCTTTTTAGACGACCAACGAACATAGTTGTTGGATCATTTTCATTGAACGACCACACAAATTCGAGTGCTGTAAACAGATCCTTTATTCAACATTGCAAATTGCAATGCACCTGCATAATACAGTAGTTCAAATTCGAGCGATGTAGAGTTATAGATATGTGGTTTAAGTTGACGTCAAAAGTATGCCAATCCTCGTCCAGAGCTTAAACCCGATCAGTCGGTGGCGGCGTAGAGATGCGCCGGCAGCCTGGGCTCGGCTACGGCGACGAGCGGAACCTTCCGGCGCGTGGACAACCCAAACTGCTCCTCCATGCTCACGTCCTCTGGTTCCATCCCGTCCGGCAGCCGCCACGCGAACCCGTGCACCAGGTTCGCCACGCCCGTGGCCACCAGCTTCATCGCGAGGCCGTACGCCGGACACATCCGCCGCCCGGCGCCGAACGGCAGCAGCTCAAAGTGCTTGCCGCGCACGCCGGCGCCGGAGCCGCCGCTCAAGAACCGCTCCGGCCGGAACGCGCCGGGCGCGTCGGGCCATGACGCGGGGTCGTGAGTGATGGCCCACGCGTTCACCAGCACGCACGCACCGGCGGGCACGTCGTAGCTGGCCACCACCGTGTCCTCGTGGGTGTGGTGCGGGACAAGGAGCGGGCCCACCGGGTGCAGCCGCATGTCTCTTTCACGACGGCGTCGAGGTAGGGGAGGTCCGGCAGGTCGCTCTCGTTGACCCAGCGGCCGTGGCCAATCACGTCGTCGAGCTCGGCGGTGGCCGCCGCCATGGTCTCCGGGTGGCGGAGAAGCTCCGACTTGGCCCACTCGATCGTCACCGCCGAGCTCTCCGTTCCACCGGCGATGATGTCCTAGACAAAAGCTTTGACGCCATCACGCGTGAGCCTGGTGCCCGACTCTGGTCTGTCCTCGTCCTCCTCGGCCAGCTGCAGCAGCACGTCGAACAGGTCGTCATCACCTGTCGCAGACGCAGAGTCGCCGCTGGCGCCGGGTGGTTGACCTCGCCGCCGCTGCCGCCGCGTCTTCTCGTGGTCCCCGAGAATCTGCTCGAAGAACTGGTCGTACTGCGCGCGCAGGCGCTTCATCCGGCGGACGCAACCCTGCAGGTCGAGCCAGCCGAGGCGCCGAGCCACGGAACCCACTCGCCGATGTTGCTGACCGCGCCGGTGACTGCGAACGCCTCGTCCAGCGTGCGCCGGAACACCTCACCTTCGGGGCTGCCGTAGCACCCCGCCCACTTCTCCCCGACCGCCATGCGGAGCACGTTCCGCAGCGTGGCGCCCGCCACGTGCTCCCTGACGACGACCGCACCACCGCTGCACTCGGCCAGCAGGCCGCGCACGAGCGCGCGCATCTCCTGCGCTCGAATGCACTCGAACGAGTCGACGCGGCGCGCAGGCGCAGAGCTTGCGCGCCATGCGCCAGTAGGGACCGTACGGGGTGTGTACGATGCCAAGGTAGCCGTAGGCGGTGATCTCGCCAGCGGCCGTGCGGGGCCGGTCGGCGAAGGCGAAGTCGTGGGTCTTGAGGATGAGGCGGGCGGCATCGGCCGACGAGGCCACCACCACTACTTGGAAACTCGAAATACCCTGACGGTGTCGAATTACCTTCGGTTATTGTAAAAACCGTCAGGGTAAATAGAATTAACTTGACGGTTTTGGAAAACACACAGGAAAAACAAATAACCTTCAGGGTAAATGAATTACCCGCGGTTTTAGAAAAACACACAGGGAAATTAAATAACCGTCAGGGAAATATGCTGACCGTCAGGCAAATGTTCTTATATCCTGTCGGTTTTACACCGATCAAGGAAAATATTTTCCCTGTGGGTAGTCCACATTTCTTGACGGATTCACCGTCGGGAAAAATGCATTTTCCCGATGGTTTTATATTTTCTCGACGCGGTGTTTCACCGCAAGAAATTAAATTCTATTTCTTGACGGCCGCCGTCGGGGAATTCTGACTTACTCCTGACAATGCCAGTCGACGGTTATTCCACGGTGTGCCGTCAGGAAATTAATTTGCTATTACCCTGGTCGTTTTCTTTCGTTTCCGGCGGTAATCGCGACCGTCGTGAATTTCGACTTTCAGTAGTGCACCGTGTGGTAGGAGCCGAGGCGGAGGTGCATGAGCGGACCGTGGCGCGCATGAAGGCCAGCGCGGTGCGGCGGAGCGCGCCTGCCAGCCCCGCGGGTTGGGTGGGAGGTGCAGAGACTTGTGACGGCTACTTGGAGAGAATAGATACCTGAGGACGTAGAGGGCGGCGGCCAAGATGGCGGCCAACGCCACGGCCACAGACATTGGTGGTGGCGTGATGAGCTCCTTCGTGCTTTGGCCGTTGCCTTGGAGCTTGGATGTAGAGTGTGGTGTGCAGTGGTGCATATAGAGAGTTTTGAGGTACGCACGTTGGCATTAGTCGTGCTGGTCATGGTCAGTCGTGAAACAGACTGATGATGCAGAACAAGAGAGTTGACGGTCAGTCATGAAACAGACTGATGCAGTGCAACAGTTTACGGTTGGCTGCTTGTAAAGATGCTGTACAAAATAGTATGCGTCGCCGATTCACATGTAACACCACGGTCATGGTCGAGGCCGAGCAAAATGAACTTTTTTGGTTGGGCTCCAAGCAGATGGGCCTGCGTGCGGAACGTGGCCCAACGGATGAGAAAAAGCCGTTCCCTAGCCAGTCACTCCATAGACCACCCGAGTTTACTGTCCACACCTGCTCGCAAATAATAAAAAATATCTTCATTTTTTTTGCTGGTCCTGATAAGCTTGTCTGTTGCTTCAGAAGTGTCACCTTCAGTAGGGCCGGCCGTTTCTTCAGTTCTCAAACCAAGCTGGACGTGCCAAAAGACACTGTGCTTTCGCAGCATGACGACGTGCAACCTGTTCATATTCGCATGGACGTGACGAACGTGCTGGACAATCTGCGTACAGATGGTCGGTCATATGGTGCTAGCGACTAGTGTGCAGCACATGCCACACACACTCCTTCCTTCGTTCTAGCCTTGTCTGCTTCTGTAGAATCTGCATGCAGTGCCAAACGGCATCCGTATGAACAGGTTCACATGATGAAAACATGTTCACATATATACATGTGGCTGTTAATCCCTATATACGAGCATCATTGTCACCGGTGAGACTTCACTTTCCTGCCACTGAGCATGCGTCCTATACCACATGCATGTTTGATCGATACAGTAGTTCTATTTTTAGAAAATTAGTTCGTTGGCTCTAAAAATGTTTATGCTTATTATTTTTTCTTTTGCCTTTTTTGACTGAACTTGCTTATTTGGCCCTAAAATATATATTTTTTTTGCTCTTGGCCCTTTTGTTAGTTTGACATTAAAAACAACGTGAAATGTCTATTTTACCCTTGGCACCGAATGCAATACTACAATAGCCTATATAGTAGAATCATATAGGGCTTCCAGGCCGCCTACTATCAATAATTTCCTAAAATAAGGTTCAATATCATTTCAATCATGACAATTTTTACATTATATATTTATAATATACTTGACCTGCGGGGGGGTAAAGCAGCCCCCGAGCATTGCATTAAGAAGAAAACCTTCTCACGCAGGTCAAGAAAACCCCCCCGAACTAGTCAACAATACTATATATAATTAGCTTGTCACAGTACGATTTGCTTCAAGCCTAGACACAAGCGTCGTGCTCTTGATTAGGCAGCGACGCCGCGTACAAGCGCCCTGTGAGTCTCCACCGTGGCCTAAAATAGCAAACAATTACATGCAGCGCCGCTACAAGCGCCTGCATTGTACGTGGCCTTAGACGTCGGGGATTAAAGAGTCATGCCATAACAAACAAATGAAAGGGCTAAGAACCAAAACAAAAATCTTTTTAGGGCTGAATAAGCTAGTTCTATCAACAAAGGGACAAGAAACTAAACAAAACCTTTTAGGCCAAGAAACTAATCTTCTATTTTTGCCATCTACAAGAGTACACAATGAACAATTTACATGGATGCATAATAATTTAGAGCCAGAGTTGTTTGGGACACTAAACAACTTCAAATAAAAAAAAACTATTCAACTACAATTTTTTAGATCATATTGAGAACTATAACTTTCATATACAATATGTCAACATCCGAGATTGTTGGATAATTTTGAATTACATACTTAAAAAATCTGCGCACTTACAACAATGTTTGGGACCCTAGACAATTTCAATTCAAAAAACTTTTCAACTACAAAGTTACACATCTTGTCGAGGGCTACAATTTTTAATATAAGTTTGCTTTCATCTGATAAATTATTTATTTTTGAAAAGTTTAGCATGCCACATCAGCAGAAAAATAAAAATGGTTTTGACCTATAGATGACACCCGAAACCAAGTTCATAGACCTAAAAAAGGACCTAGATGGCACTCGTGCCTACTTGAAGGACCACCTATAATTTTTCCTGATTCATATCGTAAAGTCTTAGAGAGAGGACAAAGGGATATGGTATCACCTCCTCATTTTTTTACTGCTATCTAATTCGCTATTAATACGAAAAAACTAATTGGTTATTTTTCTTAAATAATTCACTAGTTTGAGTTATATATAAGAATTTTCTTTCTTTTTTACAATTGTATTTCGTCCCACGCACTCCTTCCCTACTTCTTGTCCCCCTCTATTCAATGCCACTCTTTTGCAGTCATCAACTGTCGATTGTGTATTCTCAAGTTGTGTTGTAGGTTCTTTACGCTTTCATAGTGATGTAGGACATCTGCCACCGTAAGAAACCAACATTTGTTTCTTGTTAAGCACAAATTTCATCTAACTTCATCGCATCAAGAAACCTATCTTGGTGACCGAAGGATCATGTTGAGTAGAGCCTAACTATTTTTTGAACCACCTTTGGAACCTATGCAGCATGCATTGCATTCCATTCAAGTTACTCTAACGGTTACAAGCAATTAATATGTGGAGATTGTTTTCTTAAACTAATATGGACACTGTTTTTAAAAAAAAACTGATATGGAGATTGTTACTGGCCCTATGAAATTCATGCTATAGGGAAAAAAACCCCACACACTAATTCATGTTCACAAATGCCCTTTTAGCTTGTTCACAAATGCTCTTTTAGGCTACTTTGGAACCTCAGTAATTCAAGTTGCACTATTTGTAAGTGGACAGTGAATTGAAGATATTTATTCCCTGCCTATACGCTCTCCAACTTGCATTTTCCACAACCGGGGGCACACCCTTTCTCCAACGGCTCAGTTTGCTCCATGATTTGTGCAAGCCAACTCACTCTTACCCACAATCCAAAAAAAAAAAAAAAAAACATTGACGCATGGACTGCATCAGTCTGTTTCATGACTGGCTGTTAACTGTTGTCCTGCATCATCAGTCGGTTTCACGATTGACCAATGACCAGCACGTACATACCTCAAAACTCTCTTTATATTGCACCACCGTAGACCGTACACCACACACTACAAGCAGCCTGATCCAACGCAGCGGCGAAAGGAGCAAGGAGCTCACGCACGCCACCACCAATGTCTGTGGCCATGGCAATGGCGGCCACCTTGGCCGCCGCCGCCGTCTACATGCTCAGGTATCTACTCTCTCCGAGTGGCAGCAGGCTCAAAGTCTCCGAACCTCCCACCAGGCCCGCGGGGCTGGCCGGTGATCGGCAGCCTCGACGCGCTGGCGGGCGCGCTCCCGCCGCACCGCGCGCTGGCCGCGCTCGCGGCGCGCCACGGCCCTCTCATGCACCTGCGCCTCGGCTCCTACCACACGGTGGTGGCCTCGTCCGCGGACACCGCGCGTCTCGTCCTCAAGACCCACGACTTCGCGTTCGCCGACCGGCCACGCACGGCCGCCGGCGAGGTTGCGTCCTACGGCTACCTCGGCATCGTGCACACCCCGTACGGCGCCTACTGGCGCATGGCGCGCAAGCTCTGCGCCACCGAGCTCTTCTCCGCGCGCCGCGTCGACTCGTTCCAGCGCGTCCGCGCACAGGAGATGCGCGCGCTCGCGCGCGGCCTGTTCCAGTGCGCCGGCCGCGGTGCCGTCACCGTCAGGGAGCACGTCGCCGGCGCCACGCTGCGGAACATCCTCCGGATGGCGGTGGGCGAGAAGTGGTCGGGATGCTATGGCAGCCCCGAGGGCGAGGCGTTCCGGCGCACGCTGGACGAGGAGTTCGCGGTCACCGGCGCGGTCAGCAACATCGGCGAGTGGGTCCCATGGCTGGGCTGGCTCGACCTGCAGGGCTGCGTCCGCCGGATGAAGCGCTTGCGCGCGCAGTACGACCGGTTCTTCGAGCAGATCCTCGCGGACCATGAGAAGTCGCGGCTGCGGCGAGGCCGACCCGGCGCCGGTGGCGCCAATGATTCTGCGGCGGGTGATGACCTGGTTGACGTGCTGCTGCAGCTGGCCGAGGAGGACGAGAACAGACAAGAGTCGGGGGCCAGCAGGCTCACGCGCGACGGCGTGAAAGCGTTCGTCCAGGACATCGTTGCTGGCGGCACGGAGAGCTCGGCGGTGACGATCGAATGGGCCATTTCGGAGCTCCTCTGCCACCCGGAGACCATGGCGGTGGCCACCGCCGAGCTCGACCGCGTGATTGGCCACGGCCGCTGGGTCAACGAGAGCGACCTGCCGGACCTCCCCTACCTCGACGCCGTCGTGAAGGAGACGATGCGGCTGCACCCTGTCGGCCCGCTGCTCGTCCCGCACCACGCCCGCGAGGACACGGTGGTGGCCGGCTACGACGTGCCCGCCGGTGCGCGCGTGCTGGTGAACGTGTGGGCCATCGCTCGCGACCCCGCGTCGTGGCCCGACGCGCCCGGCGAGTTCCGGCCGGAGCGGTTCTTGAGCGGCGGCTCCGGCGCCGGCGTCGACGTGCGCGGCGCACACTTCGAGCTGCTGCCGTTCGGCGCCGGACGGCGGATGTGCCCGGCGTACGGCCTCGCGATGAAGTTGGTGTCCGCCGGCGTGGCGAACCTGGTGCACGGGTTTGCGTGGCGGCTGCCGGACGGGATGACACCGGAGGACGTGAGCATGGAGGAGCAATTTGGGCTGTCCACGCGCCGGAAGGTTCCGCTCGTCGCCGTCGCGGAGCCTAGGCTGCCGGCGCACCTGTACGCCGCCATCGACGACTAATCTGCTCAGCAGGCTTACGCGTGGAAACAAAGCCATCACATATCATGGATGATCATTATCTAAAACATATCATGGATGATGGATCTTGCATTCTTGCTCGTTGAGCTCTCGGAGATTGCATCGTGGTCTCGTGGACTTGTACAGGCGTGGTGCATAAAAAATATGTTCATCTATACAAAAAAACGTTCTTACAATTATTATGTGTTGCATATCGATCACGTTTGGTTTTCGCCGCGCGCAGCACGCGACAGCACAAACAATCACACATCCGTGAAAACAAATCCAATCTAGCACGCGCAGTCCCTTTTTTAAGTACCATACCGTGGAGTTACCTAGATGTAGGCTGATTCATAAGACGTGTAGTCCCAATGGGTGGTGTGCCCGATGAAGACACACATATAAACACACGTATAACTCGTGTTGTTCAAACTGTGCATGGTACGTGCACGTTGCAAACCACAAATTTGAGGATCAAAATCGTTTGTTATCAGCAGACGTCACCGTTCCGGTGTTGGCACATGACACGTGTGCTTAGCAACTAACTTTTTGTTTTCTTGTCGATCTTTTTATAGATGACATGTATGTTTAGCAACCCCTCTTTGTTTTTCCTATCGATCTCTTCAAACCGGTGGCCTTTTTTTTGTCACTACATATATGCTCATGCGTTGCATGGGGCTATGAAATTTTGCACATGCCTATGACGACGAATGTGGTATGCGGCTTAGACGAACATAAATATTAAGAAATCTAATCGATTCTACGATGCGTGCGGCTTAATGTATATGGTTGTAGACGTGGCAACAAGGTCTTTTTCTTTTTTTTTATTCGTATTCCTTCTTTGTTATTTTTTTTTTCTGTCGTGAGAGCATGCGTTCTAGCCTTCTAGGTTCTTGTTTTTGGTTTCTGTTTTTGTTTTCCTACGTGATGACAGGTATATATACCAAAGATGATGGATCGGCTTAATACTGCAAACAAGGTGGGTGATGAGGGCCTTCCCACCTCCTTCTGGGCCGGGCCACTGGATTGGGCCCAGCATCTCTTTTTTGTTTGTCAGATGTCCCCCGGAGTTCTTCTCTTGTGACAGCAGACCAAGCATCTCCATTAGTTGCAATTAAAAAAAAGCATCTCCATTAGTCGCTAGCGCATGGCAGGGTAGCGGATGGAACCTAGCTAGGATGGGGATCTCCACCTTCTTCAGTGTCTGACGAATGCGTGTGTATTGTCTTGACGACCGCAACAAGCTTCAACTGCTTGGCTGTTCTGTCCAGGGGATCCAGGACCAGCGTGTGTGGGATCATCACTCATCAGTCACCATTCACCACACATATACCCCTCCGTATGAATACTCTTGACGGTCGTCATGTGCCTACAGGACATGTCCTTAACTGATTGCCACTGATCTTGGCTTCTGGCTTTTGGCCTTTGGCCTGCGATCTTCATTTGAGATTTTCTTCAATTCTGAGCGGCATACATGACCAAACTTTTCATCATCAGAAGTTAAGATATACAACTACTAGGATGAATATGTAAAGGTAGCTGGTAGCTGAGAATCAGGACATCTGCTCATCAATCAAGTTCAGAGTCTGTGTGGTTGGATTTTTCAGGAACACTGAAGGTGCTGCAGCATCATCTTAGAATAACTGACAGCTAAGATGTGAGTACTGTATCGGTCGCTGTTTTCACACTCCATCATCATTACACCCTAATGCAGTACACCATACGATGCCTGATATGATAGGAGTATAGGCTATCAAACCATTGTCATGTTGGTTATGCACATCCAACTTTATTCTGTAACAACATTCACTCAACAGTAACTTGGCATGCAGTAACATCTGCTTCGCTGACAAACTGATTATACATGCGAGACGCTAAGTACATATCTTCTTGCAAGCGTACATACCACAACCCGCACTTCTAAACCACATCTAGTGTAAACTCACTGAGAACCTGATCTTGGCACTCAAGCTGTTGACGAAGGCGAGGCGTTATGTAATGCAGTTGCATCTGTAGGGAGAACGATAGCTCCTTGAGCTTCTGCATCTGATCCAGGATGGAGATCAGCTGGAGAAGCAGTAGCAGATGACGGCCCTGTTCCATCCCGTGTTTCCAGTTTCTCAATCATGCGAGACACAGCAGCGATCCCAGCATTCACCTCCCTCCTCATATCTGAACCAAGGTTTGATATGGTGCTGTTCTGCGCGAACCACCTTTCCTTCCACCCGCGTGTACTCTTCGTTATGGAATCCTTGTACCTGGTATCGTTGAGAACAATGAGAAGAGTGTATGGTTAGGCAAGTCAGGTAATGGTTCAGAATTACAACACATTGTATCTTATTCTGATGTTCACAGGAGTAGAAGTGAGATATGTACTTTGTAGAAACAGACTGCAGCCGAGATTTGAGCGTGTCTGAGAATGACTGCGCATCAGATGGTCCAGCTTCATCTTGGTTGAAAAACGAAGATTGGTTCCTAGAAACATTGATCCAGATCATCAGATAGCAAGTGTTAGTGAACCCCATGTAAATGACAAGCAAACAGATATAAATAATATAGACAGTACAAATGTAGACCCATATTGTGCTTGCAGGATATACCTATCATTTGACCCAGCAGGAGGGCCATTAACCGAGGTGGTGTCATTCACAGAAGTGTTTGCAGCTGTTTCTTCTGTCGACTCCACAGTAGGCACTGGCTGAGAAGAAACTACAGCAGAAGTATGTTCATGGTCCCCTTCTGGCCGTGAACGTGAAGACAGAGAACCACCAGGAGTGGCCTCAGCAGGAGCTGGAAAGAACAGAACTTGTTGTTGACCATGAGCTGCCGACCTGCTGCGACGACCTTCTCTTCTAGCATGACGGTGCGACCTACGAATGGCGGCGGCAGCAGCCAAGTGCTGTCGGATTCGCTCCTCAATCTCAGCATCATCTGCATCCACTGGTACCTGGAATGGAATGGAATGGAAGAAACAGTGGCATCAGTACCTGTGCAGGAATTAAGCACACAATCATCCATATAACCAGATGGCATGCCGATGCCATCACTGGCTGGAAGCACACTGAGCATCAGATATATGTGAGCACCTCAAAGTCTCCGAGCAGTGGATGGCGGAAAATGGTTGTGGTGCGCGCGTGATTTTCTTGCGCGTTCCGCTCTTCCTCGACAGCCTCAAGAAGCTCTTGGCTGCAGTAGGAGTAGGAGGTAAGCAGTGAATGTGAGAATGAGACCAACCTTTAAAGGAAATTCAGTGGACGCTGAATTGGTGGTGGACTGGTGGTACAACAGAATCTGTACCTCATAGGGTCCTTCATGCTGATTGCCTGCCAGCACATGGGGCACTGGGAGCTTCTCTGGCACCTGTAGAATCAATCAGAAATTCAGAATGTTTAGAAATAGTATCACTCAAGGACAACGAAAGAGCAATTAGTTAGTACAATACACATGTAATACACAGCAACAACAAAATGCTGGCAACTAAGACAGGCAAACAGTGATTCAGAGCAGAGCTTGTGACCCGTCCAAATTACAGTCAGATTCAGAGTGCGTTCGCAGAGATTCAGATTAGAGCGGCGCATGAGCATCGCATTCAGCACGGATCGATTGGCAAAACAACTGCACGGTGCATTTGCAGTGTCCTTGACAGTTGAACTCTGATCATAGCAACACACCGATACGAAAACAAGCACAAAGAAATAGAAACAGCAGGAAGTAATCACAGACAGACAGACAGAGCGAGTGCTCAGTGCTCACCACTCGAGGATGCACTGGAGGTGGAACTCGTGCCTGCAGCTGGTCACCTGCGCATCGCAGCCAAGAACAAACAACAAGAGCGTCAGGAACGAAGCCGCACGCGCGCAAGGCCGGTGACAAATCCTCCTCTCAGCAGTCATCACGGGAGAGCAGTGCAGCACGTACCGCGGAGGGTTCGGCGTCGGAGAAGGCCTCGAGGCAGATGCTGCAGGCGTCGTCGCACGCGTCCTGCACGCCGCCCTCCACGAACGCCGCCGCCGACGAGTGCTTCTCCATCTCCGCCGCCGCCGCACCCGCCTCCATCCCCACACTGTTCCCCCTTCCTCTCCGATCAAAATCCGCGAGCCGCTTCCACGAACGACCCCCGCAACACGAACGCCGGCCGGCAGCGGGAGGGGAATCGGGGCGAGTAGCTAGTGTCGTCGTCACCCCCAAACCAACTCCAAGAAGCACGCAATAGCACAGCGATCGCCGCCGGCCCCCAAATGAGACGCTGCGGCTACTCCTATCCTAGAGATAGAGCCATAGAGGTTTGGAGATTAGTAGACGACCAGGACCAGGTCCGCCGCCCGCCCGCGTGGAAGCGATCTCCTGCCGCGGCCGGCGACGACCGCGCGCGGCACACGTCGTCACGGTGGAAAACGCGAGGAAACGGCCGGCCTCGTCTCGGCCCTCGCGCGCGCGGCTGACGGGTGGGCCCGCTGGGATCTTGCTCTTGTCGACGGAGCGGGTGGGCGTGGGCCCCCTGTCGGTACGCGGGTCCGTGCCGCTGACATGGTGGGGTAGGTGTGGGGCCGTTGGTGTCAGGAAGGGAGGGAGGACTCGAGGACGGCGACAGCGACACGGTGTGTAGTCAGCCGTGCAGGAGCCGGTGGTCAAAGAATGGGTCGGTCCAGGCACATTTTTTTCAACTGACTGAACCGTGGAGCACGTGATGTGACCCATGGGATTAACAATGGGATTATTATATTTTTGCGGGGAAAGGTTGAGTTTGTATATATAAAAGTTATGAGCAGGATTATAATCATCCACCACTGAGTGAACAATAAATTCAAGAGCTCTCATGATCCACACCTTGCAACTGAGTTATTTATAAGCATATTTATTACCTAACTCATAAGCAACCCTATTACACAACAATGGATAAATTCAGTCAGCTTCTTTCGGTTGTAGTGTAAGTTTGGAACGATTGTCTTCGTTAGAGTTTAGAGCTTTGCAAATTGACAGGCAATAGGACTCAATACAGCTGGTAGATCAATCCGCTGGATTGTCCATCTCAACACCTCAATCAACGCTATAAGTCCAGCAGCTTCCGGATCAAAGCAATGAAAGTGAATTTGGATTTACGCAATAAAATTGAAGCCCATGTATCTCACGTAATGATTTCCAAACCAGCAAATCGCCAACTTTTAGGCCTGCATCAACATTTACTTTCACATGCTCAAGGTGTGGTGGTTGCCACCGAGATTGCAACCGATCTCGAAAAAAGAATTGCAATTGAACTACCTATGCACTAGACTTTTGGTTCTACTATGGGACGTCATTCACTCTTGCCTTTCCTTTTCTGTCTCTTGTTACATGTTGTCAATATTCCATCAAATTTTGCTGATAGCTAACCAGAAAGCGCATGAAACCCTCAATCGACATGGAAGCTCCTTCATGTTTAATATGATTTCTCACATACTAACATCGTCATAGCAATAGGACAAAGTTATCACGCATCTGTAACCCACATCGCTCAAGGATTAAAAGAAGCCAATCTTGGTACTGTTTCTTCAAGTGATAGAACACATTTCCTTCTCATAGTCTCTCTCAACGCTTTAGCTTTGAGACAGCGGATGAGAGCATGGATTATACGGTGTGAATTTTTCCAACAACGCACTACTCCAAGTGCCAAATTTTCCTGTCCCATGTTTACTTTGATAAAACTTTTAGATCCTTTCTAGCAGCATCGATCCGTCAATCCATTGACAGAGAAGAGACATAAGTTTCTTTAATGATTATTAACTAAAAGCCTATTTTGCATTTCTTTTTGAGGGGCATAAGTTTCTAGATGAAGTTGCGCCATTAAGGAGCAGAAGAAGCGAGTAGTGTCGAAGGCATGCCGCATGTTGAAGAATGCGACTATACATTTAGATAGCATTTTATTTCAGTTATAAAGTCTTCAGTCCAATTTGTAATTAGTTCAATGCGACTATACATTTAGATAGCATTTTGTTTCACGTAAACTTGGTGCTACGATTCTTTCTTTAGAGATTGATTAAAAAATCTTATCTTTAGAGGATGAAGCCCAGATAAAATCTTGTAGTATCTAAAGATGTTTACTTTGGATTAGTGTGCTCGCTTTCTATCTTGTGTCGTTTCTTTTTTTTTTTTAAAAAAAAGTTCTTGTGCTTGTCTAGGAAGTCAGCACGAACAAGCCACTCTCTGGCTGGCCACCATAAGCTTCCACCATTGCAGCAATAACGACTTCTTTTTGACTTGGTGTTTGAATTCAAGTCTGAGGGTTTCCACATTTCCGGCCTCTTCTATATAGCACGGGGAAGCTAAGGTCTCGCTTAGTAAAAACCGGTTGGGGGCGTCACCCCCCTCCCGTGCTAGTTTTTTTTTTCTATATTGCTCCAAAAGACCAAGTGGTGGCATAACAACCTCGTAGGGGGCTCGTACTACAGCAAGCAGCAGCACAGCATAGATGTGAATCTATCATCTCAAATCGCAGAGGATATGTTAATATGTGTGACGAAGATAGCTTCTGATGTGTGTTATGTGTGATGCATAATTATTGGTAACTAATATGATGTTGTAATTACACAGCATATTCAAGGGTCCATAGCTCAGTGGTAGAGCAATTGACTGCAGATCAATAGGTCACCGGTTCGAACCCGGTTGGGCCCTTAGCCCTTTGATTAGATTTTTGTTTAATTAATTAATTAAATTGTTTTAAAAACATTTTTTTGAATCTATAATGCTTTTCTTTTCCCATTTTTCTCTCAAAGGAGGGTATTAAATGCCTGATCGTACACCCATCACATCAAAGTTGTTTTAGTTGTGTTCACTGTATTTGATTTCATACTACATTTCAACTTAGGCCTGATGAGTAACGGCATCATCTCAGCGGTTGGGATAAAATATATACTCCCAGTACTCAAGTACACCTGAGCTTTTTTTTTTGGACAACATAGAAGTTTAAGTACACCTGACGTTTTAGACATGAACAAGAACAAGGAGATTGTGATTAGCACATTTCTTTGTATGGAACATCAAGTAACACATGGTGGTGGTAATATACATTTATTCAACGTAGGAAATCATGGTGTCTATATGCACGTGGATGTGACCCTAAACCATGGTTAAACTAGTGCACAATTTTACCATCCAAAGGAGTTTTGCAATATAAGATATCCTACGAACTACTCTAGGTAAGGTAAGGTAATAAGGTAATCCAGCATAAAATGTGATAATAAAATCAAGGAGGTGAGTTTGAAGGCAAACTCTCTAGATGGGACTACCCCTTTTTGTCGATTGGCAGATGTCACAAAGATGCCACGGATCATTCGGTCAGTACAACTTCTCCACTAGCTGTTTTTTTTATAACACTCCACTGGCTGTTGGAAGCAAAGGTACATACTTTGCTTCTCTCCCTGTTTAATGAAATACGTGCCGAGCACGGTCCTAAAAAACATACTTTGCTTCTCAGAGCAAATCTTTAGGTCTCTGTATTTTTTTGCAAGTCCAATTTTAACACCACTCTGTTCATCTGTTGGATCCTTTGCTCTAAATCTTTTTTTTTCAAACAATCAAACCATTCGATCAATTATTTTCTCTAACTTAGCCAAGTGTTATGCATACTCTAATCATCTTATTTTACTTTTGACAACACCTTATGTTGCTTCACTTCTCTCATCTTCTTTCACCAACACACTGAATACTCCGATAAGTTAATATTGAGTCCATTGGATTATCTGCTCAAGTCATTGTTCAGTCTTAGCACCATTGTTTTGCCTTGCACTATTCCACACTATCAATTGGGTGATAGATACTAAGCCTGTCATAAATAAATGCAACATTACTATATTCGACTTATAACAAAAATAATCAAATCAGGGTCCATAGCTCAGTGGTAGAGCAATTGACTGCAGATCAATAGGTCACCGGTTCGAACCCGGTTGGGCCCTAATTTAGTTTGTTTTTTCTTTTTCATTTCTCACTTGGTTGGGCCTTTTTTTTTAGCTTAAGCTTGGCCTTCATGGCCTTTCATTTATTAATAGATTGAAGCACACGATCGTGAGCTGCCAGATTGATTAAAAAATCCGGGATCGTTTCAGCTATGAGCACATCTAGAACCGGACTGATTGATATTCGCTGCACCCGCAAGCATCGGCTCACCAATGCAGGTGGTTTCCATTTCTCATGAGAGAGAGGCATTCGTGTCGGTCTGCACTCCACATCACTGAACTCTCTGAACAGAGAAGTGATTGCAAACGCCACCTCCTGGCAGGTTGGCATTTGCTCACGAGCATTTGCCTTGTTTCTAGCATCCCACCATTTCCAAAGTAAGAGTGCGCAGGCATTCATCGTTCTTCAGACCCAATATGCAACGAACAAACTCCATCGATGTTTGGACATTTAGCAGTAAGCAACGGCCATTCTCAAGCTGCAGCTCTCTCCAGCACCGACGACCTTGTTTACATTTCAAAAAACAGTGGCCTCCATCCTCATCCAAGTTACTATAGACAAACAGGACATTTAGTATATAGATAGATTAATGTGGCGCCACTTGATACTCATTTTCACGGCCAAACTGTTGTGAACGACTCGCCAAATAAATTGCTTGATCTTCAGAGGACATGGCAACAGCCCCATCCCACAAATTTTAAGGGCCTTGGGCGAGTAAGCCACTAAGGGCCCGACTATGTAATATTTTCTTATAAAGTTGAAATTATATAATACTATTGAGACGGGATAATTGTAGCATATATTTAAGGAATTTGTTATTTATCTGTCGCCAGTTTTTTTGGTGTGAATCTGTCGAATTATGGGCCATTTGATGTGCTTCAAGATTGATGCGGCATTTTCGGGTGCAGACTCCCCTAGCGGATTGACTAGTAGCACCCAAAACCTGATAACATTTTTTTTTGAAATCCGCTCCGGTTCTTATCCTCTGCTGCTTGCCTGCTTCGTTTCCATTTCCCCAATCTCCAGTCCGTCACTCGGTCACTCCGTCCCCGTCGTGGCTCACGCGGGCGGTGTGGTGGATCGCGCTCCTGCAGGCCGTGCGGACGCTGGGCCGCCGAGGAGCTCCTCCGTCACGGCTCACACCGGCGGTGGGGGGTGGAGCGCTTTTTTTCACGGCTGTCGCCGGGAGCCGACGACCTCCTCTGCGCGCGGTCGCGCGAGCGGTGGGCCGCCGCTGACCTCCTCCGCTGCCGGTCACCCGCGCTTCGCACGGCGGTTTTCCTGTGCTCAGGACAATGGCGCTCCTACCTTCCCCTCGTACGCTCTGTTTTTCTTGTTTTTTTGTTTGCTGTTGTATTTGTGATGATGATTTCTGGTAGGCATCCCATTTAATTTGATGGTGCAAACTGTGTTTTGATCCATGTTGTTATGCACGCTATTTTCTCGTCTATATCTATTTTTCCATAAATTTACTATGTTCATGTGGTGATTTTAAGAAAATTTAATGTGTGTAAGTGTTCATTAGTTCTTCACTATCTGGTAAACACATATGAGTTGATCCAGTTATTAGTGTAGAGTTTATTTATAGTTCTTCTATTTTTTTTCATTTGATATGTGTTTTCCAGATCTCATATAAAGGTATCTGCAGTGGAGTCCATGTGCAGTAGTAGTTAGTGGTATTCCTCTTCATCCAAGAGGACTAACAGTAGAGAGAAAGAACTTCTTGAAGTTAATCTTTTTTTGCTTTGCTTCAGGCACCTTTCAATGGACACTAGTGTCGTAGTTACTAGTACTAGTAGCAACAGTAATACTTAAGCAAAGCAGGAGGTTTTGGTTTTGGGAGACTGATGTATTTAATGCTTCTAGTTGTCATTTCCCTGCAAAGCACAACAATTTAATTTGCTATGTTCTCTACTCTGAATTATCAAGTGATTGGGAGCAGTTAAATTTTCATGTCTTGTTTTGTATTTGGTAGGGGTGTCTATATATGTGTGTAGCAATTTGAGTCTGATTTCTTCCTCGGCGTCTGTTGGATGGCCACAGGGCGGCTGCAGCTGCTGTTGAGTGTAGCGGCAACTCCTGCAGGTAGCATTTGTTTCCCACATGCGGATCAAAACATTTGATCTCTGCCAAAGTTTGTGAGCCTGACATACATAATACGCACCATAGCATGTGTTATGTTTTATTCTAATTTTATTGGCTGCACATGTCTATATTTTTTGTACTGCTTCTTAATTTTTGAAAAGAAATCTGAGTTGGAGTTTATGCTGCCTAAGCCGTTGTCTTCTCTGAATGAGACTCATGTGCATGACTTGATTCTTCTGTAGTGCCCTGTTTTCTTGAGATGCCATAAAATCTTTTCTTGTGCAGCACCATGCATGAACTACTCTTGATCTTGCACACTCATTTTAGGTTTATTTAGCAGCTCCATTCAGTTAGTCATTTAGTTGGTTTGATGTCTTTGAATTTCTTTTTATTTTTTTCTTTTTCTTTCCTTTTGTTAAGTTGATTGCACATTTTCAGGCGAGGTTTGGGATCTGAGTGTGATAGTGTCTGTGTGTGTGGGTTTTGGGTGTTTTTGGCTTTTTTATGGCTTATTTTTTTGCTGGAAGTTATGTGTATTTGTCTTTTGCCTTTTGAGGTCCCAAAGCTAACTGATTTGTAATGGTAAATATAGCTGAGTTGAGTTTTAGAATGCGTTGCTTTATGTATGTGTTTTAGCTATATTTGTATGTCTTTTTTCTGATTTATTTTCGACATATGATGTCTTTGTTAGGTGCTGGTGACGAAGGTGATATAGTTGCTGCTGCTATTTGAATTTGAGGATGATTTGATATGGTGAGTTGCTGCTGTATTTGGTTGCTATAGTTTTTAGTTGTCTTGATAAAGTGGCCAATTTAGTTGTCTTTGTTAGGTCTTAGGTGCTGGTGACGAAGGTGATATAGGTTCTGCTGCTATTTGAATTTAAGCATGATTTGAGAGGGTGAGTTGCTGCGGTATGTGGTTGCTATATTTTTTTAGTTGTTTAGATAAAGTGGCCAATTTAGTTGAGCTGTTTATTTGGTGGTTGTAGTTCTAACTCCTTTTGGAACTGTAGCTGGTGAAGATGAGTTTAGTTGAATTGAGGAATTGTCTTTATTTTGCTTGGGTTCCTTTGTTTTTCAACCCTAATTTGATTTGCGTCAATTCGAGTTGTATCTGCTAGTTAATTGTGGTTGTGGCTGATGAAGATGAGTTATATCTGTGT
This sequence comes from Themeda triandra, assembly GCA_018135685.1. Lineage (NCBI taxonomy): Eukaryota > Viridiplantae > Streptophyta > Magnoliopsida > Poales > Poaceae > Themeda > Themeda triandra. Next base: position 588,117 of record JAENPR010000176.1, read on the forward strand.
GCATGCGTTTGTTTGGGGGCTGACTATGCAGCTGCACTTGAGTTAGTGTTTTAGTTTTGAGTTGTATCTGTTTCTCCTTTTGCTCTTAGCTGTAGTTGTTGGCCTTTTGGTCTTAGCTGTAGTTCTCTGCCATTGTATCTGTATCTGACAAGAAGTTGTGCCATCTGTGGCTCCTTTTGGTTTTATGGTTGTGAGAAGATGACTTTGAGCTTTATTTGATTTTTTTTAATTGATTGTGAGTGGCATTTGTTCTGAATGTGGATGAAGGTTGCATTTTCTCTGTCTCATTTGGAGTTGTAATTTGTTAAATTTTTACTTATTGAGGGTGCAGCTGCATTTGATAGCTGTAGTTGTTGGCTTTTTTTCTTTCTGTATCTCTCCGGTGTGTATTTATTTGAGTTATAGTTGTTGGCCTTACTTTTTACCCTTACCTGCTCTGAAAACACAACTATGAGTCTTTTCATTGGAGTTGCCTAACTGCAGTTTTTTAAGTAAATTCATTAGATAACTTATTGCAGTTTAGAAACAGAATTCAGTTTCAACACAGCTTGGTGATGGTTTTTGTGCAAGGGCTAAGGGTGCAGGGACACATAATCTGGAATTAGTATGTACAAATATATCAAGATTTGGTGATGGGAGAGCGATCTGTGGGATTAATTTGGACCTTGAAATTTTCTTTTTATGTTTTCATCATAAAACTTGCAGTGCCAAATATGTGTGGGGTTTTAAAGAATTTTTTGTAAGAGTATGTGTGGAGTTGTTCATTCTTGAATTGCTCTCTCTCTCTCTGTGTGTGTGTGTGTGTGTGTGTGTGGTTATAGGAGTAGGGGATCAGTCATCAGTTTTTCACTATAGTGCTGTCAGTTTATCCATCTTTCTATTTTTTGTGCAATTCCCTATCGGTCTATACTATCTGATTCTACCTATGTGCTTATGTCAATATTATCCGATAGTACCTATTCTGTCATCTCATGAACAACTCACTAAGTTACGCTTTGGTTTTTGTTGCAAGGGCCAAAATGTTTGATTTCCTAGAAGTGATGTCATTGGTGCAATTTTGACAGACTACAGTGATTTCCATGGTAAGTTCTTTTGGTTTTGTTTCCTTTGGGCTGAGATGTGTTTTGATTTAGGTTGGGATGTCGTCTGGTTTGTTGAGGGTAGTAGAACTGAGAATTCCATTTTTAGAGAGTCCCCATTTGTTGTTTATTATTAATGGTAAATTTAAAGAGTATGCATTTTGAAACATCTCATATTAGTTGGTTCATTCTGTGAAATCTGTGTGTATCTGCTAATGTAATTATGTCTAAATCATCTGAATATTTGAAGTATATGCCTTATTGTATAGAACTAATTTCTCTTAACGAGGGGAGCTATCAGTGAAGCAAATGCACATGGCCAAGTTCCTGAGTAGCATTCAGAAGTTAGCTGATGAGGTAAGTTGTAAGTTAGAATTTGTTTTTTGTTAGTTAGCTAGTATTTCTGGTAGTTAAATGGTTCAAGTACAGCCTCTGTTCTTTTTTCAAGCTAGTGCATCCTTGATTCTATGTAGCATAATCAGTTCATTGGTAGTTGTTCTATCCTTCCTGTTTGCTGAAATAGGCTGTCTAGTTTATTTTTAAGTGCTTGATCTGTTTGGTTCAGTAGACTAAAGTAGTATCTATTTTTAAAAAACACAAAGTAGTCCTTCTCGGAGGAATTTCATTCATCCATTCAAAGTGGCAGAAGGAAGGCTGGATTTGTTGGATTTGGCTTGTGAGTTGGGATGTGGCCGTTGTGGATGCAGGATTAAGGAGATGCACATGTGTTTTCAATGAGATATTTTGTATTGATGGCCCCCCTGGTCGCCAAAGATGTTAAATCATTATGAAGGTGAGATTCTGATGATTTGTGACTCATTTCTGACAGCATTTCGGTCTCTAGGCTTAGAATTTTCATCTATCTTCTCTGAGTCTTAGAAACAGTCACATCCTTTTCTCCACTAACAATTGATTTTTTGTTTGGCTTTGTTAAGAACAGATCTATAGTTTTTTTCTCCAAATTCTAGGTGTTCTGGTGTCAACTAGAGGGAGAAGGGAGAATTTACAGCACCAGATTGAGTGGGAAGACAACGATGAACCGGCTGAGTATAGTGGTGTACAATCTTCTGCTTTTCTGGCTAGCCTCCATGAGTTCTCTTCTCCGTTCTCCCTTGCTGATCTATTCCTTTCTTCTTCTGCAAGAGATGTCTCAATCTGTTGTAATATTGGTCCCCACGACGGGTTTGTTTTGCTGCTCTCGCAGCTTTTCTTAATGGGTCGTTTTGTAAACGGGTTTTGGTTCTATATTTGTCTCACCCAGTAATGAGAAAAATCTGACAGATGTTTGTGTTCACAAATCTGTTGCTTTTTTTAGTTGTGATCGTTGCTCGGTTGTTTACCTATAGGCAACAGATTTGCATATGAAAAATCTGTCGACTGACAGATAAAGGGTCCCAATAATTCTTCAAAAAATAAGAGTACATCAAAAAAAGATAAAGGAACTACAAAATAACTATGATGGTTACCTCAAATAAAACTATATTGCTTCAATGTTTTTTAAGAAATTGTCTTCGGGCAACATCTAGCATGATAAAAAAGTAATGAATTACAAATCAAATCCATAATTTGTATTGAATTACAAATCAAATCAAATCCCTAAATTACCAGATATTGATCTTTTTTTTTTTTGCGAGTATTGATATGATCTGAAGACAAACGTACACGTACTGAACTTACCTTGCTTGCCTGCCTGCCTGCCTAGTGCCTACTGGATGGATGAATGACGATTGACGGATTGAGGATTGGCGATCGTCGTGCTGGAAGATCGTCGAGTGCTCCACTGCTCCGTGCTCGATGCCTCGATCGATCGTCGATCGATGTTGAAGTGCGCTGCTGTGCCGACGGAGTCGCGATCTAGAACCAGAATACGAGCCGCCGCCGCCAGAATACCAGTAGTATAGATGGATACCTGATACCTCATGGGCCCCCAATTTACATGGGCCCATGGGCGTCGCACGGCCTGCCCCCCCCCCCCCCTAGGGACGGGCCTGCATGGCAAACGCCAAAGTTCTTTCCACAATATCTCTTTTGAAGCATCTGCTCCCCGCCGAGACGTCTCTCCTTGCTGGACTTGACGTCGAAGTCGTCAAAAAAAGAAGAAGCGGATCCCCCAGGATCAGGAGATTCCCCCAGGTACTAAGGGATCACCCTCATCGCCTCCGAATCAGAATCCTCGGAAGAGTTCTCGCTCTCTTACGTTTCTTTGACTCGGCGAGCCTCCCGAGGTTCCAGCTTCCCGCACTTTTTGATCCTCGACAAGAGGGGGCTATCGGGATTGGGGGAATCAGCCTCGATGGGGCATCGGGGTCCGGCGTATCGGGTTCGTCGCGATCCGCATGTTCGTGCTTCCGCTGGAGGTTGTCCACCGCCTGCCAAAGTAACTGTCTGGCCCCCTTGCAGGAAGTCCACCCACTGTTCTTGAAGCCGGGAAGCTCCTCCCCCCATAGGGCATCTTCCACTAAATCGCGGATAGCCTGTTCTCCCTCCAATGCTCGACCCGACTTAGGAATATCTCTTGCACCCGGTGGGTTAAATCGGCGATGATCGCCTCTTGGGCGGCCGGATCCTCATCCTCGGGCGGAAGGTCCCCGGAGCTTCATTTGGCCCCCCGGAGCTTCATTTGGGGCCTCCACCGGGCCTACCTCGCTCGAGTAAAATAGGACCAGTGGCCGAAATCCCATGTCGGGTGCACCTATCGAGAATCGGAACAAACCAATTCCCAAATCCCAAACATTTGCAAATGGGATCCCATTCCATTTCGTTCGCTTTCGAAGAAGGCGCTCAATGTGTCGGCGAATGATGTTAGATTTAGGATTGTTTGTCCGGCAACTTCCGAGTAGCCAAGTTGGAATTAGTGGATGGTTCGGTTTGGTGGTTGGAGTGGCACGCTGCTATACGGTAGTCGAAGAGAAACCAGGGCTGGCTGTATGGAATCCTTTTTGAGCGAATTCTCGTTTGTTCTTTTTCATTTGACAAATATCATTCATATAAGAATCGAGTCTATTCAGGAAGAATTGCTGCAATTCTTCAATCCTAACGAAGTCATTCCGGAGGAATCCAATGAACAACAACGGTTACTTAGGGTCAGCTTGCGAATTTGCAGCACCGTAGTCGAATCATTACCAACGGCACGCTGTGCGCCTAAGTGCGAAAAGACAGTGCAAGCTTTGTTATGCCGAAACCTAAATGTAAAGTCAGCAACACTTCTAAATGCCACTTCTTCCCGTCGCATCCGTCTTCAGGAAGATATAATCACAGGTTTTCACTTTTCAGTGAGTGAAAGATTTGTATCCGGGTCTACGGTAGAAGCTTCTACCGTAGAACAAATTCGAGGAGAGGCCTTCGTACCCATAGACCTAATTCGAGAAGGCTTGATAGTCCTAAGAAAGGTGAGGGTGGGGGTTCTATTTTGGAAGAATAAGGAAGAGGATTTGAATTTCATGTTCGAATTTGTTTTCGTTGGTTGTCCCCTTTGTTCTTGCACCCCTTCAAGAGTCTGGTATGCTGATTTTACTGAGAAGATCCCCTTACAATCAAATGCCAAGCTATTGTATCACCATTGTTTTGTCAGAACGTTACAGTGTTTCCACTTGCGGCTGGCAAGAAAGAAGATTGACAAAATCAAAAGATTCTTCCTGTGGAAAGGAGATGAGAACGCTAATGAAGGACACCGCTTGGTGAATTGTCCGACATTGTGCAAGCCTAAGGAACTGGGAGAAATGGAAGTGCTAGAAGCCTAGAACTGGAATGATTTGTGAGAGCTCCTCACCTCTGATGGCTATGGCAGGAATGAGTAGACGGCTCAAAACCATGGGTGGGAAACAGACCGCCCTCTTTTCAACTCCACCTCTACCACAATCACAAATATAAAACGGAAACAAAGCTCTCTTTTAGAATCATAATCAATTGCCTTGACGGATAGGCAGCTAGAGACTTGGCACCATAGCTGTTTCTGTTTTAGCTTGTGCACATAGGAAGAATAGACAGTGAGTCAGAAACCACGCAATGGCAATTGGATCCCATCGCTGTGGGTGCATGCGACAAACAAGACATCTCCAAGAATTTATTGGGCTTTGGATCAGATTGTAAGAGGTGCAGCTACAACCTGATGTGCAGGACACAATCACTTGGAAGTGGACAACGGATGGAGTTTGCTCCACACGTTCAACATACTTTGATCCAATTCAGGATCCCATCGTAAATTCAAGCACAACTCATCTGGAAGGAGCAAGCACAAAACAAATGCAAGTGCACACTTGGATCCCAATGCACAACAAAGTCCTAACAGCGGACAACCTACAAAAGAGGGGATGGTCTCATCAAGAACACTATGTATTTGTGTTTTCGTGTAATGGGCCTGTGGAGTCAGGACTTAATCTCTCTTTGTTTTGCCCCTTTGCAAAGGTTGTTTGGGGCCAAGTGTTATCTTAGGAAAATCTCATGGTGCAACATGATCCCATCTCCATTGCTGAATAACGAGAAGATGTAGCAAGTAAGATCCCACAACAGGAACACACATTGCTATATATATTGTCTTGAACTTGTGGAAGGAGAGGAATAGGAGGATTTTTCAAGAACGAGTTTAAGACAGCACAGCAAGCTGCCTTCTTAATCAAAGAGAATATTGTGCAAAGACACCAGGCTTTTTTTTTTTTTTTTACAACTACCGGGCTTTTTTCTTTGTTGGGGTAAAAAAGCTGACTGTGGGAGAGGTATATCAACATTATTTTTTATAGCGGTAGACCTCCTTTCTTTTCTTTTAAAAAAAACAAAATTGCAACTCAATATTGGGAAACACCACAAGGATTATCATATTACATGTCAGCTGATTATCACAACAGTTTCGGCTCGATTCCTTTCTACTCCTTTGCTTGTAATAAAAATAGGATGAATGTTGTTGCTTATGAACAGTTACACTTTCAAACAGATACAGATACAAAGAATTCTTGTACTCAAGTCTTTCCCCAAAGTGCTTTCAAAAAGTTGTTAGCAGGGGGGAAACTCTAATCGCTATTGAACAATTATTTCCATGCTGATGCAGCCCCCAAGTCACCCATCACCTGCCGATAAACCCAAGCTTCTGAAGGATGAAGGCTAGGATCAGCATGACAATAGCAAGGATCAAGCCTCGCCGGCCTAAGAGCCAGTTCTTTGTCTTCTTCGCGACTTCTACCCCTTTCTGTGCTCGCTCCATCCATCTCATCTGAATGCAAAGGAAACCAAACAATTAATGGTCGAAGCAGTAAGATTCAAGCTCGTGGTTTATAGAACTAATAAGCATGGCCAGGCTTCAGTTGAGAATTGGTTTCTTACCATTCTATCCAAATCCTCTGGAGATAATGACGACATGGCTTGTTGAGCTTTTGCAGCATCCTCCTTTGACAGCTTCATTCCAAACTGCTCACTCATGTTTGCCATCATCTCAGGGCTCATGTTCTTCATCATGGATGTAAGCATCTGTCAAATAAGAAAAGAAAAAAAAAAGAGCCCAAAAGATGTTAGAATTTGAAGGATCAATTTTTCAGGCATAATGTTACAGAAAGCAATAATTTTAAATACAATTTCTTTTGGCTGAGCATTTCTTACCTGCCGCATTGCAGGGTCTTTCATAGAATTTCTCATGGATTCTTGCATATCAGCTGTAGAAGGTGGAAGACTAGAAGACGGCTGGCCCACCCTTTGGTCATTTGATAGCTCGTCAGGCATCTCCAAAATAGGTTCAGATGATGATCCACGGGCTGAAATACTTGTTGTAGCTCTCGTTGAAGGTCCAAAGTTACTATTCTCTGATCTTGTGGGGGCACCACTAGGCCCACCCATCTGAGAAGCAAAACTCATCATTTTCTGAAGCTCATCAGGAGACATATTACCTATCATGTCAGATGCCATCTTAAGCATATCAGGAGACATTTCTGGCATATTGGGTCCCAGATTTGGACCAGTGGACCTAGTGCCATGCAATGAAGAAGCAACTTCGAACATTTTCTGAAGCTCCTCTGGTTTCATTGTGCCAATCATATCAGTGGCACTTTTGACAAGTTCAGGTGACATTCCTTCAATTCCAAACTTTGGTAAGCCTTCAGGATCGCTCTTGGACACATAATTTTGGGATGACCTAATATTAACCAGGATGAGAACATTTTCAATCAGCATATCTAACATTATTCAAACAATATACACTATGAACATCTGTGAGGAAATATTAAAAGGGTTCATTGATAAAGGACATGTGTGGTTTATGTTTAAGATTATAATAACATGTGAAATTATAGTGTTAAGCATGAATAGATTGCATAGATAGGTCCCATCCAGAAAGCTGACAATAGAGAAAGTAATGGACAACCATTTTACCACCTTATAGCAAAGAACGAGAACTAATTATGAACCAAATACTGAAACTTGAAGACCCAACAAGGCATGATTGTTGATATAGTTATAAAAAAATGTTAGCACAGTATGTTTGTCATAGCAGAATATGTAAACACGTCTAATCTAATCAAAACAACAAAAGATGAATGCATTTGAACTGTTGCTAGCATCAAATGGCACACATCAACACTTTAGTGCTCCACTTCAGGTATAACATGCAGAGGCAAAACCCGAAAGTAGCATAGACTAAAAGAAAAGGGACATGTTACCTGATAGCAGCAGGATCATCCCTTGACCTTTCTGACGACCCAGATGGCCCAATATTTCCTGCTCCTTCAGGTGGTTGTGAAACAGTATACCCAGGAGAAGTTCTTTGGCTGCTTGATGGCTGTGAAGCGTCATCTTCTACAACTTCTTCAATAATAACCCCTTTCCGCGTGCTCACTCCTCCCCCTTCCCGTGCAAGTTTTTCTTCAGCGTCTCTGCATCATGGATGGAACATATTACAGTGGGTGTCAACTAAAGTTGCTAAACACATTTGTTTACATCAGGAATAAGGTACAAACTGTGATACCTTAAAACCTCAGCAATAGTTTCATCCTCTGGGGAAATTTCATGGGCTTTACTCAAGTCAGCAACAGCTTCCTGAATGCATTTTCAGGATTATTTCATGTATATTCAGGAGAATTGTAGAAGTTAAAAAAATATGCCAAAAAAGGATCAAAGCATTACCTCCAACTTCCCGAGTTCTTTATACGCCTGACCCCTACGATAGTATGCTTTGACATTGTTTGAATCATAAGTTAGAACCTGTAATCCATTTGATATAGGTCAGTCAGTATACCATGTAATATTATCACTGCAATCCTCTGGGTGATTCAATAGTCAACATAATTTCTCTAAAAGTACAGAAAAAAATAATAAATTTATAGCCAAAGGTATGCAATTTGTCAATTATTACATGCAGTAAGATATGTACTGCAATTTTTTGTAAAAAACATTGAACTAGATTTATTTTGCCTTCAGTTAGTAATATTAGGAAAAAAGACCTTACTTTACAGAATTCACACACCACATATATATAGTTTGCTAAAGCGGTAAACTTGTACCAGAGTCATGAAATTCAATTATAGAGAAAACAGCATGATATGATGGACAACATTTTATTTCTGAAACAGTAGGCAATGACAGAAAAAAGACTTGACAAAAATGCCAAACTATCTTGTACTAGGAAATAAAATGGTATCAGATCCTAGAATTTGTTCAAATGAAAAGGCAGTAAGATACTACATGACCTAAGCATACCTCTGAACCTTCACTTATGCATTCGACAAACTGCCCTGTCTTCAAGTAACAAGCCATCAAATTAAGGGTACACTGCAACTGCAGATTTTGCGCCGTGGATGATGGTATGCTTTTTAAGTTATCCTTGGCCTGATCAACAACAGCACATATAGGTTAACTGTCAAGTCATCTGAAAAGTGAAAAGCATATCAACATTTTTTTTAATGGAATATTGATGTTCAAAACTCACAAGCTTGTATTTGCTAGCAGCATCTGAATACTGTCCTTGGTTATGAAGTTCATTTCCCTAAAGTCAAAGATAAATCAGAAGGGTGAGACAATGAAAACGGGCAACATATATAGAAACGTGGAAAACCCTATATGAAATTGACTGCATTAATTGTTTGATGCAGGCTCTTGATAGCGACAAGATCAGTAACAAAATGATATGCACAGTTTTTTTTTCACTAACCTGCTTCTTTAACATCTTGGCACCAGATATCGCATCGACATTTGAGCGTCTGCTTGCGCCTTCATAGCAGCAAACTCCTCGGGAGTAGTGTTGGCGATTTTCTCGGTCATATCACGCATATCCTCCGGTCTTGTTTGATTCAGTTGCTCCGCAGCTCGCCTTAAGTCCTCAGGCCTCATGTTCTTCATACTCTCAGACGCCATCCTCATGAGGTTAGGGTTAGACATCAGCTGCAATTATCCAAGTAGCAACAAGAACTTTGTCAATCTCTTACCATCTACACACACTTCCTCAGGACTTAACAGATAAAATTTAAGTGAAGAAGCGCAAGGGGAAAACATGCTGGGCAACTCAAACAAAGAGTGTGGATTGAAATGCTCACTAAAACATTACATGCACTACACCTCTATACTAAAGGGTGCTGATCAAACCTACACTGATGAAAGACCATTGAAACACTGCATCAACTGAAGCGTAACACGCAATCTGAACAGAAAGCACACACAAAGCATCTGTGAAGCCCACCCACCCACACGACTGAAGTAGTTAGCCACAGCACATCAGCCTGAACTGGCGCTCAGAAGACCCAGCAACGGTAATCCTACTGCACTTAATCTAGCCAAACCAAACCAATTCAAACCCAACTAAGCCCAGCGATTACACCCGCACTCCCCAATTGACTCCAATTCAACATGCATGCAACCTACACAGTAAGCATACTACGCGCATCCGGCACCACCCACATAACCGCTGCGTTTTCGCCGCAACCTGTACAAAATACTAAATCACCAATCACTAAATCGTCAGAACCAGGGAAACCCCAATCCAACCGACCCGGGGGTTTGGGTTCGCTTCCCGCGATCTACATCCACCCAGACCCACGAAACAGAACCAGCCGGGCCGCCCGCCGCGGCGAATCGAGGACGCGCGGGACGGGGATCGGGCGACGGTACCTGCTGCTGCATCCGGGCGATGTCGTCCGGGGACATGCGGCGCATCTGCTCCTGCGCCAGCCGCAGCATCTCCGGATCCATCATCGCGGCGGGCGGCGGCGGCGGCGGCGAGATCGAGATCGGAGCGCAGCGGGCGGGCGGTTGGGAGTTGGTTCGCTGGTTTCTTCTGGCTTCTGCGCCTCGTTTTTTTTTGTCTCTTTTTTTTTTCCTCTCTCTCTCGTTTTCCTCTTTAACGCTGGTCACCAAGTATTAAGCCTTTATTTATTGGCGAACAAAAAAGGGGGGCGTCGTAAATCAAGAGGAAAACGGATTCGAACTCCGTCTCCGTCTCCGTCTCCGTCTCAAGGGCGAGGCGGGCCGGATCGGACACTTGGGCCCGGCTCAGACGGCAGAACGAGACAATGCTGCAGTCCAATGGGCCTGTAGTGGACCGGGTCGTCGGTCCACTTTAGTCGACTGGGCAGGCGTGTGGGAACCACGCGTGGGGTCGGTCGTTGGGAGGAAACTCGTCTCGGCTATCAGCATCAGCCTTGTTCGTTTGGCTGTTTTTTGGCTGATCCGATTCGCCGCTGCTGATTTGTTGTGAGAGAAAAACATTTGTTGAATCGCCTCCGCTAAAAAATCGATAAGAGCAAACGAACAGGGCAACTGCAATTCCCCGTACAGAAACAAGTTGCATTTTTTTCCCTGATGATTGCGCAACTGCAATTCTGCTACTGTTTGTATTTTTATTTTGTATAAAATTCGTTTGTAATTTATTTTATTGTTGAATTTGTATATCTAGTGGTTCTTATTTTTAATACATAAGTAATTTTTTTCTTCTCCTAATAAAACTGAAAACCTTGTATGAAATTCTTCCACCCTAAAATACTAGTACTACACTGAGAAGACTTTTACTGGCACCGACCTTTATAACACTCTTTCTATTTGAAACCCCTCTCTATTCTAGTTTTACTGTTTTCTTTCTAAATTTATTCTAAAGTTAGTCATTTTTTGTTTGTCTGAACACCAAATTTACTCCTCCGTCCCGATATATAGCACATTCTTTATGTTTTAGGACAAAATAATGGAGAAAACAATAGACACGTACTGCCTCGCTTACCTTCCTTATATATTAAAACTTTATTTAATTTCCATAATTAAAGGATCAACTCTCAGCCTTCTTATACAAAATAGGCAAGAAAATAAATTACTTTCTATATAGAAAACAATCATATACTTTTATTTAAGTAACCATTATCCTTTTGTTCCCCTGATGCACTATATTTCGAAAAAAATGCAAAGCGGAGAATACCCTATATTACAGGACGGAGGGGTATGTTATTACAGACAAGAGGGGATGTGTGGCCTTGCTATGCAACCATCCTACCCTACTGCGTAAGAGCTTCATAGAGGGTAATGAATTTAAACCCATCCATACTATGATGTTTGCTGAAGGGCTAGGCTGGCCACGTCGCCTAAAATTCAGCCACGGTATCCACGTCGTCGCCTAAAATTCAGCCACGGTATCCACGTCTCCTTTTACTGTTAGCGATGGATTGGCTTGGCTGCTAGGCTATCCACGTCACCAGTAAATAACAGCCACGTCTTTTCGCGTAAATATCCCACTCCTCCTCCCTTCCCTTCGTAAAAAAAAAAAAAGAAAAGAAAAAAATAGCTCCTCGCGGCCTCGCCCCGAGCTTCTCGTCGCCCTCTCCGCCTCGCCTCCTCCACCTCCTCCCGATGCG